>JANAVB010040218.1:5366652-6566652 GCA_029216955.1 Iris pallida | reverse complement strand
AACCTTATACATATATATATATATAAAGAGGTAGAGATTTAGTTTTGTACCTATATACGTTATAACATGTCACGACCCGCTCCCGAATAATCGGACACGAGTCGGACACGCCCAGCCTTCATTGTTAGACACAATGAAGTAAGCTGTACCAAGCTAGGGAAACTAACCAGATAAACATGAAAGTATAGAATCACAGCAACTATATAATGTGTCCCAACCAGAAAAGAGATACAATATCTGAATTTATTACAATTCAACTATAAGAGTCTGCTAGTCTCAATACATGGAAAGATAAATAGGAAAACTAATGAAATACTAGGCTTCTGCAGCCTCTAGGTCAGAAGCAGCTCCAGCTGGCTCAGTAGGGAAGGCAGTATCCTGTCCATAGTAGGTGTCACACAAAGCCTCCATCTCACCTGCAACATATCCTATTCAGGAGCAGAGCAAGTACAATTCTAGGTAATGAACAAGACATCATGATATGAAAGTACAAGGAAACATGGAAAGTACATGAAGAACAAGTGAATAAGTACATGAAGAACAGTGTAAAGTACATGGAAGAACATGAATGTAAGAACATGATATGTAAGCACCTGAAAGAACATGATATCATGGAACTACAGGAAATAAGTACAAGATAATCTCCTGAACATGTGTGTACTACATTTGAAATATAACTAAATATGTGACCGGCTAGGGTAAGCACCTGAAAGCACCTGAAAGCACATGAATGGTGACTTAGGACCCGCGTGCACGATACGGGGTCTAAGTTAAAACACACCTGAGTTGTTACTTGGGATTGGTCACATAGATAGCATATTTTCCCTCCCCAGATACAAGTAATAAGCACAAGAGAACAAGAGCACCAGAAAAAACATGACGTGTTGCAATTGTGTCACTCAAGGAAGTACAGGATATATAATGAAAAGTACAAAACCGTAGAGTGTACTTGCCTGGAGTACAAGTAGGCAATAGAGCTAGGTATCCTCCTGTATAAAATAATGATGGGTAGAAGTTGGTTAATAAACAGCTAATTCTAATTAGTTTATCAAAAGATTCTAATCACAAGTAATTCCTAATCTGAACCTTAGTTCTATAGTTTTCTATAGAAAATTAGATATCAATTCACAGGTGTGACTGATATCAGGTTTTCCAAATCATGACAGTACACTCCCTTGCATTGGTTTAGAACCACAAGAACTCATGTATAAATTATACAACAATAGTTCACAACCTATCTAATTCGAATTAGAACTTGCCGTCTCCCTGCAGACATTGATGAAATACAAATCTCAATATCACTAGCTCAGCTACATAGCTTGAATACCCAAGCTATTCAATTTCCCTCAAGCTTAACCCTATGTTCAAACAAGACATTAATCCTCTTATTGTTTCTTTGCAGAGTCATAAAGTAGGTTAAACACCAGTTTATTCTGAACATTGTTCAGATGCTCAAGGTTCGATTAAGGAAATTGGACCTCTCAGTTCAAGTATTTTGAACCGTCTCTACTATGACTGATACTCCCAAACCAGTTACCCTGTTTAGCTAATCTGTCAACATGAGTTAAAAACTCATTTCCTATCCCAGTCCAATAGCAGGACATATCAGTCCATAGCAGGATCCAAAAGCAGGGCTTCTAGGTGTTGGTTTTACCCAATACTCCAAATCTCCCAATAATTCTTATGTCCTAGATAAAGTCTGATAATCTAAGGTAATCCATATACCCATTTGTAATTCATATGAACTCACAAGCTAAACCAAAATCAATATCTCAAAGATAGGTTGAAAGGATGGACTACTGACATTCTAATTGATTGAAAACAACCAAATAGGAGTAATGATGGAATCAGTCTAGTTAAGACTGATTTGGATCAGTCCTCTCTAGACTGGTTCAATCGGTCTCACTCAGTCAGTCCTGTGTGTCTTAGTCCACCTGATACTACAGCAAGTCGAGCTTGTATCAACTGGTACCATATTAGTCTTGGCTTAGTCTAAGTACTGGTCCAAACAGCAGAACACCATACTTTCTATACAGCCTATAATGCAGTCTTAATTTCCATCCCTAGTTAGATAGCAGTCTAGATAGGCTCTCTGTTCTCAGTCCCCTGATATTCCAGGATTGTTAACAGTCAAAATTAACAGATAAATCGAAGGAAAAGCTTTAGGGAACTCCTCAAACCTCTCTTCTGCTTTTCCCTTCATACTGCTAGTTATCAATTTCACTTAACAATCAAATGTAGGACACTTAACAGCTGGGGTTTGATTTTCCAGATTCATGGGCTTCAGTAACTGAAATAAGTATTGCAAGGGACTACCATGCTCAGGTTGAACTGAACAAAGCTGAACATTATGTCCCAGGTTGATCTCACCAAGCTGGACATTATGTTCCAGGTTGAACTCACAAATGGTTCTCAAACTCATACAACATTAAGTCCAACCACCCTTGCTGCACTATAGGTATGACCCACAGCAGTCATGCAATTCATCACTCGAATTAATTCAAGAAGGTAACATAATTTAGCTAAGAGTGAAAAAAAATAAGAGCTAACAGTACAGGTAAACACCTCAGTCTTCATTGACAGGAAAAGGTTCAGACTCGACAGATCCCTCCTACCATCTTGACTAGTAAATGTGGAATTAGTGAGGTGGTGTCAAGAATTGAATTGAACCCTTGATTCAATTCCAAATCAAGCAGTCCATTGAATCTATTTCCAGCTGACTAGTTCCACATCTGATGATCATTCTGATACAGGAGTCACCTTATTATGTTGTCCTGATGATTACAGCAAAATCAGGTATTTGGTACCCTTCCTTGCATGAACTAAGTACTCCAGAAGGTTTTAAAGGAACTGGAATTGGTATACAATTCGTAAATCCCTTTAACCAGAGCTTATAACAATTTCAGTTCAAAGATTAACCAAAATCTTAATCAATCTTACAGTCCTACATAACCTCCATCAGGATTTACTGTCGAATGCAACTATTAAACTCATAGAAAATCAAGGGGTTGAATTAGTTACCTGAAGAATCAGATCAAGGTCCCTGGTTTAATGAGATGGCACGAATCACCCCCACACCAGATCCAGTTCCTTGAAATAATAGATCGAACACTAAAATTCAATTTACAAAAGAGTTCAGTCCTAATAGGTTCACAAACGTTTGAAATTGATTAATGAGAACAGGATACTCATCTGATACCTGACTCAAAGAGAATGGTGTCCACACAACAATCAGGAGCTTTGGATCAATTTCGAAGAAGAAATAATCAATGGGTCGAGCACTGGTCTTATTGGTTCAGATCTGATTTAAACAAGAAAAATCTATGGAATGAAATTAATGTTTCACAACTCATTAAGACAGAAAATGATGGGATCTGGCTTACCAAAGTTCATCAATGAGAAGGAAAGGGATCAAAGAATTCATTCAGCACAATGAAGAACTCTGGATTTCTTTGATCAGTCGATGACGAGGATGCCCTTGCTCACTGCGGTTGAGATTTCCATTGCTCTGTCGCCCCCCCCCCCCCCCCCCTTCTTGCCATGATTGATTCTTCAAGGTGAAGTTGATGATGAACAGAATTTGGGGAGAGAAGGAAAGTTCAGATCTGAGAGAATAGGAAGGAGGATTTGTCTGGCTTTATAGGTGGTTAGGAAAGAATAGATGGATCGAGAAAGAATGGAGAGACGCGGGAAAAAGGTTTTGGTAGGCTGCACATGGCTCAGGTGATGCTGATAACTGATTTTGAATGAAAAAGTTTTTGGAATTGATTGAATTTAGGTTGAGAGGAAGGTTGTTCACCTCAAGAGTTAATAAGTCAAGTTTTTTTGGGCCCTCCTAAATGGGCTTACTTTTGGAGAAAGAATAGAGACACAGGTTCTAATGAAGTAAAGCCCAAGGCTAAAATAAAACCTATGTATATAACTTCCTATAATTAAATTATATATAAAAAAATTTCGAAATTGATTAATCACATATTATATTTGAAATTTTCAAATATCAGGAAAGTGAAGTTACATAACATGTATGCATAAACTCTATATATATATCTATACAGGTACATGATCATAACATAGAGAGGAAAGGTTAGGTTACATGACAGGGTATACTAAGTTAGGGTGTGTGTGTGTCCCTGTACAGGGTTATAGCTTAGTATTGAAAGGTTAAACCCAGTTTTAGTTCAGCATTTACATACAAAATCTGAAAATAAGCTAACATTTAAACCACTGCAATATTAACATAATACAATTTCAAAATTTAGGAGTTTGAAACATCACAACTAATCTCAATGCTCCCAATACATCCTAACATGATAGAAATAAAACCCTAACATACTATCCATACATTTATCTACGCATACAGTTCAATATTACATGTTAAATCTGAAATTGAACTAAACATGGAAATCAATGTAAAAATGTTAACATGTATTCAGTTTTCAGGATTTTGGAGAATTTGTACATCAAAACCAACTCAATGTTTATCACAACCTATCATGTAAGAATATGAAACCTAACATTATATCCCTACAACAACAACGTACACAGCTCTAAATATTACATTTAAAACAACAATTTGAACTAACATTAAAAATCCCGTATTAAGGGTTAATATGCACACAGTCTTAGATTTGACAAATTCAAACACAAAACTCAACCAAACACATTTTTTTGAATTGAAACCCTATGTATAACATACATGTGCAGTGATGTAAACAAAACTATTATCACGAAATTTATATTTGAATTACGAATTTAAACTGGAAAGCAGAAAACCAGAAATAGTGGGATTTTGAAAATTTAAACATTAACGACATATTAATATGTATTTAGCTAGGTGGGAAATCAAGTGTAGCATGCATACGTGTCAGGCAAGGTGTCCACTATATACATTTATATATATATTCTCATGTCCCAATATAAAATTTTAATTCTACGTTAAGTCCAACAATTAGATTCCTACCAAGGTTGCAAGCAGGTGATTGACGTAATCAAGACAGTTTTATTATTATTAATACAAGAATAATAGCAAGAAGAAATAACGATAAAATCTTTTTTGCTTATCTGTTTAAAGAAGAACCATTTTGAAACCCAGAGCTAAATTATCAAGTCCAAGATAAGGTCTAGCAAAGTCATCAATTTATTGTATTATGTAGAATCTCATAGCAAGAAGTTACACAAGCTACTCCTAAGTAAACATTGAAAAGCAACAAAACAAAACAACAATAATTCTTTTTTTTTGTTGAATGACTGAAACAAAAGTAGCAAAAATACGTTCAAAAGCATTTAAGGTACAATTTGATAATCATATGCGTCTATCCAAAATTATGATACTCTAAATTCTCGTCATACTAGTAAGCAAGGCTACGATAATCACAGAGTCCTCGACTCAGGCACATACCTCTAGAATCATGATATTTAATATTTTCGCGATGCCGCTAGCTTGGCTACGAAAACCTTAAATTCCCACACCCGAGAAATATATCCAAAGTCAGACTATATGTCCTCACCATGCTGGCTAATGTGACTATAGAAGACTAGATTTCCATAACTTAGATGACCTAGCCCATATAATTTTATCTTGCCAAAAATTAAATTAAATCAACAATGAATACCAAAAAAATCAAATTTATCAACGAACATCAAAATTTAAAAATGAACAAAAATCCATCAAAATACAAACTCGGATGCAACAGCTATCATCAAGATTCAAAATTCGACAATCATCCATCAAAATCAATAAATACAAACTCAAATTCAACCATAATCCATCAAAATTAAATTCAACAACAGAAAGTAGAGGTAAATCAAATCAAGGGAAGAAGAGTTTTCAAATCGAAGTTCAAATAAGATTCTCAAGGGTCGTCCCAGGAATCTCTCAAAGGATCCTAACTGTGATTGAGTACCTTCAAAAATATATCCTAATCCTACTGCAGGCTGTAGTGGTACTCTAGTTCGAATACCACTACATAAATTCGACCTACATGGGCCACCACTAAAAACGTGTCACGACCCGCACCCTAGAGTAACGGCACGAGAACGTAACAACGCCCAGCCTACGCCGCAGTGTCGACGGTAGAACGCTATCCTAGGTCTCATGCATCTAACAGTATAAGGCTAAGCAGTTTATACTCCCTGAATGGGGGTGACACAGCAGAATGTAAACTCAATCACATCTAAGGTACAGCATAATGGAAGATAGATAAAACATGAAATCCAAAAGAGATACAGTAGATAGAAGTCTAAGTGTCTAAGATACACAAACCCAGAAATACGTCTCAAAGCTCAAATACAGTAATCCATAAAGTAAATACAACTCTAGACAACTGAAAATAGCTAACTAAACAACCTCTAATGTGTCTCCTCTAGGCTAGCAGGCAACCTCCAAGCTATCTGTAAAATTTATCAACAGGTCCAGTCAGGACAGGAGCGAGCACAATACATCTCAACAGATCATAGCAGGTTAGAAAATATAATCATACAGTAAAGTAAGATACAGGATCTGAAGGAAATACAGTATGTAAACAGAGAGAGAGAACTATAATAGAAATATCTACTATAAGTAGAGAGCTAATAGTGACTAGTGAGTCAGAGTAAAATATAAACATGTGAATGGCATAGGAGATTCATGACTACAGCTAAGAGAGTGATTCATGACTACAGCTACTTGGATAATATTTACATGCCTATTTCCACTTCCCTATCCCCAATCAATACACAAGGATCTGTTCAAGTTATGTTAAGATTCGTGAAACTTTATATGGCTCATAAAATGAGTGATACGTGAAGGTGATTCATGATGGCTCTGTGAACATGAGAGTCCATGTGTCACAAGCGATTCGTGAATCAGAGGAAGCATAGAGATACGTGATGATTTATGAAACGCACAAAACATGCAGTATCTGATGCTCCCGAGGGGGATAACATCTCATGAAAAGATCCATATAGTACCAATCCGTGTGACCAACGTGACAGTATCAAGTAAAGTAATTTAAAGCAGGAAAATAATTCTAAACAGGATATGAAATGATCAGAGAATGTACTCGCCTGATAACCTGAACAGCTGATAAGTATAGGGGGTCCAACTGAAGCCACAGAGTCTTATTTAAAGTAACACAGGTTACAAGGTGTTCAAGTTGTAATAAATGAATCTCTATAATCAATCTACATATTCTAGGTTCTTCTAAGTCAAAACAACTCTAGGTCAACTTCGGTCAATAATTTAGTCAAACTAGGTCAAGTGTTGACTTACAGTTGACTTTGGGTCAACTGGTCAACTCTGGTCAAACAGGGTCCAATCTAGTCTAATTATTAAAGATATAAAGTGTACTTCGTTATTCGTACGTCGAAACTTATGACACGTAAATCGAGATAAGAATATCAATGGTGAGGTTGATAATCTTATTATAATGATCCACGTGTTCATCTTGTCAATTTTAGCGATGTGAGATCACTGGAATTGACTGATCTCAGTTTCGTTGTACTAATCCCGAAATACGAACATTATAAGAATTAATTATTAATAAATTATAAAAAGGTTAAACTCAGAGAAACTATCAACAAACATTGTCGGACGATAAAATAAACATCGCCAACGTGTCCAGAATGGTCAAATTAGCAAGGATAGTCTACCCATCGGTCCAATTTGGACACAAGGGCAAGAAGGTAATTTCGGGTCAAAACGGTATCCGTATCGGAGCCATTTTGTACCGAAATACGTGCAAGAAAACAAGTCTATAAAATATAATAAATTATATATCCACGAAACCAGAATGACGATACGAACCCAACGGTATCTCCAGAATTGGAATCCGTTGACCCGATCTCAATTTGGTCCGTTGACCAGAACTTGGAATTCCGGTTTGCACGGAAATGCGTGCCGGAGCCAATGTTCTCAAAACTTAGCAAACTACATGTCAACGAGTCCAGAATGACGATAAGAACTCAACGGTATATCCGGAATTGGATTCCGATGAGCCGATCTCAAAATGACCTGTTGACCTGGATATTGGTATCCGACTTGTACCGAAATACGTGTCGGATCTAATGTCCACCAAAACCTAGCAAATTATATGTCAACGAGTCCAGAATGACGATACGAACTCAACGGTATATCCGAAATTGGATTTCGATGAGCCGGCGTCAAAAAGTCCCATTGACCCATAATGTGGGACCCACTTTGCACCGAAAAATGTGCCAGGGTCCACGTTCTCCAAATCTAACAAATTTTATATGAAAACATGCCAGAACGATGCCACAAGTCTAATTATGGTGTCAGAAATGAAATCTGGAGTCCCGTGTTCAAAAATAGAATTTTATAAGTTAGAAATTACGAATTCGGACGGCCAACTTTGGCGTCGAATTCAACCAATCAAACAAGCTCACAATGAAACGAAACTGGAGGGGTAGTAAGAGGGTTATACCAGCTTCGCACAGGAACTGGTAGCACGCCAAATGGAGCTACGGTGGAGGAGATACAAGCTGACAAAGTTGGCTCCGCGAAACGAGATTGTGACGGAGCCAAGAAATCGCCGATCCAACGGTTGGATTTCCGGAAAAACACGCACGAAGTTGCTGTGACGGGGCACCAAAACGAACTTGATTCCGCGCGCATCACGACGAGAATTCGTACGAAATATACGAATCGCCTATACGTCGTGCCGGAGAGTGAGGCGGCGGACCCAGGATGGTCGCCGGAGTTCGCCAACGGCGGGAGAGGCCAGCCATGGCACCTGCGGCCGGCCACGGCGGCGCTGCACGCACGCCACGGCCGTTTCCCGGCCGACCATGTGCGCGCACTGCTGCGCAGCTGCTGTTGGCTTGTGCGGCGGCGCGGCAACGCGCGGGGCGACGCGCGGCGGTTGGGGTGGCCGACTGGACGGTGGAGGTGGTCGGTGAAGTGGTGGCAGGTGGTGGCGGTTGGATAGATGGATGGATGGATGGATGGATGGAATGGTGATGGAAGAAGGAGATGGAGGAGGAGGAAGGTGCTGTGGTGGCGCGACCGACGGCCAGAGGGTGGCGACGGCGTCGGCCAGCCGAAGGGGGCTGATGGTCGGGCCAGGAGGAGCTCGGCCAAGGTACTGTGTAGGTGTAGTTTTGTTGTGGTGAAGTTTAGAATAGAGTGGGAGAGAGAGAAAGAGATAAAATAATTGAAATGAGAGGGAGAGAGAAAAAAAGGTAGTCTCTCTCAAAGTTAGGGCCGGCCACATGGCCATGGGGTGTTGGGGAGTTGGTATGTAGGAAATGAATGGATGAGATTTAATTAGGGGAAATCAAATGGCTAGGATTAATATAGGAATACATCATTCCTAGGGATTAAAATCAATGGGATTTCCATTAAATATTAGAAATAGGTAAAATAGGGTACTTGATATTTTTTAAGGATAAGGAGCTGAGGATGATGGTGATGGAGAATAACATGGAGCTGGGCTGGACTTGGTGGAGCCGGGTTGGGTCCAAATCAGACATTATGCAATAATCAAATTAAAATTAGGTATTGATGATCATGGGTAAATAAGTAGCACATGGGGATTCCAATAAATGGGACACAAGTGTCGGACGGGTAGTAGGCTAAATGTGGGCCATGTCCATAGTTGGGGCTGACAGGTTTTGGTCGACAGGGTACCCACAAATCAAGTTGGAAAATGAATGTGACACCGTGGGGTGAAATAAAATTGGGTCACGTGTCAGGAAAGTTGTGCGAAGCAAATAGAGCACAAAATGGCGTATCTGAGTGGGACATGAAGGTCATGGGTGACGAGCGTCTCGAGTAGATCATGCATGAGAAGTTGGTTTCAAGAAACTGACCGGTCTTGCGCTCCCAAATTAAAAGTCACGGTAACGTGCTAATAATGATCAAGAAAAAGAGTGAGAAAATCAATTAATGATCAAATGGTCTAAATCGACCCGAAGTTCTGCGAAGGAAAAAGAGTACAAGGAAACAAGTTTGAGTGGGACACTGTATACCATCATGAAGGTAATCCTGTCCACTCCAAAACTCGTGAAGAAGATTTCCAGAGTTGAACATCCCTGACACTCCAAATATCAAAGGCACGGAAAAGTACACTTAAGGAAAAATAACAGAATAAATTATTTATCGAAACCAAACAATCAGAAAAAAAATCAACCCGTAATTTAGGGTGCTCACAGGCGTAACATACCCTAATCCACATCGGGTCTTACTATAGTAGTCCCGTAGTTTGCCAGCCGGGACTGGTGGCTTTAAAGGTAATCATCGTCTAGTACCGTAGTTCAAGTCCGGCGTAGTCTCCAGATCGTACCCCTATTTTTGCATGAGGTATTTGGATTGGGGGCTATAAAGATACAGAGACAATCTCCCGGCATCTCATTCAAGGTCGACTTCTTCTATGGTGAAGGGCTACGGGTTGTCCTTCCGGCCGAAGATGATTGGATGGTCCACTCCCTCGATTATGCGGTAAGAGTCTTCTACTAGAGTAAGCTGGTTTGCGGTGTACACATTTGTCACCTGTGTGTGTAGGTGAGTGCCTATACCGTGTTCCATAGCATACATTGTACAAATCTTATTAAGCTCGAGGTAGTTCAAAGATAGCCCTTTATTGATGAAGTAAGGTATCTTTTCTAGCAGGATTACATCATCTGCGGAAGGAACATCAGTGTGGGCAGCCACATACTTGGCCAGCTCCGGTTCCTCTTCGGCTACCCCCTGTATAAATGAAGACTGAGAGGACGACCTGGGCAGCTTGATCGTCAGAGGTTCATCTGGTGGGGCAGAACGTGGAGTTGTTGGCAGACTAGCGACCCCCAGTTTGGTACTCGATGCTGGACGGGGAGTGGTTGGTTCGCTAGAAGTCCCAGACATTACATCGGGGTGACGACTCTTCTTGGAAAGGCGTATCGTCATTGTCTTGTCGGAGGGATTGAGCTTCTCCGTTTGTGGCTGGCCGACTCTCGGCAGTCTGATTGTCAGTGGCTCCGTTGTGGGTCTTGGCACTTGGCCAGACCTTGGCAGCCAGATTATCATTTGCTCTTCTTGTACCGAGATGCTGATTGCGTCCTTACGTAGAGTGGCTGTAAGGGGTACGGACTTGCCAGGTTTACGAGCTTGGAGGTGGATCGTTAGGGGTTCTTCTGATCCTGTGGCTGTCTCGGTACGAGATTGCACATCTCCTTCACCAAGGTGCCTCTTCGACTTTTCGTACAGGCAGGAGTCTGAGTAGTAGGATTCGACCCCTTTGAAGGGATCGATGTCGGCAAATTCTGTCCTCATGAAGCCGTATTTGTCGACATATTTGAAGCACTGGTACAGAGTGGAAGGCATGATCATATAATCGTGTATCTAAGGGCTCTCCAAGAGGATGTTGTAGGAAGTGTCTGCGTCTATAATGTAACAGGTGACTTCTGACTGGAGATCGCCAATTTGACACTTCAGACGAATCTTCCTAATTGGGTAGCTCCTGCCCGAATTGAAACCGCTGATGGTGGTGCTTGTAGGCGTCAGGCAATGTATAGGGATACAGAGATGATGTAACAGATCCTTCGGGATGATGCTTATGGATGAGCCAGGATCAATGTGCATCCGATCCACCTTTACGTCGCCGATGTATCCAGTGTAGTATAACGGGCGATCGTACAGGTTGGTTTTGATGAGCATGTCCTGCGGAGTGAAGACAATGTTGGACATCGCTCCCGTGCAAGCGCTGTCTTGGAGATCTGCAGGTGGGTTCTCTCCCGTGAGGTTGACCTGAGCCAGGTACGCGTCGGCATTCTGGAGTGCATCGCTCAACGCCGCGTGAACATCCTTCGAGAGTCTCAGGAGCTCGTATAATGACAATTTGGCCGGTGTGTTGGCCAATTGCGCCAAGATGTCGAAGTTGTAGGGCCTCTCCAGCCCCTACGGTGCCTCTTTTCGGAGGGATTTGTCAAAGCGAGTCTCCTTCGGCCTAGGCTTGTCGGTCGTCGGAGGCTGAACAGGTCCCGGAGCGTCAGTAGTAGCGGGCTGATGATCTTCAGCTGAGTTGTCAGCCACGGGTTGGGATTGTACCCCAGACCGCGTGACGACGGCTGTAGCTTCTTCGACATCTGCTGAGATTGTGCGGCAGGATTTGACTTTTCTACTCTTCTTCTTACAAATGGAAGATGGTGTAGGCTGAGTCACTTCTGATACCAAGTCTGGATGGACCCACATGACCTCCCCTCGTGATGTGGTGAGGGGCACTAGACCGGCAGCCTGATCTCGGAAAGGTGGAAGATTAGCAATCTCTATTATCGCCAGAGGGATGGGGACCACACCGTCTTGAGTTTCCGTTGGAGGAAAGCTGCTAAATTGTACCGATACCATATTGGCTGCCACGGTTACCTCTTCGAAATCGATGGCCAGAGCGTTCGAATCGATGAGATTTTGGATGTACCGTTTTAGCTGGTAGCAGTCGTGTGTAGCATGGTAGACGTAGCGGTGGTAATGGCAGTACTTTGGGTTCTCTATTTCTGCCGGCCGAGGTTCCCGTCTTGGTGGAGGAAGCTGAATTCTGTCTCCTTGTATGAGCATGTCCAAGATGGGCTTGACGTGGCCGTCTTCGAAGGAGTAGGTGATTTACGGCCATTGCTTGTCTGTCGGTTTTGACTCAGGTTTCTGGGCTGTGTCGGCCACCATAGCCTGCTTACCCCTGCTGTCCCGATTGTTGGAGGGGCTACCCCCATTATCGTTGTTGGTATTAGGACGCTTGCCCTTGTTCTCTCCGTCCGAGATGTGCAATCCCAATTGGCGAGCCTTCTTCAACCGTTCTTCGGCACTTGTGGCACTGATGATAAACGTCTTCCAGTCCTTGAATTGACTTTCACCCATCCAGAGACTGATTGTTGGGAGCAATCTCTTTTGGCAAATTTCAATTAAGGAGGAATTCGGATTTTCAGACGGCAACTTCATTACGGTTTGGCGGAACCGCTCGATATAGTTCTTTGTCAGCTCTTTCTCCCCTTGGACGACGTCCATGAGGGTGGACATTGTGATGTCCTGCCCTACTTCGTAGAATCTCTGTAAAAACATGCGCTTGAAGCCGGCGAAGGAGTAGATGCAATTGTCTGGCAGGTTGCGATACCAGTCGAAGGCGACTCCTTCCAATGTCCCAATGAATAATCGTGTGAGCATGGCATCGTCATGGGGCAGATGGTCGGTGGTGACCTCGAAGTAAGTGATATACCGACTTGCGGAGGTCTTACCATCATAAGGATTGATGTTGAACGGCTTATATCTTAGCGGGAAGGGGACATCCCTCCATACAGCAGGGTACGGTTGCCGTATTATGAGGTCTTGAGAATTTTCTCGAGCGTGAAACATGGGTCGGAGCTCTTGGACCTCTCTTCTCGCTTCTCGGGCCTCATCCACAGCGGTGGGAGCCGTTACTTCAGGAGGATTGTTGCTCGGATTTGGTGCCGCTAAATTCGAGTCCGCATTGACCGCGGGACCCGCGCTTGTTTGGCCAGGCATCCCTCCTTGCAGAGTTGGAAGGGCCGCTTTGATCTCGTCCACAGACTTGACCAAGGCATACAGTATGGCCTCCAGAGTATCGATGCATTGGCGATCACTGGAACCACCTTGGTTGCTGTCCGTCATGAACACCGTCTTTACATGAGGAGAGATGGAAGGAATGATGGAGGACGAGCCCTCCGAATCATACCCCTATAGTGAGAAGTCATCGGGGTATGTGGGAATGTCTTCCTCAGGTTCGGACTCAGAAGGAACAGTACCCCCAGTTTCCGAGTTCGCCTCGTCTTGGGAGTTGTGGACGTCGTCGGGGACGTCGGAGTTTGCTGCATCTGATGGAAGAGTTGTTTTCTCTGGCTCATCTCCATGGAACATCGGATTATCGTAGATGTTCTGAGGAGTGCTACCCCCAGTCCCAGCAACCCCCAGTGTTGTGGATGATGAATCTTCCACTGTAGCAGATTTTGTCTTTGAACGGGTACCTTGGAAAGCTCCGGTGGTGGGCACCCGTTTAGATGATAGTCTCTTCGTCATAGCAGTTAAAATCTTCGGGCTGAGAGCATTGGTCTTCTTTTCTCTCCCATCGGCAGGGATTTTCTGAGTAAAGTTGCAGGAGACGACGGGAGGTGCCTCATCTTCTGAACATGTTTGTTGCAGTCTTTGAAAGACGGACTGCCGGTCTTCTCGTACTATCGCATTGTTGCAACAACAGTTGACGATGATTTGGGTGCAGTGACGTCCGTGGGAGGACTCTTTACACCCTGATGCACCTTTTCTTTCCTTGCGTTTGTGGAGGATGGCCTCACGCAAGTCAGATGAGTCTGGATCGACCATGTTCGCTCCCTGGATTTTAGAAGACTTTTACGAACCTCTCTGTCCGTTTGCCGTCGGGGTCTGGACTCGAGTGGTTCTGTACAACTTCCCATCAGAGGCTCGCATAATGGTATATGGGACGCTCGGATGGTCAAAGGTCGGATCAGCGGACCGAGCTTGCCAAGCTCGTGCTGCCCTAGACGTCTTCACTCTAGTGCATGAGGGCACATAGTAGGAAGAGTCTAGGTGGTGCTGGAGAGAGTCAGACATGTCTTCTTGAGAGCACAGAAGATCAGGACCATAGGAGAGACGGTCGAAGACAGAGCCGCGTGGAGCAGGCGGCATGCGGCTGGAATCAATAGTCTCCATGCGGTTGGCAGTCGTAGCCGCATGGGCTTTCTTCATGCGGCTGAAAGTCTCAGCCGCATGAGTGTTCTTCATGCAGCTGGAAACCCTGGCCGCATGAGTATAATGTATTCGGCTAGCAGTCTCAGCCGCATGGTCATTATTCATGCGGCTGGCAATCTTGGCCGTATGAGTCTTCGTCTTGCGGCTAGTGCCCTTGTTCGATTTCTTCCTGGAGCGCATAGGATCGCTCTTTGCCCCTGCAAGTCCAGCATCGTAGTGCTTTTCTCTGTCGGACTTGGGGACAGCAGAGTCCTCTATGGCTCGAAGTGGGGCCGTACGAGAGTCGTCTTCGCCGTCTTGGACAGCAGAGAGTACTCCGTCCAGAGCTTGGGGAGGAGCAAATGATTTTAGCCTCCACTCGCTGCGAGCTTTCTTTGTGCGGGTTCGCTTCTGGACTGGGCCAGCGCTTCCCTCGGAGAGCATTTCTTCGAACGCCTGTTGGTCGAAGCGAACTACCATCTTCTGTTGCGTGGAGCCAAGTTTGGCTGCATCCGATTGCGTCACCAACTCCTCAGCCGTGGAGAAGTTTGTCCCCAGCAGAGTCGTCATCGTGTTTGCCATGAAATATAAAAGAGCAGAACAATTATCGGAGGACTGGACTTTTACTTCACAATACAAACTCGCTTGTACAAAGAAAGCCTAGGGACGAAAACCTAGATACAGCAATCTAAGTACAATTATTTATTTTAGATTCTGGGAGGTAAAGATAGAGGCTCGGAAAAGCGACGGCAGCTCTGCCTTACTCCTTGGACGATCGGGTGCAGCCTTGGCTCTGTAGAAGAACTGCTTGGCATTGATGAAGAAATGCTCTCCTCTCGCTCTCTTTATATTCTCTCTCTGGCTCTCTTGCTCTCTATGTCTCTCTCTCTCTCTTTTATCTGAGAATCTCCTCTTTCTCTGTATATTTCTCTTTTTTGTATGTGTGTCTGTTCTCGCAAGGGAATGGTACCTTACTATTTATAAGAGTGGGGGCATCATTAGGGTTTGTAATGATTGCCCATTCTTAAAAGTCGGCGGCTAAGGATCACTGGATCTGGGCCGTTCATCGAGATTTGAGCAATAAATATGATTGCATCAAATCTTTTGTAGGTAATTAATGATGATTGACATAAATCCTCCTGATTTGTCATGCCAACCTCGGATTTCTCGACACGTGTTATTAATTTGCCTGATTGCAAATGATCTGATTTGATCCCAATATTTTATTAGGATTTGTTAAGGAATTTCGATCAATTTGATGCCACGTGTCCCGCTATCATGCCACGTGTCTTAACCGCGAGCCATTACAAAAATCTGAGCCGCAGGAGGGTTGCTCCTCATTGAGCTGCATAAGGCTGGCCACATGTCAAGGCTGCTTGAGAGTGGCCCTCTGAACATTTGGACCGCATGGGTGTGGATGACCGTATGATGGGTGCCTTCTTCGTGAACCGCATGAAGATAGTCCTTGTGAGCCGCATGGGGATAGTCTTCATGAGCCGCATGGGACTAGTCTTCGTAAGCCGCATGAGGATAGTCTTCATGAGCCGCATGGGGCTAGTCTTCGTGAGCCGCATGGGGCTAGTCTTCGTGAACCGCATGGGGCTAATCTTCGTGGTCCGCATGGGGCAGCTTCGGCCTGAGCCGCATGGGGTGGTCTCTACTTGAGCCGCATGCGATTGTCCACGTGTCAAGGCCGCATGACAGTTTCTGGATCTCGGAAGATCGTGTCAGAGATTTTCTTCGTTTCCCTAGGAGTCCATCATTATGAGGGGGCCATAATGGTATCTTTGTGTCAGGGCTGTCATGTGTCAGAGCTGTCAGCCGTCAAATCATTTAATGCAATAAAGGACAAACGGAAGAGCTGTTTGCAGGCCACGTGGCTCCTCTCCGAGCCGGATAGAACTTATTTGAGCCGCATAGATCCTTGATCCGTATGGATCGTTGAACCGCATGAACTCTCTGAGCCGCATGGGGCTCCCTGGCCACATGGATCTTTTTTTATTCTTTTCCATGCTTCTACAACAGCGCTCTACCGCCGATACTGCGGTATAGGCTGGGCGTGGCCTACGTATTTGTACCTGTATATCCGGGTACAGGTCGTGACATGGGACGTGACAGTGGGTGAGCAAAATAAAACCCACTCGTTGCCAGGGTTGCGCCTAGTGTTCACCATCTGGCTGGAAGGCTGGAAGATCCTCAGATGCTACTCCGAAATCTGGCCATACAAAATCAGCTGGATCAGACCCCAGAAAGAGCAAGTGCCACAAGGGAGGCTTCACTTAAGAACTAAAACCAGCACATTAGCATATGAGAACATAATTGAAATAACAAAAGATATGAGTTAGAGAAACATCCAAGAAGAGGTGATAGTGGAACCAACAACTGGACCGCAGTATCCGGAGGTTCCAATACCACCAACAGTTTCACCTATCCCTGTAGAAGTAGACACACCAGCCCTTCTGGAGATCATGATAGAGATGATGGCTACTCAGCAACATCAGATGTTGGCCCAGCAACGCATGCACACCCAGCTGCAAGAGTAGAATGTATTACTTAACCAAGGATTACAGACAGCTTTGGAAAGGGGAGTGAGGACAGATTCAGGAGCATCGACCAGATTTTGCAAGTACAACCCCCGTCGTTTCGAGGGCACGAAAGATTCCATTTCATCAGATGCATGGCTTAAGGACATCGAGGCCATTTTGACAGCGGCTAAGGTACCGACGAAAGAACGTGTGGATCTAGTGAAGCTGTTACTTCAGGACCTCGCACGTGATTGGTAGGAATCGGAAGAAGTGGGCATCAGACGTCCTGTTGCTTGGGACGATTTTACTACAAGATTCAAGATGAAGTACTATGGAGTTGTGGCACAGTTTGAGCTACAGCAGAAGTTTATCAACCTCAAGCAGGCTGGCAAGACAGTGGATGCTTATGCAGCAGAGTTCTGCAGATTGAGTAGGTTTGCCCCAGAGATGGTAGCAACAGAGAGCCAGAGGGCTATGAGGTTTCAGCAAGGGTTTTATCTTGAACTATTACAATTGATAGAGGG
The DNA here is from genome assembly GCA_029216955.1 of Iris pallida. Lineage (NCBI taxonomy): Eukaryota > Viridiplantae > Streptophyta > Magnoliopsida > Asparagales > Iridaceae > Iris > Iris pallida. Next base: position 6,548,941 of record JANAVB010040218.1, on the reverse strand, counting down.
ACACAACTACCAGACTTTCGATGAGGTGTTGAAGGCAACCCGAAGGCATGAGATCACCCTCCAGAGGATCACAGCAAGGACTGGAGGTCAGAAGAGATCTCACAATCAGATTGAAGGAGGAGGGAGAGTAGCGCCCTGAATAACAGTACCATCTTCTGGCATTCGTATTCACGATGTGGCGATGCGAGGGCCAGCACCATCAACAAGACAGCAGCAGCAGCAGGAGCAGAGGAAGAACCAGCAACCCCCAGTGGGCTGCACCTATTGTGGGAAGGCAGGGCACACTAGAGGCGTGTGTCGGGCATTGAATGGACAGTATTTGGTATGTGGAAGTCCAGATCATCGGGTTTCCACCTGTCCCATGAATTTGAGGTCAGGAGGACAAGTGCAGCAATTTCCTACGCTACCAGCACCAGGGGCAGGCCAGTATCAAGGACCAGTGGTAGCAGTGAGGCCGTTGGCATAACGCCCGTTCATGTCACAGGCTCAGATATTTCGGCAGCAGGGACCGCCGATGCAACAGCAACAACATAGACCACCCCAGCATCACCAAGGCAGGGGCCAGCAGTAACACCAGGCTAGGCCGAAGCATGGAAACCAACAAGGAGGCCGAGGGCAGGCATTCAATCTGTCCTTGGAAGAGGCATTGGCATCGAAAGATGTTGTGGCAGGTAACATTCTCATCGCCTCATATCCCGCAGTAGCATTATTTGATTCGGGAGCATCACACTCATTTATATCTGCACAATTTACGACACGACTAGGAATGGAATTCGAGGCATTGCCAGGGAGGTTGAATATACTCACTCATAATGGGCTCGTAGGAGTTAGTAGAGTTATTCTAGTGTGTAGAGTTGTAGTCTGCGGACGTTCCTTACCTGCCAGATTAATAGAATTTCCTGTTGAAAATTTTGACGTTATCTTAGGTATGGACTAGCTAAAAGACAGTCATGCGACAATAGATTGTCGTAGAGGGAGTGTATCTTTTAATATTCCAGGCATGAAGCGGTTCACCTTAGTCAGATCAGTGGCAACTCAACAAGAAGGAGTAGTGACAGCAATGGAAGAAGTTCAAGTTTCGAAGATAGTGGAAGAGTTTCTAGATGTATTTCTCGAAGAACTTCTAGGTCTACCCCCGGTTAGGGATATTGAGTTCAGTATAGAATTGGCACCTGGAACTAAACCGATATCAGATCGAGTTTACAGAATGGCGGATTCAGAGCAGGCCAAGGTGTATCAGCACATAAAGGAACTGAAGGAGAAGAATTTCATTCGAGTTAGCGAATCACCATGGGCAGCACCAGTGGTACTTGTAGGGAAGAAGGATGGGTCATCAAGATTATGCATTGACTGCAGAAAGCTCAACGCGGCAACAGTAAAGAACAAGTACCCACTACCAAGGATCGACGACTTGTTTGATCAGTTGAAGAGAGCAAGGGTTTTCTCCAAGATAGATCTTCGATCAGGGTATCATCAAGTGAGGGTACGGAAAGAGGATATTTCCAAGACAGCATTCAGGTCCAAGTACGGGCATTACAAATTCTTAGTAATGTCGTTCGGTTTGACCAATACTTCGGCAATATTTAGGACACATCATATCAGGGGCTGGAGTAGCAGTGGATCCCAAGAAGGTAGAAGCAGTAGAGAGTTGGCCAATACATAAGACCGTAGCAGATGTGCATAGTTTCTTGGGATTGGCAGGATATTACAGAAGGTTCATATCAGACTTTGCAAGACTCTCAGCACCCATGACCCGCTTGACACGGAAGGATGTGCCATTCATTTGGTTGGCAGAGTGCCAGGCATCATTTGAAAATTTGAAGCAGAAGTTGATCACGACACCTATTCTTATATTACCAGCTGGACCCGGAGGTTTTACTGTATATTATGATGCGTCAGGAAAAGGACTTGGGTGTGTCCTAATGCAACATAGAAAGGTGATAGCATATGCATCTAGGCAACTTCGAGACCACGAGAAGAATTATCTGACTCATGACTTGGAGTTGGCGGCAGTAGTATTTGCTTTGAAGCTATGGAGGCATTATTGTACGGTGATCGAGTGGACATGTACACGGACAACAAAAGTCTGAAGTACATCTTTACTCAAAAGGAACTAAACATGAGACAGAGAAGATGGTTAGAGTTGATCAAGGATTACGACGTAGAGCTTCAGTACCATCCAGACAAGGCTAATGTGGTAGCAGACGCTCTCAGCAGGAGAGGCGGTACGTTTATGTTGACATCACAAAAACATATTTTAGAAGATCTTCAGGAGATGGGCATCGAGGTTATACTTCCTAGTGATGTAGGAATTCTGGCAAGTCTACGAGTTCAATCCGACTTGGTAGGTAGGATAAAGGCAGCCCAGGCACGGAACCTAAGGATTCAGAAGCTTAGGACAGAATGTGAGTCAGGACTCAGGAAGGAGATGAAAATTCACGAAGATGGTACACTTAGATTTAGATCATGTCTATGTATGCCAAGTGGAGATATCAGACATAAGGTTATGACAGCAGTCCACAGTTCTCAGTATTCTATACACTCTGGAGGAACTAAAATGTATAAAGATATTAAGCAGAACTTCTGGTGGAACGGAATAAAGAGAGAGATAGCTAGATTTGTTTCTCGTTGTATAATATGTCAGCAAGTGAAGGCAGAACAACTGAGGCCAGCTGGATTATTACAACTGCTTCCTATCCCGGAATGGAAGTGGGAACATATCACAATAGACTTTGTGACCGGTTTACCAAGATCACCAAGTGGTAAGGATGCTATTTGGGTGATAGTAGATCGGCTTACGAAGGTGGCACATTTTCTTCCTTTTAGAGTAGGGCAATCTACAGAAAAGTTGGCAGAATTGTATATGCAGCAGATAGTCATGCAGCATGGGATCCCTGTCAGTATTGTGTCAGATAGAGATACCCGTTTTATGTCACATTTCTGGAAGAGTTTATATCATAGTCTGGGTACCAAGTTAAGATTTAGTATGACTTATCATCCACAGACGGACGGACAATCAGAAAGAACAATTCAGACTTTAGAAGATATGTTACGATCTTGCACCCTAGATTTTGGAGGGTCTTGGGTGAGTCACCTGCATTGAATTCTCGTACAACAACAATTATCAAGCCAGTATCTATATGGCGCCATTCGAAGTACTATACGGTAAGAAGTGTAGGTCGCCACTGGCATGGAACGATATCGGGGAGAGAAAGATGTTAGATCCAGAGATGATTATTCAGACGGTTGAAGTGGTTAAGGGGATTAGGGAGCGACTTCGAGTTGCACAAGATCGGCATCATCATTGGGCGGACCAGCATCGTAGGCCGCTAGAATTTTCTGTTAGGGACCACGTGTTCTTGCGGATCTCACATACTCGTGGGGTCATTAGATTTGGTATTCGCGGGAAGTTGAGTCCGCGATACGTAGGCCCATTTACTATCCTCGATAGGGTAGGCGATGTTGCTTATCGTTTATCCCTTCCACCTTCGTTACGAGAGGTGCATGATGTGTTTTATGTATCTCAGTTGCGTAGGTATGTATCGGACCCAAGCCATATCCTCGATCATTCTGAGCTGGTTGTTGGTACCAACCTGTCTTACGAAAAATAGCCGGTGTCCATTTTGGACCGAAGGGAGAAGATACTTGTCACGACCCGCACCCACTGTGTGGGTACGAGAACGTAACAACGCCCATCCTACGCCGCAGTGTCGGCGGTAGAACGCTGTCCTAGGTCAACATACATCTAGCAATATAATACTAAGCAGTAAATAAACTCAATCACAACTAAGGAGGAAGAAAACACGATATGATATAGAACTCAAGGATATACTGAAGATAGAAAAGTCTAAGATAATATCCCAGCAAATATCAAGAGTACATATCTCAGCTACAGAATAAGAAAGAGTATATACAACTCAACATCTCTGAATATAAGTAAAATCTAGCTAAACAGTCTCAAGACAACAAGAAAATAAGATAAGGCCTAACTAAACTAGTCTAGGCAGTGGGGTGATGTCCTCAGCTAGAGCTGTCCCGTGGAAGGCATCCTCCCAGGCCTCCTCCTCGTCCTCTGTAATATTTTCAACAGGTCCAGTCAGGACAGGAGCGAGTACAGTATATCTCAACAGTTCATAGCAGGTTAGAAGATATAATCATGCAGTAAAGTAAGATACAGGTACTGAAAAAAGTGCAGTATGTAAACAGAGAAAGAAAGCTGTAATAGAAATATCTACTATAAATAGAGAACTAACATGTGACTAGTGAGTCAGAGTACAATATAGATATGTAAATGGCATAGGAGATTTTGATAAGACACTATGGAAGAGATTCTGATAAGATACTACTTGGGTATTATTTACATGTCTACTTCTACTCCTCCGTACTCCCAATCAGTACACAAGGATCCAAACAGATTATGTTATGATTCCACGCAAAGCCCCCGAAGGGTGGTACATAGAAGTCCCAAAAATGGAGATTCTAGGATACCCAGTGAATGGGATAAGAGATTCTAGGAGACTCTGTGATCATAAGAGTATATGTCACAAGTGATCGAAGAACCTGTGAAGCATAGTGATACGACATGTAAGTGAAACGCACAGAACATGTAGTACCCGATGCTCCCTAAGGATAACATCTCAAGAAGGGATCCGTATAGTACCAATCTGTGTGACCAACGTGACAGTACAAGTAAAGTAATCTACTGCAGAAAATAGTTCTAAGCAGGATATGAAATGATCAGAGAATGTACTCGCCTGTATCTGAGTGTCTGAAGTAAATGTACTGTCCGAGGAGAGGTGTCTGGCTCCTAATCAGAACAGCACAAGTCACAACAAGTCTAAAATGATATAATGAAGTCCTACTATGCATTCTACATGATTTTAGGTCAATATAGGCCAAAGTCAACTCTTTATCAACTCTAGAAGCCAAACTAGGTCAACTATGGTCAAACTAAGTCAAACTAGTCTATACTAGTCTAACTAGTCCATTCTAGGTCTGATAAGACTAAACAAGTCTAATCTAGACTCACTAGCTAAGCAAACACCACATAGGCCATAGGCTAATAAGCTATACCATGGGCCAATAGGCAAACCATGCTAAATCAACCCCCAAAACATTTATATACAACACACATATATATCTAATATATGATAAACATAGATATCATAATATACCCTAATATAGGAATACACATATATCAATTTGGATAGGCTAATAGGATAACATGGCATATAAGCTAATAGGAAAAACACATATTGATGTGCTATACAAAATAACTTAGAATTGATCCTATAGGCTATGTAAACCATACAACATAATATGTTATACCTACAAATATACATATGTATATAAAGAGGGGGACACTCAAGTACATGTGCATATGTGTATGTGTGTGTGTGCTAATGTAGAGTGTTTAAGGACATGTGTGTGTGTGATGAGAGACACTAGAAAACAGTGAGTGATAGAAAAAGGAAACAGTGTAGGCTATCATAGGAAATCAGTGAATGCAACATAGGCAAATCAGTGTACACATTTGAAACAGACATTCATTTCATTGCAAGAAGGATATGCAACCAATCCTCAATTGGATTTCAATCATTCACCCAACCAATGCAAAACAGGGAAACCTGGAAACAGTGCACAGGTTTAGGAAAATCAGTGAGGTAAAACAGGGAAAAATAGAGTGTGTGTAATAGGCTAGAGTGTCAAGAGGGTATAACAAACTTGTGTGTGTGTAACATGTGTGAGAGTGAGTGAAACATGAAAACAGTGATAAAGTGATGGCTAACAGTGAATAGGAGAGTCACATGTGTGTTCTCAGGTGGCAGGAATGCATACAAGGGTGTAGGGTGTCAATGACAGGAATGTATGTTTATATACAGTGTGCAGGAAAAATATGACATTGAACTGTGTGAACCAATTAATGGGGTACTCATGATTCTCTTACATGTAAATCAATGACAGGTATACAGTGATCTCAGGTTCACTCATATTCGAAATGGAAGGGAATCAATCTAGGAAATGAACCATTCTCAGTTTATCTAGTGTCCTATTTTCAGTTATAATGTAAACTAAGAACTCAGTTTTAACAGCCCATACAATTCAGATTTAATACTTGAATCAAGGTAGTTCAAACAACCCAGATTTCTGTCCAATAAAAGGAAAGAAACATTTAAATCAATTGTAAAGACAACTCAGGTTTCATAACAGTTAACTCAGTTATCACATTTCAGCAAATCACATCAGTTAACAGTTCATAATTAGGAAAACTGGAATCTCAGGATTTTGTGTGTAAATGTGTCTATGGTATGAAATACATGTGTATGTCTATGTGTAGGGAAGACAGTGAAACAACCCTGTGGGAGTGTGTGTATAACATCATATGGGTGTGTAATTGGCAGTGGTGTGTTATTGAGTGAGGGTAAAATGTGCAGGAAATAAACAGTGAAGAGAGAGTAAACCTAGGCCGTGTGTGTCTCACAGGAAAGAAAAGGGAGGGGAAACCAATTCAGTCCCTCACAACAGTTCTCAGCTTGAAGAATACTCAACAGTGTAAAAATAGTCCAATGAATCCCAGGTTTCATATTACATTAGAAATCATCCATTGCCTCAGAAAAACTCAAAAAAACAGTTTTGAGAATTTAAACAAGCATACATTCACAGGTTCTAGTATTTAATGAAAAGAAGTAGTCCCTACTAATCTCAGATATCCATTGAACCCCAAGAATCAGTCCATCACTGTTTTAACCAACTTCAATCTCAGATTTCAGTCTAACTAAAATCACCAACCAAGTTCATAACAACTCAGGGAAGTTGGTTCAAACAGTCATACTTAAACTCAGGTTTCAAGTTCATATACCAAGTGACTGCATCAGTTATTTAGAACCACAACAGTCTAACCTCATTAGTACAACATTAAAACACTTCCATTTAATCCCCTAATTAAACACATCAATAGAATACATATAGGGGTACTTGATTAGGGCCTGAACCAACTAATTAACATTGTTAAAATGGTTTAGAACTGGTGACAAAATCAAGTTTTAAAAACTGGAAACAACAGGACCTTGATACTTAGTTTCAGAAATTGGAAACAGGTGACATACCCAAAAAAAAACACATTAAAATTCAGATAAAAAGGTTGGTAATGATCCTACACATTATACATGTGTCCTACAACCTATCAGTGTCCACCAAGATGGACACAAACGTGTCCAAACACGAATGACACAACCCAGTGCACACACAGACATTGTGTAGCCCACAGCTCGTGCGTGTGTGCACGTGTGTCGTACACTCGACACAGAGCAAACCAAGCCTCGTTCTCACCAACCTAGGTTCGCCTAGGATAGGTCTTCGTGTCCCTCACCCTGATTCGTGTCCTAGTGTGTCGTATCCAGGGTTATCAACCCGTGTCAGTGGCCATAAAGTCGACTGAACGACTCAGTGTAAAACCAGTGCACTCTATATTACGTGTCCTATATGACACGAGAGGTCATGCCACTTAGGGAGTGTCGTGTCAGACACTGCCCCAATGTGTCCTTAAAATCTCACGTGTCCTCGTGCTGTGTCCAAGATGCAACTTTTGATTGATCCGGGCACTTGGGATCCCCCCGAGCAGCAGGACAGTGCAGTCCCGCACGCGCGCGACGTGTCCCCGTGTCCAAAGCGACCCGACACAAAACAATCATCAACTCAGTCCACCAGAAACCAATAAATAATACAAAAACCTAATTTTCTATTCAAGGGTTTTCCAAAAACCAGATCGAAATCCCCTCTTGGGCATTTCGACAAACACCCAGACTATGCTACTGATACGTGTCCAAATGGACACAAAACCCATGACACCCGACACGAATCCTATCCAGTCTCTTAGGGGACCCTTAGGGCTTCCTATTGATGAAGGCAAAAATGAAAATCCATGGAGAAATGGAGAGATTACCTATTCTTGAACTATGGGTGAAAAAGCCCCAAATGGAAAGATTTCCTCAAACCACCAAATCTCACAAATTGTTTCCTTCCTGCAAACAATCAATACCAACAGCAAGAACAATGATATTAGGATCTAATGCAACTAGTTTGGGGGAAAAAGGACCTAAAATGGATTTATAATGAATTTCTAAAGATAGGAACTCACCTCTTTCTTCTTGAAATAATTTTCCTAGGGAAAGGAGGCTAGCCCTAGAATTTAGGAGGGGTTTTATAGTGGGGAAATCCCTAGGTTAACTAGTGGTGGCCGGCCATGATGGGCTAGGTTAGGGTTTGAACTAGGTTGGCTAGTCCTATTAGGTTAAGTCACAAAATGACTTGTGAAACCACAAGTCATTTCTCAACCCATTTAATTTCTAATTCCTTAAGTCAAATTCTAATGAATCAAAACCTACTAACTTAAGTCATGCTAGGTTAGACTAGAGTCACTTAGCCTAACCAAGTCCAACTAACTAGGGTTAGTTCCTAGGTTTATCTACAAAGGTCAAGACTAGTCAAAGTCAACCTAATCTAAACAATTCCAAAATAATTCCTAAAAATTCTCATAAATTCAAATAAATTCTAATAAATCAAATAACCCCAAAATGTCTAAATACCCTAATCACATGGCTAGGCTCTAGGGTAGGTAGTCTCTACTGTTCACTAGCAAAACACCATAAATCATAAGTCATGAATTTAAATAGTTTAAAAATAAATTAAAAATCACTAAAAATCATAATATGAAATAAATACCATTAAATAATAATTATAATTACAAAATTTCAAAATTACCCTCTTCTGGAAAACTGGGTGTTACAATCCTACCCACCTTATAAAAATTTCGTCCTCGAAATTAAGATGGTAGCAGTCCTTCTAGGTTAAGCCCCCAGCAATCATAGTCTCAGAAATCTATCTTTAATCATACAGTTGGAAAGTGTAACCTATGGGGTCATGGCATGCAGTATCAGTCTGGGGTCTCTTCTAGTTATACCAACCATGCTACAGTACCAGGCAATCACAAGGTATCAAAACATACAAGCAAGGGATGCATCAAATTTCTCAAGAAGGAAATACTAAGGTTAGGTCAAAACTCACCTCTAGCTGGGTCTGAGAACTAGAACTCCCAACTGGAAGCAGGGCCCTGGTTGGTAGGTGTATCAGGACAATGCTGTACCCAGTGCGCAGCTGACCCACAGAATAGGCACAATCCTAGTCTCTTTCTACAGTTGCTCCACTTGTGTCCAGACTTCTTGCAGTTGGCACAGATAGGCTCTGGCTCAGCTGGCCTTTGCTGGACAGGAGACTGGACTGGGTATGATGATATAGGCTGGATAAATGGGTACTCCTCAAACTCTGGGTAGGACTGGGTACTGCTCCTCGCCCTCTTGGAGCTAGGCTCTCCTCCTAGAAGCACAGAGTCCCGCTGACGTAGCAACCTCTGGATTTTCTTCCTCATGGCCTCCTCATGAACTCTCTGTGACTCCATCAACCTTTCTTAGAAAAATGCAAACACCTGGGCTGCGTCAAGTAGCAAACCTTCGGGTGGTACAGTATGGAGTACAGAGGGTAGGAAAGGGCTCTCGGTCTCAGACAAATCTGCAGCTCTCTCCTGAACGACAGGAGATGAAGGAAGACTCTCTGGCGAGGCTACCACTATCTCCTCAATGGCAGGAGGTGCCACCACCCCCTGATCAGATAGAGGGATAACTACCTCCTGAACAGTAGGAAGTGGAGGCACACTCTCAGTAGCTGCAGCTGCTCTCAGGCGACGGGCTCGGGTCATGGGTGCCATACTGAAAGAAAAAGAAAAGAAAAGAAAAAAAATAAATCAATCATCAAGGCTGAAAACTAGTAAATATCAACAAAGGAGAACTAGCTACAAGAATCACTATTTAAGCCAGGCTATACTATCATTCCTAAGGCAATGGCCTAATCACAAGTCATCAAATCGTCACACTAAAAAAGAACTACATATGCATAAGCTCTATAAAGCTAAAAAGGTCTCTACTCCTAAATTATTTGATGATGGAAACAATTTATAATAACTGGAATGAAGATAGAGACGCGACGATATATTTAAGAACCTTTCCAAGATACTGTTTGCCATTGATTGTAAAAGTACAGAACAATTATCGGAGGACTGAACTTAGACTCACAATACAAACTCGCTCGTACAAAGAAAGCCTAGGGACGAAAACCTAGGTACAGCAGTCTAAGTACGATTGTTTATTTTAGATTCTGCGGGGTGACGATAGAGGCTCGAGAAAGCGACGGCCGCTCTGCCTTACTCCTTGGACGATCGGTACGCAGCCTTGACTCGGAGAAGATCTGCTTGGTCGTTGACGAAGAAATACCTTCTTGCTCTCTCTCTGATTGCTCTCCTGGCTTCTCTCTCTCTGTGTATATTCTCTCTCTGACTATGGGGGAAGTCTCTCTGTGTATACGTATTCTTCTCTGGTTTATTTTTTGTATATCTCTCTATATATTACAAGGGAATGGCACCTTGCTATTTATAATAGTGGGATATGATCGCTAGGGTTGCCAATGATTAGCTCTTGGAGATGGCGGCGGCTTGGGGATTGATCAATCCAGGCCGTTCGTTTCTGATTGTGACGAATCAGAACCATTAAGGGTAGATTACACCAAATCCCTATTAGCAATCAATGCTGATTGGCATAAATCTTCCTTATAATGATTCTCTCATATCTGCGAATAAATCAAATTTATTCTCCTGCCACATGCCCCAGATCATTGGGATTCGACCCGATCTTGGATTGCCATAAATCTGGGAGATTGATCGGCTGAGGACACGTGTCCTGAGAGCCAATGATGAGACTGGAACCGCATGCAGATTGGGCTGTATGAGATTTGGGCTACATGAATTTTGGGCCGCATAAGACTTGGGACACGTGTCAGGACTGTCTGGGCAGTGGCCCCCTCCTTCAGACTTCTGAACCATATGATGAACCGCATGAACCGCGTAATGGTGTGTCTGCTTGAGCCGCATGGGCATGATCTTCTTGAGCCGTATAGGGATGATTCCACTCGAGCCGCATGGGACAGCTTCACTCTGAACCGCATGGGAAGTCTTCACTTCGAGCCGTATAAGCACACCCACGTGGCAGGGCCACGTGGCATTTTGTTGTTCTCGGGGGATTGTGTCAGAGATTTCTTTCTCTTCCCTAGAGATTCATCATCATGACAGAGTCATAATTACCTGCTTTGGTGTCAGGTCTGTCATCTTTTCAGAGGGGTCAGCCGTCAAAGCGATTAATGCAGCATGGATCGGAGGGGAGCACTGTCACGCCACGTGTTTTCTGATCCGCATGGAATGCCTCCGACCGCATAGCTCCTTATGCCGCATGACTCCCTGAGCCACATGCGTTTTCTGAGCCGTATGGGTCTTTCTTGGCCGCATGAGTCAATTTCTTTAGTATTTTCCATGCTTCTGTAGGACCCCCTTCAAAGTTTTCAATTTGTAAAATTGAAATACTTTGAACAAGAAGCATAGCTGTATTGGCCGCATATGCAATCCCGACCGCATAAAAGCTCTAGCCGCATGAATGTGTTGTTCGCATGACTGTTTCAGTCGCAGGGGGTGTGTTAACCGCATAGATGGTCCAGTCCACGTGTGCGGGTCTTTATTTATCTCCAAGTTGCTTCAGCGCCGTCTTTGTAGGGGGAATCTCAAGGGTCAGTTCATTAAATCTTTTTGGATTTAATGCCTTGGGTGAATCTCGGAGACGAAACCCAAGGAGTCGGTTTCGCTCTTCCAGAGTCGGTCATTGGCCCACGTGTCCGCCTTCTCCCCTCCTCCTATAAATAGGAGGGGTTTGAAGAGAGAGAAGACTTCTTTTTTTTCTTTCTTCTCTTATCTCGCTTGCCTTTCTTTTCTTCGATAATTGATGGCTCCCAAGAAGATCATGGCAGTGAAGGGAAAGAAGGCGGCCTCCACTTCTACCTTGGGTGCGGTTGCTGCCCCGCCCGTCGTCGTGCCTGCTGTTCATCCTGACGTCCATCCCCCCATTGCTGGTAAGGACAATGTATGAATTAAGGACCCCCGACCGCCATGGCTACGTCGCATACTTTATGCACGAGCCTTTGTAAATCGTATGTTCGCCCTACGGCTGAGCTGCGAACCGCATAAGAAAAATCATTGTGTCTGTATGTGCGCCTTATTAATGAAACCGCATAGGTGGCGTATAGACTTTTATTGTGCGGAGCCGCATAAGCAGACTTCTGAACTGGAGCCGCATGGGGCTTTTTGGAGCCGCATAAGACTTCTGAGAACTTCATGGGGGGCATAGATATTTTCTTGAGCCGTATGTGGTTTGAAAACACCTAATCAGCTCTTTTTTATTCTCTGTTTAACTTATTTTTTCTTTGTCTGTTCTTCAGTGAATTTGTCGGTTAACGCCGCCGGAGAACTCTTGGTGGGTAGCGCTCAAGCTGCTCTCGGCTATGGGACGACCATATTGTTCAGCACGTGGCGGATCAGTTTCCAAGCGATGAGCCTATGGCCAGATTGAATGCCCTCAAGAATCAGCCCTTCCATTTCCTTAATGCTATGATGAACTCCGGGAAATTCGAAGGAGAGTTTTTGAAGCCTGCGTTCTTTTTTGGAGACGCCTTGACCGTGGAGAATGATCATGTTCTGGAGGTGTCGGAGGATTGGAATTTTATTTCTAACGGGATGGCGATCTACATCCCTCAGATGGAGCGACACTTTCCATTATCTTGGTTCAATATGCTCCCTTTGGACCGAAAGATGGAGGGGACTCTAACCCCTACCAGGAGTGGGATGTTCGTGGGGAACATCCGTTATAATAACCATCTGAAGTCCGTGGTTGCTGGCAAGGTGCATACCAGTTGTTCTGTGACAGGGTTGGTCCCAGGTTCTTTCCTGAATGTGGCAGGTCCTAACTTCACGTTTTCTACCGCCGATACTTTTATAAATCGACTTGCCCGGAAAGGCTCCTATCCCGTTGGTCGGTTGACGTTTTCTGGTTGGATACACCCTATTCCCTCGTAGATCAATTTATCTACCTGGATCCTGCAGAAGTATGAGGCTTTTTTGTGCGAGATTGGCCTGTACCATGCTATTCGAGGTACCAGTCATGGCTTGTTCATAAACAAGAAGCTATTCATGTCCCTGCTGGAAATGTATAATTGTCGTACAGGGACCTTTTACACACCTGTAGGGGAGATGGGACTTGCGCTCCATGAAATGCATGCGGTTTCCAAGCTTCCTTGGGGGGATGAAGCGTTTAAAGCGTATACTCCTACTAATGAGGAACTCGAAGATTTGGAACGACGGTATCCTGGCTTTGCGGCCCTTTACCAGGAGATATTGTGTCATTATAACACATGCCATCAGATAACCCGCAAGGATAACCTGGAAGGGGATGCTCCCTACACCAAGGATTGGGTGCATTATCTCTTCTCAGTAGATGCCTCAGGTCTGGTTACCTCTCGTCGCCCTAGGTCTCGGGAGGCGGTCAAAGAATTGGTGTCATCTACTAGTGGCAGATTCGGGAGCCAAATCGACACTTTCGATTAGGGGTGTAAAATGGACAAAGTAGTCCGTTGTCCGTACGTGTCCGGCTCGATAAATGGTTCGACCGCGGAACGTCCGATTCATTAACGAACAAAACTTGGACATTTTGATTCATCCGCGAACAGTCCGATAGTGGAGTCTCCTTTTGATTTTGTATCAATTATGTCAAAATATTTTGGTTTTACATCAAGCTTTTGTTGTCCCGTCTCGATTTTTGTTATCATTTTACTATTGTTTGTTGTATTCTATAACCTTCAATTGTATTTTCTTTCAACTAGATTTTTTGAACCAACTATTAAGGTATCTTGATAAAATAATAACTTTTGGTAATATATTTAATTTGTCCGCGGACCGTCCGATTGAATTAACAAACAGTGGTTGTCCGTGTTCGTCCGGCCCGAACTTGAGCAATGAACTGTCCGTGTCCGTCCGTTCGAACTCATTTTCATTAACGGACCGAACACGGACAGTGGACTGTCTGTGTCCGTCCGGTCCGTTTACACCCCTACTTTCGATTACTTTTACCAGGATACTCAAGAGCTGTCTGAGAAAGCGCTTCTGGCAGGATTTTTAATGATCTGGCTACAAAACTGTGTAGTCTCGAGAGGAACCGGTTCTATTGAGAGAATTAGTTGTAACTTCATTCTTCCGGCTGTGAAATTGGTCTTGCGAATCAGGCTAGCTCTCCTTCCGGCTATGGTGTGTAGCATACACCGTGGCCTTCGTACCTTCACGTCTAAAGTAAATGCCCGCGATATGATCAAGGATTTTGAACGAACTGAGTTACCTTATCATTATTTGATGGGGTGGCTGGTGATACATTATCCATCTTTGATGAGGTCGGGCTCTGAGAGCGGTGCGACTGATGATGATGCCCTTATCTTCTGTTACCGTGATGAGCCTTGGGAATGTGAGGCCATGCGGGTTTGCCGGATGGTCTTGGCAAGGGCAGATAAGTATCATATTTTCGTATCCGTCCCTCGCTTTTCTGCCAGGGACATAGAGACTGTGCATATAGACGGTATTGTGCCTCCTCAACTTCTGGATGGCCAGATGCTCTTATGGTTGCGTAACATCCGTCCCTCACATCTGGTGTACCGCAACCGCAATGCTGTTTTTCTGGAGCCGTATCTGCCTAGCAGGTTTGCCCGGCAGTTCGGGTACAGCCAACTTTGTTTAGATAGCCCCAGCTCTTGTCTGGGTTATGAGGGAAGTCTTCTTGATGGTATCAGAGCTTGGCAATATTATGATTCGTTCCATACTCGCACCATTTTCTCGGTCCCCGCTATTAAGGAGTCGGTAGAGATCTTGCATATGGCGGCTCTGTATCATGTCATGGCGAACAAGCCCCCGGTCGGTTTTAACCCAAGTACCAGTTTTATTGCTGGCACTGGTCTGGAGGAAGGCTCTCAAGGGGCCAAGAAAAGAAAGACTAGAGCCGAAGTGCCAGATTTGGATTCTGCTGCTGAAGGTGATGAAGGCAACGAGCATAATGAAGATGACTCTATCCTTCCAGTGGTAGGCGCAGAGGTGGGTCAATTGCATGTTTTGTCAGATGAGATGCTGAGGGATCAGTCCCTTGTTGCGCCTGGTCCTATCCCGAAACGTAGCAGGCAGGTTCCTCCTGTAGGTAGTGTTTCTCGATCCCGGAAGCTGGTTGCGACTAGGCACCGTCCGCCAGCCACGAAAGAGAGTGGAGAAGAAGTCAACCCCGCGTCAGAGGTAACAAAACTGCTCTCGATCCCTTCTTCCTTCTTTCCTTTGAGTTTCAATCCTGATTGTCTTCGTTCCCTCTTTTAGGTGTCAGGGGAGGAAGAAGAGTTTCAGGATGTCGAGGCGGTGACCCAGGATGACGGGGACTCCCATGAGCCTATTTCTATTCAAGAGGACGCAGATCAATCTGTATCCCCCTTCAAAGTGACGGGGTCAGGGGACGTGACTGAGTTTAACTCGGGGATCCCGGGTGGGGGGACCATGCCAGTTATGGATGAGCCGCGACCTTTATGCCCCTTCCCTGATAAGATTAGCCGAATCTTAACCCGTGAGGAAGCCTATCTGCTCTATCATCATGTCCTTCGGGTTACGTCGATTGACTGTTATTCTGGACATTCAGGTCCTGCCCTTTCAGTGCCGAGGATGGACGTCGTCGAGACAACCCCAACCGAAGGGGCATCGGTGGAAAGGGGTGCACTTTCTCACTGCCCGACTCGTCTTGATGGGCCTTCTGGGGGGCCGAGTTTAACGAGCCCGTTCTCGGGGCAGTCGGGGCAGGGAACAATGGTCCTTGCATCATCCTCTGCTCCAATGGCTTCGAGAATCGACCTTTCTTCCCTGTCGAGCATCCAAGCTCTCCGGGCGGCGGAAGACGAGTTGGCCGCTATTCATGCATCGTTCTACCCGGACTTCGCTCCCTTGGTGGCGAGCTCTAGCGTTACCCCTCCGACGTTGCTGCTCCGGCTTCCCCTGACGCCCTCCTCTGCTGAGGTTTTGAACGACGCGTTGCAGGACGTGGTTGCCAGTTTCCATCGTCATTTGAAGAGGGGAATCGAGGCCGCTGTAGAAAGAGGGACCTCTTTTACCTTGGCCCGAAGATGCGCCCATGGTCAAATAAACATCCTTAGGGATCTTCCTGATGATGCAGGAATGGCTTCGCTTCTGGAGGCGAAATTGCTGGAGGCTGATCAGCTGGTGTCCGAACTTCGAGTATTGCGGCAGGCTGATCTGCCTGCTGTTATAAACGAGGAGCAGAATTCCCTTATTGCTGTTATAGAGAGGACCAGAGCGGCTCGAGATAAGACCAGACCGGCCGTACTGAAGGATCTCAGCGACTTAGCTGATCGGTATGATCAATTGAGTTATGCGACCGAAAACGTTGTGGCTCGGGAGGAGTCTGTCTCTCGTGAGATTACCGAGACGCGGGAGCAGATCCTTGCGCTTCAGAAGAAGTTGACTTTCCTGGAGTCTAAACTCGAGACCGCCCGTAATGACAGGGGGCTAATTGTTCAAGAAGCTGACAGGGTTACTCAAGCTTCGACTGACCTGGAGGCTGTCTTGAAGAAATTGGAAGATGACTGTCAGGTGCTCCTGGATTTGGACAATGAGGAGCGGTTACTCCAGGAGGCCGAGCGTCGCGCTCGGCAACGGATTGAGCGGGAGACCACCTCAGTGAGAGACCGCCTCCTAGAATTGAGTAACACTGAAATGTAGTTGGCCTTTTCTTTTTCCTTCTTTTTCTTTCTCTTCTCTTTTTTTTTGAAAGGGACGTGGTCCCGAAATATGTAATGCTTCTTTTTTTTCCTTCAAATAAAGAGTACTTTCAATTCTACCCTTCATTTGTATTGCTTGATGTGCCTGTGATATTGTGGTGATGTTCTCCCCCGCATAGGGGATATATTTGTGGACCTGTTACCCATGGCGTACCTTGGTTTTAGGTAGAGATAACAAGTTTCGGTCAGGATACCTGAAGCAGCCATAGCAAAGTGGTCGTGGTGCTCTTGGTATTGAGAAAAGAATTATCGTAGAGCAGCTGGGCTCCTAGGGCATGATGAGGTGATAGGTTTGTGTTAAGAATTTTGGCTGAGGATATTTGTGGGCCTATTACCCTTGGCATACCCTGGTTTAGGATACGGGTTATAGGATGAAAGAGAACTGACATACTTGCTCAGAGGTAACGAGGACATGGCAAGTAGGGAAGTTTTTTGAACGTAGAGTCTTCCTACTCAGAGGTAATGAGTACATGGCAGGAGCGAGCTCGACGGAGGGTATTGGTGGTCAACAGAGGACATTTGTGGTCAACAGAGGACATTTGTGGTCAACAGAGGACATTTGTGGACCCATTATCCTTGGCGTACTCCGGTTGTGGGTACAGGTAATAGGTCGAAAGGGGATCATCATACTTACTCAGAGGTAATGAGGACATGGCAAGTATGAAGGTTTCTTCGACGGAGCCTTCCCATTCAGAGGTAATGAGGACATGACAGGAGTGGGCTCAATGAAGGGGGGTACGTAGAATAACTCAGAGGTAATGAGGACATGGAAATTCTATGTAGGGGTGATTTGTTTTTGGCAGAAATGGGACGACTCAGAGGTGATGAGGACATGGTCATCTTGGAAATTTATGGATCCGTTACCTTCGTTGTGCACTGGGAGTGCAGGTATTAGATCATGAGAGAGGATCTCTTGTAGGAAGAAAGTTCAGCGGTATGATTATACATGACTTTCTTTTAAAAGAGTGACCGGGATGTAAGTTCAGGGGTACCGATGGGCACATAACTCGACAATCCATGAATGTTGGAATCAAAGTGTAAGTTCAGAGGTACCAGCAGGTACATGACTTAGGAATTTGGGGTATGTTTATGGAAGAAGGGCATGAGTTCAGCGGTACACGCGGGTACATGACTCAAAAATCTGTGAATATTGGAATCAAAGTGTAAGTTCAGAGGTACCAGCAGGTACATGACTTGGGAATTTGGGATATGAGTTCAGCGGTACAAGAGGGTACGTGACTCGATAAGTTGGAAAATTAGGGGGTTGAGTTCAGAGGTACCAGCGGGCACATAACTCGAAACTCTGGAAAATGTTGTTTAAACATAGTATTTCTTCAGGAACTTACCGTTGACGGGCAACATGAGCAAGTCTCCGTTCTGCTTGGCGAGGCGGTAAGCACCATTGGAGAACACGGCCTCGATGATAAATGGGCCTTCCTATTTTGGCTGGAACTTGTCGGTGGTCTTGTGAGTCATGACCATTGGCCTCCTGACTGCCAAAACAAGATCGCCTACTTGGAATGTTCTGACTTTGACCTTTTTGTTGAAGGCTCCTGAGATGCGTGCTTGGTATAATTCGATCTTTTGCTGAGCTAGGAGGCGTTTTTCATCTAAGGCCTCTAACTCTTGTAGTCGACGTCGATAGTTATCATCCGTTGTCAATTGATAAGTGAGGGCGACTCGGAGTGAGGGAATCTGAGTCTCTAATGGGAGAACTGCCTCACTCCCGTATACCAGAGAGAATGGTGTATTCCCGGTGTCTGTTCGAACCGTAGTGCGATAAGCCCATAAGCACTCGCCGAGCTTCTCGTTCCAGTCGTCTTTGTTGGAGGAGACAAATTTCTTGAGGAGTTTGATGATTGTTTTGTTGAATGCCTCTGCTAACCCGTTTGCTGTCGGGTTGTACGGTATCGAAGCGACATTCTGAATGCGGTATTTATCGCAGAATCGGTAGAATACGTGGCTTATAAACTGCGGACCATTATCATGGATGATCCTTCGGGGCAGTCCAAAGCGGTAGATGACGTGGTGCTTCAGGAAGCTGATTACGTTCGAAGTCTTGACTTCGACGAGTGGGACAGCTTCTGCCCACTTTGAGAAGTAATCAGTGATCGCCAGTATGAAGCGATGTCCTCGGGAGGAAGGTGGGGTGATTGGACCAATGATATCCATTCCCCATGCTTCGAATGGCCAGGACGCCACTGTCGGATGTAGGAATTCGGATGGTTGGTAAATGAAGTCTGCATGGACTTGGCAGGCCTTGCATTTTCTGGCATAATCTATCGCATCAGCCACCATCGTGGGCCAGTAGTAGCCCATCCGGCGAAGGCGATCTTGCAGCTTAGGGCCAGGCTGATGGGCCCCGCAGATACTGTCATGAGCCTCTCGTACGGCTTCTTTGGCTTCTGCGTTTGAAAAGCACCGAAGTAGTAATCCGTCGTAGGAGCGGCGATACAGCATTTTCGTCTCTATATCGTAGAAGAATCTGAGAGAATGCCGTCTGATAGAAGTAGCCTCCTTCGGGTTCTCGGGTAGGATGTCGTAGACCACGAAGTCTATGAATGGTTGTCTCCAGTCTGGCGCTTCGTCGATCATCTGAGCAGAATAACTCGCCATGGCTTGAACGTTGTTCTTGGGGCAGACCAGCTCACGGCCGATTACATCGACCGAATGATGAGAGTGGTTTGGCACTGCTAGGGAAGCAGCCAGGCCTGCTAGGGCATCAGCTTCGATATTTTGGAGTCTGGGGACGTGTTCGATGAAGAATCCCTCAAATGATGAGATAATGTTGATCGCTATTTGGTGGTAGGGGATCATGTCTTCATGGCGGACTTCGTACGTCCCCCGAATCTGGTTGACGATTAATTGCGAATTGCCGTATGCTTCAAGGTATTCTACCCCCAGTTCTCTTGCGAGTTGGAGGCCAATGACGAAAGCGTTGTACTCGGCCACATTGTTAGAGTAGGGTTCCGTAAGAGAGTAGGCGCGATTGATCACTAGCCCGGTAGGAGAGATCAATACTACTCCGACTCCGACGATGATGTTTTCCTTGGGTCCGGTTCTTGAAGCGCCATCGAAGAATATTCGCCATATGTTATCGTGGGTGGTTGTATTTGAATCGGCGACCTCATCTGGGATTTCTTCGTATATTCTGGATGATTTCGATCCTGGATGGGCCGCCAAAAAGTCTGCCAGGGCTTGACCTTTGACAGCCTTCTGCGGGACGAAGACCATATGATAGGGGGACAGCAATATCGCCCATGTAGCGAGGCGGGAGCTGAGTGCCCCTGGTTTGGTCATGAGGACCCTGAGAGGGTTGATTCGTGAGATCACATGTATGGTTTGCCCCGTGACATAGTGCCGCGTCTTTTGAATGGCGAATACCTGGGCGAGGCATTCTTTCTCCACAGCGGTGTATCGGTGTTCGGGCCCGACCATCATTCGGCTGAGATAGTAAATGGTTTGCTCGTGGCCTGCGTCGTTATTTTGTGCCAGCAGGGCACCGAGGGAGTGTTCCATTGCTCGTACATAGAACAGGAATAGTTTTCCAGGGACCGGGGCCACCAGGACTAGAGGATTTGATAAATATTCTTTGATGTCATCGAAAGCGCGCTGGCATTCCTCGTCCCATACGAATGAGACTCCCTTCTTCATGAGGTGGGTGAACGGTCGGCATCGCCCGGAGAGGTTGGAAATGAACCTCCTGATATAAGCTAGCCTCCCTTGGAGGCCTCTAAGTTTACGGAGATTTCTCGGGGGACCCATCTCCATGATTGCCCTCGTTTTCTCGGGGTCTACATGGATACCCCGTGCAGTGATGATGAAGCCCAAGAACTTTCCACTGGATATGCCCAAGAACGATTTTGTAGGGTTCATCTTCAGATTGTGGGCTCATATTAAGTTGAACACCGTTCTCAGGTCTTGCAGATGATCCTCCTTACGGCGACTCTTGACGGCGATGTCGTCGACATAGCATTCCACTGTCTTGCACAAATGTTCTCTGAAAATGATACTCATGGCTCGCTGATATGTAGCGCCAGCATTCTTTAGACCGAATGGCATGACTGTATAGCAGTATGTGCCAATCGGGGTTCGGAATGAAGTGTGCTTTTCGTCGTCGGGAGACATCTTGATTTGATTGTACCCCGAGAATCCATCCATGAATGATATACGTTCAAAGTCGCATGTATTGTCGATCATGATGTCTGTGATAGGAAGGGGAAATTCATCTTTGGGGCATGTCTCGTTCAGGTTGCGAAAGTCGATGCAGATTCGAATCTTCCCATTCTTCTTGAGGACGGGTACTATATTGGCGACCCAATCAGGATGTTGCTCTTCATGAATGAAGCCGCTGGCTATTAACTTGTTGACTTTAGTTTTGATCGCGTTCATGACGCCTGGGCGAAAGCGTCGTTGTTGCTGCTTGACTGGCTTTGCATCTGGCCGTATATTGAGTTTGTGGAGAGCGATGTCAGGATTTAACCCCGGCATGTCTTCATAGCTCCAGGCGAACACATCAATGTATTCTCTGACAAGTACTAACAGCGATTCTCGTTCTTCGTCAGTTAGGCTTTTACTGATAAAGATTGGTTTTGGAGAAGATTCGCTGCCGAGATCCACTTGTATGACCTCATCTTCGGTAGGAGGTTCTCTCAGTTCGAACCGCTTTTCCCATTGTGCGTCTAATTGCTGGGCCCATGGCTCTAGCTCAAGGATTTTGGGGATGTCTTCGTCTTCCTCGTAAGCGTCGGTGAATGCCATGTTGACTGACATGACTTGTCTGAACACATCTCCGATGCTGGTATCTGAGTCGGAAGTCGGTGATCCGGTTGAATGTGACTGCCAGTCGCATTCTTCATCTGAGCTTTCAGGGGTCGTAGTAGGCGTTACATACCCTAAACCGTATCGGGTTTTATTATAGTAGTTCCGTGGTTTGCCCGCCGGGGCTGGCGTCTTCAAAGGTAGTAGTAAGGTATCTTTTCTAGAGGGATTACATCATCTGCGGAGGGAGCGTCAGTGTGGGCAGCCACATACTTGGCTAGCTCTGGTTCTTCTTCGGCTACCCCCTGTGTGAATGAAGATTGAGAGGGCGTCCTAGTCAGCTTGATCTTCAGAGGCTCAACTGACGGAGCGGAGCGTGGGGTTGTCGGTAGACTAGCAACCCCCAGTCTGGCACTTGATGTGGAGCGAGGGGTGGCTGGTTCGCTTGAGGTGTCAGACCTCGCATCGGGGTGACGACCTTTCTTAGGCAGGCGTATCGTCAGAGGCCTATCAGAGGGATTGAGCTTCTCTGTTTGGGATTGACCGACTCTCGACAATCTGATGGTAAGTGGCCCTGTCGTGGGTCTCGGTACCTGGTCGGACCTTGGCAGCCGGATTCTCAACTGCTCTTCCTGTGCTGAGAGGCTGATCGCGTCCTTACGCAGCGTGGCCGTAAGGGGTGCGGAATTGCCTGGTTTGCGAGCCTGGAGGTGGATCGTCAGAGGCTCTTCTGATCCCGTGGTTGCTTCAATATCAGTTTGTTCATTTCCTCCCTCAAGGTGCCTCTTTGACTTTTCGTATAGGCAGGAGTCCGAGTAATAAGATTCGACCCCTTTGAAGGGATCGATGTCAGCAAATTCTGTCCTCACGAAGCCGTACTTGTCGACATATTTGAAGCATTGGTGTAGCGTGGAAGGCACGATCATGTAATCGTGTATCCAAGGGCGCCCCAAAAGGATGTTGTATGAAGTGTCGGCATCTATGACGTAGCAAGAGACTTCTGATTGGAGATCGCCAATCTGACATTTCAGACGGATCTTCCCGATTGGGTAGCTCCTGCCCGAATTGAACCGGCTGATGGCGGTGTTTGTAGGGGTCAGGCGATGCATCGGGATACGAAGATGATACAGTAGTCCTTTTAGAATGATGCTTATGGAAGACCCAGGGTCAATGTGCATCCGGTCCACCTTTATGTCGCCGATGTAGCCTGTGTAGTATAATGGGCGATCGTGTAGATTAGTCTTGATGAGCATGTCTTGTGGAGTGAAGACGATGTTGGGCATTGCTCCCGTACAGGCACTGTCTTGGAGGTCTGCGGGCTGATTTTCTCCCGTGAGGTTGACCTGAGCCAGGTACGCGTCGGCATTTTGAAGTGCATCGCTCAAGGCTGTACGGACATCCTTCGAGAGCCTCAGGGGTTCATATAAGGATAATTTGGCCGGTGTATTGGCCAATTGTGCCAAGATGTCGAAGTTGTAGGGCCTCTCCAGCCCCTGAGATGTTTTCTTTCGGAGGGATTTGTCGAAGCGAGTCTCCTTCGGCCTAGGCTTGTCGGTCGTCGAAGGCTGAGCCGGTCCCGGAGCGTCCGTAGTAATGGGCGGATGATCATCAGTCGAGTTTTCCGCCACAGGTTGAGATTGTGCTCCGGATCGAGTAACAACGGCCGTGACTTCCTCTTCATCTGCTGAGGTGGTACGACAGGATCTGACTTTTCCACTTTTCTTTTTAGAAGATGGAGTGGACTGAGTTACCTCGTAGACTAGGTCCGGATGGACCCACATGATTTCCCCTCATGATATGGTGAGAGGTACTAGACCAGCAGCTTAAGCAGGCGGGAGATTAGCAATCTCCATCGTTGCCAGAGGGATGGGTATAACCCCATCATGGGTCTCGGTTGGAGGGAAGCAGCCGAATTATACGGACACCATGTTGGCTGCCACGGTTACCTCCTCGAAATCGATGGCCAGAGCGTTCGAATCGATGAGGTTCTGGATATATCGTTTCAGTTGGTAGCAGTCGTGCGTAGCATGGTGGACGTAGCGGTGGTAATGGCAGAACTTTGGGTTCTCCAAATCAGCCGGCCGAGGCTCCCGTCTTGGTGGAGGAAGCTGAATCCTATCTCCTTGTATGAGCATGTCCAAGATAGGCTTAACGTGACCGTCTTCAAAAGAGTAAGTGATTTGAGGCCATTGTTTGTCCGCAGGTTGCGACTCAGGCTTCTGGGCTGTATCGGCCACCATAGCCTGCTTGCCTCTGTTATCCCGGTTGCTGGAGGGGCTACCCCCATTGTCGTTGGTGGTGCTGGGACGCTTGCCTTTGTTCTCTCCCTCTGAGATATGTAATCCCAGTTGGCGAGCCTTCTTTAATCGTTCTTTGGCACTTGTAGCACTAATGATAAAAGCCTTCCAGTCCTTGAATTGACTCTCGCCCATCCAGAGACTGATTGTTGGGAGTAGTCTCTTTTGGCAAATTTCGATCAAGGAGGAGTCTGGGTTGCCAGATGGTAACTTCATTGCGGTTTGACGAAATCGCTCAATGTAATTCCTCGTCAGCTCTTTCTCTCCTTGAATGACGTCCATGAGGGTAGACATCGTGACATCCTGTCCTACCTCATAGAACCTCTCCAAGAACAGGCGTTTGAAGCCAGCGAAGGAATGGATGCAATTGTTCGGCAGGTTGCGGTACCAATCGAACGCGACTCCTTCCAATGCCCCAATGAATAACCGCGTGAGGATAGCGTCATCATGGGAGAGATGGTCGGTAGTGACCTCAAAGTAAGTGATGTACCGACTTGCTGAAGTCTTGCCATCATATAGGTTGATATTGAATGGCTTATATCTTGGTGGAAAGGGAACATCCCTCCATTCAGCAGGATATGGTTGCCGTATCTGGAGGTCTTGAGAGTTTTCTCTGGCGTGGAACATGGCTCGGAGCTCTTGAACTTCTCTCCTTACTTCTCGGGTCTCATCTGTCGCAGTCGGAGCCGTTACTTCGGGAGGATTATTGCCCGGGTTTGGTGCCGCCAAATTTGAATCTACGTTGATTGGGGGACCCGTGCTTGTCTGGCCAGGTGTCACCCCCTGCAGATTAGGAAGCGCCGCTTTGATCTCGTCTACATACTTGACCAAGGCGTGCAATATGGCCTCCAAAGTGTCGATGCGCTGGCGATCACCGGAACCGCCTTGATTGCTGTCTGTCATGAACACCGTCTTCACATGAGGAGTGACGGAAGGAGTGGTGGAGGATGTACCCTCCGAGTCGTACCCGTGCATCGAGAAATCATCAGGATATGTGGGGATGTTCTCTTCAGGTTCAGACTCGGAAGGAACACTACCCCCGGCATCGGAGCTTGCTTCGTCTAGGATGTCCTTGGGGACGTCGGTATCTGTTGTATCCGTCGGAGGATTTGCTTCCTCCAGTCTGTATTCCTGGAATGTCGGATTGTCGTGGATGTTTGGAGGAGTGCTACCCCCAGTTCCGACGACCCCCAGTGTTGCAGACGACGAACTTCCTACTGCAGTAGTTTTCGTCTTCGAACGGGTGTGTTGAAATACTCCAGTGGAGAATAACCCTTTAGACGACGGTTTCTTAGCTGCAGTAGTTGACACCTTTGGGCTAGAGATGCTCATTTTCTTCCCTCTTCCCTTGGCGAGAACTTTCTGCACGGACTTGCAGGAGACAACAGGAGGTGCCTCGTCTTCTGAGCTCGGGTGATGTAGTCTTTGGAAGACGGATGGCCGGTCTTCCGTCACCGCCGCGTTGCTGCAACAGCAGTTGACGATGATCTGGGTGCATTGATGTCCGTGTGAGGGCTCTTTACACCCCGAAGCTTCTTCTCTTTCCTTGCGTTTGTGGAGGATAACCTCACGCAGGTCAGAGGAACCACTTTGTCCGTTTGCCGCCGGGGGCTAGACTTGAGTGGTTTTATACAACTTCCCATCAGAGGCCCGCGTGACAATCAGCGGGACGCCCCGATAGTCAGAGGTTGGGGCAGTCGTCTGGACTTGATGAGCCCGCGCTGCCCTAGACTTCCTCCTTTTAGCACTTGTGGGTGTGTAATAGGAGGAGTCTAAATCGAATACCACAGAGTCTGGATTATCATCCAGATAATGATCAGAGTCAGGACCGCATGAGAGACGGTCGAAGACTGATCGAGAGAAGCGTGGGACGGATGCTATGTGGCTAGCATTGGGTACCGTGCAGGCTGTCTGCATGCGGCTGTCTTTTGTTGTAGGATGAGTCTTTATGCGGTTAGGAGTCACGACCGTGCAGGCTGACCATATGCGGTTGGCATCTGTGGCCGCATAGGTTTTCTGCATGCGATTGACTTTAATAGCCGCATGAGTCTCATCCGTGCGGTTGGCAACTGTAGCCGCATAAGTTATGCGGCTGACAGATGTGGCCGCATGAATTTTCGTTATGCGGTCGGCGGTTGTAGCCGCATGGGCTTTCTCCCTGCGGCTAATACTCTTCTGCGGCTCAGACCGCGTAGAGTTCCTCTTTGCCCCTGCAAGTCCAGCATCATAGTGTTTTCTTCTGCCAGACTTGGGGACAGCAGAGTTGTCTACGGTCTGAAGTGGGGCCGCAGGGGAGTCTTTCTCGCCATCTTGAGCCGTGGAGAAGTTAGTCTCCAGCAGAGTCGCCATCGTGTTTGCCATTGATTGTAAAAGTACAGAACAATTATCGGAGGACTGAACTTAGACTCACAATACAAACTCGCTCGTACAAAGAAAGCCTAGGGACGAAAACCTAGGTACAGCAGTCTAAGTACGATTGTTTATTTTAGATTCTTGTGGGTGACGATAGAGGCTCGGGAAAGCGACGGCCGCTCTGCCTTACTCCTTGGACGATCGGTACGCAGCCTTGACTCGGGGAAGATCTGCTTGGTCGTTGACGAAGAAATGCCTTCTTGCTCTCTCTCTGATTGCTCTCCTGGCTTCTCTCTCTCTGTGTATATTCTCTCTCTGACTATGGGGGAAGTCTCTCTGTGTATACGTATTCTTCTCTGGTTTCTTTTTTGTATATCTCTATATATTACAAGGGAATGCCACCTTGCTATTTATAATAGTGGGATATGATCGCTAGGGTTGCCAATGATTAGCTCTTGGAGATGGCGGCGGCTTGGAGATTGATCAATCCAGGCCGTTCGTTTCTGATTGTGACGAATCAGAACCATTAAGGGTAGATTACACCAAATCTCCATTAGCAATCAATGCTGATTGGCATAAATCTTTCTTATAATGATTCTCTCATATCTGCGAATAAATCAAATTTATTCTCCTGCCACGTGCCCCAGATCATTGGGATTCGACCCGATCTTGGATTGCCATAAATCTGGGAGATTGATCGACTGAGGACACGTGTCCTGAGAGCCAATGATGAGACTGGAACCGCATGCAGATTGGGCTGTATGAGATTTGGGCCGCATGAATTTTGGGCCGCATAAGACTTGGGACACGTGTCAGGACTGTCTGGGCAGTGGCCCCCTCCTTCAGACTTCTGAACCATA
This sequence comes from Iris pallida, assembly GCA_029216955.1. Classification (NCBI taxonomy): domain Eukaryota; kingdom Viridiplantae; phylum Streptophyta; class Magnoliopsida; order Asparagales; family Iridaceae; genus Iris; species Iris pallida. Next base: position 6,521,880 of record JANAVB010040218.1, on the reverse strand, counting down.
TGATGAACCGCATGAACCGCATAATGGTGTGTCTGCTTGAGCTGCATGGGCATGATCTTCTTGAGCCGCATAGGGATGATTCCACTCGAGCCACATGGGACAGCTTCACTCTGAACCGCATGGGAAGTCTTCACTTCGAGCCGCATAAGCACACCCACGTGGCAGGGCCACGTGGCATTTTGTTGTTCTCGGGGGATTATGTCAGAGATTTCTTTCTCTTCCCTAGAGATTCATCATCATGACAGAGTCATAATTACCTGCTTTGGTGTCAGGTCTGTCAACTTTTCAGAGGGGTCAGCCGTCAAAGCGATTAATGCAGCATGGATCGGAGGGGAGCACTATCACGCCACGTGTCTTCTGAGCCGCATAGAATACCTCCGGCCGTATAGCTCCTTATGCCGTATGACTCCCTGAGCCACATGCGTTTTCTGAGCCGCATGGGTCTTTCTTGGCCGCATGAGTCAATTTCTTTAGTATTTTCTATGCTTCTACAGATACAATCTGATAATCATATGCGTCTGTCCAAAAATCATGATACTCAGAGTCCTCGCCACGCTAGTAAGCAAGGCTGCGATAAACGGTAGAGTCCACAACAGGGCATGCACCTCTATAATCATGTCGTCTGGAATTCTCGCTATGCCGACTAGTATAGCTGCAAGGAATTCCAAATCTCATAACCAAGATACGTACATCCGAAGTCAGGTCTCTATGTTTCCGCCACGCCAGCTAATATGGCTGCGATAAACTCTAGGTTGCATAACCAAGTAGACGTTTTACCATCCCTGTATTCCCGTCGACATATGTTATCAGAAAATATCGTAACTCAGGCCATAAAAATTCATCTCGATAGGAAAATCAAATCAACAATGATCCAACAAAATCAAATTCAATAATCAAGGAGTGAGAGCAACAAAGCAAGGAAAATGATTCAAATCGAAGTTTAATAAGATTCTCAAGGGTCATCCCATGAATCTTTCAAGGAATCCTAACAGTGATTGAGTACCTTCAAAATATGTATCCTAATCCTACTGCAGGCTGTAGTGATACTCTAGTTCGAATACCACTACATAAACTCGACCTGTATGGGCCACCACTAAAAATGTGTCACGACCCGTACCCACTGTGAGGGTACGAGAACGTAACAACGCCCAGCCTACGCCGCAGTGTCGGCGGTAGAACGCTGTCCTAGGTCAACATACATCTAGCAATATAATACTAAGCAGTAAATGAACTCAATCACAACTAAGGAGGAAGAAAACACGATATGATATAGAACTCAAGGAAATACTGAAGATAGAAAAGTCTAAGATAATATCCCAGCAAATATCCAGAGTACATATCTCAGCTACTGAATAAGAAAGAGTATATACAACTCAACATCTCTGAACAGAAGTAAAATCTAGCTAAACAGTCTCAAGACAACAAGAAAATAAGATAAGGCCTAACTAAACTAGTCTAGGCAGTGGGGTGATGTCCTCAACTAGAGCTGTCCCGTGGAAGGCATCCTCCCAGGCCTCCTCCTCGTCCTCTGTAATATTTTCAACAGGTCCAGTCAGGACAGGAGCGAGTACAGTACATCTCAACAGTTCATAACAGGTTAGAAGATATAATCATGCAGTAAAGTAAGATACAGGTACTGAAAGAAGTGCAGTATGTAAACAGAGAGAGAAAGCTGTAATAGAAATATCTACTATAAATAGAGAACTAATATGTGACTAGTGAGTCAGAGTACAATATAAACATGTAAATGGCATAGAAGATTCTGATAAGACACTATGGAAGAGATTCTGATAAGATACTACTTGGGTATTATTCACATGTCTACTTCTACTCCCCCGTACCCCCAATCAGTACACAAGGATCCAAACAGGTTATGTTATGATTCCACGCAAAGCCCCCGAAGGGTGGTACATGGAAGTCCCAAAAATGGGGATTCTAGGAGATTTTAGGATACCCAGTGAATGGGATAAGAGATTCTAGGAGACTCTGTGATCATAAGAGTATATGTCACAAGTGATCGAAGAACCTGTGAAGCATAGTGATACGACATGTAAGTGAAACGCACAGAACATGTAGTACCCGATGCTCCCTAAGGATAACATCTCAAGAAGAGATCCGTATAGTACCAATCCGTGTGACCAACGAGACAGTACAAGTAAAGTAATCTACTGCAGGAAATAGTTCTAAGCAGGATATGAAATGATCAGAGAATGTACTCGCCTGTATCTGAATGTCTGAAGTAAATGTACTATCCGAGGAGAGGTGTCTGGCTCCTAATCAGAACAGCACAAGTCACAACAAGTCTAAAATGATATAATAAAGTCCTACTATGCATTCTACATGATTCTAGGTCAATCTAGGCCAAAGTCAACTCTTGGTCAACTCTAGAAGCTAAACTAGGTCAACTATGGTCAAACTAAGTCAAACTAGTCTATACTAGTCTAACTAGTCCATTCTAGGTCTGATAAGACTAAACAAGTCTAATCTAGACTCACTAGCTAAGCAAACACCACATAGGCCATAGGCTAATAAGCTATACCATGGGCCAATAGGCAAACCATGCTAAATCAACCCCCAAAACATTTATATACAACACACATATATATCTAATATATGATAAACATAGATATCATAATATACCCTAATATAGGAATACACATATATCTATTTGGATAGGCTAATAGGATAACATGGCATATAAGCTAATAGAAAAAACACATATTGATGTGCTATACAAAATAACTTAGAATTGATCCTATAGGCTATGTAAACCATACAACATAATATGTTATACCTACAAATATACATATATATATAAAGAGGGGGACACTCAAGTACATGTGCATATGTGTATGTGTGTGTGTGTGCTAATGTAGAGTGTTTAAGGACATGTGTGTGTGTGTGTGTGTAATGAGAGACACTAGAAAACAGTGAGTGATAGAAAAAGGAAACAGTGTAGGCTATCATAGGAAATCAGTGAATGCAACATAGGCAAATCAGTGTACACATTTGAAACAGACATTTATTTCAGTGCAAGAAGGACATGCAACCAATCCTCAATTGGATTTCAATCATTCACCCAACCAATGCAAAACAGGAAAACCTAGAAGCAGTGCACAGGTTTAGGAAAATCAGTGAGGTAAAACAGGGAAAAATAGAGTGTGTGTAATAGGCTAGAGTGACAAGAGGGTATAACAAACTTGTGTGTGTGTAACATGTGTGAGAGTGAGTGAAACATGAAAACAGTGATAAAGTGATGGCTAACAGTGAATAGGAGAGTCACATGTGTGTTCTCAGGTGGCAGGAATGCATACAAGGGTGTAGGGTGTCAATGACAGGAATGTATGTTTATATACAGTGTGCAGGAAAAATATGACAGTGAACTGTGTGAACCAATTAATGGGGTACTCATGATTCTCTTACATGTAAATCAATGACAGGTATACAGGGATCTCAGGTTCACTCATATTCGAAATGGAAGGGAATCAATCTAGGAAATAAACCATTCTCAGTTTATCTAGAGTCCTATTTTCAGTTATAATGTAAACTAAGAACTCAGTTTTAACAGCCCATACAATTCAGATTTAATACTTGAATCAAGGTAGTTCAAACAACCCAGATTTCTGTCCAATAAAAGGAAAGAAACATTTAAATCAATTGTAAAGACAACTCAGGTTTCATAACAGTTAACTCAGTTATCACATTTCAGCAAATCACATCAGTTAACAGTTCATAATTAGGAAAACTGGAATCTCAGGATTTTGTGTGTAAATGTGTCTATGGTATGAAATACATGTGTATGTCTATGTGTAGGGAAGACAGTGAAACAACCCTGTGGGAGTGTGTGTATAACATCATATGGGTGTGTAATTGGCAGTGGTGTGTTATTGAGTGAGGGTAAAATGTGCAGGAAATAAACAGTAAAGAGAGAGTAAACCTAGGCCGTGTGTGTCTCACAGGAAAGAAAAGGGAGGGGAAACCAATTCAGTCCCTCACAACAGTTCTCAGCTTGAAGAATACTCAACAGTGTAAAAACAGTCCAATGAATCCCAGGTTTCATATTACATTAGAAATCATCCATTGCCTCAGAAAAACTCAAGAAAATAGTTTTGAGAATTTAAACTAGCATACATTCACAGGTTCTAGTATTGAATGAAAAGAAGTAGTCCCTACTAATCTCAGATATCCATTGAACCCCAAGAATCAGTCCATAACTGTTTTAACCAACTTCAATCTCAGATTTCAGTCTAACTAAAATCACCAACCAAGTTCATAACAACACAGGGAAGTTGGTTCAAACAGTCATACTTAAACTCAGGTTTCAAGTTCATATACCAAGTGACTGCATCAGTTATTTAGAACCACAACTGTCCAACCTCATTAGTACAACATTAAAACACTTCTATTTAATCCCCTAATTAAACACATCAATAGAATACATATAGGGGTACTTGATTAGGGCCTGAACCAACTAATTAACATTGTTAAAATGGTTTAGAACTGGTGACAAAATCAAGTTTTAAAAACTGGAAACAACAGGACCTTGATACTTAGTTTCAGACATTGGAAAAAGGTGACATACCCAAAAAAACACATTAAAATTCAGATAAAAAGGTTGGTAATGATCCTATACATTATACATGTGTCCCACAACCTATCAGTGTCCACCAAGATGGACACAAACGTGTCCAAACACGAATGACACAACCCAGTGCACACACATACACTGTGTAGCCCACAGCTCGTACGTGTGTGCACGCATGTCGTGCACTCGACACAGAGCAAACCAAGCCTCGTGCTCACCAACCTAGGTTCGCCTAGGATAGGTCTTCGTGTCCCTCACCCTGATTCGTGTCCTAGTGTGTCGTATCCAGGGTTATCAACCCGTGTCAGTGGCCATAAAGTCGACTGAACGACTCAGTGTAAAACCAGTGCACTCTATATTACGTATCCTATATGACACGAGAGGTCATGCCACTTGGGGAGTGTCGTGTCAGACACTGCCCCAATGTGTCCTTAAAATCTCACGTGTCCTCGTGCTGTGTCCAAGGCGCAATCGCCCCCGAGCAGCAGGACAGTGCAGTCCCGCACGCGCGCGGCGTGTCCCCGTGTCCAAAGCGACCCGACACAAAACAATCATCAACTCAGTCCACCAGAAACCAATAAACAATACAAAAACCTAATTTTTTATTCAAAGGTTTTCCAAAAACCAGATCGAAATCCCCTCTTGGGCATTTCGACAAACACCCAGACTATGCTACTGATACGTGTCCAAATGGACACGAAACCCATGACACCCGACACGAATCCTATCCAAACTCTTAGGGGACCCTTAGGGCTTCCTATTGATGAAGGCAAAAATGAAAGTCCATGGAGAAATGGAGAGATTACCTATTCTTGAACTATGGATGAAAAAGCCCCAAATGGAAAGATTTTCTCAAACCACCAAATCTCACAAATTGTTTCCTTCCTGCAAACAATCAATACCAACAGCAAGAACAATGATATTAGGATCTAATGCAACTAGTTTGGGAGAAAAAGGTCCTAAAATGGATTTATAATGAATTTCTAAAGATAGGAACTCACCTCTTTCTTCTTGAAATAACTTTCCTAGGGAAAGGAGGCTAGCCCTAGAATTTAGGAGGGGTTTTATTGTGGAGGAATCCCTAGGTTAACTAGTGGTGGCCGGCCATGATGGGCTAGGTTAGGGTTTGAACTAGGTTGGCTAGTCCTATTAGGTTAAGTCACAAAATGACTTGTGAAACCACAAGTCATTTCTCAACCCATTTAATTCCTAATTCCTTAAGTCAATTTCTAATGAATCAAAACCCACTAACTTAAGTCATGCTAGGTTAGACTAGAGTCACTTAGCCTAACCAAGTCCAACTAACTAGGGTTAGTTCCTAGGTTTGTCTACAAGGGTCAAGACTAGTCAAAGTCAACCTAATCTAAATAATTCCAAAATAATTCCTAAAAATTCCCATAAATTCAAATAAATTCTAATAAATCAAATAACCCCAAAATGTCTAAATACCCTAATCACATGGCTAGGCTCTAGGGTAGGTAGTCTCTACTGTAGCAAAACACCATAAATCATAAGTCATGAATTTAAATAGTTTAAAAATAAATTAAAAATCACTAAAAATCATAATATGAAATAAATACCATTAAATAATAATTATAATTACAAAATTTCAAAATTACCCTCTTCTGGAAAACTGGGTGTTACAATACTCAAGAATCGAACAATTAACCTTGTCCGTGTTGCTTGGGGTCATCACTCCTTAGGAGAGTCAACTGGGAACGTAAGGATGATATCCGATCACGGTAACCGTACCTATTTGACTCACAAGATATATTTCTTTCCGTGTACCTTGATTATCTTGATTTCTCATGCTTATCATCCTATGAGTAGAAATTGCTTGATGTCGTCGATTGATAAATATAGATATATTACTTACTAGTTGATATTGTAACATGACTGCTTGCTCGCTAAAATTGATGTACTTAGATTAGTTTGGTCCTGATATTTCTATCCTGTTTGGATTTAAAATTCCGGGGACGGAATTTTTCTAAGGAGGGTAGAGATGTCACTCCCCGTTCCCAGAATACGTATTTTAATACGTGTACTGCTTGAATACATTTATTTAATATTTATCATGTAATTGTTCTGTATTTAAATTCTTTAATTTTACGCTAATTATTTTTTTGTATTTTATTTTCTGCTTTTGCTTTGCTCTTGGGTTCAGCTTGGGTTGGTTCATTTCCGGATTTCGGTGGTTCATCATGAACCCGACCAACCACCTACCACATCTCTATTTAAAGCCCCAACCCTCTCTCTCTTCATTACTTCTCCTTCTCATTTACTCTTCTTCTTCATCATCCTCATAACTCTCTTCACCTACCTAGAGCTTAGGCAAGTACATATTGCTCCACATGAGAACCCATATTTTTATGGTTCATTTATCTTCCTCTCGTGATTCTAAGATAGTTAAGATCTTGGCATTTTGCATTTTGAAGTTTCATTTTTAGTAGATCTAGAAATTGCCATTTTTCGAATTTTGTGGGTTTTGATCTATCAAACTTCCTTATTTTCAAGTTTCGTTCGTTCCAGATTGTGAGATTTGTGTTATAACTCCTTTCGATCCGTAGAACTCCCATTTTTGGCACAGATTGAAGTTCATGGAATTGGAGTTCCGGAGGTTCTCTACGCACACGTTTATACGTGCTCGCGTAATATCAGGCTCTACGCACACGTTTATACTTGCTCGCGTAATATCAGGCTCTACGCACACGTTTATACGTGCCCGCGTAATATCAAGCTCTACGCACACATTTATACGTGCCCGCATAATATCAAGCTCTACGCCCACGTTCATTCGTGTCAGCGTGAACTCGGTTTACGCAAGTCTACTCTGGCTTGGTGTATTCTTTACATGTACATTGTTTTACGCGCAAGCTTTATTCCTTTATGCGTACATTATTTTACGCGTAACGATTCCTTTACGCGTACATTGTTTTACGCGTAACGATTATTCTTTACGTATACAAGATTTATGCGTAAACTTGGACTCTTTACGCATACAAGTTTTATGTGTAAATTTATTATTTATGCGTACTCTTCTGGCTTAGCGTAAGACGAGTTTTTACGCGCAACTTTGTTCCTTTATTGGAGCGTACTCCTTTAAGCGCAAGCTTTATTCCTTCACGCGTAAACTTTCCTCACGCGTAAATCTCCTTTACGCGTATTTCATCGGGCGTACTCTTCTGGCTTGACGTATTTTTATTGAACGTACTCCTTGGGCGTACATGGCATCTCTTATTTATCCTTACGCCTTTTTACATGAACTCGATAAAATCATGATACGTTAATATTTTAATACATATTGTTGTGTGGAATGTGCCCTGTGTCTCGATTGGATTATGGATGCCTAGAATGACTGGAACTTAACCCTGAGAGTTATAGACTCGATCATACTAAATACTAGTTTGACTTTCGTGCCTTGGCACGAATTGACATTGATTGTTACCTTGACTAAATGATTGATCATGCGTTCCTAGTTGGAACTAAGAGGCTGGCTAGTCGTCTTATTGAAATTGAATGAGACACGTCATATTAACTATGAACCATTGTAATCGACTAGCCGATCCCGAACATTAGCATATGGACACGTGCAGGCTTCAACTGATTTTCTACAAAAGCGGTATGTGTACTTTACAGTCAAGGCATGATTATTTCGTGGCTAGGTTTGATTGTTGCATTACGCTATGTAAGACCAACAACCTAACCGCATGGACATCGTTATAGAGTTATGCATATCGTACTTTGTACGAAAGTACTCATTCTGAATGACCATGATCTACGGCATGGGATTTCAATTAACATAGGGACTACTAAGTTAAATAAAATAACGATTGCATGGAGAGAATGAATTTCCGAGTTCTTATATGGCAGCCATCCTTAGGACAATTAGTGCCCCGATATGCCGGCTGGTTCCCACAGATACTGCAAATCTGCCACACGGACAGGAAACGGTATCTGCTTATATTTATTTACTGTATACTGATGACGGGTGTCCCGTTGGGACTCGTCTAATTCATGATTGGCGCAATTGATTATTGGATAGACTAGCCTTGCTTGTACATAGTAAGAACTGAGGAATCCTTATTGCATATTTTCAAGACAACTTGGAACTTACAGTAGCAAGCCGTAGTAGTTGCATGACCGTTTAAATTGATTTATTTGTGTATTGTACCTACTCTGTTAACTACTGAGATGATCAGAATGTCAGGACATGACGGATCAACTTCTGTCCTTGTTTGGTTGGAAAGTTGGTTTGAAGTGTTGTGATGCTGTATGAATTCCAGTAGCAAGCAGAGACTTATTATTATATTCTTAACTCTTATCACTGGTTTTAGTTCTCATATCATGCTTCCTTGTGGTACTTGCTATTAGAGGTCTAACCTCTCTGGTTTTACATGGCCAGATTTAGAGCCAGTTCCCGAGGACTCAGTTTACTTCTACCTCCAAGATGGTCACTACTAGAGGGATGATCGTAGGAGGACACGAGTGGGTTCTTTACTTCCCTGCTTGTTTTGCTACTTACTTTATATTTTGCCACTTGGCACCGATATGTTAGTCGGATTGTCTTGTACTTACTTTTACATAATTGTAACTAAGTCAGACTGCAGCTGATAACGATTGTGTATACCTTGCTATACCATCTGGCTATGTTTTGTATAGCCAGATCTCAAGAACATTTTGACTAAGCGTTTGGGACGCCTTACTGCTTTATCTTACATGTTCTCTATTATTGCTTCTTGTTTGAATGATTAAGACAATAGATGTTGAGTGACCATAGCGAGACTTTCATGTAGTATGCACCCCCTCGTCTTTTAGACAGCATTGATCGTATTATACGGTATTCATCTACTCGTAATACGTAGCTGGCTGAGTCACTCCTGTAGCTCCCCTTCCCGAATTTTTTTAAATATTTTATTATTATTTATTTTATTGATTATCAAAAGAAATATGTGTATATATAAATATATTTTATAAATATGTGTATGGGTATGCATATATTATATATGTGGGTATGTGTATATATATAAATAGATATTATGCAGACATGATTTGTTGGCTTTAGCTTTTGCCGGGGTATATTCATTTTCATTGAAGCTCATGTTCATGAATTGAATCTGTGCTCTAAAAGACCTATATTCTTCCCATCGACAATTATTCTTTCACATTCTAATTATACTTCTCTGCTAATGGAGGAAACATTTAGAATTACTGAACAAGATTTACTCAATAGCAGGTTAAAATACATTCAACTTCAATACTAAAATTTTGATTTGGTATGATGTAAATGGCTGCTTATTTGTCAAAAAGAAACGAAACAGAGAGCAACTTGAAAACCTTATGCAATAAGTCATTTAGCCAAATCAGCTGATGTGATATGTGCCATTGCACAATATAAAGATTGATTGAGTGACTGTTAGTATTATTAATGCTAATACATTACTGGGGTTCCATCATTAGGTCAGCCTAGTTCCTCCATATTGGTGGCTTGTTAACTAAAATACACCTGTAAAACATATAAATTGGTGTAAGTGAGAGCTGTATAGAATGTAAATTGTTATGACAAATTTGTAAGCTTGACAGGCTTCGGGATGGAGGCAGTACAATGTAGAACAATAGGAACCGGCTCACGTCCAAAGCCCAAACCGTGAGTTTCTCCCCTCACAGCCCAAAAGGGCCGACCCCATGAAACGGAAACCGAACTTTGCTCAGCCTGTTCGAGCAAACAGAAGAGCCCCACCCGATCAAATAGCATATATACGAACTGATCGAGAAACCGAAAGAGTGATTACTCGAAACACCAAAACCCTAAACGAACCCAGCGCCTCCACCACGCGCCACCCTTCCACGAACCTGGCGACCACACCAGCGCTCGCAGCGCCGCCGCGCGCGGCCAGCGCCGCCGGCCAGAGAGCCCCGCGCGCGCGCACAAGCAGGACTGGGCAGCAACAACGGCAAACTGGAATGCAAGTTTGCGACGACTTCCCCGCCACCACGCTTCGCCGTTTTCCGAGCCGCTTGTGCTGGTATGTAGCCCATATATACCCCTTAGAATCCCTTCACATAGGTTTAATTTTCATGCGCTAGATTTCCCGATAAATCGACTCAAAGTCGGGTGAAAATCCGTTCAAAAACAGAGCATATAGCAGTGCAATCATCCATGTTTGGAGGTCATTTCCGATCGATCTAATGTCATATGAGAAATTCTAATTGAACAAGTTTTTAGACAACATATAGGGGATCAGAAACTATTTCATAGTTCTGAATTTCATAAACCATGTACAGTTTAAACCATTCTTGAAAATTCGAAAAAACCTGTTTTCAAAACAGTAGAAAACTTGAAAAACTCATCCACACGACGTGCATCCCGCCATTCTGGGCGACGTGGTCGGGAACCGAAAGCATCGAAAGTTGCGTATCAGCTTCGTGGTCGTGTGGGCTTTGACGGAATTCAAATTGGTCGCGTTTGCGCGACGACTTTGATGCGTATCCGTCGAAATTCACCGTATCGGCCTCTATGCAAGTTTCCCAATTACTTCGTGCACGCTCGTCAGATCGAGACAAAACTTACGCCAACGGGACCGTATCGTTTTTCTGGTCCTGTATGCAAAGTTTGGTCCAATTCTGAGACAGTGGAATCGGAACGCCGTTTTACGGGCCCCACGGTCCCACTCAACGGATGATTTTGTGCACAGCCCACCGGAATCCAACTCTGGACATACGGTTGGGTTCGTATCGGAAAACCGGATCCGTAGACATGTAGTTTGATGACTTTAGAGACCATTGACTCTGGCACGCTTTTCGGTGCAAAGCGGGTCCAACGACGGGCATCGTTTTTGTCCGAAATTATCGTTTTGCCCCTGTGTCCAGAATTGGACTTAAGGACAGGCAATCCTAGCTAATTTGACTATTCTGAGAACGTTGGTACTATTTATTTTAGCATCTGGAGACTTATGTATGTGTTGACTGATTGTGGCTCATTGAGTGGTATGGTATTATTGGTTCACCAGCTAAAGACCTCAGGCAAGTGTACTTTTTGATTGCTTTCAATTCATAGTAGTTTTTTCATTTTATGTCTATACGTATATCTTGCTGCTTGTTGACACGCTCGTCACACGGAGTAGTTGGAAGGGAAAATATCTTAGTATACATGTGGACTACCCAGAAATATTCCAATATGTCTAGTCGTGAATGATAGCAACTGCACACGACACGTGCAGTGAGCTGTATTTACCCCCTAGCCGTTCACATATAGAAAATGATATTTTACACTACATAGGTAGATGTTTTTTTTTACTTTTCCTTTTATCTCCACCATGCCATGTCATCTGTACTTTCCAGTTTTGATATCTCATATGTTATTTTCATGTCTTGTTAATTCTATTGTGTTTTCGTATTGTCGTCGGTTTGTGTACTTGTTCCATTCCTGACTGGAAACCAACATTTTTCAGGTTTAGCCGCGATCACTCTTAACATTGGGAAGGCTTGGGTATGCTGAGGTCAACCTAGAAATAGAAAATAGTTGTACCATTTTCATTAATTATAAAATCTTATATTTCCTTTAATTTTAAATGATGTAAATGTTGTAATAAACTTAGAAATGTGAATGAGCAGCAAATATTATATTTTGTGATTCTGAGCATTTATTTCTTGCGGGCTTGACAGCGTTCTACCGCCGACTCTGCGGCGTAGGCTAGCTTGGACACGTCTCGTATCCGAAAAGCGGGTGTGGGTCGTGACAAGTTTTTATGGTGGCCCATGCAGGTCAGTCTTTGTAAATTATGCGAACTCGTGATGGTACTCAAGTTAGTCGTACCATTGCGAGCCTGCGACCAGGAAATGCTCATTCACAAACTAGGATTGAATTGATTTAAGAGAATGACTAGGACTAGGAGTCCCTTGTTTAAATTGACCGATTGGATAGTTAAGGTTGTTAGATAGGCCATACAATTTAGAATCATTAAATTTAGATTGCTTGCTAGATCCCTATAGGTACACTATTACTTTTGATATGACATTATGATCCAATGTGGATCCACTATTCGCTTGGTTAGTTAGGCCTTCGTCTTGATAATCTGTTCAATTTTCTTTTGCTCTATTAGATATAAACATCATATCATAAATTAGAATTGCCTATTTTAAATTCTATTTTGTTGTAAGGAACTAGTTTATAATTTCTGATTCTATTATTCGTGTACGAATCTCGAGTTAGATTTTGATTCTCACAAAACTCGAACTACTTGTGCCTCCTTTCCAAAAATCTCGCGTACTTATATTTTGACTATCTTGACCAACGCTGCAATTACAGCCTAGTTTTTGCAAGCTTACTCTTTTATCAAGCTTGACTCAAGACATATGTTTATTGGGGACGCCCGCTAACATATTGTCTAATCAGAATCAGTGTATTACGGTCTGATCAACCATGATGCATTTGGTTCGCTCTTCATCTAATTACCCTACGTGGATTGAGATATAGATGTCTCTAGGATCTCATCCGCGACTGCTTTGACAATTTCCCTTAAATTAAACATTCGCCCTTGAATCATATAATTGTGTTCAGTAACATCTCTCTTGAACTCTTTATTGTTTTCGTCTTCACTGATTGGAAAGACGAAAGCTCGTAATTGATGGATAGATATAGAGTATCCCCATGGTTATGATAGTGGTATACGCAAGTGTAGCTACCATCGGCCCCCTGTGACTGGAACCTTGTCTTGAGTTACTCGTCCCCCTTCGACACTAAACCTACTATCATGATCTTCTGGTCATTGGGGTCCGAGAATGATTAGGACCCTTCCCCTTGACCAAATATCAACCTAGGAGACTATCTATTCTCAAGAGACCGCTTGCTGTGAGCCTCAAATTATTTGTTTGAAGCTTGCTTTAACTAGAACCCTTGTAACAATAGTCTGGCAGGTTTGACATCAATAGAAATTCACGACCCAGTTGTTAGAAATCTTTTCATATGATGTGCCTTAGAGTTGGTTACCCCGTCGACAACTCATGTATACTATGGACGAGTAGATCGTTCTATTTTATCGACCGTGTGCCATTGTACACACTCGTTTTTCATTTATTGAGGAAGATCCTTGACTTGACTTATACCTACCGTACCCCGTTACGCCTTGCCTTACTCTTTATTAGCAGGAGTCGAGGTACAATATCCGGACCTTGAAATTCTTCTAACTTCCTTATTTTTAAATCATATCCTAGCTTCTAAGGTGGGTAGACCGTAAGCCTTCCAAATTTTGGGATATACGAGGATTACCGATTGATTAGAATAATTTTCCATTAGCAGGATAATTAGTGCCTCATGGACTCCCACTTTTCGTTTAGATCATTTTGTGTCCCCGACCGTGTCATTAATATTCGGAGCACGAGACCAGCTGTTATATTCCAACAAATTTCATATGCAAGATCTAGACGAGTCCACCTTCATCTAGATATATCATGTCCCACTCAAACCCGTTCCCTTATACTCTATTTGGTGGTACGACTTTCAGGGCAAAAAGGACTAGCTATAACCCTTACCACAATAACGGTATACTTCCCGACTTCCACTAGAGCCTCAATCTTGACTCAATTCCTTCGACCCAATATGTGGTGGTGATCTACTCGAAGTCCACTACGCACATACCACTAGTACCACCCAATTGAGGCCTTATGTGCTACTTAAACACAAAAGTCATTGAAAGCACATTTTGAGCTTTAGGGACCTAACTAACCAACCTGACTAGCAACTAGCTCAATCCCTTAGGTAGAAACCTATTCTAGAATACCCTAATCTAGTAAGAATAGTTTTATCATTGGAAATCTTGTCCAGTCCGTATAGATTGCAATCCAAGGTTCACCCAACCAATGAGTGATGTCCAAATAGGGAACCCATTAAGACCCGGTAAAACCCATCCATGCATACCACTATAGTTGGACTAAAACCCCGAACCAATTGAAATAGGTCCCTATACCCATTATGTAATCTCCACCTCTTAGTATATGTAGTCATTCGTAACCCTTATTTCATCTACCTGGAAGTCGAGATACCGTATGCCTAAAAATCTGTTGGTAGGATTGTTAGCAATCAGTTAGAAGATTTTAAGCTTTTAGTTTTGAGGAGTAGTGTGACCAAAGGTTGGTAGAAGTCCTCAAGGATTGTAGTTACAAAATGGCTAGAGAGGGTTATAAGATATTTTGATTAATTAAATTGAGGAGATTAAGGTTAGGGTAGACTTTCTTTTGAATGTTTAAGAATAGTTATGAGTTAGAATTTCGAGGACGAAATTATTTTTAAGGTGGGTAGATTTGTAACTCCCCTTCCCGAATTTTTTTTAAATATTTTATTATTATTTATTTTATTGATTATCAAAAGAAATATGTGTATATATAAATATATTTTATAAATATGTGTATGGGTATGCATATATTATATATGTGGGTATGTGTATATATATAAATAGATATTATGCAGACATGATTTGTTGGCTTTAGCTTTTGCCGGGGTATATTCATTTTCATTGAAGCTCATGTTCATGAATTAAATCTGTGCTCTAAAAGACCTATATTCTTCCCATCGACAATTATTCTTTCACATTCTAATTATACTTCTCTGCTAATGGAGGAACCATTTAGAATTACTGAACAAGATTTACTCAATAGCAGGTTAAAATACATTCAACTTCAATACTAAAATTTGGATTTGGTATGATGTAAATGGCTGCTTATTTGTCAAAAAGAAACGAAATAGAGAACAACTTGAAAACCTTATGCAATAAGTCATTTAGCCAAATCAGCAGATGTGATATGTGCCATTGCACAATATAAAGATTGATTGAGTGACTGTTAGTATTATTAATGCTAATACATTACTAGGGTTCCATCATTAGGTCAGCCTAGTTCCTCCATATTGGTGGCTTGTTAACTAAAATACACCTGCAAAACATATAAATTGGTGTAAGTGAGAGCTGTATAGAATGTAAATTGTTATGACAAATTTGTAAGCTTGACAGGCTTCGGGATGGAGGCAGTACAATGTAGAACAATAGGAACCGGCTCACGTCCAAAGCCTAAACCGTGAGTTTCTCCCCTCACAGCCCAAAAGGGCCGACCCCATGAAACGAAAACCGAACTTTGCTCAGCCTGTTCGAGCAAACAGAAGAGCCCCACCCGATCAAATAGCATATATACGAACTGATCGAGAAACCGAAAGATTGATTACTCGAAACACCAAAACCCTAAACGAACCCAGCGCCTCCACCACGCGCCACCCTCCCACGAACCTGGTGGCCACCCCAGCGCTCGCAGCGCCGCCGCGCGCGGCCAGCGCCGTCAGCCAGAGAGCCGCACGCGCGCGCACAAGCAGGACTGGGCAGCAACAGCGGCGAACTGGAATACAAGTTTGCGACGACTTCCCCGCCACCACGCTTCGCCGTTTCCCGAGCCGCTTACGCTGGTATGTAGCCCATATATACCCCTTAGAATCCCTTCACGTAGGTTTAATTTTCATGCGCTAGATTTCTCGATAAATCGACTCAAAGTCGGGTGAAAATTCGTTCAAAAACAGAGCATATAGCAGTGCAATCATCTATGTTTGGAGGTCGTTTTCGATCGATCTAATTTTATATGAGAAATTCTAATTGAACACGTTTTTAGACAACATATAGGGGATCAGAAACTATTTCGTAGTTCTGAATTTCATAAACCATGTACAGTTTAAACCATTCTTGAAAATTCGGAAAAACCTGTTTTCAAAACAGTAGAAAACTTGAAAAACTCATCCACACGACGTGCGTCCCGCTATTTATGGCGACATGGTCGCGAACCGAAAGCATCACAATCTGCGTATTGGCTTCGTGGTCGTGTGGGCTTTGACGGAATTCAAATTGGTCGCGTGTGCGCGACGAATTTGATGCGTATCCGTCAAAATTTACCGTATCGGCCTCTACGTAAGTTTCTCAATTACTTCGTGCACGCTTGTCAGATCGAGACGAAACTTACGCCAACAGGACCGTACCATTTTTCTGGTCATGTATGCCAAGTTTGGTCCAATTCTGAGACAGTAGAATCGGAACGCCGTTTTGCGGGCCCACGGTCCCACTCAACGGGCAATTTTGTGCACGGCCCGCCGGAATCCAACTCTGGACATACGGTTGGATTCGTATCGAAAAACCGAATCCGTAGACATGTAGTTTGATGACTTTAGAGACCATTGACTCTGGCACGCTTTTCGGTGCAAAGCGGGTCCAACGACGGACATCGTTTTTGCCCGAAATTACCGTTTTTCTCCTCTGTCCAAAATTGGACCTAAGGACAGGCAATCCTCGCTAATTTGACTATTCTGAGAACGTTGGTACTGTTTATTTCAGCATCTGGAGACTTCTGTATGTGTTGACTGATTGTGGCTCATTGAGTGGTATGGTATTATTGGTTCACCAGCTAAGGACCTCGGGCAAGTGTACTTTCTGATTGCTTTCGATTCATAGTAGTTTTCTCATTTCATGTCTATACATATATCTTGCTGCTTGTTGACACGCTCGTCACACGGAGTAGTCGGGAGGGAAAATATCTTAGTATACATGTGGACTACCCAGAAATATCCCAATATGTCTAATCGTAAATGATAGCAACTGCACACGACACGTGCAATGAGCCGTATTTACTCCCTAGTCGTTCACATGTAGAAAATGATATTTCACACCACATAGGTAGATATTTTTTTTACTTTTCCTTTTATCTCCACCATGCCATGTCATCTGTACTTTTCAGTTTTGATATCTCATATGTTATTTTTATGTCTTGTTAATTCTATTGTGTTTTCGTGTTGTCGTCGGTTTGTGTACTTGTTCCATTCCTGACTGGAAACTAATATTTTTTAGGTTTAGCCGCGATCACTCTTAACATTGGGAAGGCTTGGGTATGCTGAGGTCAACCTAGAAATAGAAAACAGTTGTACCATTTTCATTAATTGTAAAATCTTGTATTTCCTTTAATTTTAAATGATGTAAATGTTATAATAAACTTAGAAATGTGAATGAGCAGCAAATATTATATTTTATGATTCTGAGCATTTATTTCTTGCGGGCTTGACAGCGTTCTACCGCCGACTCTACGGCGTAGGCTGGCTTAGACACGTCTCGTATCCGAAAAGTGGGTGCGGGTCGTGACAACTCCCCCGCTCTCCGGTATTCTGGTTCTGGGGCGTGACAGTGGGTGAGCAAAATAAAATCCACTCATTGCCAGGGTTGCACCTAGTGTTCACCATCTGGCTGGAAGGCTGGAAGATCCTCAGGTGCTACTCTAAAATCTGGCCATACAAAACCAGCTGGGTCAGACCCCAGAAAGAGCAAGTGCCACAAGGGAGGCTTCACTTAAGAACTAAAACCAGCACATTAGCACATGAGAACATAATTAAAATAACAAAAGACAAGAGTTAGAGAAAACCGGATGATAAACGATAAAATAACTAAAGGGCTCTTCCGGTAACCAAGTTACAACCCGTAAACCAAACAAGGACCGGGGTTGTAACTCTTCACCTGAACAGAACTTAGTTTCTAACCAATTATCGATAAGTAGAGCATACACATGCATGTCCTGAGATAGCCATGTACTGGATCTAGGCAAGACTAGACAAGATGGGACTCCATCCAACATGCACGGCCAAGCAAGAGTACGGCTTGATACTTAAACTAACTAGGGTTATCACAAGCCTAGTTACTAGCAAGATGCAATGAGACATTCCTACGGCCATAAGCCCTGCAGACTATTCAGGTTATCCAGACGCAAGGTTCATGCTAAGAGTTATCATGACTTGTTAGGTGACTTGAGTGCAACACATGACAGTGTGCATAGTAATCGTTTCATGGAGTGCCCCACATGACAGTGAGCTGGAAATGTGCCCTACTCGTCGGCAGGCTACAAGTCCATCAGAGAAGGCGCCCAGATAACGGGATTGCTTGTAGCCGAAATACCTCTCTATATGAACTACTTGATCAATCTAGTCATTATCCTAGTCAGATTCAGTATGAATCCCTGACGGTGGTAACCAGGAATTCATGTCCTAGACATGATGCAAGACAAGACTGGTAGCTTATACAAGCACATTCAATACAATCACCCACGGTGTCATGAGGAGAATTTACTTAGCATATCGAGATAGCTGTTGCAACAACATTCAAGATTACATGTCAAGATTACTTAGCAGGTCAAGATAACCGTCGCAATGGTGTTCATGAGTTCATGTCAGGATTACTTGTCAGGGTGCACCATAACGGGTCACCATCATGTCATGTTACTTGTACTTGTTACTTGTTAGGAGCGCGCCACGACGGACCACTATCATGAGTTGTCACAAAATCATGTCGTGTACAGATTATCATTACAATATTAACATATCATGATTATATCGAGTTCATGTCAAAATACGTAAGGATATAATAAGGGGTGCTATGCGTCCAATAAAGGTGAATGGATGCTAGGGTCATACTGCGCCGGGCAAGGGGGGTAAGATACGCTAATGCTAAGAAGCCTCCGGGCAAAGGAGTACGCCAAAGGAGTATGCCAAGGGGAGTACGCCAAGGGGAGTACGCCGAAGGAGTACGCCAAGCCAAAGGAGTACGCCAAGGAAAGTATGCATAAAGGAAGTACTCGTAAAGGAAGTACGCCAAGGAAAGTATGCATAAAGGAAGTACGCGTAAAGGAAGCACGCGTAAAGGAGTACGCCAAGGGAAGTATGCATAAAGGAAGTACGCGTAAAGGAAGTACGCCAAGGGAAGTATGCATAAACAAAGTACGCGTAAAGGAAGTACGCGTAAAGGAGTACGCGTAAAGGAATAAAGTTTACACGTGAAACTTGTTTTACGCCAAGGCAGGGTAGACTTTGTTTTACGCGTAAAACATTCTTGGCTTGCGTAATCCAGATTCACACTGACACGAATAAACGTGGGCGTAGAGTTTGATACTACGCTGGCACGAATAAACGTTGGCGTAAG
This sequence comes from Iris pallida, assembly GCA_029216955.1. NCBI lineage: Eukaryota > Viridiplantae > Streptophyta > Magnoliopsida > Asparagales > Iridaceae > Iris > Iris pallida. Next base: position 6,502,317 of record JANAVB010040218.1, on the reverse strand, counting down.
GAACCTCCAGAACTCTAAATTCCATGAAACCTTCAATCTAAGCAAAAAATGGGACTTCCATAGATCAAAATGGGGTATAACACAAATCTCAACAACCTGGAACGATCAAAACTTGAAAATAAGGAAGTTTGATAGATCAAAACCACCAAAATTCGAGAATGACAAATTTCTAGATCTACAAAAAAATAAAACTTCAAAATGCAAAATGTCAAGTTCTAAACTATCTTAGAATCACGAGAGGAAGATAAATGAACCATAAAAATGGGTTCTCATGTGGAAGCGAGGTGCACTTGCCTATGGGTTTTCCTAGGTTAGAGGAGAGGTTAATGGGAAAGAAAAAGAGTAAATGAGAATAAGTGAAGAGAGAGAAAGTAGTTGGGCTTTAAATGGAGATGATGGTAGGTAGGGGGTTGGGTTCATGATGAACCACCCTAAACCAAAACAAATCAACCCAAGCCTAACCCAAGTCAAAATAAACCAAAATAAACCAAGTCATGCAAGATTAAGCTAGACAAGTCTGATTACGGGTCGGAATTCCGTACACGTATACTGAAAATACGTATAACGAAAAACGGAGGTGACATGTCTGAATCAAACATGGGAATGTGAAAATCAAAATTTTTTGGGCTACATATTTCTAAACTAACCATACAAGGATATAAAAATGTCGAATTCATTTTCCATGAAAAAAAGAAATTGAAAATAAATTTTTTGGAATACATAATCATCATCCAAAAGCCACATTAGTCGGTTAACCAAATCATTCAATTATTAGATATGTAGTCGAATTGGATTACATAATTTATATAACTGACTAAGTCAATTTGTTGATAGATTAACCGATCGACATTCAGCCCTAACTATTCCATTTTTTTAGATGTCCAACGATACGTACGAAAAAAATAATACGTCTCCGTGGCTCGATCTACTGATATTCCGTCATCTCGTCAGAATTTTGTACATCTTCTCGATAACCACAAGAAGCACTCGAATTCGGTAACCGTAACCCTAATTATCCTTATCCTAAGTTATGTCGTAATCTATGCAAGTTGATGTATACCGCTACAAAAAAATCAAAGTGATTATCAGTCGCAATCTATCAAAGTGAATTCAAATCGATAAGACAGACATGTTGACATTCATTGAAACAATAACTTATAGGCTACAAAGTGAGAAGACAAATATGTGAACTCATTGAAAACGTAAACTTCCATCCTCACCTTCCCCATCAAAAATCGTATTTCTGTCATCTGCACTTTAAAATAAATAAATCCAATGATTTTTCAAGAAGTGCACTTCCTAATAGCATCATTAGTAAGGCTCATCCTAATTTATAGATTTAGAATGTAGGAGCTCATTTTGTAGAAAAGTAAGATTCATTATATGTTTCAATTTTTAGATTTTTAGATTCAACCCACCCACAGGAGCTATAAGATTGGACTTGTAAATTCATAACGTAGAAAATTATTTTGTAGAATAGTAAGTTCCAAATTGGAGCGCTAACATGTCCAACTGAAAAGGTTGGACCCTAAACTTTTATCTTTGTTTCATTTTTCTCACTATACCCTCCCTAGTCTCTACTATTATAAAGGGGCTTCAAAACGGCTCAAGTTTGAGCCGTCTAAGCCGTGTATATCATCAACCATTTAAAAAAAAAATTACGTAAAAAAAATGTTGAAAAAAGTTTAAATTTATTATATATATTCAAAATGGAAAATCGAACTCAACCAAACAAGAATAAAATCTCCCACCTTAACCACATGAGCTAGAAAAATATATGACTATAATTGGATAATAATCTTATTATACATTATCACACGTGCAAAGCACGTCCATTTTCTAGTATATATATAAAGATTTTATTGTCAAGCATGGGAGAAATGTTATAATAGAAAAAAAATTAATAAAAATTTATGATCTAAACTTTCTAATTGGACAAGTCAGTACTTAAACTTTAAATTGGTAAAAAAAATCCACGGTCTAAAATCCCATCAGCTAAAAAAAAAAAAAAAACCTATATTGATGGGTGATTTTATGTGGTGCCAAACACTAGTTGTGTAAATTTAGGAAAGTATGTAAACACAATTCCGGCTTGAGCGGTCTGGTTGGGACTGCAGGCGTCAAGTGCAGAGGTCGAGTGTTCGACTCCTGCGAAAAGCAGTGAAGAAAAGCTTTGTTGATTTGGGGAAACTGTCAACATTATCATCATCTAGATGACAAAGCACTTCTGAGCTTTTTTTCTTTTTTTTCTTCTTTTTTTTTTTTTCCCTCTTCTTCTACTACTATTAATAATAAACTATTCTTCTTCTTTTGCTTATTTGATATATGTGCTAGATCTTTTTTTATTTATTAAATAAAAAACTAAAATTTTGGGAGGATTTTATTGATAGGTTTTATCAAGCAACTCTATTTGTGTTGGTATATTTCTATGATACTTTTGCTGGTAACAAAGATATATATATATATATATATATATATATATATATATATATATATATATATATATATATATATATATATATATATATATATATATTCATTTTCAGATCTCAAGAATAATTTGTTGTTGAATTTATAAAAAATTTGGCACAAGACAAACAACAAGAGAACTTACTATTAGTTACATAAGTCGTGAAAAGAAAAAGAAAATTAGAAAGCAAGTTGTAAAGCTGCTGAAAGAAAGCAACATAGTTGTTGGTAACTAGAGCAAAACTCTTGATCGCATTGAATAATTGCTTCAAGGTTGATGCTGTCATTACTGAGGTGATGAAGATAAACCATTGCTCAAAGCAAAATTCAACCATATCGCGGATCCGCTCCCAATAGCCGACATATTTTGAAGAACTTATAGGACACTCCTTGTCACCTCCTTAGACATCGGACAATGCACGAACAAGGCACTCGGTTGTTGGTGCATAACACATAATTTATATAGGGGAACTAGTCCCCTAATAGCAGTAATCGTTCACTAACGACGTAGACGAAAAAACAGAAAGTAACTCCTAACTAAGTGGACGGTTATTGACAGTAACTCTCTAAAAATAGGACAACTACAAAATTGAATAGCCCCATGAGCATCAAAACCGCGACAAAAGAGCAGAAGGTAGCAAGCCCGCGGAACCACGTCATGGAGCTATTGCAGCGTAGCATCAATCAACCGCGTTGCTTCCACGATGTAAGTGTTGGTATTTTTGCCTTTGGACTAGAAAAGATAGTCCCACATCGGCTACACCAAATGGTGAGTATCTCAATATAATGCATTGCTTGTGTTGAGGTGTGCACATGAGGTGTAGTGGGACACAAGCTTGTGCCATGTGGAAGTATTTTTCTAGAAGGAAAAAGGATTAAATCCAACAAGGATGAAAGTTAATTTTTGTTGTGCGGACTCGGACTCGGACACGGACTCCAGGATGTCTCGTGCATGCACGGGAGTGTTCGGGGGGTAGGCGTGGACTGGCACACTTCTATGCTGATTGTGGGATGATCTAAAATATCAAACTCTGTTTTTGAGTATTGGTATTTTAGTCCCACATCGGATAGGAGAAGAGGTGAAGTCTCAACTCCACTCTATAAATAGAGCCCCTTGGCCTCCTTTGAAAGATGCACCAAGAAGAGAATTGAGGGAGTCTGTTAAGTCCAGGAAGCCCGTTCAAGTCTCAAATATTGACTTACGAGCGTTCCAGAAGTTCTCCTGAACTTGCTGGTTCCTGGGAGCTTATCCGTACTGCGGGTATAGCTTTGAGCGCCGGTGTTCTACACCCCAGCGAGATCCGTTCTTCTTCTTCCTCCCTCTTTCTGTTGCCTTCGAGAATCTGAGACTCAACTGTTGTTGATCTTCTCTTGTTGCCTTCGAGAATACCGTCGCTTCTCTTTAGAAGTTACACGGTTCGGTTGCCTTCGAGAATACCGTCGCTTCTCTTTAGAAGTTATACGGTTCTGTTGCCTTCTAAAAATATTACGAAATAATCTTTTTAGATTCTCGTAATACAACATCACCTTCTTTAGGGTGTTGTTGCCAGAAACATTGTCTTTACAATTGTTTCTGAATTCGTGTTTTTTCCATCGATTGTTCGTCAAGGTACTAACAATCTCAAAGCTATACGATTCGATGGAAAACACTCGTGCTTCGCTTGTCGATACCGGCTTTAACAAGTTGGAGAAATTCGACGGTGAACACTTCCAGATCTGGAAGCGAAAGGTGACTCTGAACCTTCAACTCGTGGATGTTGATCACGTGTTGGATGAGGAAGAACCAATCGTTCCAGCAATAGGATCTGCTGCTGTTCTGGCCGCTGCTACGAGCAAGCAGACGAAGTGGAAAAAGGATAACAGCATATGCAGGCTGCTGATCCTGAATTCCATGGAAGACTCTCTGGCCGAGTCCTACACAAAGAAGACTTCTGCCAAAGAGATCTGGGAGTCCGTGGGGAAGCTGTATGACGACGACGAGGCCCGGTCGAAGACGTTCATGGTTGAAAAATATCACAAATGGGTCTTTGAAGACGAAAAGACCATGCTGCCCCAAGTGAAAGAGTTCATGAAGCTGCGCCAGAAACTGGAGGACGATAGCATGCCCCTCGTCGACAAGTTCGTCGTTGGAGGGATCGTGGCAAAACTTCCTCCAGGATGGAGCAACATCTATGCAAGGATGCATAGGAAGAAGATGGAGATTAGCCTGGATAATCTCCTCAGTGAGATTCATGTTGAGGACGAAATGCGCTCTCAACAGAAGTTGGACGCCCTGTCCAAGCAACTAGCAACGGCGAATCTGGTTCAAGCCACCAGAGAGAACAAAGGGAAGCAGGCGGCTTCTCACCACAAGAAGAAGGACTTCTCGAATCTGAAAGTGAAGGGTCCAGGATTCAAGCAACAGAAGTCCAAGTCCCATGTGACTTGCTTCAACTGTGGCAAGAAGGGTCACTATAAAAGTGAATGCAAGTCCAAGCCCAAAGAGCAAGGTGAGCCTAACAAGGTTTCTTTGGTTACTAATCAGGTTGCCATGATAGCACAGGTTGCAACTGTGGGGGCAGACTTGGACTGGTGGATAGACACTGGCGCGACATGTCATGTCTGTTCAGACAAGGACTGGTTCATCTCCTATGAGCCTACTTCCGAGAAAGTCATGATGGCGAACCAGGCACAAGCTGAAGTACTGGGGATCGGGACGGTGGAGCTGAAGCTTACTTCGGGAAACATTCTGACGCTTCAAGGTGTGAAGCATGTTCCTGCAATCGCAAAGAACCTGATCTCTGGGAGCCTGCTCTGCAACGCAGGCTTGAGGATGGACATCAATGCTGGCCAGTTGGTGATGTCCAAGAAGGGTACATTCTTCGGGAAAGCTTTCCAAACTGAAGGAATGTACAAGATTCAGCTTGTTGTAACCCAGCATGATAATATAAATGCTATCACTTTTTCTGATTATTCTCTTGAGTTGTGGCATAATAGGCTAGGACATGTTCATTGTAAAAGAATTAACAGAATGTCTAGTCTAGGACTTATCTCCAAGTGTGGGGGTAAGGTAGAGAAATGCGAAGTATGTGCTCAGACGAAGATCACTAGGAAACCCTTCCACAGGGTCCATCGAAGCACAGATCTTCTGGAGTTGGTTCACTCAGATATCTGTGACTTCAAACAATTCTCTACAAAGGCCGGGATGAAGTATTTCATTACTTTCATCGATGACTTCTCAAAGTATGCTTTCGTCTACTTGCTAAATTCTAAAGACGAAGCATTCGAGAAGTTCAAGGAGTTCAGGGCCGAGGCTGAGCGGCAAACTGGACAACAACTCAAGAGGTTAAGGAGTGATCGAGGCGGGGAGTATCGGTCTCATGAATTCTTATCATTCTGCAAAGAACATGGAATCATCAATGAGACGACGGCTCCGTATTCTCCACAATCCAACGGAGTAGCAGAAAGGAAGAACAGAACATTGACAGAGATGATGAACTCCATGCTGTTGACTGCGGGTCTTCCAAAGTGTTACTGAGGAGAAGCTGCACTAACGACAACGTTCATTCTGAACAGAGTGCCATATGCAACTTCCGACATAACTCCTCATGAACTCTGGTTCAAAGTCAGACCTAACTTGAATGTCATTCGAGTGTGGGGGTGTCTGGCTTATGTGAAGCTCCCGGATCTGAAGATTCGGAAGCTGGGGACAAGGACTACGAAGGCGATCTTCTTGGGGTATGCCGAGAAGAGTGATGCTCGGAGATTCCTTGATATCGGGTCAAACCATATCATCGAATCTCGCGATGCTGAATACTTTGAAGACAAGTTTACAAAACACAAGAATATTGTTCTCGCGGATCTTCCGGAGAATAATGAGGGTGCGAAGCAGACAGAGGTCTTTATCGAACCAGTAGTCCAAGATGGAGCTGTTGTCGAGGAGACATCAGCTGAACCAGAACTCGCTGAGCCGTCAACTAAGCGAGCGAGGAGGCCGAAAGACTTCGGAGATGACTTCGTCACCTATCATGTGGAAGCAAATCCGCTTACCTATGATGAGGCGATGAAGACCAGAGATGCTATATTCTGGAAGGAGGCGATTGACAACGAGATTGACTCAATCACCTCCAATAGCACATGGGTATTGGTCGACCTACCAGAAGGAGCAAGACCCATCGGATGCAAATGGATCTTCAAGAAGAAGATGAAAGCAGATGGAACCATTGACAAGTTCAAGGCCAGGCTAGTGGCCAAGGGGTTTGCTCAGAAGCAGGGGATCGACTACTTTGACACTTATGCTCCAGTAGCTCGGATGACAACTATCAGATTGTTAATTGCTTTAGCAGCAATACACAAGCTGGTGATACATCAGATGGATGTGAAAATGGCATTCCTTAATGGCGAGCTGACCGAAGAGATCTACATGCAACAACCAGAAGGTTTTGTTTTCAGAGGTCTGGAAGACAAAGTCTGCAAGTTGATGAAGTCTCTGTATGGTTTGAAGCAAGCTCCCAAAATATGGCATGAGAAGTTTGACAAGGTGATAAGGTCAAATGGCTACAGGGTCAGTGAAACAGACAAGTGTGTCTATACGAAGTTTGCTGACGGAAGAGGAGTAATCGTTTGTCTATACGTGGACGACATGCTAATCCTAGGTACGGATTTAAGCTGCGTCACAGAGACAAAGAAATTCCTCTCGACCAAGTTCAGTATGAAGGACTTGGGGGATGCCGACGTAATCTTGGGGCTCAAGATCATCCGAATAGGCACTGGAATAGCGCTGTCACAGTCTCATTACATTGAGAAGATGCTCTCTCGCTACGGGTATCAAGATCTTCCTATTATTGATACACCGTACAGGAGTGATCTGAAACTGGAGCCAAATTCGAAGGAGAGCGTCAGGCAGTTGGAGTACGCTAGCGTCATCGGAAGTTTGATGTACGCTACTACTGCCACAAGGCCTGACATAGCTTTTGCAGTGGGAATGCTGAGTCGGTTCACTAGCAATCCAGGCGTTGAGCACTGGAAAGCTGTGAAGCGTGTTATGAGATATCTCAAGAAGATTCAGACATATGCACTATACTACAGCGGAGATCCGTCAGTAGTGGAAGGCTTCAGTGATGCTAGCTGGTGTTCAGAGGTGGAGAGCGAATATTCCACAGGTGGATATGTGTTCGCCATGGGTGGAGCTGCTATATCGTGGAAGTCGAAGAAGCAAACTATGTTGTCTCGCTCCTCCATGGAATCTGAATTCTTTGCATTGGATGCTGCTGCAGATGAAGCAGAATGGCTTCGGGAGCTCATGTATGATCTTCCGGTGGTTGGGGCTCAGATACCGGCAATGCCGATATACTGTGACAACCAGGCGGCAGCAGCAGTGGCATCAAATGAACTCTTCAACGGGAAGAAGGGGACTGTGCGGTTGAAGCACAGAGCAGTGAACGATCTCATCAAAAGGGGCGTCATTGCAGTGATCGATGTTCGGAGTCAGGAAAACCTGGCGGATCCGTTCACCAAGGGCCTCAAGCGCCAGCTGGTCGATGACACAGCTTGTAAAATGGGCTTGAAGGCATTCTGATATTGTGTTATTACATTCCTACCATAAAGTTTTATGCTATTAGTTCAAAGAGAAATCTACTAGGCATCTAGCTTTTGGTTCAAGGGAGGACTATTAACCAGAAGAATATCAGGAACGGTGGGTACTTGTCCTATGTGACATGGAGAGGTTACGGACCTACAACCACTGTTGTCTACTATTGTTTTCTGCGGAAAACGGATCCTGTGGGAAGGTTGGCTTAAACGCCTTAATGAGTTCTCAGGCAGAGTGAATGCCTGGTGTGCTTTACAGGAAGCACGGTAGAGCAGCACTACAAGGATTGAAACTCCATGCTACAGTGGGGTGACTCCACCATGAGGTTCCCAGTTAGGGATAATGCCTCGGCTTTGCAAGCTAAGTCACAGCGGAGTAGCACCGCAAATAGGCAGGTAGCCTAATGCTGTATGATAATCGTAATAAAGAGAGGTAGACAGCACTACAAAGAGGACGATGTCCTCATGTTACAGTGGCATGACACCACGAAGAGGTACCAGGTAGGGTAAAGCCTCGGCTTCGCAAGCCATGTCATAGCGGCGTAACACCGCACGGAAGCGCAAGGCTTCATGCTGGGTAGTTTGGCACTACAAAGGGGCTTGTGACCTCATGCTACAGTAGTATGACACTACGATGAGGTACCCAGGTGGGGTAAAGCCTCGGCTTTAAGCCATGTCATAGCGGCGTAGCACCGCAAAGAAGCGCAATGCTTCATGCCATGACTCTTTATAAAGAACTCACCTATAGTGTATGGAAAGAGATATCAGGCCGTCTCTTGAGGGTAAGCTTGTAGACGCCCAAAATTATACACTGAAACCAGGCTGGCACAAGGCCTTCAATGTGCAGCCAGAAGCACAGTTGATGTCATTATGTGAGTAGGAAGAATTGCAGTTATGGTGCAGAATTCAAGGCTTAGTCCATTCTTGTATCATGCTGTTATTTAACCTATGCGGGAAGATTCAAGTCGTAGCGACATCTCTCCTAATGCATGATGGACAATCACTGTGGGGAACGCTCAACCCATATATTGAGATATGTGGGGGATTGTTGGTATTTTTGCCTTTGGACTAGAAAAGATAGTCCCACATCGGCTACACCAAATGGTGAGTATCTCAATATAATGCATTGCTTGTGTTGAGGTGTGCACATGAGGTGTAGTGGGACACAAGCTTGTGCCATGTGGAAGTATTTTTCTAGAAGGAAAAAGGATTAAATCCAACAAGGATGAAAGTTAATTTTTGTTGTGCGGACTCGGACTCGGACACGGACTCCAGGATGTCTCGTGCATGCACGGGAGTGTTCGGGGGGTAGGCGTGGACTGGCACACTTCTATGCTGATTGTGGGATGATCTAAAATATCAAACTCTGTTTTTGAGTATTGGTATTTTAGTCCCACATCGGATAGGAGAAGAGGTGAAGTCTCAACTCCACTCTATAAATAGAGCCCCTTGGCCTCCTTTGAAAGATGCACCAAGAAGAGAATTGAGGGAGTCTGTTAAGTCCAGGAAGCCCGTTCAAGTCTCAAATATTGACTTACGAGCGTTCCAGAAGTTCTCCTGAACTTGCTGGTTCCTGGGAGCTTATCCGTACTGCGGGTATAGCTTTGAGCGCCGGTGTTCTACACCCCAGCGAGATCCGTTCTTCTTCTTCCTCCCTCTTTCTGTTGCCTTCGAGAATCTGAGACTCAACTGTTGTTGATCTTCTCTTGTTGCCTTCGAGAATACCGTCGCTTCTCTTTAGAAGTTACACGGTTCGGTTGCCTTCGAGAATACCGTCGCTTCTCTTTAGAAGTTATACGGTTCTGTTGCCTTCTAAAAATATTACGAAATAATCTTTTTAGATTCTCGTAATACAACATCACCTTCTTTAGGGTGTTGTTGCCAGAAACATTGTCTTTACAATTGTTTCTGAATTCGTGTTTTTTCCATCGATTGTTCGTCAAGGTACTAACAGTAAGTGCACCATATCTCCATCTAATGCGTACGTGCGAAGCACAAAGTGTCACTTTGCATCCTTCGTCCATGTACAAGTCCGAGGGCTAGCTCCAAAAGGAAATCCTTCCAGAAATAGTAAACAAAAACAAAAAATTGTTGTGAGATTTGAACCTTCGACCACCAGAAAAAATTCTACCATACAAACAACTTAAGCTAAACACACCTTATTGAGTCCATTTTTGCTCATCAAGCAAAACTAGTGTGGATGTTCACAATTTCACTCAAAGATTATCACGTCTAAATCTAGTGGTCAAAAGTAGTGTGGATATTCAGCCACCACTCCTAAGGTGATTTTAGGTTGGATGGAAATGATACGTGACAATCTTTGATTGAAAGAGTGAACACATTTATCCTAGTTTTGGTGGATGAATAAAAAATGGACTCCACCTCATTTCTACAAGATAATAATTATGAAATTTCAAATGTCGAAAATACTTGAAATACACACACTTTTAGGCCTCGTTTGGTTCGCGGAATCATTGGGTTGGAAAAGGAAAGTGATTACTTTCCTATGTTTGGGTGCCAAATGAATTGAGGAAAGGAAAATGATTTTCAATGGAAGAAAAATTAGGGAGAAAAGTGATTCCATCCATCCAAGTAAGGAATCACTCTCCCATATTGAAGTATTCACTTTCCTTTTCAAATTCCTTGGCATTTCCAAACATCCGAAATAAAAATCAATTGAAATTGTAATTTTTCAAAGGAAAGAAAATGCCAAGATATTGATTTCCTTTTCCTTCCATTCCGCGAACCAAACGAGGCCTTGTGCCTCACGCGAGAAGAAAATGAAAGGAAATTGATTCTTTAATATATATTTTTTTCTTTGAGAAATTTTAATTCCAATCAATTTTCTTTTCGGTGTTTGGAAAAACCAAAAAATTTAGGAGAGAAAATGAATCATTGGGTTGGTATGAGGAACCCCTTTCCCCTATATTTTTTCTTTCTTTTGGAAACCAAATTTCTTTTCTCCTCATTTTCTTTGACATCCAACCAATGGAAATGAATTACTTTTCTTTTCCAAGGCTTCAATTCCCCAAACCAAACGTTGGCCTTAGAATTTGTATGGTAGAACATGGTCCGTAACGACCAATTTCTAGTTAAACCCCAACATAATTTTCTCCAACAAACACAAAATTAGATCTGATAGGAATTTCACGAGATCCGTCTTAGAAGTAATAAGAAGTCCATTTTAGTTGGATTAATAGGAAATAAATCCTACTAAAGTTAGCTTGATCACCTGTGAATCGATCGACAGAGAAAACTAAAGCCGAAATATAATAATTATAAAATTTTACCTTTTTTTTATAGACATAATTAGAAAATCTAAACGAAGCTTACGCAAGGACGGGTCTATTAAGGCCCAAAAGGGCTCTAGTCCTCCTTTAATTTTTCGGAAAAGAAAAAGAAAGAAATAACAAATATTTAAAATTCTGAAAAATATTAATTAGCTACCCAACCTTTGGCAACAAAATTATTTGTTAACCAAAATTAAATTTCTATTAAATTTGTTATTCTTTGCATTTCCATATCAAAAGTAATTTATGCACTTAATCATGTAGAATTATAAATTCAATAACACTCAATTTATTTATTTATTTTGAAATCTCACGCACACACAATTGGGAGACTCGAGTCTTATCGATCCCTTCGAATGTTCGTTCTAATACCACTAGACTAGAAAGCTCGGACACCGGACTCTATAACAATCATATTTTTACATTTGCACTGGTTGGCAGAATAATATAAATAATATAAATGGGCACTCGGTTTAGATTAGATTTTTCAGCAAGTTGGTTTATTAAAATAAATTGTAATATAAAAGGACATATTTATTATTTGGAGATTCTCACGCGTCAAACAGTTGGCGTCACACCATCTTGTCCTTTGTTAATTAGCAAATAAGCCCTTACATTTTCCTTCTTTTTTATTTTACTCCCCATTCTGCAGATAATGACGGACCAACAAGTGGAATACCCACATAAATTCATTTATCATTTGGAACTTAAAGTTTTACAATACAGCCCTCCAAACAATACAGGAATTGCATTACAACCGTTTCATTTACGGATATTTTAGCAAATATTTGTATTCAAAATATAAAAACTGCATAGACCTCCATTATTTTAAAAAACCAAAAAATATCATCATTTTTATGGAACAATTAAAAATTTTAAGATATATTTCCACTATTTTAAGTATAAAAAAAAATAAAGATATTTTTTAGTTTTTAAAATAGTTGAAGTATATGTTAGTTTTCATATTTTAAATAGGACATTTGCTAAAATATCTCTTTCATTTATCATCTTCTTGCGTTTCTTGAGAAAGGATAGAGACGCAAACCGCCAATGTCCCTATGCAATAGATTCCGAATGTTGCCAATAAAACATCATTTTTTGTAGGAAACTATATATCTAGCCAACTTGGAATGAGGAGGAGAATATATGCCATTACGTTTTACAAGTAAAGTTGATGTCCTATCCTACCAACTTGCTAGTTCAAATTCAAAAAAAGAAAAAAAAATTAGAATATTACACCCAAAAGGCGTAAAATGAAGAATCAACAAGGGGAATCCTGAAATTGAGTCTTTGTCATCCAATTGGTTCTACTTTATATGCAAAGTCTACATCCAAGCCAATAGGCAAAGGCAATGAGGACGGTTAGAAAGTAACTTGTATGCAAAAATTATGGATTATTTCCATTTTTTATCAAATGAATAAGATGATGAAGAGGATCCATAAATCTATTTTTCCTGATAATTCGAACAAGATTTAGTAAACATGTGTGCTAGTGCAAATTCAGAAATAATGGAAGAAGATATTTGACTTTGCTTAAATAAAAGATTTAACTGATTAGATCCTTAAACTATCCAATTTTTTCGTAAGATAGAATTAAAATATAGTTATATGTTTTTGTAGTGTGGAGTTAAAATGTAATTAGTTTGTGTTAATATGAGTTATCATGTTATCAACGCAGTTATTGTTTTAAATTTATATCATATCCTAGATTTACAAACGACCAATGAGTGTGGGAATATTCGTAAGTCGCACAACCGACTCGTCATATTCTGAGAGTGGGATATTTTGACAAAACTCTACAGTTCACGATCCTTGGATTCATAAAGTGAGTGTTTGCAATATGATAATGTTAAAAGAAATAACATTTCTGATCGTGCTAGTGGTTTGACTTGCTACATGCTGATTCTAGGGGAGATTACCTCTCTTTATATCTTCCTTAGACTTCTTTTGTTCTCCGTTGTAATACCCACTAGAGATAAGCATTTCAAGAACAATTTTGGTTTTCTGGACGAGACGATCCAATCCAACTGTAGAAAATGCGTTAATGTGACTCGAATCAGAGTTGGCCCATGATGTACGATATTGGATTGAGCCCATATGCCTTAAAAAGGAATTCCACACCACCATTGTGTGCCAACCACGTCTTGCTCCACCTTGGACGCGTCAGACTCACCCTTGAGACGAGAGAGCCCGTATAATGAACTTTTTCAATTAACACCATCTGTCTCGAACTAATCAGAGTCGTCCAAATCAATCCCGTAACCATGGGCTCTGACACCGCTCGTTGGGAACGCGACGTGGCACGAACCCGCAGAGTTGGTCCATGAGGTTGATCGATATTGGACTGGACCGATATGCCTTAAAAAAAATTCTCATGTAAGACATAAACCAAACTCGATTATCTACACCTCATATGATCCCACCTCCCATCCTCCGTTGTCATCCCTTTTGGAATTTCAACCGAAAACGAGACACAATCCAACCCCCAACCATATTAATCTCAATAATCTAGATTTATCTAGATAATCTCCACTTGGGGACAAGATCTAATTTGCAAATAAATAATAACCTCAAAACATTATTGCAAAATCTTTGACATAAAGCAAAAGAGAGAGAGAGAGTACCCAATTGGTCTTAAAGAGTACCCAATTGGTCTTAAACTAATGCACAACTTGCACAAATTGGTAAGTAAAAATAGGATCAACTTTCCAACAAAGCACCTATATTAGCCCTCCCCCCTCTCACCTTTATCTAAGCTCAACCATGCCTTACATCCCCCCCTCCCCCCCTCCCACCACCACCATGCTCGGCACCACCAAGCACCACCACCAACAACAACAACAACAACAAGAAGCAACCCCCTCCTCCCCCCTCCCGGACTCCGTGTGCCGGCTCCACGAGCACCCGGTGGGCCCTGACCAGTGCACCTCCTCCGTGGTCCAGTCCATCTCCGCGCCCGTCCCGGCCGTCTGGTCCGTCGTGCGCCGCTTCGACCAGCCGCAGTCCTACAAGCGCTTCGTGAGGAGCTGCCACGTGGTCCTCGGCCGCGGCGACGACGTGGGCTCCCTCCGCGAGGTCCGGCTCGTCTCCGGCCTCCCGGCCGCCACCAGCACCGAGCGCCTCGAGATCCTCGACGACGAGCTGCACGTGCTCAGCTTCCGCGTCGTCGGCGGCGAGCACCGCCTCGCCAACTACCGCTCCGTCACCACGCTCCACCCCTGCGGCCCCCACGGCACCACCGTCGTCGAGAGCTACGTCGTCGACGTGCCCCCCGGCAACACCGGCGAGGACACGCGCCTCTTCGTCGACACCATCGTCCGCTGCAACCTCCAGTCGCTCAAGCGGACCGCCGAGGCCACCGCCGCCGCCGCCGCGACGGCGACGACGACGAAGCAGCAGCAGTAATAATTAATCTTCTTTCCTTCGGAATAATAATATAATATGAATATGAATTATGCTGCAAAAGCTTTGTTTTGGTTTGTTTTGTTTTGTGTATAATGGAAGAGTTGCTTTTTGTTGATACTATACTCCAAGTTTATTTGCATGCATTATTTTTTCTTTAATTAATTTACTATATATTTCGTGCTAAGAAGAGGAAGATCATGTTGAACTGTAAATTAATGGAATTATAAATATATATAGACAAAAAATGCTAGAAAAAATTGTAACTATATGGACATATCAGAGCCTATAAACATATCTATAAAAAAACCTACTTAAAATATATTCTAAATCCTAATAAAAATATATTTAAAGTACTTTAACGTAATTTAAGTTTTTCTTTATTTTTTTAATAATATTTCTTGATACTACTCCAAGTCTATTTACATGCATTATTTGTTCTTTAGTTAATTTACTATATATTTGGTGCTACGAACTGTAAAATGTAAATGCTAAAAAAAAAATATAACTATATGAACATATATCAAAGCCTATAAACTTATCTATACAAAAAAAAAAAAACTACTTAAAATATATTCAATATTTAAATTATAAAAACATGTCCATAACAGATCCTAATAAAAATATATTTAAACTAATTTTTTAATAATGTTAGAGGAATTTTCTTTGGTACATGTAACTTATGTGAAGAGACTAAGAATATCCGTTAGATATTTATTGAACAGATATATATGATTAATTTGAAACATTTTATTTAACTTAAATTTAGAAACATCGTATATTAAATTTGTATACATTTATTAAATTTGGTGATGAATAGTAATGTATCGAGTATTTCTTTACACTAGGCGGACAACTGCTAAGGATATCTCATTTAAAGTTGAACTCACTTTCATCGGACAAAGAGTATCTCATTTTAATTTGAACTTACTTTGTTAAAGTATTTTAAATATTTCTTGTAATTAATCAACATCGACACCTTTGTACTAAAAAATATAAAATTTTCGACTTTTTGTACGTGGATTATTATCAACCTTAAACATCCTTAATTTTCTTTTTCTTTTTTCGTTTATTTTAAAGATCA
Source organism: Iris pallida (assembly GCA_029216955.1). NCBI lineage: Eukaryota > Viridiplantae > Streptophyta > Magnoliopsida > Asparagales > Iridaceae > Iris > Iris pallida. Next base: position 6,486,504 of record JANAVB010040218.1, on the reverse strand, counting down.
TTAATCATCCTTAATGATCTTGAAGTTAATGGGAATAACAACGAATTATCTTTCTTGACCAGATCATGCCAAAATAATTTTTCTTTCTTCATCTTTTTCTTGTTCTAGATAAGATAAATGCACATGTAGAAGTTATTATTCTAATTTTTATTAAAATTATTTTAAATATTTTAAAAGACAACCGTCTTAATTATTCTAAATTTGTTATTATTATATTATTATTATTAATATATATTATTTTATACTTCATACTATTTAGAAATACAATAAATATCAAAGGACACCTTTCATAATTATCTAGTTGATCCTATTAACTTTAATTAGTAATTTTAATTAATAATTATATGAAAAATATGTTAAAAAAAAAAATTTTAAGCTAAAATTTGAACTTTCTTTATGATTTTGTAGATTGTGATTAAAGTACGTATTTCATAAATTATTATGAGAAAGATTAAAAGATTTTTATAATTATTCTACTCCTTATTAAGACTAATTTAATAAAAAAAACCCTCAAAAGCACCCATCTTATATTTTGTATTATATTATTATATATTATTTTATAGAAGTATGAAAGACTATTTAGATAGATCAAATGACAAATGACAGCTCTCGTAATTATCTAGTTATTCATATTAACTTTAATGAGCAATTTTAATTAATAAACATATGTAATAATTATTTGGAAAGAAAGTTCCACGGTTCAGTTAAATTTGTTTCTTTTATATATATATATATATATATATATATATATATATATAGAGAGAGAGAGAGAGAGAGAGAGAGGGGGGAAAGGAAATTTTCAAGAAAAGCCTTATAATATTTTTCGAAGTATGAAAGACTATTTAGATAGATCAAATAACTTTAATCTATAAAATATTATTATATATTATTTTATAGAAGTACGAAAGACTATTTAGATAGATCAAATAACAAATGACAGCTCTCGTAATTATCTAGCTATTTCTATTAACTTTAATGTATAATTTTAATTAATAAACATATGCAATAATATATTTGGAAAGAAAGATCCACGGTTAAGTTAAATTTGTTTCTTTTATATATATATATATATATATATATATATATATATATATATAAAGGAAATTTTCAAGAAAAGCCTTATAATATTTTCGAATTTTTAGTGTGGATTATCAAAACTACCTTCAATTTACTAAAATTTTTACATATAAAGTATATAATTTTTCTTATAAGTTGAGGATAATTTTAATAACTTATTTTGAAAAAATTATGGACATTATAAAAGTTTGCTTGGCAATTACAGTTCCCAATAGGAACCAATTGTAGGTACTGGTGCATGGGAATGCATGTTGCAGCACGCAGTTGCTTTCTGGGCGATGGGGGAATCGATCAGCAGCTGCCTGGCTGTGCAAGTTGGACTTCCTCACCCCACCCCACCCCCACCCCACCCCCCCCACCCCTCCACAACTTGCACAAACAAGGAACAAAAAAATATTGCAAGTGGGGTTGGGCGAGGTTGTTTGATCTCATGTATTTTTCTTTGCTTAACCACATTTGTTTTCTTGCACTTTGTTCATCGCATGCTTGTACTGGAAGGACGAGATTGGCTGCAACTTGCTCTCTCTCTCTCTCTGCAACTTGTGCTGCAACTTGCTCTCTCTCTCTCTCTCTCTCTCTTGTTTTGTTTATCTATTAATTGTTTGTTCACCAAACTCTTAGTACTCTTCTCTCTCTCTCTCTATCTCTAGCTAGACTTCTGGGATTTGACCTTACAATCATTCACTCACCACCAAACTAATATTCCTTGGCTAATTAATAGAGCAAAGCATTGTTATTAGCTTGTGCTAATGCAAAGGTGGTTGTGGAATAATAGTAGCCAAGCATATGCAGTCAAGACTAATTCTGCAGTGGAGGCACATAGTCAGGGTCTGTCCAGAGTATGTCTGACAATTTTCATAAGCCTAGGACAAACGTTTTCATTTCCAACCTTACCTACAAAAAGGTCGGAGTTGTAGGTAACCCTCCAGGATCAGTCCATAATAAGGATCAAGAAGCAACATGATTAAGCTTCGGCTTAGGTATAGTTCTTTTATGTTTATAATTTTGTACATTTATATTGTTAGTAAAGGTTTGATCCGCCTCAAACCTACCGTTTCTGAATGCGCAACCAAATTCTGTCGTACATATACGTCGTTAAATGTTATGTCACTGTCAGACCGGCTAACGAGATTGGATTGTCTTATCCAAAACTAGTTTTGGTTGCCTCTTAATTGATCCTCATGTGGACCTATCCTGGAGGGTCATCTGCGATTTCGATCTCTTGTAGGATCACGTTTAGCATGTGGGTTGCCTCAAGCATAGAGTAGTAGTTCAATTTCGAAGTTTTGTTTGGCTTATCCTCAACCTGTCTGCATACCGTTCTTTTTTAATGAGCACGATGTGACAACATGTCACTTTCATAAGTCTAAGAAATCATGTTTTTGCACATCTTTTCCGTGTTCCGTACCTCAATAATTAAGCTTGTGTATGGTTTCTTCGTACATTTTTATTTTCATGTCTAAAATCCTTTCAAATAGAGGTCTCATAAATTAAGTCATTATCCAAGCATACAGTGTTAGTCCCGAAACAGATCTTAAATAGAAGAACAAATTTGGCAACACCTCGAAGAATGTGCACAACTGAGATTCCGGAGAATTCAGAGAGACGAAATCAAATATAACACTTCAAGGAAGGCACGAATGAATTTCGTAGCAGCAGCGACGAAAGCCCACAATAGCATTCTGACTAGATCAAAGAAGATCTCGTTCTTCCTCTTAAATGGGATATAACGAGTTACAGGTGAAGAAGAGAAGGAAAGAAGAAAGAGAAAGGAAGATTCGCCTTTATACGATCCGCTTACAAGAACCAGCAAATTCTCAAAGAACTTCTGGAACGCTCGTTAGTCAACTTTTTGTGACTTGAATGGGCTCCCTGAACTTCACGGACTCTCTTAACTCTTGATATATTAGATCATCCCACATTCAGAAGGCATCCTGGAATCCGTATCCGAGTCCGAATGACAAAAATCAACTTGCTTCCTTGTTGAAATTAACCATTTTTCTTCTAGAAAAATACTCCCACTTGTGCCCAGGGCTGGCCCTGAGTTGTTGGGGGCCCGAGGAGAAACTTCCAAAATGGGCCCCCATACCTAATGTAAAAAAAAGTATAAATAAAACAAAGTTTTGTTGTAGTCAAGATTTGAACCTAGGACCTCTTAAATATAAATCTAACATTATATAACCACTATACTACAATATTTTTGTTGAAAAAAAGCCACATGCTACATACTAGTTCTATTATGGATTGTTTGTGCCCCTTTCGTCAAGAGGTCCTGGGTCGTCGTCCGGTCTGCCCTGGGCCAGGGCAGCCCCTGCTTGTGTCCCATCAATGGTCCAAACTTCATGTGCATATCCCAACACAAACAAAGCATTATATTAATATACGTATTATTTGGTGTAGCCGATATATGACTATTTTTCTTAGTCTAAAGACAAAAATACCAACAAACAGTAACGTTTTTCCTTTTACGGAGAATTAAAACAATACAAATATAGTACTATAATGAATCCAATATCGAATCAAGAGTAGCGCTAGAACTAGAAGACAATAATATATCGACCCAACTATATATTACCATTTGTTTCGGTCACCAATGATGCATGCATCTTCTAGATCATTCTTTTACAATCGCACATGCACCACGAACGACTTGGATCCAAAGCAACATGTCTAACCGTGCATATTTGTCTTCGAGTGAGACCTTGACGCTCCTGATTAGTTGTTAAAACATCAATTTACTTTCGTCATTGCTCGTCAATTGCCCACCCAAAAAAAATAAGACTATATATTTACCATCAACAAAGTTTCACTTTATCCTTTCTATACAAGAGAGGCCTTTTTTTTCCCTCAACAATTTAATTGTCACTTCGGAGAGGGGAAAAAAAAAACTATACACTCAATTGTCATCCTTTCATCTACTATCAATTTGCTATCGGTGCAAATTCGATCAAAATTTGTCGTTGATTGTGCGTCAGCTGCTATCTAGCTCTTAGATTTGTTTGACCAGGTAGATAAATGCATGATTTCACGCTTGAATTGATAGATTTGTTGTTAGCTAGATCTCAAGTTTGCACCCAGATGGTTTATCGGTTTTGGTATAATGTTAACTTAAAATTTTGCCCTAAAATCTAGGGTTATGGATCCATTTTAGTCTGATCCTAGTCTTGAGTTTATGACTTGCTCGTCATTGATTTCTAAGAGTTCAGGGTAGTCCATATATTAAGTTAGTTATAAAGAAAGTCATGAAACTTAATTAGTTGGATAAGTTATTATTCCAATTCAAAAAACTGAATACCGTTCGAGTATCCCACTCTCGTGATACCGCAACACGAAAACCGAAAAAATACTACGGAACTAATTCTAAACAAGAAACCAAATCCAAATTACTGATCAAAGCCAAAACACAAATCCCGTATACCGAAAACACATAAATCGAAATACAACATAATTTCATTTTACCGAGAAAAAAACTAATGCCGAAAATTTAGAAATGGACTCTAATAGTTATGATTGCTTGGCTTCTTTTGTGATGTATTGGAGTGCTAGGAATTGTAAGCTTTAAAAATATGATGAATTATTTCACTTCTTTATCTACATGATAGTAATTTTATCCTCAATTGGTTCACAAGTGTCCTTTTTTCTTGGGGGGGGAAAATGAATCATAAGAGGTACTGTTGAACATCATGGCGGAGGATGAAAGACCATGATACGAATGTTGGATTTGAAGACGAGACATTCAGTGGCTTCCTTGTAGTACTTGTAGAAGTCAAGGTATATGTGTGTTTATATATTCTTTGGGATAAAACAATAAACTTTTCTATTATGTATTTAGAACGTCTTTTACCCAATAGAAAATATTAATCGTGTGTTTCGTAATATATAGGGCGGAGTATGACAATGCTACAAGCAACAAGTGGGTGTTAGAAGTTTACTAACCTTTGAAAATGTGACAAGACCCAAGTAAAGTTACTCCATAAGACATGATATTTGGATTGACTTACGTGGCCTAAAGAGAACCTCATGAATATTCCTGTGTAGCTCAGTTAATTTCCTACTCGTTATCCAATTTGAGATTAAACTTTATCCAACTCTCATATTTTCGCAATAACTAAACTCGTGAAACTCGGTTCGTTCAACCAAATGTGAGACACAAACCCAATAGTGTTGACTCGGTACCCCTTCAGCTGTCATACAATAACAGATTTTTTTTATTTTTTTTTTTATTTTTTTTTTGCAGAGAATTCATGTGTATCATCATGCATGATCTCATATGAAATTCCAATAATCATTAAATCAATGATCTCAGAATGAATTGTTTGTACGTAATTACACCCTTAATTATATGACAACTTGTACATGTTGCCTTGAATAAGGAGAGAAACATGTGTTACACGAAATGTTAATAAATAAGAATTTAAGTGAACATATATGTCGTCTCCAAAATATGTGTACTAAACATGTCTTATCATTTATAAAAATATGAATCACATTGATACCCATAATAAGTGAAATCCATAATTTTATAGGAGAAAATATTTTTTAATACTTTGATTTTGGGAAACAAATGTGCTTCCATGACATAATCAGAAGAATATATAATTGACAGGCACTATTTGCATGATGCAACTTGCATGTGTATTAATTTAATGTATCCACAATACAACATATATATGTTGACTGATACAACATTTATCCAAGTCAAGCGCCGATTAATAGTCATTCTATTAATATATTATATTTCGTTTTTGAAGTTTATGATAGCAATTTGAACATAAAAAATATACATGATAGCAACATGCAGACTCAAGAAAGTTGAAAGGTTATTTAAAGGCTATAATTAAGTATTATAACGCAATTAATTTGCCGGGAAAAAAAACTTTTAAGTACTAGAGCTGACGATAACCTTGCATGCACAAGGTGTTATTAATTAATCTACATTTGAACAAGTCGAGAGGTATCAGTATTTAGCCTACGTTTGATCAAGTCGAAGTCTTTCTAATCAAAATTTTGAATTATGAAAGCACAATTCAAGAAGCACAATATGGAATTAGATGGTGGTGATGCTAAATTCGAGTTTGATCGTTACCTAGATAAAAGTACCGTAGATGATGATGTGGTGTAGATAATTGGTATTGGTTCAAGCTTTTCATGAAAATTCTCTTTTGAGACAAATGAGCCCAATTCAATATCGTACCTTATGGGCCAACTTCGGTTTGGGTCACACTCATTTCGAACAAGTGGTATCAGAGCCGATGGTTACGGGGCTAGCTTGGACGGCTCTAATTAGTTTGAGACAGATGGTATTGAACGTTCATGTATATAATCGGATTATACGGGCTCTCAAAGTGGAGTAGGTGCATCAGCTACAAGAATTGACTTCAAATGTGGGTTTGACGAGCACAAGGTTGAGGAAGGCTTTGTGTTTGGCACGCAATTGTGGTGTGGATGAACGTGTCAGGCTTGGTTCTGGTCGAACGGATCGAGATGACAATATGTTGGATCTCCTAGGTGCTCGGCTGGCGGGAACGAGCAAAGGTAGCCGGAGTGTGCTAAGGTTGTTCGGTTAGCGGGAACGAGCAAAGGTAGCCGGAGTGTGCTAAGGGTGTTCGGGTAGCGGGAATGAACAAATGGTATCCGGATGTGATGGGTTGCTCGGTCAGTGGAAACGAGCTAAGGTGGAGATTATTGAATTGTATCTCGTTTTCGGTTGAGCGCTCAAATAGGAGGTGACAATGGAGTTGGTAATTTAGTCCCACATCGGATAGGAGGTGGGATCATGTGATGTATATAATTGTGATTGGTTCAAGCCTTATATGAGAATTCTCTTTTAAGGCATATGTGTCCAATTCAATATCGTACCTCATGGACCAACTCCAGTTCGGGTCACACCGTGTTCCCAACAAAAGGTATCGTAGATGATGATCGATGATGATGAGAGTCATGATTTTAGTCTTTTGGAATGTTGGAAGCTTAATTCTTCTCGTTTTTCAATCCTTTCCAAGGTGGCTAGGGATGTTTGTCCGTTCCTACTGTGGCTTTCAGTCCGCTTTTAGTACGGATGGTCACGTGATTGATGCTTATAGAAGCTCTTTTACTCCAAAAATTGCTCAAGCACTCATTTGTAGTCAATATTGGTTTAGGGGGCCTTCTGATTGATCAATTGTATCTATTGTTGAAGAAGATGTTGATGACATCTACAAAGTTGAAATGGATAATTTGAAATCATTCAAATTGTTTTACATTCTTTCAAATTGATTTATTTATGTAATTGTGTTTTAACTTGTTCATTGATTTATTCTTATCATTTAGATTTGGGTAAGTTAACCGTAGAAGCGGCATCAACAAACGAGGTTTGATTACTTTTCCTCTTTAAAGTCGGTGTAATTTTTGTGAACACATGATTGTTTGTATGCTACATTCTACTTGTTTCTAAGTCTGGAACTGGAACACATGATGGCTGACACTGCTACATTCTGCTTTTCCTAACTTCTGTTCTGACTTGATTCTCTGCTGGATACATGCTTGTTTATGGAACACACGATGGCTGATACTGATACATATGTTGTTTCTGACTTATGTTCTAACTTGATTCTCTGCTGAATACATGCTTGTTGAGTTGTTACTGAAACACATGAGGGCTACTATTGATACATGTTGCCTTTGACTTCTGATTTGATGCTCAGATAGTCAAACTTTGCTTGTTCTGACTTGATTCTCTGCTGGATACATGCTTGTTCCTCTGCTGGATACGTTTCTGTGCTGTGGATTTATAATCTTATATTGGAGTGCATGTTGTGCAGTCCAGTGTATTCACAGTCTGAGTTCTGACTTTATTCTTTTTCTGTTGTGCATTTCAGTGGATTATTTTTGTGCACTTGTGCAGTCCAATACCGTAGCACTCGTTGCAACCATTAGCGAGGTAGTTTGTTTCCCGTTTATGTATAATATTGCTTCATCTTGAAAAGTTTACTAACATACTCAATGAGAAAGTAACAATGATGATGATGGTTTGAAAAAGTATAATTGATACTACATGGCATCATAATATGATGCATAAATCTGCCATCTGAGCTAGGGCTGTGCACAATTAAGTCAAACCGACCAAATCGAACCAAGCCAAACCGAATCGATTGGTTTTAAACCGAATCGATGGTTCAGTTGGTTTGGTTCGACTTCAATTTTTTCAAAAACCGACCGATTCGGTTCGGTTCACGGTTTGGTTATGCCAAAAACCGACTAAACCGAACCGAACCGAACCAAATCCTTGTTAAATAATTAGGGTTGGCCGGTTGGGTATGGGTTCATTGGGTTGTATTATACCGATTTGGTTCATTTATTCATATCACAGCCATTTATCAAGTTGAAGTTGAAAGAGCTCTCTCTCTCTCGTCTCAAAGAGGAGTGCTTGCGGCTCCTATTCTTTTCTAATTGCTCCTGTGCACATGGATGGGACTTTTGGTTGAATGTATATAATTTTTTTATATGTATAATTGACATTTTTCTCCACCTGTAAAGCGCAAGTTGATTTGAAGCTGCTGAATTGTATTTACTGTTGCAAAGTACAAGTTGACTGAGGTTTCACAAAAAAGAGAGCATACAGTCCATTTTTTTATGTGATCAAAATCGACCAAGTCGAACTAATCCAAACCGAACCAAGTCGGTCGGTTTCAAAACCGAACCGACCATTTGGTTGGTTTGGTTCGGTTTTGTTTATTTTCAAACCGATTAACTTCGGTTCGACTTCGGTTGGGATCAAATAAGTCGACCACCGACCGATGCACACCCCAAATCTGAGCTATATGTTACTCGCTTTTTTCTTCTCCTTTTTTTTCTTTTGGTGCAGGGCAGTTAAAAGTTGCAACATGATTTGTTGTATACTTGTATAGTTGTATGGGGAGAGTTGGCTTGTAACTGTATATTTGTTCGAGTAATTAGTGTGGAAGTTTCGACATTACAAGTTGTATATTTGTATATTTGTTTGAGTAATTAGTGTAGAACTAGAAGACTGGAAGTAGTATTTACATCATGTATATTTGTTTGTATATAATGGTGTGGAAGAATTTGAACTATATAGTAAATTTTACCCTGAAGAATGGAAGTAGTAAATTACATGCTTGTATATTTGTTTGTATACATTATTTGTTGTATGAGGCAAATTGTTATTTTTATTAGTTTATGAGTGTTGGATATATTTTTTATTGGATAAATTTTGGATATATGAGTACACTGGATTTCAGTGACTGCTGCAATAAATTTTGGTTTGTATATATTTTTTGTTCTGGCGCTGGAACCCTGGAAGGCTGGAAGTGGGAACTGAAGCAGAATTTTTGATTTTTTTTTTTTTTTTTTTTTTTGGGTTTAAAATGATATAGGCCTGCATGTTAATCAATAATTTTGATCCTTTCAAAAAAATCAATAATTTTGATTGTAAATTTATAATTAAAGCCCGGTCAATTAAGTCCATACCCATCAACCGAATAACCGATTTAACCGATCCGTTTTTTTTCGATTCGGTTAAATTCGGATTTGAGATTTGATGGTTCGGTTCGGTTCGATTATAAAGTGGTCGGTACGATTCATGGTCGGTTTCTAAAACTTACGGTTCGCTTAGGACTTGTTTGGTAAATGAGATTTGGATTTGGAGTTGAATTTGAATTTAGAAATCCAAAATCCAAATTCAAATCTTGAATTTTCAAATCCCATTTATCAAATCCATTGTTTGGTTTGTGATTTGGTTGAAATCCAAATCCATTCTTTGGATAAAAAAAAATAAAATTTGCCATTGGATTATAATAGAATATTAATTAATTAAGATTATAATTAATTAAGATTACAATAAAATGTTATTATATAAATTAATAATTAAGATTTGCATTAAGATTAATAAATTAATAATTATGATTATAATAAAAAATTAATTAATAAAATAATAAATTTAGTTACTATGATTATACTTGTGAGTAAAATATTATTAATTAAGATTATAATAAAATAGTAATTAACAAATTATTAATTAATATTATAATAAGACTAATAAATTATTAATTATGATTATAATTGGATATTAATAATAAATTATTAATTAAGATTGTAGTTATGATTAATAAATTATTATAATTATGATTAATAAATTTATAAATAAATAATTAATTAATAGTTAATAACTGGTATTAAATAAGTATTTAATAGAACAACAAAATTAATAAAAAATAACTAACTTTTTTCTTCCAAATCCAACTTTCTTTCTTCCAAATCCAAAATTTTAGATTTTGTCATACTTTCCATATCCAAATCCATCTCCATCCGAACATAGGATTTCATAGATTTGGCTCCGAATCCATAAAATTTTAAAATTTAGCTCCAAATACGATTTACCATATGGGCCCAACCGAACCGACCGTTTGCTCACCCCTAATTTTAGGTCTCATCCCAACGCCAATTTGCTGCAACATTCCCTAACCCTACTGCACGTTGTGCCACATTATATTCAGTCAAGTGACTGAAACTGTTGAGGACCACCATGACCATCAACTGCAATGGAGGATCAGCAACTTGCTAGGGCTCACCCCTGTTGTCCTGCTACAATATCTGTCCATCTAGGGAATCTTAAGCTAGTTGAGCTCCATGATAATGGAAGAGCAACTTGCCATTGATTGCAGTACTTCCCTGTACTGTTTCTCAGAAAGGGGAGCTACCTCCTCTTTCTTGCACACACACCTTGGTAATGAAAGACCAGACATATATATTGTACTTGGGCTTTGTTACTTTTGCACCATTCTAATTGATCCTCACCTAATTGGCATGCATGTTTGGTCTATCAGAGTAACTTTGGTGCTGAGAAAGTGATGGAGCTTCTTGTATTTGTACTGTCTTGACTCTTGAGTCATCCCATTATCATTGTGTTGGTGTCAAATTTCTAGCCAAGTCATTGATCATAATACTATTATTAAAAAAATTATTATTAGCTGTGGACGAAGAAACCTCAGGATCATGACTAGCTCTGGGGTTAGCCAACGGGCTTGGGGAGCCCCCTGGTTAGGATATCCCTCCAGGCCTCTAAGTCTTCGGCTCTCCGTCAATAGAACATTTACGGCCCACTCCAACTCATTCTTGTCAATTGAACTGACAATGTCCATATTTGGTGTTAACACTGGGAAGGTCTAGAGTAGCTCAAGAGTCAGAAGAGGAACTTGAAATCCGAGCTCATTTGCCGTCAATTCCAAGAACACGGTATCTTTTCTTTTTGGAGTGAAGGAAGGAATCCAAAATTAGCTCCGACTAGGACAGCCCAACTTCCTGGACCAGCCCTGCTCAGGACCCCACCCAAGGGAAGTTTTTCATATGTTTTTTTTTTATCTGTATTGAATTTGACAACATATTATCTACTACTTGTTTCTAATGTTTCATTTTCTAATAAAATTTGGCTGGTATTTCATTGATTCCATCCTATAAAAATATAAAAATCTAACTAAGCAATTTTTTAAAACACTTCATAAACGATCAATTCAAAAATATTTCAAAACAGGAAAAAAAAATACATAAACACTTTTTGGCCTGTGGGGGGTGACTGCGCGGGAACGTGTCACCCCCACTAGCCCCCCCCCCCCCCCCCCCCCCCCCCCCCCCGAACCACACCGGGCCCACCCTGCCCCTCCTCCAATGAACGTGCGACACGGGATCCGCTGGCCAGAAATTCGATCCAATAGCACTGCTGAAAAATTAAAAATACCATTGTCAAACAGGACCATAACTATCTTCATTAGTTATATCCACAATTTCCCCCTTACAATTCTTTCTTCACCTTTGGCAAGAACAAGCAAGAAAACTTGAATTGAAAAAAAAAAAAAAAAAAAAAAAAAAAAAAAGACAAATAACTCCTTAAGGAATTACTAGTGTGACCTCCCTCCCTCCCTCAAGGGAAGAAGAGTTTCGCGTACAAGAGCTCGTTCCACGTGTCCGGGAGGCCCGGCAGGCACCAGTGGACGCAGTCGGCGTAGCTCCGGGGGTCCGCCTCCTGCTCGGGGGTCAGCCTGCTCCACTGCTTCTTGTAGATCCCCGTGTGGGCGTCCTTCCGGTACTCCGACATCTGCGTGATGTTCAGGACCGTCACCGGGAACCTCGCGCCGCCGCCGAACGTCTGCTCCACCACCTGCATTACGCTCTTCCTCGAACCGGATCCCCAGTACGTCGGATCGCCGATGGGGGCCGTCTCGTTGTAGCAGTTCCCGCCGGCCTCGCCTCCCCATTCCTTGCTCCTGGAAGAAAAAATACTTGCTCCATTTGAATTGAACCAGTATAGCAAGGTTCGCAGTATCGATATCAGAATCGGTATCGGACACTTCTTATGAGTATCGAGATCGACGGTATCAACAGTATCTACGGTTTCATAATGGAGTATCCGATTTTAGACATTTAGGCATAACTTTAGTTTTGAGATTGGACGAAATAATACTCATCATTGCTGATTGTTTTTTCTTCGAAAAATAAGTTCTCTTCGTTTACGCGCTATTACAAATTTATTATGTTTTTATATCATTGTCTATTAATCTTTTTTCGTTCAATTTTATTTGCGGGATTGAGCAAGAAGGAGACCTCATTAATGTCGTTATCGGTTAGTATCGAACTGGGACATGCCAAACTGTATCAGTATCGACTGTATCGGGCAAGTATCGTTCGTTACTACCAACTATGATACAAAGTATGTCTGAGATTTTTAAGATCCTGGAAGAAATCTCTAAATGGGACCCTTCTTGCCCTCTGGTAATACTAGTGTTTATTGTTATTTTTCATTAACCATCTATAACTAAAAAATCACAAAAATATATAGATAATTTTAACTTAAAAACATCTACAAATATACATATAATAAGAAATCAAAGCAGTATTCAAGCAATGACAGTATATTTCTTTGATGAATTTATGAAAACATTTTGAATTAACCACTGTATATGAAAATAAAAATGGGGATAATATATTGCAAGTCATGTACACAAGCAGGCCACAATTATCGGTATTAAACATTGAATATGAAAAATGGATCATGCTAATTATCATACAAATAGAAATGTTTAGAAACAATTTCCAAGAATTTCTTTGAGAGTTTCTATATGAATTTGTAATATGGATGTATGGATGTGACAATTTGATTCTACTAACATTGAAATGGAGCTTATTTTTCTCGTGCGTTTTCATGGTCGAGTTTTAAAAATTACGAACTCTCACGAGTTTCCATAGGTTATATGAACTTGATATAGATATTTTCCAATAAGAAGGATGTAAGTGAAGAAATTTCCTCACTTCTCATGGCAAGGTGACATGCTCGTGAAGAACACCCTGGTCTTGTTAGGATCCATGTTCTTCTCCACCCACGTCATCATCCTCGTCAGTGCCAGCCGATACGCATCCTCGGTCTTCATCTCCTCGATTTGCTTCGGCTCCCTCGTGAAAGGCCCAGTCCTGCAGTAGCAGAGTCGGTAGAATTAATATGTCAGACGAACTATAAATTTGGGCAAATTCTACGGACACTTTATATTTTACTTCAGGACAGTCCTTACTTCAGGACACTCAATTTTTATTCAGGACACCCCCAATTTTTGACAGTTCTAACATAAAGTAGGACTGTCCATAAAGTAAAACTTGAGATGGCAATAGAATTTGTGTAAATTTGTTGTTGTTTGCGTATCTGTAACTTTGAGGAAGTTAAATTACAGTATCTTGATCTTCAACCCAGTCATCCACCAGAGGTACGTGCTGAAGACCAAGATGTCGGTCCCCTTCCAGTGCCGGGCGTGCTTGTTGATGGACCTGCCTCGGACGATCCGGTCGCTCATGCGGTGCACGATGGCGTTGTCGGAGTTCGACTCCACCAGGAAAGGAGCCCAGTAGAACTCGATCGTCGCATTGTACTCCTATATGTGCACAGAGAGATCACAAGTTATGTTATCAATGCTTATATGGAACTTGGAAGAAGTTTGGGCTTCTTCTGAGTGTCAGAAACATTAGTTAGTCGGAGCAGATCTGCTGTCCCATTTATCTTGTTACAATTCTGTCCCCCCTCCCTTTTACATGTGGATCATGAGAGTAGATAAGTGGACGGTGGCTCACATGTAATAGGGAGGGGGACAGAATTGGAACATGATAAATGGAATAACAGATCTGCTCCCGTTAGTCAGTTACCATGGCTCTGAACACGATGAGGGACTCGACGGTCTGCATCGACTTGGCGCCCTCGGGGATCGCTCGGTGCAGGAGGCACACCATGGAGATGAACTGCCCTCGGTTCAGAGAATCGCCGACGAACAACATCCGCTTCCCCCGGAGCTTCTCGAGCATAAGGGTGGCATTGATGCTACAACATTTGAACAATTAATGCTCGTATGGTGAAAAGGAGAGGTTTGATTTCACAATGTTCCCTAGTGCGGATATTGTGACACGTATCCGACACAAACCGGACAATCCGAAATAGATACCGTGTTCGTGTCGTCGTGTCCTCACCGTGTCGTGTCATATTCGTGCATGCGTTTGCTTAGAGGTTCAACTACACGGCTAGCTATGTTTTGTTTTCCTTGCAAGGAACTCTTCTGGTCTAACTACTCATTCCAGACCATGGATCCTATGTGACAAGGACAGACTTAATTTGTCGATTCTTGGCTTCAAAGATATTACGACAGATTTTAATCATCGGTTACGTAGATGCTTTCTTACGACAGTTTTTAATTATCCGTTGCAGAAGATGCTTTCGTCAGGAAGTTTTTGAACATGTACAAGTTGTGCGATCTCACAGAACCCCAAAACCGAAAGGCTTCAAAAAAAATTTAAGTTTTAGAATGTCAGAAAAATATTATTTTCTTTAAAGTGGTTAGAAAAAGACCATTTTTTAGTGTTGAATTATATAATCATGGTCGTATTTGTGTCAAGATAAGATCGATTTGAATACTCAGGATACATACATTTCCAAATAGGCATGTTGTCTGCTACGGATACGGGTAAGGACACAATATGAATACACAGGATACATACATTGTGGTTCCCTATGTTGCACTATGTTGCATGAATACGGACATAGATACGGATACGGACACGATACAGATACGGACACCATTTCTTCGTGTCTGCAAAGAACTAACAGAAAGGGAAACCAAGTTCTTGATGCTTCATACCTTGGCAAAGAGCAGCCGTTAGGCTGCCATCTCCAGTGCTGGTACCCCTTGTCGGGCCTTCCGTACTTCTGACATGTCAGCTGGGGCTGGATATAAGGACACTCCTCCTCCTCGTACAGAGGCCTCGACTCCTCGTCGTACACCCACCTCCCCTCGAACACATTGCACTCCTTCTCCGTCCTTCCGATCGAAAATGGCACGTAGCCATCCCTCACTGATCAGTACACAACAGATCATAACGGTCAAGATCAATAACACAACTCATATGGATCAAAATGAGGTGACACATACAATTTGACACCTAAAAAAATACGCATTCTCAGCCGTACGTCATTTGAAACGAACGGTTCAGATATGATAGAGTAGTTTGTATTGATTAGCATGCAATGTCAAATTGAACACCCCACCTAATTAATATAATCTACTATTAATTAGCATGCGTGTCAAATTTGACAGCCTTGTATGTTCAAATCAAATGACGTGCAGCTAAGATTGTGTGTGTTTTTTAGGTGTCAAATTGTATGTAACAGACCGTACCTTCGGATGGTACCGGTTGTTGTATGTCTGCAGGGCCTCCGGGCTGTCGATACTTGAGCAACGACTCTCTGACGATGCAGCCGAAGTCCTCGCCGTAGAGGATGGCGACAAAGGCGACGAACGACATGGCGACCATGAGGAAGGAGAAGGAAGGAGTCAGTGTGGAGTTCTTCCTACTGGGGGGAGAAGGAGGAGGAGGTGGTGGCAAGGACTTCATGTTGGTTTCCCAGTGGTTTAGAAAGAATGTTCTGATTTTGGAACTCCAGGAAGTGTGTTATAAGCCTAATGCCAGTGGATTAACTGAGCTAAGCAAATACACAGTTATGACAGTTAGGTATTCATCTACCTAATTGGAATATAATGAATGATACTATGATATAGACATAGGGACATGCAATTCTCATTCTACATACAATATTCCAACTCCTAGGAATTGATTATCCATTGTTAAGAGATGGCGTGTGCTTCGGCTAACACGCAGAGTTACTACTGGGTGATGCGATTTTGTGCAGATTGTTCATGAGAAAAAGCTGCTAGCTAGTGAGCATTTGGTCGGTTCGGTTCAAACCGATTCGATGATGAGAAAACCGAATAAAATCGACCGGATCGAACCGATTTTTCACACGAGTCAAATCGAATCGTATTAAATTTTGGTTCGGTTCACTTATTTCGGTACGAAAATGCTTTGTTGTCCGTGGACTTGGACTGCGGTCCTGGCCCGTATGCCACGTGTCGCCAACCGATTGGCCCCTCTGCTAGCTTCCGGTCCCACCCGCCTTCTGGCTAATCAGAAGGCGACACGTGGCCCGTGGGCCAGGACTGCGGTTACTAGCGGATACAATATTATAATTCACTAGGGGCACAATTATAAAGGGGTTCGGAGATAACGCCTTCAAAAAAATTTTTGGAGTATAATAATATGTTAAAAAGAAAAATTTACTGGGGGGCCCCGCCCCCAGTCCCTCCTATGTGGATCGCCACGGACTGCGGTCCAAGTCCGCGGACAACGTAGCACCGCCGATTTCGATATGGTTGATTTTTGGTTCGATTCGATTATCAAATTTCAAATTCGAACTCCAAACTTAAAAACCGAAAATTCGAAAACTAAAACCGAAAATCGAACCATATGGTAGAAAATCGAACCAAATTACTATTTTGGTTCGGTTCGACCCGGACTTTTATTTTAAAACCGAGAAATTACTTTTGGTGCAAGTAAGAAGCAACTTACTTTTGGTGCAAGTAAGAAGCAACTTTTGGTGGCCATCTAATTCTTGTTGTTGCAGTGTGTGTGTGGATTAGGTGTGAGAATTTGGTGTGGGTTCAGCGTCAGCAGGAGTACTGGAATTAGAATATCATAGCTTAAAATGGCATTGGTGGGATGTCACAAGTTCTGGTGGCGATACTTTGGAGGAATAATGTGTTTGCAAAGGTTTCCTTCAAGTGGTAAGCTCTCTATTCCATCTGGGGACTACATGAGACAATGATTAACTAATTAAACAAAATGTGACGAGCATGTACCATCCATTACCATTACCAACTAAGCTAAAAGATAGTATATATATTATGTGTGTTCGTGAACAAACAATGTATACACTCTCTAGGGGTAGGACCGGCCTAGTGGTAAGCTAGACATGACTTTGAATTTGGACAACCTTTTTTTGCTTGGGGCAACCTCCAGATTCAGTATGACCCCACAAGAGGGGTCAC
This sequence comes from Iris pallida, assembly GCA_029216955.1. Classification (NCBI taxonomy): domain Eukaryota; kingdom Viridiplantae; phylum Streptophyta; class Magnoliopsida; order Asparagales; family Iridaceae; genus Iris; species Iris pallida. Next base: position 6,469,024 of record JANAVB010040218.1, on the reverse strand, counting down.
GTCCCGAGTCGGCAACGTTCGTCCCTGATGTTAATTTTGTCGATTCGATCGTCCTCGCTAAGACGTGATGTCGTACGAGTCTGGAGTTGCACTCGTACAAGGCAAGAACGTTACGTTGAATTGTATATTAATACGCCAAGTTGAAACTTCACAAATCACATCAGAATTCTAAGACGCAGTATAGGAAGATAGAAATGTTTTTCATTCATAGCTTGCAACGAAGTGCAAGTCGTAATTACATTGGATGCCGTTGCGGCTACATTGATTAAAAACAGAAAGAAATACACTCGACAAGTTGCCTGAACTACGCTTGCCGTCCCATACATTCGCCCCTTTATACATACACTACAAGAAATGGCACTTTTAGCAACACACTTTTGCGACATGTAGTCTTTTATGTCCCCAAAAGCTCCTTTTTATATGTATTGGCGACATGAATTTTAGCATGTCGCGGAATCCAGACGAATTTTTATGGAGGGAAGCCAAATTTGGGTGCCGCCAAAAAATCCATAGCTGTGGCGACATGCACATGTCGCAGAAAAGGTACTGCTTCTTTGCCGACATGAACCCATGTCGGAAAAACATTTATATTTTTTTTAATCAATAAAATTAGAAAAAGACACCTCTAATAAACCAGAACTCAAAATATCCTCAACTTAAAAAACCTAAGAACCCCCCTCCTCCCCCCCCCCCCCCCCCCCCCCACCCCGGCCCCTCTCTCCCTCTCTCCCGCTCTCTGTCGTCTCTCGTGTAGGCTCTCTCTCTCGCCGATCTCTCGTGTGCGTCGTCGACCTCTCGCACGGGCTTTCCCTCCTCCATCTCTGTCGGAAACTTCGAAGGAGAGGTTCCCTCCCCCATTAACCATGAGTTTCTTGCCATAATATTTTTTTTTAGTAGCTTAATTTTGTGAAGGTTGGGAATATTATTGGCTTTTATTGTATGGTATATCTAGGGACTTGATTGTCTCTTCTTCAAATTAGGGTTTGATTTTGTTTGGGTTTCTATCTCTCATATGATTTTGTTAGGGTTTGATTTGGGATAATATATTAGTTGACAAATTAGGTTTAGTTTTCAGATCCTCTATGAGGTTATGACTTTTTATCATTATTTCTATAATTTATATTTTCTACATTTATCATGGTTACCAGTCACAACATTGTATTACTGTATTATTGGAGTGTCCATGTCCGATCATGTCTGATACCTTAGATTCATTAAAGATACTATATTTTTGGAGTATACGTGTCAGATAATGTATTCACTAAATAATTTGGATTGTACGTGTCCGATACTTAGTTAAGCAATGGCTACCGTTCACATACTCAGAGAATCGAAACAATATGTTTAGTTGTGGTGGATCTTAGAGAGTTCCTTACTTTACAAATATGTGATCAACAAATAAAATATCATTAAGATTTAACTATAGAGCATGTTATCCCTATTCTGAATTGAACTTTAACATCTAAAGACCTACCATCATATTTCATAATTCCTCTCCTTTTGGACAATAACAGAGCAACTACAATCATTAATGTTAAAGGGCATTTGGAGTTTTAGATGGCAAAAGTTCCATCTAAAGACCTACCTATTGATGCATTCCAAAAAGACAAAAGCACTGGAATTATTCCAATTATCGTTGAAGACACTAATGTTCAATATCATAGGAATGGCTGAGATAATTCCAAGTGATATGGTTTTGCGTCTCAACGGTAATGAATGTGAAAGTGAAACAATGGCACACAATAGAGAGGATGATGAGGATGACGAAGAAATGCTTTATGATTCTGATATTGATCCTGATATAGAATTTGATGTGTAGGTAGGTCTTCTTTCTTGTTACAGTCAGTTGGGCTACTATTGAAGTACTGTTTACTTATTCATTAAATGTTTATTAATTTTAATTTTGCAGAATTTATTTGCTTATCTGGATTTTTGGTTCGATTAAGCAAATAAATTCTTGTCTCAACGGTAATGAGTGCCAAATGCACCATCACAGATCAAACCATTATTTATAACAAATTTCACATCAACTCATTTCACAGATCAAACAATATATAATGACATGAAAATTTGATAACAGATCAAACCATTATGACTTCAATCCTCGAGTCGGCTCCATTCTTTGATAGTAAAAGAAATACAAGTGACAGAGATGATAATGAGTATCGACCAGACGATTGTGATGATTTGCTTAGTTCGTCTAGCAGCGATGACGAGAACAATGGGCCTTCTAATCCTCAAATGAAAAAGGTAATAAATAAGATATGCTTCTCAAAAGATATATTGTATTTAAATTATGTTCCTAACAATGCCTTAATACCTATGTATTTTGTATTTTTAGGTCGTATACAATGGTCTCACTCGTAAATCATCCCGCCTTGTTTCTACACCTGAAGATAACATGACTGAGGTGTCCAATAACCTTCAATTGCATGTGCCCAGTCCTATGGAGTCACTAGCCAGTGGTACAGGTAACTTAATATTATCCTTACTGTGTCATGTCTAATATGCCATAATCCAACTTTCAGTTTAGAACTGCAATCTAGAGGTTGTCATATAACTATGTCTTTGAATGGTCTAATGTAACTTTTGCTTCTACTTCTCGTGTCATGCATTGGTATCAAATTATCAGATTTGTTGAATGGTCTAATGCAGCTTTTGCATCTACTGTTGTTAATGTATCCATTAGTCTGTAGGAATCTGAATGCAATGTCAACTATTACCTTCAGATATGGCTAAAAATCAGATCACTCCCACATTTTCAAAACCTATCATGATCACCCCAAGCCATGTAAAGTTGTAAGTCTTAGCTTTTGAACTTTTTCCACTGAATGCAAATTGCACTTCCTGCTATATGCCTGATAGATCAAAGGAGATTAGAAAAGCAGTAGCAGAACAGAGCAGTAGCAGATTAGAAATTGCATTAGATACTGAACTAACTAGGTTCAGGTATCTATAAAATTTCATTAGACACTGAACTAACTAGGTTCATGCACTTTTGTACCATCAGAACAACATAGTTCATGTTTCTAAATAAGAAATTAAAATGTTTACAGTATGTATCTCTACATAATGGCCTCAACCTATAATATCTGCAAAGCTAAGAGGCCTTTGGAGGAAAAGGAAAATGTAGTTTGATTATATGGCATAATCATTTTTGGCTGGATTGGTAAATAATTATACATACCATGAAAGGATGTCTTAGTTTTGAAGAACACAATAAAGTTACTGTCAAGCAAGTTAAACTCAAAATATCATATGCTTATTCTAATATGATATCAGTATCAAGTATCAGTATCGAATATTATACAATGTTCTTTTTTGATAATCATGGTGGCAGCCCGAACATGAGGCCATATTTAGTTTGGACGACAAGCTCATTGTTGTTGCTGAGGACTAGATTCTGCGCTAAATTTTGATCTATGAGAAATTGGATCGTGAGGAAGATCAATATGCTACATTGTGTTGTTATCAACACAATATAACCATTACCTTGGTTGAACTTGTATAATATAAATTCACAACATTCGTGCATCTTAATATTATGGTTTATTTACAACTGAATACCTGAAGCATCACTTTTTTGTCATGGAATTATTATTTAGCTTCATGATGCATGAAAATGCGCTCATTGAGATGGGTTTCTGAAGCTTCCATTTCTTCTTTACTGTAGCCTTGGACTCTGTAGCTTTCATTTCTTCTTTAACACCCCTTTTCATATGGTAGCCTGGGTTACAAACAATTTATATCGCTTTGACTAATTTTCTTGGATTAACAGCTTGCATGGTGATGAGATGTAATTTTCTATCCGGTGTTGCACCATTTACTATTATCTGCATAATATTATCATTCTCAAGATTATCCTATTGCAGTCTTTACATCACACTAATACCTTTTTTCTAAATTTTTGCTTTCCACGTTTTATTTATATTCTTTTTTTAAAAACACAGGTCTTGTGTATATTATTAGTAGCAACTGAAAACGTTACTGTAATATATTTCTCCATATTGTTGCTATTTCTGGTATTTATGCATCTTTTAGTTTTCTTGTGTATAACTGTTTGGAGGTTGAATATTGTTCTTCTAATATAGATAGGTTCAATTTAAACAAATTTAATGCCAAGTCTCTGTAGAAACAAAGCACCTAAATGAAAAGGCACACAAATTGGAAAAGTGCAGTAAAAAATGACACCATTTTGCTCTTGCTCTCGTTTCTGAGTAAGCCTGTGATTTTAGCTACTTTAGTAAACCTCTTTATGGATTAGGGACATGGAAAAAAACTCAAAATATTATACAATGTTCGGATATGGTATCAGTATCGAATATGATATCAGTATTGAGTATCATCTGTACCAATGATCTGATACACACCCGAGCCCCACACTTGAAATATCTGATACACTCAGGAACCCAAGTGAAATAGGACTGAACAAAGGATATAAGGGTATGTGGATTGCAAAGTAGCAGGACATAACCTACCCAAGTTCACTGCCTAATTAAACAGTAGCAGTAAGGCTAAACATGAGTAGGAGACATGGTCTAAAAATCTGCAGGACTTGACCAAAGAGATGAGGCTAATGCAAGTTTAAGAGCACTAAAATTGGATACTTAAAAGTAATGTAGGGTAGACACGAATAGCAGGACATAGGAAAGGTCTGAACAACAAGTATAAACTTGAACAAACCACTGAACCATTAAACATATTAGGACACCAAGTTCAGTAGGACAGAATTATTTTTGAACAAAACCTGGGGTCAAGGATTATGGGTTTGATACTCCAATGCAAGATAGTAATTCAAAGAGGACAGATTTGGTGTTTGCATATATGTCTTCCCAACTCGAGCTCCCTCATTGCCAATACATCTCATGACAAAATGTCAAAGAGCGAATGGGATGTGTAGGTAACAAAGAATAACTTAGATTATGGGCTAAACCAAATAAACTCAGGTATGGCTCGATACCTAAGTATTCCCTCAATAATTGGACTGAACCAATGAGTACAGGAGATGACTAGATATGAGACAGATAAATATGTAAAGAGAGGTGGACAACATATGTGGACTAAACTTAAGGTATCAGTGGTCTGATACTTAAAGTCTGAACAAAGGATATGCAGTGAATAACCTGCAGGGGAGGTGGACATGATGGTTAATGGCTCGACTTGGCATAAGACATGGACTGGACTGAAATGAATGTTAGGGACATTTTATCAAGACTGAACATCATGGATAGAGTGGGTATCACAATATAGTGTGAATTTGCACATACACAGGTTTACCCACAAATATGTGTACAAGGTTGAACCTACACTCTCACTAACCTGTGCAAGACACATTCTATACAAGCACACTGCTGTGTGACTCTATCCCTTCCTCTCACACTTGTTGCCATGTGCAATTCACAGGAAAACTCCTCGTTAATTGAGTAGAATGAAGCCAATTCATTATCCATCTGAACATGGCAAAAGGTAAATATGTTAATTTGTAAAAAGAAACCAAAAGAAACAAATACATAATAATTTCACACTACATACTCCAAAAGAAGAACCAAAACTCCAAAACAAGAAACGGAATTGGCATCGAGAGATTGTTGCACTGCTCCATGAACCATTCCCTGTCCTCGGGACTCAAATCAGTGTCACCATAGATGATTTAAGGGATTCATATCTGAAAGAACCAAAATGGAATGCAAAAGATTTCTGGGGAAGAAAATAGGAAAAGAAAGATAACAAGGGGCTCTGGCTTACTGTTTGAATAATCCTGAGAAGTAAATAGCTACAGCAGTTGCATCGACAAGGCTTGACGTAGAGATACACACAAGACATAAGATCCAAATTCCCCAAAACTGATACCAGTTCCTCAATATGGCCAATACCAAATCCTAAGGCCATAAGAGTACACCTACACTCACACCTAGATAGCTGTAACAGTTATAAATAGGCACACCACTCACACATGTATCAATTCTTAATACCTACCCAAACCTAATGTGCTCACAGACCCTGCTGCTCCACCTACAACCTGTATCCAGGGGCAGTCTAATGTTTAAATAAAGCTTGTGCACCACTCTTAGGTTGCACGTGGTGATGGGAGCGGTGATGATGGTGTCCCCATGTTACTTAAGATATCACAACTGTTTGATCCATGGGGAGGATATAGTGTCATTGGCTTTGGTGGCATCCTTCTACCAGGATTGCTGGTCTCATTCTCATTGAGGTACACAGTTTGATTTCTTTTTGTTATTTAAATATTTTTCTTCAATTCTAATCTAAGTTCCTAAGAAACTTGGATCTCAAAATACAGTCACTTTCATTGTACTTTGAACCTCAAGAAACAATGTTTCGTGTAGTATCTTTGTGTTAACCATCCAAAGTAATCAAAAGTTCTCATAGTACTATAGATAGATTAGCTTAGGCAGAATCCAATATCTATAAGGCAATACAAATTTCAAAATGAACTAGTTTTACCTCTCCAGTAGTTATCTAAATATAAACCCAAAAGGTATCATCAGTCTTACCTTCTTCTGATGCCGTACAATTCAATCGAGTTGGTTCTTCTTATTAAGGTTCACAGCAAAGCTTGAATGCACCTAAGCATTCAAGATGGGATTGCTAGAAGCTGTCATTCTATTTGCAACTTTGAAGGTGTTTAGCCTAGTCTATAGTGCTGAGGAATAAACTTTGCATTTTTGATGGAAAGCATATCTTGAATGCACTCAAGCATTCAAGCTATGGATTGCTAGAAGTTGTCATTCTATTTGTGCCTTTGAAGGTGTTTAGCCTAGTCTATAGTGCCGAGGAATAAACTTTGCATTCAAGCTATGGATTGTTGGAAGTTGTCATTCTACTTGCGACTTTGAAGGAGTTTAGCCTCATCTATAGTGCCGAGGAATAAATTTTATGTTTTCAATGGAAAGCATAGCTTGATATCATAAAATTTTATTTGTGGTTGTGGTGTGAATCATAATTGTTTAGGTCCCATTTTCAGCTTAGAGTGTGAAAAGTCTGATGTGGTTTTATATTTACTAAATATGTTGCTACTCCCTTTTCTCCTCAGGGCATGGTGGAAATGACGTGTTATATGGTTATATTCATTCTCTTGATTATGCTGTTGACGACTTGGTACATATCTTGACTAAATTGTTATATCAAATTAAAAAATAGTTGAAATGATGAATTTTTTATGATGGCTGGTTGTAGTATTTACAGAAATCTTATTTGGAGAAGGTGTTGTCCGAGAAGCCTGGGATGTCATGCTTTCTCTTTAGACATTCTACTGGTGGAGTTATAGTTCTTAAGGTAAGCTATTTTGCAGACATCTTAGGGCTGATTGGACTTGATAATATATAAAATTATTTTCACAGACCCTATCTACATATAGGCTTGATTGGACTTAATATTATTGGCAGTTTGTATCCAAGGAAGGTGACATTGTAATGCTAGGAACTAAGGTTGCTATAATGTCAAAGTCTGCTTCAACTGATACTCATGTTGCTCCATCTGAGGAGAAGTCAGTTAAAGATGCTCCTCAGCCACCTCCACCTATTAAAAAAGAAGAGGATAAACCAAAGGCTAAGGTAGAAGTGGCTATCAAGGAGATGCCGAAAGCATCTTCTCCTGCCCCTTCTAAGATTGCTGCTTCTAAACCTCAGCTTCCTCCGAAAGAGAGGGAAAGACGAGTAAGTATAATAATAATTTTCATTTATACACTATTTGTTTTCATGCTAAAAACATTGGTGTTTGAGAATGTTTTCCTTTGCTTTCTTTACCTTAATGTGTCATAGAGAGTTATCGTTTTACCTCTTCGTCTAGCACATGGCCTTGCATATCGAAACGTGGGCATGTATATTGTAGCTATAATGGTATGAACCTTGTTAGAAACGTGGGTCTTGTCAAGAATCTATTAGCAAATTTCAGATTAGTTTCTATTCTAAGCTCAAATAGGAGTTCAATTACGTATATTTTTCCATTTTCCGTTCAAGCAAGCTCAGTCTATTCAGTTGCTTGAACCTTGTTAGAAATTTATAAACATATATAGACACAGTGGAAAAGAGAACCAATGTGTCTTATTTTTGCTGCTTAACGAATTTAAATGAGTTATGAATTGTTCAAAGTTGAAGGTGTTTCTTATGCGTATCTGACCTGGAGGTATATGTGCTTCTTGCTCAAAGTTGAAATTGTTTCTACTTTTTATTTTGATTGTAGGCAGAACTTGTTCCATTTTTGTATTTTTGTTTATTTTGTATTATCGATGCATAGTGGGTAAGAACTCCAAATTTACTAGCAGCAAGTTACTTGTTTGTATTTTGCTTCCTTTTTATAAGAGTCCTTATTGTGCAATTTGTTATTATAAGTAGGAGACCTGCTAAAGGTGGTGGAATATGCATGTTCATGTTCCAAATGACACTGATTTTTGTTTGCATGTGCCTCTTTCAACTATGAAGTTATTTTTATGTTCTTGTTGTTCAGTGTGATGAGTTAATCTTCTGCTAAAAGACTAATGCAATTTTTTTTTAAATTGTTGCAAATGTTTCCCTTCCTTGGAAAGAAGGGAGACATTATTAGTTATATATATTTTTTGAAGAAATTCATTTTTCTCCTAAAAACTTCTGGAAGAGTTAATGTTTTTTTCTCACGTCAATTTCTGTAGATTCTCTCTTGTTCGATGATTGAAGATGATGTCCCTAAATGAGAAATACCTTTCAAGGTAGTTATGGGTACAGAATCGGTATCAGATCATTCCTATGAGTATCAGGATCGACGGTATCGACAGTATCCAAATGGTATGTTTAATTTTATGCTCATTCATATATGGAATTAATAGTTGTTGAATGAGTATCAGGCGTCGGTGGAATTAATATTCATGTTCTATTTCTTTCTTCTCTTTGGCAACTGGCAGCCAGTGTGTAGTTTTTTTTTTTTTACTTAAAGGCTTAATTTCAAAAGAAACAGAAAGAATCAGAGTACTAATAGAAACTCATTATTCTTTTTCTTTAAATTGCAGTGTTCTGGATTCATAAATATTTTCTACAAGTTATGCAGGCAGGCACTATGAACTTCAACACATTCTCTACAATTAAAGGTTCTTAATATGCCAAATTCTATTAAATTGAACTAATTTCTTTTCTCAACTTTGCTATACAAGTTCCTTTCTCAACATGGCATGTCTTGGTATACATCAATTTTGCTTTGTTTCCCTGTTATTTGTTACTAAATTCATGCCCGTGTGTACAACCCATCTAAATATGTTAAACTGATACCTGATACTTAAAACTGCATCTTTGAATAGTTAAATAATTCTTCGACTTTTAACAGGTCCTTGTCTCATATTTGGGTTTCTTCATCAATGTTATTTGATACTTGGCTTTAAGTTTTTTTTTACTTCATAAGTGTTAACTGATACTTGGTTTCTCCATTACACCAAACTTGAAATTCTTAATTCATTTCATTTGTCATTAACAAAAGGTGTGCATTGCAATTGGTTATACTAGCTAAGAAAAATGGATTGGAAAAGGAATTGTTAGACAGCTTAGTGTAAATGTTGCTCTAGTGCTTCACATAGTTTCCTTAACTGTACAACATATGTTGCATCTATTATATGTTACTGTTCTTGCAATGTTTTTCTTTCTTTCTTTTTTTCCAATCTTACCTTCCTTTTTAAGTACATGTTCCTGTTGCAATTCATTGGATAAACCTGACATTGTGGCAAGGATCCGTAAAGATCATTGTCATCCAGTTGTCATCCAGTTGTCTGAGTTGATGCTGACAAATTTTGGCAAAGAAGCATGTAGAGACACATTGACAAAAGCTAAGAACTGCAATTTTGGCAAAGAAACATGTGTGATCCATGTTAAAATTACTTTCTTTTGGTATATATATATATATATATATATATATATATATATATATATATATATATATATATATATATATATATATTGTTTTACTTACATTTTTTTTGTTTTTTGTTTTGTTTGCAGGATCAAATAGACACATTGACAAAAGCAAATTTTGGGGGGAAGGCATTCAAATCATGAGATCTATTGTAGCTAGGCTATTTTTTTGGAAAGTCAATCAAATATTCATGTGTTATGTCTACATTATAATTGTTTAATTTGAATGCAGTACGTTTGTGAAATACATTTTTTTTACTATATGGGCACTTGAAGTTGTTAAAATATTGCATTATGGATTATTTTGTAAAGAGATGTTTAAAGACATTATATTAGATTCATGTTTTGTTCACGTAACTTGTTGCTCTTTGTTCTCAAGTTCTTTGAATAATTTTTTAATGTTTTAAAGTTATTTTCAAAACAATTTCTTTAAATTTATCTTGAAAAATATAAGTGAAAATAAAATTTAATGTAAAAAAATATGAATTAGCTTTTGTGAAAACAAAATGTACCGCAAAAAGCGTATTTATATTTGGCTACATTAGCTTTTGCGACATCAAATTGTGTAGCCAGAAGTGTATTTATATTTGGCTACATTAGCTTTCGCGACATCAAATTGTGTAGTAAAAAGTATTTTCTATAATAAGTAAAATAAATAAATTAGGCTTTTGGCGACATGTGTCATGTTGCCAATGTATGACCTTTCTGCGACACACAAGGCACATGTCGCCAAATGATTTTTTATAATCTGAAATATGTTATGTCGCCAAAAGGTACTACATTCTGCGACATGTTGATTTCATGTCGCCAAAGACTTTCCCAGACAAGGCTACCGCGACATACGTTCGACATAGCCAAATATGTCGCAGAAACCCTTTGGCGACATAAATATAACGTTTCGCAACATATTGCTTATGTTGCTGAAAATGCATTTTTTTGTAGTGATAAGCCGTCGACTTGAATTGGCTTCAAAATACTTCAGCATAGGAAGAGCTTCAAAATGCATCTCCGCACTTCAGCTTCAGTTTAGGTTGGAGCGCCCGCCGCACCTGAAAAAATTGGGGGAGGAGATTAGCACACTTGCTAAGTGGACGAGACGAACTAACTCGTCTAAACCGACTCTGATCGTTAGGGTAGGCATGCTTTAGAGTTGTCTTTCTATTAGAACTAAATGAATTCAGTTCATATTCGATAGCCGTCTTTGAGTAATAAAGCATACAGTATAACATCGCAGTTTATCATATTTCTTACCACGGCCGTGCTCGTCCCTGCATGAAAACAGAGATAATATTTACACCTGCATAAGACAATAGGTGAGCATGCAACTATCTTATATGCGTTCATTGGTGCTACGCACCACTAGGGACTTAATCGAAGTTGGCATGCGACGCTACCCTTTCAGCCTAGGTTGCAAGCCTTACTGAAGGTCCCGCATGCCTCGCGCCGAAGCACGATAAATTATTTCCCCTAAGACGAATCGGTTCCGATGTCCCGGATACCGTTTCGAGGAAAACGAACTTGTGCACAAGCTATCCATGACCATGCCTATGTGCGAACAGTTTCATATATGCAAACAGTTTTGTATAGCGCGGATAGTATCGAACGACATTATCATTTCTCGCAACTCATGCAACGATTCATTTTTTCCAAAGCCGTACACCGATTTAGCGTCCCATGGGCACCAAATTGTCCGAGGCATCATAACCCATGATCGACGTTTTACATTATTTTGCAGCACGTGAAATAGTCTATCTTTTTACTAGAACCTTAAACTTTTCCGTTTATGTGAGAAACTTGTATTTTTTAGAGTAGATTACTCAAAATCGATACATTTTTTTCGAGTTCTTGACCTTAGTGGATTGGCACGCAATTAACTTGGCATCGTTCGATTTGAATGAATTTGAGGCAAGAAATAAGTTTGCGGGACAGAGTAGAAAAGAAGGGTCGAATCACCCACCGATTATTTTGCTTCGTGCCGGTTGTCCAAGAGCTACGTGTCACGCCCCAGAACCAGAATACTGAAGAGTGGGGGATAGACACAGCCAGCTACGTACATTGAAGTGAATCTCACATCGCAATACGGTCACGGCTGTCTAGATGCATGAGGGTTTACTACAAGCCATCAGTCTCTTAAGGTTAATAACAAGCCTAGTGTCTCAATCTCAAGCAACAAGTAGATATAACAAGATGGTAGATCATCAGACATACAAAGTAAGGCGTCCCATACATTACATATTCAGATGATCATGAAGCTAGTCATACAAAATACGAAGACTAGCAAGAGTTTAAGTCATACATGATCAACCCTAGGATTTGTCAATCATGCTACAGCCCGTAGGCAGACAGTAAATAAAGTTGCAAACGAGCTAACACTTGCTCGGCGGCTAAACTCCTCAAAAGAATATTTTTACAAGGGAGTGGGAGAGCAAAATAAAACCCACTCGTTGCCGGGATTCCTTCTAGTGTTCACCATCTGGCAGGAAGGTTGGGAGATCCTCGGTAGCTGCTCCAAAATCTGGCCATACAAAACCAGCTGGGTCAGACCCCAGAAAGAGCAAGTGCCACAAAGGGGGCTTCACTTAAGAACTAAAACCAGCATGTCAGCACATAAATCATAGGTGAAATAACATAAGACATGAGTTAAAGAAAACATGATGATAAACGATAAGATAACTAGAGGACTATTCCGGTAACCAAGTTACAACCCGTAAACCAAACAAGGACCGGGGTTGTAACCCTTCACCTGAACAGAACTTAGCCTCGAACCAATTATCGATAAAGTGAAGCATAAACAAGCATGTCCGGAGATATCCATGTACCGGATTTGGGCAAGACTAGATAAGATAGGACTCCATCCATCATTCACGGCCAAGCAAAGAGTACGGCTTGATACTTAACTAACTAGGGTTATCACAAGCTTAGTTACTAGCAAGATGCAATGTGGTACGCCTACGGCCACAAGCCCTGCAGACTATCCAGGTTATCCAGACGCAAGGTTCAAGCTTCGAGTTATCATGCCTTGTTAGGTGACTTGGATGCAACACATGACAGTGTGCAAAGTAATCGTTTCATGTAGTGCCCCATATAGCAGTGAGCTGGAAATGTGCCCTACTCGTCGGCAGGCTACAAGTCCGTCAAGGAAGGCGCCCAGATAATGGGATTGCTTGTAGCTGGAATACCTCTCTATATGCTCTACTTGATCAATCTAGTCATTAACCTAGTCAGATTCAGTATGAATCCCTGACCGTGGTAACCAGGGATACATGTCCTAGACATGATGCGAGACAAGACTTGTTGCTTATACAAGCATATTCAATACAATCACCCACGGTGTCAAGAATTCACTTAGCATGTCAGGTTAACCGTCACAACAGCGTATCAAGGTTATCATGTCGGGTTGCTTATCAAGATTACTTATCAAGGCAAGGGTGCGTCACAACGGACCACTATCAAAAATTTTCATGTCAAATTACTTGTCAAGAGTGCACCACGGCGGGTCACTAATCATGCAATTCCATCACTAAGCCTTGTTCCGATTAACATTCATAAATAATGTCATGCTCACATCGGGTCCATGTCGAGTTTACATTAAAAGGCGTAAGGATATAAAATGGGTACAAAAATCAGGCTGCGCTCAAGTTAGGCTGCGCTCAAGTCAGGCTGCGCTCACGTCAGGCTGCGCTCAAGTCAGGCTGCGCTCAAGTCATGCTGCGCTCACGTCAGGCTGCGCTCACGTCTCCAAAAGGCAGCATATGGACTCCATACGACTCCTCATCAAGGCAGCGTATGTACTCCATACGACTCCTCATCAAGGCAGCGTATGTACTCCATACGACTCCTCATCAAGGCAGCGTATGTACTCCATATGACTCCTCATCAAGGTAGCGTATGTACTCCATACGACTCCTCATCAAGGCAGCGTATGAGTCAGACTGCGCTCACGTCACCAAAAGGCAGCGTGTGGGTCAGACTGCGCTCACGTCACCAAAAGGCAGCGTATGAGTCAGACTGCGCTGTGCTAAAGAGCGCGCACAACTCAGTGGCGCAAGCTAAAAAGCTCGCGCACACTGCTCACTGTCTTCTCCAAATCAGCAAGAACTCCATGGTTTGAACCTAAAGCTTCAAAAGTCCATAACTTGGTCAAAATAAGTCCAAATCCAACTTTTCAAAGGTCAAAATTGGGTAGAATAAAATTCTCTACAACATGGAACCATCAAAACTTGAAAACAAAGAAGTTTGATAGATCAAAACCACAAAAATCCAAAAATAACTAATTTCTAGATTTACAAAAATTAAAGCCTCAAAATAGAAAATGACAAGTTCTAATGTGTCTTAGAAACATGAGGAGAAGCTAATGGAACAATAACAATGGGCTCTCTTGTGGAAGCAAGTTGCACTTGCCTAAGGGGTGTTCTTGGTTGGTGGTGGGTTTAATGGAGAAGGAAGAAGAGTTAATGAGAAAGTGGAGGAGAGAGAAAAGTTAGGTGGGTTATAAAGGGGGATGGTGGTGGGTTTAACATGATGAACCGAAGAATAAACCAAGTTAAACCATTACATGCTATGATGAACCTAATCAAGATTAAACTGAAATTAGCTAGCCAGGCAGAAAAATAAAAATACATGTCAGGATTTCGTATACGTATACTGGAAATACGTAGAACGAAAAACGGGGGTGACAACTCTACCCACCTTAAAAGAATTCCGTCCTCGGAATTTAATCAAGAGGCTAGAGATGTCGAGCAAGCTATATCAATTGCAGGCAATATAGGACTAGCAGTCAATCAAGCAATCATTCATGCAAGCAAGGAACTTAAGCATAAGGCATAAGAAAGACATTATACCTTACGAGTCAAACAGGTCGGGATATCGCGATCGGATATCATCTTCACGCTCCCACGTTGACTCACCCAAAGAGTGATGACCCCAAGCAACACGGACTAACTTGATAGTCTTGTTCTTGAGTATCTTCTCCCTCCGGTCCAATATGGATACGGGTCTCTCCTCATACGAAAGGTTGGTACCAACAACCAATTCCGAATGATCAAGAACGTGACTCGGATCCGGGATATACCGTCGTAATTGGGATACATGGAAGATATCATGTACCTCACGTAACGACGGCGGAAGAGCGAGACGATAGGATACATTACCTACTCGCTCTAGAATATCAAACGGCCCTATATACCTAGGACTGAGCTTTCCCCGTACGCCGAATCGAATGACGCCACGGGTAGACGAGATCCTAAAAAATACGTGGTCGCCGACAGAAAATTCAAGGGGACGCCGATGAGAATCGGCCCAATGATGCTGGCGATCTTGGGCAACTCGAAGATGATCTCTGACTTGTCTGACCACCTCAATAGTCCGCGGCACCATCTCTGGTCCAAGCATTTGCCTCTCACCGATATCGTCCCAAGCTAAAGGAGATCTGCACTTCCTGCCGTACAAGGCCTCGAAAGGTGCCATCTGGATACTAGCCTGGAAACTGTTGTTATAGGAGAACTCCACGAGATGCAAGTGATCTTCCCACGAACCACCGAAGTCGAGTGTACATGACCGCAGCATGTCTTCAAGAGTCTGGATCGTGCGTTCTGACTGACCATCTGTCTGCGGATGGTAGGTGTAAGACCCAGTTTTCTGAAATTGGGATTTTTTGAAAATTTATTATTTTTATTATTTATTAATGGTGATTTAGTCATGTTATGAATTTTGGTGATTTTTAGTTAGATTAAAATTATTTTCTAAGTCATGGCTTATGACCTTGTGATTTGACTAGTATAACCCTAGTGTAAACCCTAGAGATTTTATAACCTAGAGACTAACCATGATCATGTGAGCCTAACCATAGGTTTAGAATATCAAATTAGGGCTTTTTAGCCTAAAGGGTATTTTGGTAATTTGTTAGAATTTATTTGGATTTATGTGTTTTTATTATTATTTAATTAGTGGATTAGTGTCATGTTAGTCCCTAACCTAGTTTAGCCTAATCTAGGGGTTAGCTACTAACCTAGAAGACTAAGTGTAGGTATTTACTTTATGTTGTAAATATCTTAGGATTGAAATATCTTAGATATTTACTTTATAGATATTTTCATGAAACCTAGAAATATCTACTTGGTCCAAGCCTTAAGAGCTAAGCTAGCAAGGTGTAAAGGAACCCTAAATATCTACCCTACCCCCCCATGGCAGCCACACCCTACCCCCTTCCATATAAATACCCCCCCCTTCATTCAAGCTTCTTTCATTACACAAAAACCTAGTTTTTTCCCTCAACTTCACACCCTCACCACTTAACCATTTCAACTCCAAATTGAGCCAAACTTCTTGCATTGGAACCCCCTACTATTGAGGATGCTAAGGGGAGCTAGCTAGCTAGGTTGCATAGCATTTTGGGCACCATCAAGCGAAGAGGATACCCCCCCCCAAAACCTTGTCTTCCTTGAGTTTTGCACTCATAGGTAAATGCCCATAAACTTTGTTAAATTTGTGTTTTCTCTTCATATTTGCATGCATCTAGGTACTAGGGTACTGTGTGTCAAGTTTGGTAGGACTTAGAGTTGGTTTGGTGTCCGTATCGGACACGTATCTAGGTTTTTAATGAAGTGTTTGATGATTTGCCTCAGTGAATGAAATGTTAATGATTTCGAAAACTATTTGAACAATTTTCTAGCCCTATAGGTGTAGATCACAAAACCCTAGGACTGAGCACGAAACTGTGTCGTGTCCGTGTCCAAATTTGACACGAACACGCTGCACGACACTGTCGTGCAGTGTCCTGCTGCTCGATCACGTTTTCTCCGTGTCTGTGTCACTTGGACACGTGAAATTTGACACACAGCTGGGGGACATGACTGACATCCTACCCACAAAATTTCGTGGGACCTCGATGTGTGTGCGCGAAGAAATCGCGTGTGCACGTGTTTTGCCCAACACTGTGCACGTGTTTTTCGTGTCACTGATACGCATGCTTAACTTCGACACAGCGACACTTGGACACGGTGCAGGGGCATATACGTGTAGCCCTATAGGTGGCGAACACGTGGGCACGAGCACGAGTCGTGTCGTGCCCCGTGTCATGCGCAGGACACGCGTGCATGCGTGCACGAGGCATTGTCTATGCATGTATCAGTCACACACTGACACTTGGATTTTGGACACTGTTTGGACACTTGGTGGGACACGAGTGACTCGTGGGACTGGGGTACAAGTGGGGAATGGTTTACCAACCATTTATTGCTTATTTTAGCACGATTTTTGGTGTTCAAATTTCGAATTCCTGTTTTCACTGATACCATGTGTTCTTTTGAGATTTCTGAATTTAAATTCTGTTAACCCAATTTAAATTGGTATTTATTTGTCATACATTGATTCATACCTGTTTAATAGGACTGATAGGTGGTTACATGTGAGATTGAGTATGGTTTGATTATGGAATGTGATTTCGAGTATGGAGAGGACTGAACTCAACTGATTTTTATATTGAACTCCCTAAGTTATTGTTAACTGTCATTTGTTCTCAGGAAATCCTGAGCTTAAGGAATAGGTTGGTGACTTGGCTTAATGTGTTGAAAACTGAGTTTTGAATGTTAAAAACCTGAGAGACAAACTGAATTGATTCTAAATTTCCATGTTATTCCTATATATGTTGTTGGTTGTTTTAAGTATTAGTGAAATTGTGTTAAAGGGGTTTTGATATGATTCCTGAAATCCTGATTTTGATTAATATATGAAAACTGAGATTAGAGAGGGACCCTTTTCACTGAAAACTGAGAATTGGTTTGTTCAATTTGAAATGCCTATGGCCATCTCATTGTTCATGCAATGACACATTAACCCCATATTCCCTGATTTTCCCTGAACTCCACACACTGTTTCCTGTTGAGCACTGACCTGAGATTCACTATGTATCCACACTCTCTAATTCCTAATTCATGTTCTTCCTTTTGACACATATATTATGTTACACACTCACACACATATGCCTATACAACTCCCTGTTAAGCTATCACCCTTTCCCTATCACCCTCTAGCCCTCTCACACACACATGCCTTTTCATCACACACACAGGCCTTGTCTCTCTACACACACACATTACTGTTTTACACTGTGCTACACACACACACTCCTATTTACTCCTGTCAACATACACACATTAATTCCTGATATTAACCCACTGTCATGTTGCCTGTTAACATACTGTTTTCCAGATTTCAAAGACACTAGCACACACATGTCCCTACCCTATCACTCTATGTATATATATATATATATATATATATATATATATATATATATATATATATATATATATATATATATATATATATATATATATATATATACATATTTCTATATGCTAGATACAATAATGTGGTATGAATACATATATGTGTATATGATAAATTATATCAATTAGTGTATATATATAAGGTGTGGGTATATGTGATATAGCCCTTATGGCCTATAGGCTATGTATATGGTACATGGCCTATGTGTATGGCATGAATGCCAGTCAATGTGTGTTGTTGACTTGTATAGCCCAGTTTTGATGTGTGCTTGCTAGTCTAGGCTTGGTTAGCCCTAGTGAGACTTGACTAGACTAGGATTGACCTAGTTTGACTAGTGTAGTTGACTTGGGTTGACCCAGAGTTGACCCAGTCTGACTTGGACCTAGTTTGACCTAGACAGTTGAACAAGTTTGGCTTAGAGTTGACTTTGACCTAGACTGGCCTAGAAATCATGTAGATTGCATTGTAGCTTTCATTTACCTTATTTTAAACATGTCATAACTGTATTACTCTATTTTAGGACATTGTGACCTTGGTACAGACATCTGATATTACACTACTCTTTCCAGAGTAACAGGCGAGTACATTCTCTGATAATTCTCTCATTTATTTGTCGATTACTGTATTTCAGTTCTAGTTAGTTCTATGTGATTCTCTGTATCAACACGTATGGATATTTCTGGATTCATGTATCGACACATACCTTACTTGCTGGCCTCTATTACTGGAGTCATTAGTATCATTCTGGAATCATTTCTGGAATCATCACGTATTGGCCAGACTCATCTCGATTCTTTTGTCGATTTTGGATTCACTTGCTGGGCGGGGAAATATTGAGTAAGACATGTAGACATACCCCAAATCTGGAATCTCCAACTGGAATCTTCTGGAAGCATAGCCATCTCTTGCCTGATCCGTAAGAGATGTGCCTGATACCTACAGCCGTTTGCATGTCGACCTCGATATTTTAAAACACACTGTTAGATCATAGTTGGACTCACCCTGGTATCATTGATCACTGTTGGACTCATCTTGTACTGGAAATTATCTGGTATCAGATTATATGGACTGGACTCACACTGGAATTATATTAGACTTATATCGTACTGTCTGGACTCACACATGATATTCTAGTTCAGTTAGCTTTTATTACAGTCTTCATTGCCATGATTCTTCTCTTGTTTTAGTTACCTTTCTTTTCTTGTATCTTACTGTGTCTCTGTGCCATCATTACCTGCATAGAACTGCCATGCTCATCAATAAAACTGTCTATAACTGCTTTATAGTTCTTTGTCATTTACTTGGGTTTTTCTTGATGAGTTGTGCTCGTTCCCGTCCTGATTGGACCTGTTGAAAATATTACAGATGATAATCCTGTGGACACATGCCCTGCTTACCATGGACCTGGCGAGGGATTAGCTACCTTTGGTTCTGACTCTCAGGAGTGATTCAGGAGATTAGCTAGTAGACTACTTTAGCTTTCATGTTTTGGCTTGTTGTATTAAAGTTAAGATATTGAGTCTGTATTAAGTTGGTTTGAGATATTGGTATATTATTTTAGCAGTTAGTTGTTGTTGTCTTTAATTCATTAGGTTTAACTTCTGTGTTATCTTTTCGTGCTTAGACTGTGTTTGAGTAGATCATACCCTTTACTTGCCCTCCATTCGGAGCTGATATCTGGACAAGTACTTTTTATATTCACTGCATGAGATTAGTTAGCAACCTAGAACAGCTTACTACCGCCGACACTGCGGCGTAGGCTGGACGTAACCACTTCTCGTGCCCCTATACAGGGTGCGGGTCGTGACAGTAGGCTGAACTGAACTTGAGACGAGTCCCCAAACTCTCTTGAAGACTTCGCCAAAAGTGCAAGGTGAATCTTGAATCTCTGTCGGACACAATACTGACTGGCACTCCATGCAATCTGACTATCTGCCTGAGGTACATCTCTGCAAGTTGATCCGTCGACTGACCGATTCTGAAAGAAAAAAAAATGAGCTACCTTCGTGAGACTATCAACTATAACCCAGATGGCATCTCTTCCAGCTGGGGATCTAGGTAATCCAGTTACAAAATCCATGGTAATGTGCTCCCATTTCCATTTCGGGATCGGTAAAGGTTGAAGAAGTCCAGCTGGTCTCTGATGTTCGGCCTTAACTTGTTGACAAACTAAACAACGAGAGACAAACCGGGCTATCTCCCTCTTCATGCCATTCCACCAAAAATGCTGCCGAATATCACGATACATCTTCGTACCGCCGAGATGAATTGAATACTGAGAACTGTGTACTTCTGCCATGATTTTCTGTCTGATATCTCCACTGGGTACACAAAGACGCCTCCCATGCCGGAGTGTACCATCTTCATGAATGCATAACTCTGGTCTTCGCCCTGCTACACATTCTGCTCTCAGCCGCTGAAGCTTAGAATCCGTGGACTGAGCTAACTTGATCCTCTCAACTATACTGGACTGAACTTGCATACTGGCCATCAATGTCACACTGGAAGGAAGAACAACTTCAATACCCATCTTCTGAAGATCTGCTAACAACTCTGGCTGCGCCGTTAGAAAATAAACTCCGGCTCTCCTGCTCAATGCATCTGCTACTACGTTGGCCTTCCCTAGGATGATACCGCAAGTTGATGTCATAATCCACAAGTAGCTCTAGCCATCTCCTCTGACGCATATTAAGATCCTTCTGGGTAAACACATACTTCAGACTCTTGTGGTCGGTGAAAATCTCCACCCGATCTCCATACAAATAATGTCTCCAAAGTTTCAATGCAAAAACTACGGCTGCTAACTCCAGGTCATGGGTTGGGTAATTCCTCTCATGGTCACGAAGTTGACGTGACGCATAAGCGACTACCTTACCATGCTGCATCAAGACACTTGCCGGATGCGTCGCAATAAACTGAAAATCCTTCCGTCCCGTCGGGAAGAGTGAGAATGGGGGCCGTCATCAATCTCCGCTTCAACTTCTCAAATGAACTCTGACACTCTGCTATCCAAGCAAACTGCACATCCTTACGGGTCAACTGCGTTAGTGGCGCTGAAATTCGAGCAAAGTCTGACACAAAACGTCGGTAATAGCCGGCCAATCCGAGGAAACTCCGAACTTCTGCAACGGTGCCAGGTACTGGCCATGTCTCAATAGCCACTATCTTTTGGAGATCAACTTCCACTCCACCTCTGGTGATGATATGACCCAAGTACGAGATACGATCCAACCAAAACTCACACTTACTGAACTTTGCGTACAACTGGTGCTCCCTGAGAATCTGAAGAACTACACGAAGATGCTGCTCATGCTCTGCCTCGTTCTCGCTATAGACTAAGATGTCGTCTATGAACACTATCACGAACTGATCCAAATAGGGCATGAAGATACGATTCATGAGGTCCATGAATACGGCCGACGCATTGGTCGCTCCAAATGGCATAACAAGGAACTCCCAATGTCCATACCTCGATCTGAATGCTGTCTTCGGGATGTCCTGCTCTCTGACTCTGATCTGATGGTACCCTGACATAAGTCAATCTTCGAGAATACTGCCGCTCCCCTGAGCTGATCAAATAAATCATCTATCCTTGGTAAAGGATACCTGTTCTTAATTGTTACATAGTTCAAGGTACGATAATCAACACATAATCTTGACGTACCATCCTTCTTCTTCACAAGAAGCATCGGAGCTCCCCAAGGTGATCCGCTAGCACGAATAAATCCCTTGGTTCTAAGTTCTTCAATCATCTTGTACAGGACCTCCAACTCTGATGGTGCCATCCTATAGACTCTCTCTGACACTGGTGCCGTCCCTGGAATCAAGTCGATAGTAAACTCTATCTCTCTCTCTGGGGGCATACCTGGAAGCTCTTCGGGAAATACGTCAGGAAACTCTTCTACAACTCTGGGAAACTGAACTGCTGCTGCTACGGTCATCCGCAATGCTGGGGAAGAAGGTTCTACTCCGCCTCGAGAAAAGAAAAACTCTGGCTCACCGGGAATACTAAAAATAATCTTGCCGACATGGCAATCTATTCTAGCATACTGGTCCCTCAACCAATCCATTCCTAGGACCACATCATAATCGGCCATCGGAAACTCTATCAACCTAGCGGGTAACTCTCTACCGCTAACTACGATTCGACACGAGGAAAACATCCTATCTACACCCACAAGTCCGTTACCAGTAAGTATATTGAGCGTTACTGATAATGACTCGGGCTCCAGTCCTATCTGTGTCACGAATCGTGCAGACATAAATGAATGCGATGCACCTGAATCAAATAATACGGATGCAGGAAAAGAGTTGACGAGAATGGTACCTGCCACCACCTCACCTGATGCCAACTCCTCCTCTACGGTCAAAGCCATCGCTTGACCGTGCCCTCTGGGTGCTGGTCCCCTCTGCTGGAAACCTCTCTGTCGGTTCTGAACCTGAGCTTGGACCTGGGCATACTGTTGCGGTCGCTGCTGCTGGAATGCCTGAGCCTGAGGTGGCAATGGTCTCGGAGGCTGATACTGCTGCTGCTGTACTGGTGCTGGTCCCCTCACAGAGGGACTAGTCTGGGCCAATGAGGATGAACCGGCTCTCTGTGGGCAGGATCCTATCATGTGATCCGGTGTCCTACAAGCCAAACACAATCCTTGTGCTCGGCGATATTCTGACACTACATGCCCTGGCTTCCCACAATGAGTGCAGCCCATTGTAGAAGACTGCCTCCGCTTCTGCTGCTGAGGATACGTCGGAGTCGAATGCTGAACCGACGTAACTGATGCTGCCCTCCTCGGAGCTCCAATGGTCAAGGCCCTAACTGCCGGGGCTGGGACTGAAGACTGGATCATCTGACCATGGGACCCTTCCGTCCTCCAGTTCTGTCCACGATTCTCTGTGAGGTATACTCATGCCTCTTAGCTGCCCGCAAAACAACATCAAAGGTCTGATGCTCAAACTGCTCCACTGCTAGAATGATCTCTAGGTGGAGTCCCTGCTGGAACCGCTGTGCTCGATCAAACTCGGTTGCCACCAAAGTGGGAGCAAACCGACTCAGTCTTGAAAACTCGGCCGCATATCCATCGACCGTCCTGCTCATCTGCCTGAGATTGGTGAACTTCGTCTGTAAGTCATGGCGAGCCACAGCATCGAAGTACTTGATCTGAAACTTGTCACTGAATACCGCCCATGGGACAGGCGTTGCCAATCCAACCGCTATCATCGCCCACCAGGTGCGGGCTAGGTCCAATAACTGTAGGCGTACCACAGCTACCTTCTCTCCTTCTGGAGTCTTGGCTGCATCTAAGATAATCTCAATGTCCTGGAGCCACGCATCAGCTGCAATAGCATCTTCACTCCCATCAAAGAAGGGAGGGTTGAGGTGCTTGAAACTGCTAGCCGCACTGTTCTCTTGATAACCAACACGGCCCATGGCATCCTGTACTGCCTGGTGCAGGGCATCGCCCCGACGATCTTGAGATGCAAGCAATGTCCTGATGAGACCCACC
This sequence comes from Iris pallida, assembly GCA_029216955.1. Classification (NCBI taxonomy): domain Eukaryota; kingdom Viridiplantae; phylum Streptophyta; class Magnoliopsida; order Asparagales; family Iridaceae; genus Iris; species Iris pallida. The sequence goes on along the minus strand of JANAVB010040218.1, from coordinate 6,445,341 downwards.
AAGGTACCATCGTCAGGCTCTGCAGGCTGGACTGGCTGGACTGGCTGAACTGGGGGCTCGGGGTCCTCGGAATGCATGACTCGGGAGGCCACTCCAGAGTGCTGGGCTTGGTCTCCAGGTTGCTGCTGGTCCACTGGAGGTGCTCCGCCTTGCTGATCGGTAGGACCAGGAACAATGCCGCTGAAGGAAACGACATAGGAAACAATAAGAAAGGACCATGATAGATCGAGGATATAAACATGTGATCAGGTCAAGGATTCTGAAAGATCGGAAGGCACGAGTAGAGATCAAGGGCGAGTGCTGATTGAGACATCTATCCGGTAAACCCTCACACATCTTGATCTACAAGACCTGCATGGGCCACCACTTAAACCGTGTCATGCCCCAGAACCAGAATACTGGAGAGCGGGGGACAGACACAGCCAGCTACGTACATTGAAGTGAATCTCACATCGCAATACGGTCACGGCTGTCTAGATGCATGAGGGTTTACTACAAGCCATCAGTCTCTTAAGGTCAATAACAAGCCTAGTGTCTCAATCTCAAGCAACAAGTAGATATAACAAGATGGTAGATCATCAGACATACAAAGTAAGGCGTCCCATACATTACATATTCAGATGATCATGAAGCTAGTCATACAAAATACGAAGACTAGCAAGAGTTTAAGTCATACATGATCAATCCTAGGATTTGTCAATCATGCTACAGCCCGTAGGCAGACAATAAATAAAGTTGTAAATGAGCTAACACTTGCTCGGCGGCTAAACGCCTCAAAAGAATATTTTTACAAGGGAGTGGGAGAGCAAAATAAAATCCACTCGTTGCCGGGATTCCTTCTAGTGTTCACCATCTGGCAGGAAGATTGGAAGATCCTCGGTAGCTGCTCCGAAATCTGGCCATACAAAACCAGCTGGATCAGACCCCAGAAAGAGCAAGTGCCACAAAGGGGGCTTCACTTAAGAACTAAAACCAGCATGTCAGCACATAAATCATAGGTGAAATAACATAAGACATGAGTTAAAAAAATATGATGATAAACGATAAGATAACTAGAGGACTATTCCGGTAACCAAGTTACAACCCGTAAACCAAACAAGGACCGGGATTGTAACCCTTCACCTGAACAGAACTTAGCCTCGAACCAATTATCGATAAAGTGAAGCATAAACAAGCATGTCCGGAGATATCCATGTACCGGATCTGGGCAAGACTAGACAAGATAGGACTCCATCCATCATTTACGGCCAAGCAAAGAGTACGGCTTGATACTTAACTAACTAGGGTTATCACAAGCTTAGTTACTAGCAAGATGCAATGAGGTACGCCTACGGCCACAAGTCCTGCAGACTATCCAGGTTATCCAGACACAAGGTTCAAGCTTCGAGTTATCATGCCTTGTTAGGTGACTTGGATGCAACACATGACAGTGTGCATAGTAATCGTTTCATGTAGTGCCCCACATAGCAGTGAGCTGGAAATGTGCCCTACTCGTCGGCAGGCTACAAGTCCGTCAAGGAAGGCGCCCAGATAACGGAATTGCTTGTAGCCGGAATACCTTTCTATATGCTCTACTTGATCAATCTAGTCATTAACCTAGTCAGATTCAGTATGAATTCCTGACCGTGGTAACCAGGGATACATGTCCTAGACATGATGCGAGACAAGACTGGTTGCTTATACAAGCATATTCAATACAATCACCCACGGTGTCAAGAATTCACTTAGCATGTCAGGTTAGCCGTCACAACAGCGTAGCAAGGTTATCATGTCGGGTTGCTTATCAAGATTACTTATCAAGGCAAGGGTGCGTCACAACGGACCACCATCAAGAATTTTTATGTCAAATTACTTGTCAAGAGTGCACCACGACGGGTCACTAATCATGCAATTCCATCACTAAGCCTTGTTCCGATTAACATTCATAAATAATGTCATGCTCACATCGGGTCCATGTCGAGTTTACATCAAAAGGCGTAAGGATATAAAATGGGTACAAAAATCAGGCTGCGCTCAAGTCAGGCTGCGCTCAAGACAGGCTGCGCTCAAGTTAGGCTGCGCTCACGTCAGGCTGCGCTCAAGTCAGGCTGCGCTCACGTCTCAAAAAGGCAGCGTATGGACTCCATACGACTCCTCATCAAGTGTCACTTCCCATTCCCAGAATACGTATTTCTAGAATGCATGTACTGTTTAAACGTATTTATTTAATATTTATCATGTATTATTCTGTAGTTAACTTCTTTTAATTTCATGTTAATTAATTTCCTGTAATTTTATTTCTGTATTTTACTCTCTGCTTTAGCTTTGCTATGGATTCGGCTCAGACTGGTTTAATTATGTTGGTTCATCATGAACCGAAATAAATCCCCACCTACCACCATCCCTTCCATTTAAAGCCCATCCCCTTTCTCTCTCTTCATTACTTCACCATTACTCTTCTTCTTCCTCATAACTCTCCCACCAACCTAGAAGAGATAGGCAAGTGTCAACTTGCTTCTTGATGGATCTCCATTTTTGTTGTTCCATTGTCTTCCTCTCAATATTCTAAGATACTTTAGTGCTTGGCATATTCAATTTCTATGGATAAATTCTTTTAGATCTAAGTTTATAGTATTTTTGGATTTCTTGGGTTTTGATCTATTTAACATTGTTATTTTCAAGTTTTGATGGTTCCATGTTGTAGAGAATTTCGTTCTACCCCATTTTGACCTATGGAAGTCCAAATTTGGACTTACGGTGAAGGTTTTATGAAGCTTGGAAGCCAAGGGTTCCATGACCATCCTTCTCAGGTTTTCTGAGAAGATGGGTCATTTCTCAGCCGCATGGATTTATTATTTCCCAATCTCATTTCTCAGCCGCATGGGATTTATTATTTCCCAATCTCATTCCTCAGCCGCATGAGAATCTCATTTCTCAGCCGCATAGATTTATTTATTTCCCAATCTTATTTCTCAGCCGCATGGATTTATTATTTTCCAATCTCATTTCACAGCCGCATGGATTTATTATTTCCCAATCTTATTTCTCAGCCGCATGGATTATTTATTTCCCAATCTCATTTCACAACCGTATGAGAATCTCATTTCTCAGCCGCATGGATTAATTATTTTCCAATCTCATTTCTCAGCCGCATGGATTATTTATTTTCTAATCTCATTTCTCAGCCGCATGGATTATTTATTTCCCAATCTCATTTCACAGCCGCATGAGAATCTCATTTCTCAGCCGCATGGATTATTTATTTTCCAATCTCATTTCACAGCCGCATGAGAATCTCATTTCTCAGCCGCATGGATTAATTATTTTCCAATCTCATTTCTCAGCCGCATGGATTATTTATTTTCTAATCTCATTTCTCAGCCGCATGGATTATTTATTTCCCAATCTCATTTCACAGCCGCATGAGAATCTCATTTCTCAGCCGCATGGATTAATTATTTACCAATCTTATTTCACAGCCGCATGAGATTATTTATTTCCTAATCATTTTCCACAGCCGCATGAATCATTCCTCAGGCGCATGAGATTATTTATTTCCCGATCATTATTTATCTCCCAATTTTATTTCTCGAATTTGACATTAATTAACATTGATTGTTATCTTGATTTATTATTGATCATGCGTTCCTAGATGGAACTAAGAGACTGGCTAGTCGTCTTATTGAATTAAATGGAATGAGACACGTTCATATTTGCAATCGATTGGCCAATCCCGAATATTGACATAAATACATGCAAGCTACAATTTATTTATTTATTTTACGAAAGCAGCATGTGTACTTTATGGTCAAGGCATAATATTCCATGGTTAGTTTTAATTGTTGCATTACGCTATGTAAGACCTACAACCTAACCGCACGGGTATCGTTGTAGAGTTGAGCATATCGTACTTTGTACGGAAGTACTCATTCTGAAATGACCATGATCCACGGTATGGGATTTCACTTAACATAGAGGCTACTAAGTTAAATAAAATAATGATTGCATGGAGAGAATGGATTTTCGAGTTCTTACATGGCAGCCCTCTTTGGTACTATTAGCGCCCAACAGGCCGGCTGGTTCCCACAGATACTGCAATTCTGCCACACGGGCAGGGAGCGGTATCTGCTTATATTATTGTATATTGTATATTGATGACGGGCGTCCCGCTGGGACTCGTCTAATTCATGATTGGCGCAATTGATTGATTGGATAGACTAGCCTTGCTTGCCCATAGTAAGAACTGAGAAATCCTTATTGCATAATTCCAGGATAACTTGGGACTCATAGTAGTAAGCCGTAGGAGTTGGATGGCCGTTTAAGTTGATTTGTTTGTGTACTGTACCTACTCTGTTACCTAACTGAGATGATCAGAGCATCAGGACATGACGGGCTAACTTCTGTCCTTGTTTGGAGGTTGGTTCGAAGTGTCGTGATGTTACGTGAATCCCAGTAGCAAGCAGAGATCTATTATTATATTCGCTTATCCACTAGTTTAAATCCTCATATCGTGCTTCCTTGCGGTACTTGCTATTAGAGGTCTAACCTCTCTGGTTTTGCATGGCCAGATTTAGAGCCAGTCCCCGAGGACTCAGCTTACTTCTACCTCCAAGATGGTCAATACTAGAGGAATGATCGCCGGAGGACTCGAGTGGGTTCCTTACTTCCCCGATCGTTTTGTTAATTACTTTACATTTTGCCGCTTGGCACCGACATGTTAGTCGGATAGTCTTGCACTTACTTTTACATAATTGTAATTAAGTCAGACTGCAGCTGATAACAATTGTGTATATGTTGCTATATCATCTGGCTATATTTTGTAAAGCCAGATCTCAAGAACATTTTGACTAAGCGTTTGGGACGCCTTATTGCTTTATCTTAAATGTTCTCTGTTATTGCTTCTTGTTTGAATGATTGAGACAATAGATGTGAAGTGACCATAGCAAGACTTTTATGTAGTATGCACCCCCTTGTCTTTTAGACAGCATTGATCGTATTATACGGTATTCATCTACCCGTAATACGTAGCTGGCTGAGTCATTTCCCCGCTCTCCAGTATTCTGGTTCTGGGGCGTGACATCAAGGCAGCGTATGTACTCTATTCGACTCCTCATCAAGGCAGCGTATGTACTCCATACGACTCCTCATCAAGGCAGCGTATGTACTCCATATGACTCCTCATCAAGGTAGCGTATGTACTCCATACGACTCCTCATCAAGGCAGCGTATGAGTCAGACTGCGCTCACGTCACCAAAAGGCAGCGTATGGGTCAGACTGCGCTCACGTCACCAAAAGGCAGCGTATGAGTCAGACTGCGCTGCGCTAAAGAGCGCGCGCAACTCAGTGGCGCAAGCTAAAAAGCTCGCGCACACTGCTCACTGTCTTCTCCAAATCTGCAAGAACTCCATGGTTTGAACCCAAAGCTTCAAAAGTCCATAACTTGGTCAAAACAAGTCCAAATCCAACTTTTCAAAGGTCAAAATTAGGTAGAATAAAATTCTCTACAATATGAAACCATCAAAACTTGAAAACAAAGAAGTTTGATAGATCAAAACTACCAAAATCCGAAAATAACTAATTTCTAGATCTACAAAAATTAAAGCCTCAAAATGAAAAATGACAAGTTCTAATGTGTCTTAGAAACATGAGGAGAAGCTAATGGAACAATAACAATAGGCTCTCTTGTGGAAGCAAGTTGCACTTGCCTAAGGGGTGTTCTTGGTTGGTGGTGGGTTTAATGGAGAAGGAAGAAGAGTTAATGAGAAAGTGGAGGAGAGAGAAAAGTTAGGTGGGTTATAAAGGGGGATGGTGGTGGGTTTAACATGATGAACCAAAGAATAAACCAAGCCATCCCAAAATAAACCAAGTTAAACCATTACATGCTATGATGAACCTAATCAAGATTAAACTGAAATTAGCTAGCCAGGCAGGAAAATAAAAATACATGTCAGGATTCCGTATACGTATACTGGAAATACGTAGAACGAAAAATGGGTGTGATACTACGCAACGTCAATCCCTAGTTACGCGAGCTCTTGCAATGGCACCAACGCTTTGTTAGAATTCCTTCTTTTTCTCTTGCATCAAAATTGTAATTGCATCCATGAAAACGACGCGAAAGTACTTCATCAAGCCCAGCGGCAAAGCTCTAAGAAAACCATACAGCGGTCCGGTCCCGTCGAAGGGACTCTTATAGAGAGCTCACTCGCCGAGACGCAGCCCGCTGCATCTAGGACTTATTCCAACAGAAGTCGTTCCATTAGTTGGATCGATTCTCGTAACTTCCGTCCAAATCGATTTGAATCGAGGCCGTAAGGCGTTATCGTTTACCAAGCTTAGCAATCGAATCAGATGGCCATCTAAGTTCCCGGCCGATCTGACTCGGCGCAAGCATATTATGAAGTTCCGTCGCCTATCGAAAGCGGGGCGCTACAAGAGGTATGGATCGTGGGTGACCCTCTAGGATCAACCCACAATAAGACTCGAGGAACAACCAAAACTAGCGCTGGATAGGACAACTAAATCCCGTGGGTCGGCCTTGTCTAGGGGGTTACACATCCATTCAGCATCTCCTACAATTACAGGGGTACCTACAAGGGTGGAACCAAAAATTAGAACAGAGTGGACTAGGGTGTGGGCTGACTCATATTGCTCGGATGGGCTCCAGCCAAACCCAAAAGTTTTTATTTTAAATTTTTTTAATATGGGTTAGCCCACTGTAATACCGTAGCCCACACCAGCTTCATTTTGTGGATCCACCCATGTTTCTCAAACTACTTCCAAACCTTCGCCTAATGTCCAAGCAAATTGCATTTTATTTTATCATCTTTTATGATATTATAAGTAAGGATCGGGATTAGAGGACACATACAATTTGACATCTAAAAAATACACAATCTCAGCCGCACATTAGTATAAATTAATGGTTCGAATTTGACAGCCATGCATGAAAAACTAACGCATACAAAAGTTTCACCTACCATGCATGTAAAATTTAGATGCATTAATTTTTTATGCATGGTTGTCAAATCTGAATCATTTATGTGCTGCTTAGATTGCGTATTTTTTTAGATGTCAAATTGTACGTGTTACCTGATCCCGATCCTATAGATCCTGTAAGTATATTTCATTGGTGGAAAATTTATGATGGTAATATTTTTCATGGAATAGAAGCCGAATCAAACATGATGAGCTTGGCATGTGTGATGCAGGGCATCCAGAACGTCGTAGGACTGACGAAAAATGACCACGATCTGAGCTGGCGTGGGACAGAATGGGACGCCCGTGCATGAAAACTCAACGGTTAGGACGTCGTGCGGGCGGTCGAAGACCGGCACCATTCTACCATGGGTATAAACGACGGCCAACCACGCGGTCCGTCGTGCAGCGCCGTATAGGCGTCGAGAAGACGACGTCGTGCGCATAGAACGGGTGGCTGGGCGGCATCGACTGTCGTAGGCGTTGTGAAGACGTTGGAATCGCCTTCGGCGTCGTGGGCGAAGCGAGACGTTGAGTTGCCGGCGTCGAAAGACGTCGGCCGTCCCGTGAGGCTCTGGAGCGCGCGGAGTGCGCGAGACGTGCGTGTGGGGGCGATGATGAAAAAGTCAGTGCGAACAAGATCCGCACGAAGAGTCCGAAAATGACATGACGTCTGGCTAAAAATCGTGTGCGGGGAGACACACGATTTAACTGAGCCCGCACGTGCTGGATTAAAAAAAAAACATAAGATTAGGTAAGAGAAAATTAAACTTAATTGGGCCTGCCCGAAAGCCCACGGACCGACCCGTTAGCATTAGAGAATCATTAAGGACAATTGGAGCCAAACTGAACGGACACCCGACCCTAACCCACCTATTTCCAACAAGCTGCTAAAACCCTTAAACCTCTGCTACTCTCTCTCTCTCTCTCTCTCAAGTTCATCAATGGCGAAATCTAAGGTTTCCTCTGAAACATTGGTAAAATCGATGGCTAAAATATAGGGCTTTCTCTTTCCCCTCAATTTTCCTCTCATAAATTTTTTATCAATTGCTTATATTTGATTCAAATCAGGACGCAAAGGAGAAGGAAATAGTGGAGGAGCCATCGGAGAGCGGTTCCGATGAGGATTCGATTTGGAGCGACGCCGTAAATTCTTCCGATATCGAGGTGACGTCGTCCTTCTTGATTCATTCATGAGAAAGTTTTTTTTTTAATTAATTTGTTTCTTTTTTTATTCTAGGGTTCCTCCGGAAATAGTGGCGACGGTTCCGACGAGGAGAATATATCGTCCGGGGATGAAGTAATGATATAATAATTACACTTTTGACAAGTTTGGATTTTTATTTCGTCTCAAGTTTAAACAAAAAATTCTAATTTTGATGTAGGCATTTTCCGGAGACGGTGGGAATGACGAGGAAGACGTTGAAGAAGAACATCGAGCTGCCGAAGAGAGCGATTCTTCTGAAGATGAGGTGCCCGTGTCGAACTTATTCAGTTATTTATTATTAAGAACTGATGCTACTAAGTTTCCAGAGAGTCATCGACAATCAAAAAGTTGCAAAATATATTTGAGGACCTTGAAATAACGGAATCAAAAGTTTATGTTCATTGGAGAGAGAAACCAAAGTACTAAAATAGAACCTTAGATAAATGTTGAAGAATTTGAAATTTTAAACGTCAGTGTCTGTCTTGAAATTTAGTACAAACGTTAGTGGCAAAAAAAAAAGATCAACTTTTGCTTAATGTAGTTTGGATAGTATACTTATTTGTCCATTTTGTGATTATAGGTGGCTCCGAGGAATACAGTTGGTGAAGTTCCATTAAAATGGTATGACGAGGAGGAGCATATCGGGTACAACATTGCTGGGGAGAAGATAAGGAAGCAGAGCAAGAGGGACAAGATCGATTCATTTCTAGCGGGAGTAGATGATTCGAAGAACTGGTGAGTGGAGCTTGTGGTTTTATCAATGCAATGTCAATCCTTTTTGAAGAAATGGGCTTTGGTCAATAAAATGAACCTAGCTTAGATCGATAAAAGCATGTGTTTCTTTTGGTTAGGTTTTGAACGTATTTCATTCTTGTATATGTTACTTCACGAAGTTTTAGACATGACCAATGTTATAATAAGATGTTTCGTTATCCATAGTTGGTTACTGATTTTCGAGTTACAAGACCGATTAATCACTATAAAGCTGCCCCATGGAAATTTTGATTTATTTAACACGCAATTATCAGATTAATCTGAATTTAGAACACTGGCAAGATCTATTAGTATTCTAAGCATTTGGAAAACCAAATAGGATTTGTAGTATCAGGGCAGGGTTCTTGATGGTTTTGTAAAACCAAATATAGTTGTCCAATAATATTCACATTGTTGTAGATTTCCGATGTCCGGTTAATGATCGTCATGGATTTTAAAATGTTTCATTGGGGATGTTGGTGTTATGAACGTGGTACCAACGAAGAAGAAGAAGAAACAGAATGACAAGATCATTTAACAGAGATTTTCTACTACGTCCACGACTCCACGGCCGCACACAACGTATTTTACTATTTTGAGAGAGTTACAATTATAAGATATTGAAGTCTATTTATAACAAGAGATTAGAACGACCACCAACTCCAGTATATTTACCGAACTACCCCTACTAATAACATACGAACCAAACTCATGCTACTCTTGTACGGACACATATACAAAATGAACTTTGGGGCATGATGCACACTTGGAAATATGATCAAAGCTCCAAAATGTGTAACAGTTGGACGTCTTGCTAGATGTCCTATCAAAGATTCCAAACATCCTACAACCAACATACCAACTACAACTACAACTACAAATATAAAATATATTCATGTAAAAATCTTGTAAACATTATTCATAGATGCATGGTGGGCATGTTGCTGGTCAAGTTTGTGTTGCGTCGGAGGAAGGTGTGCATAAGATGGTGGTGGCTCAGCGGGATAAGAGACTGATGTCGATAGAGGAAAAAAGAGGCTATTACAAACGACAATAGGTGGAGAAAAAGAGTCTGTTGCTTCAACAATATTCCAACATTAGGGAGAAGGATAGGAAAAGGAGGAAGGGTTTGCAACCATGTCAAGGAAGAGAAAGGGGAGATTGTTGTTGCGGCTCTGATACCATGTAGAGAGAATGCGTCCAAGCCTTGGTCTTTACTAGACATTAATAGGCACAATATGAAAAGTCCGGTAAGGGCTATATCCAGTTTGACAAATTACTAACTCTAACAAAGATTATTCATACATATATGGTGGTGTATCGCTGGTTGAACATGCGACGGTTATGGCGGTGCTGCTCTGGAGAGGGTAGAGGTGGTTGAGCAAGCTTTTCTTTGGAGGGAGGCGGAGGTCGTGTTGCTCCGAAGGAGAGTCGAGGAACAGTAACTATCAAGGACTCCAGGAGGCTTTGGAGGAGGGAGGAACTTGTTGAGAGAGCTCAAAGAGGAGGGGATCTGGCTCTCTGGTGGAGGAAGGATTGTAGGATTCATGTTTACAAACAAGAAAAAAAATGCGAAAAATTTTTGATATAAAAAACACGATAATTTTTTTTAGGGTTTTGATTTTAGCAACTAATCGGTGCCGTTGGAGGAAGGTAGAATATGCAATAAGGAGATGAGGGAGCTATCTTGTTTTGATTGTTGGATTTATTTGTAAAAAAATAGTGTTAGATAGAGGGCATAGGATGGATAGATAGCCCTCAATTCCGAGATATTCATAATTTGGCCTTTTACCGTTATGTCGTGTCGACCAACATGTGGTGAGTGTCGGTTGAAACAATTTTTTTTTGTATTGTTAGTCGTGTCCGACCTATCGACAGACATCTACAATACTTTAATATTTGTATCGCATCTGATGCCAATAGAAACATGTATGTTCAAGATTCATGAACTGCGATATTTCCAAGGAAATACATGAACTGTGGTGTCATGATGCCGAAGAGAATCTAAGACTCGGGAACTGCATATGTATATTCAAGAAGAGAATCATATTTTCTTCTTTCTGGCAAAATTATGTCACGATCCCTTAATGCTCATAATTTGACCTTTTATGGATATGTCGTGTCGACCAACATGTGGGGTTTAGCCTAATGTGCCGATTGAAACAAAAAACTCGTATTGTTTAGTCTATGTAACCAACATCTACGATACATCGGCCAACATCTATGATGTACCGGCCAATATCTACAACATTTTAATATTATCGTCCAACATCTACAAATTTTAATATTCGCATTACAACAATTGCTAATAGAAGCATGTATATTTAAGACTCATGAATTACGGTATTGCTAAGGGAATGCATGAACTACGGTAGCATTTCAACTGATGCCAATAGAAACATGTATATTTATGACTCATGAACCGTGGTACTGCCAAGGGAACGTATGAAGTGATATGATATCAAAGAGAATCTAAGACTCGTGGACTATTGTAATATGTACCTAAGGGACTAGCCTAGTGGCAGTGCAGGAGGGGGGGGGGGGGCAAGCACAGGTCTTGGGTTCGAATCTCCCCTCGGACGGTTGGGTGGTTTATATAGCCACGGCTTGACTTGGAGAAAGGACGCCCAAAAAAAGTATGTTCTAGAAGAGAAAGTCGTATTTTCTCATTTTTGAAAAAAATATTAACTTGTCACGTTCCGTTCTCGATAATTAAGTCTTTGGGACGTGATGTCGTACAAGCCAAAGTTAAATTGTACAAGGCTTAGGAAAATTGATTCTCAATTCAAGAAGGCTTTGTAAATCGATTCTTAATTCAAATAAAATGCAGCATAATTCGATACATTCAAACATCTCTAGAGCCGAGCTCATAATAATTTTTTTAGTGCAAAATCAAGCTAAAGAAACAATAAAATCATGTACGAGTCTCAAGTGATTACAACCCAACCAATAACATAATTATAAAACACCTTGTACTGAATAAAATACATCCATAGTAAGCTACCGTCTCAAGTTCCTGTCTTATTTCTCGTACATGAAATGCGAGGGTTAATACATTGGGATGTACTTTTTAGTGTTAAAATCGCACCCTCCTAAAATCAAACTCAAGTATTCATGCGAGTAAAAATTGTTATTAACAAATAATCTTTTTATTATTTCCCTATTTCTATTTTAATGCCCGTACTTAACCAATTAAGTAACATTCCAGTATTCCGTTTGGGAAAATGTTAGGAGCCATTCCATTAGTAATGATCCATCTCTTAAATATCCATTCCTACTTTATTAAGTATAGCATTCGGTATTGCATTTTTTCTCTTTAACAATTATAGTTGGGAACATTATTGCATCTCTTGGGACATACCATTCAATATTCCGTTCTCTTTAAAATTTATACTTAGGGGAATTATTGCATCTCTTGGGACAAAGGAGTATATAAGCAACATAAAATGTTAGAGCAATGTAACTTAGTGTTAAGCATTGAATCTCATTCCTGCACACCAATGGATTGGAATAACAATATTCATATTTTAGAATTTCGTGATTTTCGTCACTGTAAAAGAAAGCTAGATACGAAATTGTATTTTATAGGCGTCGCGATCCGTCTTTGCAAACAATTGGCTAGAGCCTGTAAAACAAGTTCCGTTACAATGCGTCCTAACCATATAATGGTCAACGGGTATTTCCGTAATCGGCTTGTAAGTCAAACACCCTTATTCCTCTCATAGGGCCACCGTCCGAGCATCTATAATCTCTCCTACACCAATAAGATTTCAGTGCCCCAAACATCACTCGAGAGAGTATTTATACATAAGTTGTCCATGACCAATGTTTTATGCAACCTATCAAATAAATAAAATCAAACAATGCAACAATCTATATGCAATATGACTTTTCCTCTTTTCATATTCCATAACGATATGGTCGTGTCGTTTCTAGAGCCTCAACTCGTTCACAATCTCATACCTCAACTCATAATTGTTGTCCTTTCGCATATTTCAAAATCATCATCGGATCCATAACTCGTAACAATATCAAAACAGTGCCACCATTATTCCTAGAAGAATACCAAATGATGCCACAAATGAACTTTCTTATAAACAATATTTAAGGCTCAGTCAAAAATAATGTATGGAAATAAACATAAAATCATTGGGGTTATACAGTTCTTTTTACCATACAATCAAGTAAGCATCTATTCTTATCAAGTATAACCTTCTCTATAATCCTCTTCAAATTAGTTATTAATCATCATTGCCTTAGGGCCTTTAATGAGCATAACAGCTCGTATCATTTCTATTTTAGCACTCTCTTCCTTATTAGCAAATTAACTCACATCAAAATACTATGTTACCGGTACTAGATTTCAAACATAAGAAGAAGCATAGTTTCCAATCTTAAACAATAATTAAAATTATCGTATTCCGTATTTCCAATCTACAACAAAGCAAAGAAAGAAGGCAACTATCAAAGTAATACGAAGAACATGTGATCAAATCCATCTTTTATCTTTCATTCCTTTTAATTATGGTTTCTAGCCACGGGGGAGGTAGGAGAGAGATTATTGTATTAAGAGTAAGAGATTCAGAAGAGAGAAGTTATGTCCACTCACCGTTCAAAGAAATGTTTGACGATCGTGTAAACGATCTCTTCCGCAACGGTTTGTCGCCTTCGCACGAGCCTTCCCACAAAGAAAAGGAAAATCGAAAAGTTAATATCAAAACTGCATCCTGCATTTCAGAGTCTAGCAATCATATTGAATGATTGTAGCTGTAAGGTAACCTGAAGTCGACTACGACTTGTCATTATCCATCCGAGCGTTAGGAAAAAACCAGTTCGGTCGATTCTCGTAGACCAGCAAGAGCAGCAATCACTAGTGTCACCATTATGTGTCCTCTACGACTTCAAATTGACTCTTCGATCTTTCAATCAAGAACGGGAAGCGGTTTGAAGCAGGAAGCTGTTGTCTATGATTTGAATTGAGGAATAGATGTGTAGGCTCAACCAAAGGTGAAGAGGCAAGCAGGTCAAGTTATGGTGATGCATTGCTTAATCTTGAGAACTTCATTTTTATAATTTATTTGCCGTCTAACATTGTCTGTGAACTTGTTTATTTGCTTTTTCTTCATGACATGGCTCACATTTTTTGTCATGATCTGGATGTTGTATTCCTTTTTGCAGAAATTTTTATTTTAAATAATTTTAGTTCCACCGAAATTCTTCTGAGACCTGATGTACTTGAGTTTTTAGATCTTTAAGGTTTTTGTATATATTTCTTGTCAACTTGAACGGTTGATTTCCTGCCTGTTTTGTCATGATGCTTGCCAGTGGTGCGGTATATATCTTCTTAAATTTACTTTTTTCAGTTTTCCTGAAAACTACTAGGAGAAAAATCTATGACGAGTACAATGATGAAGAGGTGGAGTTAACGAAGGATGAAACAAGAATGATTCGCAGATTATTGAAGGGGAAAACACCACATGCAGATGTTGATCCATATGCGGTTTGTGTCCAACACAATTCAAATTATTAAATTTGTAATCCAGTCAATTATTAAGTTAGCATCTGGTCACCAAAGTCATTTATGAATTGATTTGTATGTTAAATGTACTTGTTCCCTCTTTTCATTTTTCATTCAGCCCTATGTTGATTGGTTTGATTGGGAGGACAAGGGGCACCCACTTTCAAATGCACCAGAGCCAAAGAGGCGATTCACCCCTTCCAAGTGGGAACAGAAGAAGGTAATCCTATAAACCTACAATTGTCTAGATGATTGAGGATCTTAACTTATGGAAATATAAAGTTTTCGATTTCGATGGAAACATTTAACTTATCTGCTTCAAATGATCCTACCTTCAGTTTCTAACAGGACTTGTGCCATAAAATCTAAACTTGTATATGAGAATAGTTTCTACTGTTTTATGTTCATCTGGCCAGCGGTGTATCGCTGCATTGTTTTAGTTCATCGCTGGGATTGTATATCTTGCCAGCAATTCATATGCATCTAAAATTCCAAACAGCTAACGACCTTTAGGTCTCGTTTGGATCAAGTTTTTGTATTCCTAGGAATAGGTTTTCAATTCCTTTCCCATGGGAAAGGAATTCAACATTCCCATACCCATGTTTGGTTAGGTTGGAAATAGGTAGTTCAAAATTTTAAAAAATTTCATCTCCATGTTTGGTTTACAAAGGGATAGAAATATTAATTTATTTAGTTTTCCTTTAATACCCTTTGATTAATTTCATGATGATTTACATGTTTGGGATAGAAGTTGAAAATTTGAAATTAAAAAGAGGGTATAACCATCCAAACAAAATAGCCAAGCATCATTCCTAGGAAAGCAAATCTATTCCCAAGGGGGGACTTGGGAATAGCTTTCCCAAGTCAATGGGAATAGCTTTTCCCCCCTAAGCCCCTCTTATTCCCTCCTCATGCCCAATCCTAAACATACCAAACATGGGTAAGGAATTCAAAACCCATTCCCAATCTACAAAAACTTGAACCAAACACCCCCTTCAGAATATTATCAATATGAGAGAAATCGTGATAAGCTTTAGTGCCTTTAAGTATGTGGGAATTTAGAGATCTTTATGCCTGTCTTCTCACTTGGTGGTTTGTGAGGCATCATATATTCTTACTCCTGATACGGATCTCCATTTGTTCATGTCATCTATGTGTCCTTGTTAGATTGTTCCGTTATGAAGTTACCTTTCGTAGCAAGGGTTGGTTTGGATATTTTACTGTAAGATTGCAATATATTCTTCCATGATATCAGATATGATTCTTGAGAATCAATATTAAGAATTTTCTATTAACTGTTTGCTTGTAGATTCTGTAGTGTTGAAAATGGAAATGTTATCATAGATAAGTGAACAAAATCAAGGAATTTGAAAATTCTAATCAAAGTAGAATTTTCAAATTCACAGGTTTAGGGATTTTAAGATTTAGGATATATGTCGAAGCAGCAGAGTTTAGAAGATTGTGTCAAAATTAGGAGAATATCAAGAATTATTGCCAGATCTGCTTGTGCATCCAAACATACCTAAGTTTGACAAAGTAACTGATGAGTAACCTGCTCACTGTCTATACATCGCGTTATGAATTGTGGACAATGTACTGCTATATTCTACAAGTTGAATGTTGTTTCTTATTAGAGATGCTTGTCTATTCATAATATGTTACAATGCTTTAATGACTCACATCGGAGATGTAGATCTATATATAGTTACCAAATGACTGTACAACATGTGGAAGGAGCACAAACTAAAATTTCTTTTTGTATTTTTATATTGTTTGGTGAATTTAGGTAATGATATTGACGTGAACCTGAATCAGATGAGTGAATATTTTCTGCCCAAACTACAATTTCTGTCGCTGAATATTGCTTCGCGACAACAATGATACTTAACCACTTTAAGCCACTCCTAACAAAAATATAGGACTCTGAAGTATGTTTAAAGTATGAATCGTCAGATCTATCTTAGTCAAATAGTTAACAAGTGTGCATTGTTGACATACTCACGTAGTCACATGCTTGTTAATAGCTAGGCTTTTAATATTATTTTAACCCGTCTCAATTTGCCTCAAATGTCTTGGTAGTTGCCTGTTCTTTGATGTATGATCCTATATTTAGGGTTAGTGTAAATTTTCTTGACTAGATAACATGGCCTTGTGGACCCAATCCTAGCACCTCCTCTTGAAGCCCTTCTGTGATAAACACTTAGGTGCCCTCTTATCTATTAGCAGTTTTATACTGTAAAACTATTTTCTGCCTTCTCTTTCTAAGTATAGTCAGTTTCTGTTGTCCACTTGCACTTTGGTTTGCTATCTGCAAACTGATACAGTTCAAGTAGGTTCGCTTGTCGAGGCAATCTCATTTAGTTTCATTGCAATTCAAAGTTATATCCAAACTTTGGTTTGCAATCTGCAAACTGATACAGTCAAGTAGGTTCGCTTGTTGAAGTAAGCTCCCTCCGGTTGTGATGTCCCATCGTTCATGTTGTCAATTCCAATCCTGAATAGAGGACTATATGTTGTTGACAACCACTGTAAAACATTTTCAAATGAATCTTTGCAGATATAAGATGTGGGTATACTGCACTTTAAAAGCAATTGCATCTGCACCGCCTCAAATCAATGTTGAGTAGCAAGGATGGTGGGATACAATTCCATGGCTTTGCATGAAAAACTACTCAATGCAATCAAATCGTTGAGGGTGTCTTGTGGTGTTATTCTCCCAGAAGTGTCCTGCTTCTTCAGGCCCGATTGTTATGTCAAACAAGCAAGGGTTTCTTCTGTGGAGACAATGATTGGAAGGAAAGCCCATATAGTTTACTTTTTACGAAACTGAGTGAAACTCTAGGAGATTGAATCACAGTACATGAGATTTGCTATCCTGGGAAAAGGCATAGAATAAGGTTGAGTACTGGTGGATAGGTTGTCGGAAGAAATTGTTTTATATCTGAATATATAGGAGACAAAGTATTATTTATAATGATTGCATTAAAGAGAGTTGATTTTTTAGTGTATATGGGCTCTGTTTAGGAGCAAGTACTAGGATCTAGGAAGCATGGACCCTCCAAAATTGTGAATCATGACGATTTGTCTCTGATGACACTGCTTCTGCTGTTGTTATTATCATCTTTCGTCTTAAGAGCTAAAGTACCTCCTAAATCGTTCTTTGCTATAAGAATGGTAGCATGTCCTTTTTCTCTCCCATGGTAGATTAATGATGTTAAGCATGAATATTTTAATTTCTCGCTATCAATTAGTGATTGTGCAACTGTGCATATGCTGGTTTCTGTAGTGAACAAAATGTCGTTACTAGCTTGTTGAAGCATTAGACATCCACTATCTTCTCTACTTCAATAAACAAAATTGGTATATTAATCATCTGACTTTGTTTCAATGGATACAGGTGGTAAAATATATTAGAGCCATTCGCAAGGGGTGGATTAAGTTTGATAAACCGAAGGAGGACCCTACTGTTTATCTATTGTGGGGAGATGATTCTACTTCATTAGAAAATAAGAGGCAAGGGTTGAGTTACATTCCTGCACCTAAACCAAAATTACCAGGTGATTACTTGTAGTGAGTTGCAAACTAAAAGGAGCACATCACTAAGAAAGTAACATAAGAATTTGGCTGAAACCTTTTTGCATGTCTTAACTCTTTAAGTTTAAGTTTTCCTTTCTGTTGCTACAATCTAACAAATAAAATTTATACATTGCTTTCATTTGGTTGTGTTGTGTATGTTGCTCATGATAGATCTTGTTTATTTCTGTACTAATGTGCTCCCCCTTAGACCATCTAAATTTTGTTTTGATATGTGAATTCTTCTGAAACTGTTTTTGGTTTCAGGACATGAAGAATCATATAATCCATCTGTCGAGTACATTCCTACGCAGGAGGAGATTAATTCTTACCAGCTTATGTATGAGGAAGACCGTCCAAAGTTTATTCCGAAGAGGTATTCCCACTGTGTTGTTATTCTCTACAAGCCAATTTTCAGTTGTGGCTTTGGTCACCTTAGTTCACTTATTTTCTACTTTGAACAGGTTCGAGTCTCTTAGGAGTGTACCTGCATACGAGAATGCTGTCAAGGAAGAATTTGATCGTTGTTTAGACCTGTATTTATGCCCAAGGACACGTAAGAAACGTGTAAGTTGAATTTTTAATAGATACTAGTCTACTACCGTATTTTAAGGGGTCAATTTATCAATTCATCTTTACAACAACCAGAAAGCCTTTATTTAAGTCTTTAAAGTTCTCCCTTTTTATATACGACTTTTCAATCACAATCCTTGATAAGAAGCATCGTCCGCATAATATGAACTTCAATTCTTTAATGTGTGCATTTATATCAATGGGATATCTTCTGTAAGAGAATTGCAATGACTAATTGACATGAGTGTACGTTTACAGATAAACATTGACCCTGAGTCTCTCAAGCCCAAGCTCCCCAGTAGGAAAGATTTGAAGCCCTATCCCTCAACTTGTTATCTTGAGTATCGAGGCCATACTGGTTCTGTCAAGTCACTGTCTGTTCAAATATCGGGACAGTGGATAGCATCTGGTTTGTACTGTATTACTCTTTCTACACTTTTCATTGTGCATCTGTTGATGATTTCTAATTGTCATATATGTTAAGGTTCTACTGATGGAACTGTGCGCATATGGGAGGTTGAAACTGGTCGCTGCCTCAGAGTCTGGGATGTTGGCGAAGCTGTCCAGCATGTTGCATGGAATCCCTTGCCTGATCTTCCTATCCTTGCAGTTTCTGTGTAATAAGATTTTCAACCTAGTAATTTTACACATCTTCACATCTAATATAAGCATGTTTACATACCTGCACTTTATAATCTTACGTATCTGCAATTTTAACCTTCATGTTGACCTACTCTGCAGGGGGCATGATGTTCTTATATTGAACAGTGGACTTGGAGATGCAGAAGAGCAGCTAAGAATTGAAGAACTACTACGCATTGAGAAGTCAACATCTGTAGATGATGAAGGTTAGTTAACTTTGTCACCTTGTCATCTTTAAGATCAAATAGTTTTTGACCTCCTGTGGCTGATACTATAGGAAATAGCAGCCCTATTGTCAATTGGGTCCGACATGACAAGCATGAAGGAGTCCAGTTAAAACATTTTAAGGTACCTTGTCCTTTCTTCTTCAGTTCAAGCTGCATCGCTTGTTTGTTTCCATTGGACTCAAAGACAATGATTATAACTAAAACTGAAATGTACATTTATATTCTTATATTCTGCAGGCTGTGTCGACAGTTGACTGGCACCGTAAAGGAGACTATTTTACTACGGTGGTGCCTACGGATATCCTTGAGATGATGTTTTACTTACTGACAATTACTATTATACTTCCTACTTGAGTACCTTTGTTCTCTTGGCTGTAAACATACCCACCAAGATATGAGATCTAGTGTTCAGATTCCAGTTTCGACCCAGACAAAAATGAAATGCTTTAGGTGTTTTTGGGCCTTTTTTTCTTGGTGTTTGTTTCGTTGAACTATAAAAGTTTCTATACAAATATCTACAAAGGAAAATATGAGAATAGGAAATGAAAAGAATGAAAATGAGAGGGAAATTTTAATGTAGGTTAGAATTTGAACTGTTAATAAAAGTTGTGCCAAAGGGACTTTATGAGAATATAATAACATACAAATTAAATATCATATTAAAACTTAAAATGTGTTGTTATCAATTGCCATTATTTTCATAATATGCAAGCTTGGTGCTGATATCCATCTAGAGGTCAAGATTTATAAGGACAAAGACTAAGATTTCTTGTCTCAGAAATTACAAGAGAAAAGGCTCACAACCATTAATTAATTACCACAAGTTTGATTAATATTTGGGAACCCAGTTGTATCAGCAAATGGATATCTGAAAGTACAACAGTGGCTATTGTTCTGTTAGTTTTTCTCTTGCAAGTAGGTCCTAAATATCATTTATAGAGGTTATGCTTTGAATAAGTTGTGATATAGGAATTAGTTCTTTTTCAGAAGTTACTAGATAATTCAGTGTACATCGATATTCACTAAAATTTGATTCTTTGGAACATAGAAATCAAATAGATGGTTGATGGCAGTTGATAGCCGATCCCATTCTTATGATAAAAGGCTTGGATGATGATGATGATTAGATATTGCTGTGTCAGCAATGGATTAACGCATTTCTCATAAACCAGCAACACACTATAAATGTCTCAAAAAGTTCGTTTGTATGGTCGTTGTTGTCAATATGACTGCTAAATTCATATGAATTTTGGTAACGTACTCCATTGGAAAATTGTTTTTATGTCAAGAGCAGTTTACTCATTGTCCTCTGTATATTAAGTATTAACAATAAGTATTTACAGAGACTCTTAAAAAAATGTATTTACAAAGATGTTCTTGAATTGTATATCTTGACCTATATCTTGCACGTGATACAAGGGCAATACTAATACATCAGCTCTCCAAGAAACATACACAAAATTCTATTAGAAAGTTGCATGGTCTTCCTGTTGCATCTGTCTTCCATCCAGTCCGCCCCATTTTGTTTGTTTCAACAAAGAAGAATGTCCGTGTTTACGACCTTTTGAAAGCAAAGTTAATTAAGAAACTTGAGACAAAAGTTCGTGAGGTTTCCTCGATAGCAATTCATCCAGGAGGTATCTAATTCGTATTTGTCTTTTACACACACACACACACGCGCCAACACACACGGAAATCGTTCATGGATGGTTCTTTTCAGGTGATAATTTAATTGTCGGGAGCAAGGAGGGGAAAATGTGCTGGTTTGATATGGACCTATCATCTCAACCATTCAAAACATTGAAGTAAGTTAGTAGTCTCTGTGCACAAACTTATATTCTTTTGGTGCATTTGTAGTGTTGTTAAATACTTGAGGCTCATAAGTTTCAAACATAGGGTCACATGTTTCTAAAGGAAGGATAAGCTATAGGAAAGAAACTTATTACTTTTTTCATTGAATTTGTTTCTCACTCGTGTACTTTTCCATTGAAAAAGCATGAGCTGAAATATTAATTATGATGTCTCTAGTGGATTAGTTTAACTACGTCACAGCTATATTTCAATGGAGGTGATGTACTTTTCAAGGATACATATTGACAACACGTGCTTCCTAAATTGTAACACTACTTAGAATTGTGAATTGTATCAGTAGCATAAAGGTGAAAAACACAGTTATGCTAGTGATTGATGCTTATGATTTGGAATCAATCTATTAAATGTTTAGACAGATATACATGGAATGTTGAAGTGAGATACACAGGTGAGAACAAGAAGGTACACGGAAGCAAACATGGCTCTTTTTTTTTCTGAAAGATGCCAAGAAATTTGGTTGAGAGATTACTAGATGGATCTGTGCGACCCTGGATTCTTGTACTTTTTAATTTACATGAGAATATATCAACTCTTTTGAACCCCAAACAAGTAAAAGGAGAAGCTAACATCCAAAGTAGTTGAAACTTTGAAATCTTGTAAAAAAAAATTTTTTTGAAATATTATCCTTTTTAAGCGTTGAGATATATATATTCACTACTGTACTGTTTGTTTTTTTCTTATCCCGCTACTCTTCTGTAAAGAAGTTAGAATTTGCTAGATATTGGTTATATTAAAGCCTACAAGAATACTTTTACATGCCTTGGTAAGTACTCTAATATTCTTCTAGGAAATGTTATTTCTAATTCAATATATGTTTAAATTATATAATCTGAATAATATCTTGGTAAGTTGAATTTAATTTTAAAAGTTCATATATATATTTTGCATGTGTCTTGTGCTATTCGTCTAGTTAATTTGTGGTAATGCTAGCTCTCTTTTCTTTAAACATTTATGACAGGTTCAAATGATAATTATAATTATAATTAGCCCTAAAATTGTTTATTTTTCCTCAGAATAAGTAGGATGTTTAGTATCCATAAAATATGAATTTGTAAAGTGCAATGAGGTTAAAAAATTGTATAGAATATGATCAAACTAAAAGGTTAGTTATATTATTTGATTTATTTCTAAAAGATATTCCTTTTCATATTGTTTTAATCATATGAAACTGTTTTTTTTTTTTTTTTTTGTATATTAACAGTCTATTTCACATAACAAAATAACTTATATATATTCTAAACCATGATGCTCCCTGCCCCAGTCAGAATCTACCTCAGTCCCTGGTAACAACATTAAAGACATGCAAGAACCATATAGACTGTTTTCTGCCACTTCCGTGAATAGGTCTGTTGCGATGCTATGTTTCACTATAACTTTGTAGTAATTTCGAACAGTTGTGTCCTCTATAGACCTGGCTCAATTTGTTGTTAATTTTGGGATCTATTTATTTGTTTGGACTGATTCTAGTTGATCTGGCTCAAATACTAAACTACCATGCCCACATTAGAGAGAAAAATAGACAATACTTGGATTGTGCATGCGAGAGAGAGAGAAGGTAATAGTGGTAGTAGTATGTTCAACATGCATCAAAATCAAGGTTGTAATAGGCGCTAGTCTGGCAGGCGCTTTCAACCCCCCCACCCGAACACACACACACACAAAACCACACACACATACACACACACACAAAAACTACATAAAATCGCAAAAAAAATCCACAAAACCCAAAAACATGCATAGTCGGGGGTTGGAGGGGCCTAGGTGGGCGCCTAAGCGAGCATCGGGTGGGCACCAGGCGCCGCCTAGGCCGATTTTTAGAACACTGATCGAAATGTTAAAAAGGAAAATTCAAAAACTTACTAAAATTTTTTCTGCTGCTGCTTTAAAAGGAAAAAAAATTATTAAGGGTATTTTAGGTAGTATTGTTATTTGTTTCCAAAGTAGCATGCAAAAGACATTAAAAACATGTTCTGAACTTTAACTATTGTTAAACTGGCAATTAATGAATACTCATGCACTCTGGCAAGACCCAATTATATATTTTGTGTCCTGCTTTACACAATTTCTTCTTGTTTTTGTCCTTGGTTCTTAGGCTTACATAAATACTCATGCACCTTGCAACTTTGGAGAAATAAAAATGGGGAACAACAGTTTTAAGCATATGATATACATAATTCCTGCTGCCACTTCGATGGATAGCTCTCTTGTAGTTGTGCCTTTTAGTGTGCAACTTTGCAAGCAGTTATCTAGTTTGAAGCACTCTCGTCTCTTTCTGCTAATAGGATAGTTCTTACAGTTTGTTTATTTTGGTGTTGTAATCATCTTTCAGGACTCACCCAAAGGACATCACAAATGTCGCCTTCCATCGTTCATACCCTCTTTTTGCCTCATGTTCTGATGATTGCACAGCATATGTATTTCACGGCATGGTGTATTCAGATCTAAACCAAAATCCTCTCATTGTTCCTTTGGAAATTCTCCGCGGCCATACGAGCTTCAATGGTAGAGGTATATGTTCTTCTTTTACTCGCATCTCTTTATAGTTAAGTTAAAGGTGTTGGTTATAATATGTTACATCAAGAGTAATATTGTTGAAATTTTAGTATATTTTTACTTTAAAGAGAGTTGCAGTTTACCTATGTTATACACCTACTTTCAGTAGAATGCACCATCTACCACTGTCCATAAACTGAGAGTTCTATATGTGGATGGGTTACTATGTAAAAAAGGGAAGTTACTGCTTCTTAGACATTGACCAAGAAAAGCAAGCCTTACGCTACTTATGTTCTTGTAATAGTTTGTCACAGAATTCATAAGGTTTACCTGATCTCTTCGGTTTTTAACGCTAAACCAAATTTGCAATACTTCAGTCAGTCCTTGGGAAACCATTTTCCTCCTCTTATCTGCTATAAAGTAACACTTCAGTTCTGATCAAGTAAATTATTTTATAGCCTTTTGTGCAGACCAGCATAATAAGGGTAGAAGTTTAGTTTTTCTGAGTCGAACACAATAAATGCTGTAATATGCCGAATATGAAAGGGGAAAAAATTGAGGTCTTATTGCATGGATCGTCCACATATACGGTGTCGTACGTTGTCACAGGTTTTCCAAATAAATCAAAAGCACATCTGCAATTGGACTCGTTAAAGTAATTTGATACTTGCAGGAGTGTTGGATTGCAAGTTTCATCCAAGGCAGCCTTGGTTATTCACAGCTGGTGCCGATTCATTGATCAAGCTTTTCTGTCACTAAAGTCGGATGACCAGTGCATGATCCAAGGAGGCAACTAAAGAATGATTACATAAATAGCGATATGACTCTGATGTCTACTGTCAAGATTGGAAGAGTAACTTAATTCTGTCTAACAAACGCTCGAAGTTTTGTGAATGCTAAGCAGACTGCCTAACTCTGATGTCAACTGTCGAGATTGCAAGACTTAATTCTGTCTTAACGCTCGGAGTTTGTGAAAGTTCAGAAGCAGCCTGCCTCTATTTTCCTTATATATTATAGTTTCATTTAGAAATTTTGGTAGTGTCAATTTGATTGCAAATTTTGTGACAAAAAAATACAGATTAGTCAACTAATCATTCTTGTGGACTTTACATTATCAAACTGTGTTGAAAGATACTGATGTATACGATTCCCATGAATTTTTGGTCATTGCCAACCTTAAATATTTGGATAAAATGCTATATCCAATCCAGAGTGGCTAGCAGTTGGTTATTTGACCTCCTTAGAGCATCATTAGTAAGGCCCATCCCATTTTCTAGATTCTAGATTTAGAATGTAGGAGCTCATTTTGTAGAATAGTAAGTCTCATTCATAGTCTCAATTTCTACAATTTCGGTCCCATCCCACCCGTAGGTGCTAAGGGTTGGGCCTCCCAATTTCTAGATTCTAGATTGTAGGAACTTGTTTTGTAGAATAGTAAGTTCCAATTTGGAGCCCAACTTTCTAGATTCTAGACTTTGTATTATTTTTTCATACATGCAATTTTTGATCACACAATCTTTGGGATCGGAGCTCATTTTATTATTTCCTACTATTCTCATACAAATCCAATCCATTCTACATTTACCTTTTTTTCGAAATTTTGGACCCCAAATTGTATTCGAGTCCCAACTACTAATGATGCTTTTATGGCTGTCCTGGGAAATTGAAGTACGAGTCTATTTGGGAGCTAATCATATTCGCTTGTTTAGGGAATGTTAATATTTCCTAGTATATATTTGGTTTTTCTTCTTTCTAATTCCAATTAGTTGCAGCACAAAAAACATCATTACATATGTTCATTTTTTGTGTGATAGAAACTGTTTGTATCAACTCATAAATCATCTACTTCGGACTGTTACATTGGCTGGGCTGTATACTGAAACCTGATTCGAAACCACTGAAACCTCCGGATACCGTCCTGAAACTGCCAATTAAGGGCTAAATATCAATTCAGATACTGTTAGCCTTCATCATATATGAACATAGGAAGGCTGCTCTGTTATATTTGAAGGTAATTTCTAAAGGCGTTCTACATTTTACTCCAGGACAATCTAGTCCTAGGACTGCTAACAAAGTTAACAATTCTAAAGAATTTAAATATTAAGACGTAGTTGGTATGGCAGTTCTAATGGGCTGTTCTGGAGTAAAATGTGGTGTTCTGGAGTAAAATGTGGAATACCTTGTCGATTTCAAATAGGTAATTTCTAAAGGTATTCCAAATTTTCATTTCAAATCTCGTGTTTTACGACGTCTCTCCAAGTTATCGTGTTTTTGTCTCTCCAAGTTATCGTGTTTTTGTTAATACCCTCTGCTTATCTTGTCGATTTCAATAGATAAAAGTATACTTTTTTTCAAAAGCAGCTTATAACAATAACTTTTAAGGATAGGAGGTGCTCCAGAGCTTGGTTTTTATGCAAACAGTGATGCTCGGTCTATACTAAGCTTGGCTTCTGGCCCCAATTGCAGTTATTGACAGTAAAAAAAAAAAAAAATATACTCAAGTGACTGTAAATGTAGCATGAAGGCCCCAAGTGAATCAAGCTTCAGAAGTGTGTTCATAAATAAATAAGCCCGGGGCATGTCCCAAAATGACTGCTTTGAAGCAAAAAAATAGACACTATGCTTTCAAACAAATAAGATTCAAACTTTGATGAAATTAGATGCACTTAATAAAATGTCAGATAAATCAGCTTTTCCTTTTGATGTGAAAGGTTATACAAATCAGTGAGGCAGCACGGATGCGTCAGTCTAACCATAAAGCGTAGCGGTAGCACGACAATTCTTAAACAATTATTGGCACAGAACATGATGACTCACCATAGCTACTCAATTGAGCACACATAATCAAGAAAATGCCAAAATTTGTAGGTGCCTCGTAAAAAGTAACAATCAGGGTAGCTTACAGCAATAACATATCATAATTTTAACCTTCAACAGAATGCTTTGAAATGAAAATTTAGCTAGACTTGAAAATTCAGCCACTAAAGCAACCTAAACTCATGCACTCTCAGTCACAGGGTACTCGAACACGACATCTTTCCCGCAAAGCCTACGGTAGACTCCTCCAAAAGTCTCCAGCTTATATTCAGTGTTGTTGCGCTCCTTCGGGTCCAAGAAAATCTGCAAAAATTCACAACATTGTCAGGATTGGAGAAAATAGCATTAAGAATGAAATGTGTTCACTATGCCTATGATCACATCCTCAAATTGTGATATTTGACATGATGACTAGCAGTGCAGCCTTCAATTTCTTCGAGTTAAATCTAGGGGTCAACACTTCACTAGGTACTTATTTTACCGAGTCAAAACTTCAAAACATTTGCCTACAATATATGGTCATATAAAAAAGACAATTCGAGATTCATACAATATAAACGCAGGCTTTATTTATTTAATGAGCTTGATAGTAGTATGAAAAAAGCATTAAAAATAATATTTGATTATGTTTGTGGAAACGAGTGATAACCAGAGGATGAAGTTACTCTTTGATTTGTACATAGAGTTGAATATATTTGTTTTGAATATATATATATATATATATATATATATATATATATATATATATATATAAGCAAATGACCTCTGGCCTAGTGGTTAAGAGAGATGCATGCGGCCCGAGTGGTCAGGAGATCGATTCCCAGTGGGAGCGCGTTCGCCACATTTACCTCTTTCAAAATATATATATATATATATAACAATTGTATAGCAGGAAGTGAGGGAAGAACTAGAGTGAAAAGATAATGCAGAAACAAGATTTGAGTTATTGATCCCGGTATTTCATTTTCTTTGCCTAACCTTGATATTATCAAACAGTGCAATAGTGAGGATTACATGTGACAACTCACCTTGATGATCTTGGAGCCATCCAAACGATATCTTACACGCTTTCCAACAATCTCTGCAGGGTAAACAACATCTTCCAAAATGGCTTCGTGAACAGCAGTTAGCGTACGGTTGCGAGGACGGACTGCAGCTGAACCCTTCTTTGGTGGCCTCAAAATCCTCCGGGTAGCAATCAAGATAACATCCTATAGATGATCGAGTCATTGAATATATAAGAAACCCATCTATAGAGAACATAAAATAACAATAACAAAAACATTTTTCCTTCAAGAGATGTAAACATTAACAGACTACAAACAAAATAGAAAAGAGTATGTGCCTCCACCCCTATATTATTAAGACTAAAGCAATGAAGGAACTAATTGAAAGAATAGAAACAGTAACAGAAGTACTAGGAAGAATGGTAACAGAACCCCCCTTGAGCAGGTCGAATACCAGTAGCAGAAGGTTTGTGGCTGCCGATCTGAGCAAGCCTTTCGTGAATGGCTCGAGCTCCATAGTGAGTTGTTCACTCCATAGAGAGATAGAGATAGAGAGAGAGAGAGGGAGGAGGGATCTGGATCCCCGCATGTTCCCCGGAATATGAGTCATTGGATTGTTTTTATGGATCTCAATAGAGACTTTGATCTAATCTTAACGGTCCATAAAGACAATACATAAAGACAATACAACGGCTGCTATTCTAGGGAACATATGGAGATATGCTCAAGTGCGGGGATCCCGATCTCTCTCTTTATGTATCTCTATAAATATATATATTCCTCCTAAGAGTATTAAAACTTGTATATATGAATCTTGTTAAGCCTCAAGACAGTAATCATGTCATACATATTTAGGAAACTATGTTAGGCATGACTTCAAGCCTGTACTCAACAATTGCTATGAACTGCAATGGTGAGAATATATTACCTTTATTTCAAGCTCAAGTTTAAGCTCAATATTTGGCCAAAAAAGCAGGCTCGAGCTTAAGCTCCTCTACCATCAATATTTGTCAAGAAAAGCAGAAGCTGCTTGACTCGAACATTCCTAATATAGGCTGATTCGGTCTTACCTCTTAAGGCACCCTTAATATGCCAACTATCAATGTCCAAGTTAAAAACAGTTCAAAGTTAACCTCTGCTAACTCCAACCTATCTCAGCATGGTAACCTTTTCTACAAAAGTGTAGCTTAGTTTGACATCAAAGAAAATCAGATACCATACCGGGATATATAAAAATAATAATAAGATCAAACAGTATGAAAAATTATCTATTAAAAACGCACCTAAAATGGTTAAAACATCATTATCAACAAAGAAACTGGAAACCATCAGTACCAAACAGTATTTATATAACCAAGAGATACATTCTATCCAAAATAAATGTCATCAAAACAGAATTGTAACACATGAAAAGAGCCCGATCACGAGTGTCTCACTCTCCATTCCTCCTACTGAACAAATATTCATTGAGTTTTAACTTGGAATAGTTGTTCAATGAGCTCTACACGCTTCCTATTGAATAACTATTCGACAAGCTTCATCTTGGGTAGTGAGAGAGTGATCTCTTATCCAGGTTCAGTTAAGAGTTTTATTAATACCCTCAACCCAAGCAACAAACGGGGACTAGAAGCAAAAGGAATTTTGAACCCTCTCATAAAAATCTACATCCCTTGCACATAACAAAATGTCCTATGTATATTTTTTCTAAGGAAGAGCTACAACCTAAAAGGCTAAAATAAAAGCATAAAAAGATAAAGGTGGAGTTGAGGTATAACCAAGCTCAACAAACAAAAGAACTGTCTACGAGTATTTGAGAAACTCAGTATGTAAAAGAACATTGTTAAGATGGAAAAATAAGTACACGAACAAAGCCTTCATCGAAACTCCTATGGGTCGGCTATTCGACTATTTTCTCCATTAAGTTCTGTTAAGGGCCATTCAGGCACAAAAATAAGGACAAGAACAAAGCCATCATCAAAACTCTTATGGGTCGGCTATTTGAATCTTTTCTCCATTAAGTTCTGTTAAGGGCCATTTAGCCCCAAGAAGGAACATGCATAAATTGCAGAAGTGAAACATAAATATCCTTCCATCCCTCCATTACCTCCAGTGAAGTAAATTGTGTTTAGAGAAAAAAAAAACTAAAAGAAGCATGAATTCACTACCTTTCCACTGAACTTCTTCTCCAATTCCCTCACAAGCCTCACATGGATCTTTCTGAAACCCTTCCTTAGCCTGAAGGGCACATGAATGACGACTGCTTTCTTATTTCCAGCAACATCAATTTGGCTGCAACGATAAACAAGGCAATATCATCTCACTATTACATCAGCCCAAAATAAAATATAGAAGCTAAAATATATAAGGTTCCTGAACTTACATTGCAGAGTTGATGTAAAGATCTTTCAGATCACTCTTCAGCTCCTGGTTGGTGTTCTCCAAATCAAAGAACGACTGCAATAAACACACAGTGAGAACGTCAAAAGTAGATAGTATACTGAGACCATCCGAAGTAAGATCGACAACTAAAACTAACCTGAGCAACACTGTCCTCAAACTCGGTGGGTTCAAGGCCCTTGTCCTTCTGAATCTTCCTGCTCGCAGTAAACATCTTCACCGGCCTTACCTGCTACTCCTATATAGAGAGAAACAGACTAAGAACAAAATATAGTAGTATATTTACAAACAGTTACAATATTATAGAAACAGTAGAATATGATAAATGGCTTCCTTAAATGTTATAAAGAGTTGGTAGATTCAGTTCCCAAAAAAAAAAAAATTAAGCAATGGAGTTTATTTTCATTTAGCTTTTCTGGCCCAGAGGAAACACAGAACTGCCAAAACCTAAGAGGCATTACATCGTGTCAACTTCAAAATACCCTAATACGGCCAAAACCAGTATCATAGCCTAGCCATTGTGTCAGAACCATGATGCGTATTATCCACGTCGGTGCAACATAGATAGCCACTAGTAGATGTTATACAAAACAACGGAAAACACTAAGGGTCTGCTTAGATTGAGGGTGAAGAGAGTTAAGTTAGGGAAAGTTGGGGGGATTCTGTTTGTTTTGAAGGCAGGGGTTTAGGAGGGAGAGCAATAGAGGGTTAAGTGAGGATTTGTTTAATCATCTTTTGTCTAATTTTAAACCTATTTTGTCTATTTTAAACCCCAAATTGCAGGGTTAACAATGAAAAATGAGGGTTATTTTTAAAAGGTCAAAAATATCCCTTGTTTGTCATATAAAATATCGTGACATTTTCCATTTTTCTTGATTTCAACATGCTGCTCCAGTCTTCATGGCTTTCAACTTGATGTCTTCTACGTGCGTCGTCTCTTCTTGCTTTCTCTTATTACCGTCATTGAAAATTATAAGAAATAAAAACTAAACCGACGATTTGATGCATCTATTGAGTTGATGACCACATATATTCGATGCATCAAAACAAAACCGTCCAAGTGCGGCAAGGACAGATAGTTGATGACCACATATTTTATGTATTTGTTGAGTTGATGACCACGTATGTTTTATGCATTTTTTTGTCATAAGATAGTTTGGAGGGGAGAGAACCTTCAAAAAAATTGATGCATCATTTGATGCATCAAATATCTAGGTTTCAAATTTGTGAAAATATTTTGACAAGTAATATCTACCCCAATCAAATCTAATTTAATGTCAGTAATAAAGATATTTTTATTACTCTCCCTCCCACTCAAAGGTCAAAACCTCTAATCCAAGCAAGAGTTATTAAACACATCCCTCCAATCCAAGGGAGGTTATATGTAATGACTTCCCTCCCCCTCACTTGACTGAAATTAACCCAATTAACTATGCTTATTTTATTCCCCTGAATAAAAGCAGAACCTAAAAAAAATCTCTTTATGTGCAGAACTATAAATCCCTTCAGATAACTTATAAAATCACAAGTTCCGAATTACTTTGTCATCTTAAATCCTGCATAACCATCAAAATACTGTAATCCAAATGATGACCGTCGCACCTTTTCTTCACCATTCTTCTTGGATCCCAAAACTTACAAAACTGGCAACACTGTCATGTCGGCTCGTGCTAGTCAGTTATCAGCTGGGAAGGACGGACACAACAAAAGACGGTTCCAAGATACAGTGGGAAACACCAAAAAATTAAATGTTGTATCCGTGTCACCGTGTCTGTATTGCATTGCCTTGCATCCAACATGATTTTGCCATCGACGTATAACATATTACTAGTGTTATGACAATCGTCCAAATCTGAACAGTGGGATAACATTCATATATGACGCTGACTCGTAGATAGGAATCGTCTTCCCCAACAAAGGCTTGCGACTTCCATTACCGAAAATAGCTAAAACCCTAAAATCTCACGCTGTCTTCGCCTACACCGAAAATATCTAAAACCCTAGAATCTCACGCTGTCTTCGCCTACATTTCAAAGTCACTTAATATCTCATCGTACAAACAAAGAAAAAACTCTTTTTTCCACCACAAATTTCTTAACTATGTTACCACTGCCGCCACTCCAAATTACTCGCATCGACACTTAAATCGTAAAAATTGCACTAAAATACGAGTTCGTGGATCAAACTTCCAAAAGTTCCGATCTTTAGATCATGGATCAGAGGAATCAAACCCTAAACCTAGAAATTGGGGAGGAGAACCAGAGGAGAGTGATACCTTTGCTTCGCTATAGAGGAGAGAAGGGTCACAGCGCCGCTAGGGTTTTTTCCACGAGGATGCTGGCTGTAGATTTATAGAATGGAGGTGTTTGGGATGGATGTATTTACGCAATTGCCCTTTGAATGGAGAGCGTTGGATTGGGGAATATGGATGGCGGGGATTGATTAACGAGAGGGTGACTTATAGATAAAGCCCAACAAACTTTCATGGCCTAAAAGTCCAAGCCCAAAACTCTGTTCTGGGAGTTGGATTGATGCCAGGCCCAAGCCCATTTTATTTTATATTGTATTGTTAAACTATATGACAAAAAAAAAAAAAAAAACTGTGACAATTAAATAATTGATGGAACTCATCTCCCTCTTGTGGTTAGTGAGGAGAGGTATATTGGTTCTCAAGATCGAACCGTGGGAGAGGTGTGTGGGTGTGTTTATAATAATTGGGGACAGTGGACCCAAATGACATGCAACGCAGCGCGTACAAAGTTTCGTGCGTTATGCCGAACATCGCAAAAAAAAAAATTCGCTAAATTGATAATTCAATTGATCAAACCACATATTAATTTATTGACTAATTAATAACTTATTAGTTTATCAAGACATTTTCTATTTTCTAAATATTGTATATTTTATTTAGTTTTTCGTTTAATAATTTTATATAATTTGTTTAACCAAACAAAAATTGTAAGTTTATTTGTTTATCTAAAACTGGATACATTATCAAATAATATATTATTCTATTTTATGAACATTTTAAAAAACAAAAAAATTGTAGTTTCTTCTTTTACTAACTAACAATTCAATGTATTTGCTTGACAAAATAAAATTCATAAATTTACTTGTTTTTCTAAAAAAAAAAATATTGACAAAGTTTTGGCAGTCCTAAGATAGAAAACTCTCTGTAGTAAGACTGTCAAAATTTTGACAGTAGTAATTATAGTGATTATAGTGAGGATTGTCAAAACTAAATTTTTGGCATTATTATGAAAATTAGCTTCATTCTTGGATTGTCAAAATTTTGACAGTTGCTAGGACTATTGTTAGGATTGTCAAAAATTTAACAATTTTGCATCGTCCCCAACTCGACTGTCCCTAATTTTGGAGTTTCCAAAGTCCTATAATGGGATTCAAAACCACCAATAATGATATTTGAAAGAAATAAATCTTAATATGCATTAATTTAAATATAATAATGAAAAAATTATGAAAATTGGTGTGTTCAATTTTAGTTGGAAAAACCTAAAAAATATACTTTGTAATAAAAAGGAAGAGAACAAAAATGATCTTACTTTTGAAGAAATATTTGGTTGTTTCATCTTCGATTAGGTTGCAAGAGGAAGAAAAAGTTGTCTATAAGAGAATAAAAAGAAGAGAGAGAAAGATAAAGAAATATAAGTTTAAATTTATGTTATGTTGTCCATAACAAATGATGTGTTACCTCTTAACAAATTTACAACTTAAAGAGTGATAGCCACTTAACATTTGTCAAAGTCCCTAACATATTGTGTTGTGCTCTTACTAATGGCCTTTGGGAAGTAAGAGTAACACGTTGGAGTTTTTTTTTTTTTTTCTCTCTAAGAAATGCATTACCACCCGTTACAAATGATATTAACATTTAACCTCAAAGACATTGTTTATAGCTTTACGCCATCTTACAAGCCTAAAAACTTACATCACTGTCAACAGAAGCTAATCAAGCCACAAGATGAGGCAGTGAGGACAACCATATGCTGCTTAATATCTATAATTATATATTCAGAAAATTTTCAAAAAGATAACAAAAGATTGTGAAATAATAGATAAGATAATAACTTGATTTTTTTTTAAAAAATGTGTCATAAAGGAGTTGACGACATGAGTGCATTCACACTTAGCGACTTGGCGGCATAATGTAATTTCATTTTTTCTTCTCCTTAGATATGAAATTTGTAGCTTATTATTTAATATGTTGATGTTGACAACCTTTCAATATTAATTAATTCTATATACTAAACACAATGGTAAATGATAAGAGTATAAACAACATACAATTGTACTGATGTCCCCACTTGGAGTTGGGGCTTGGATGCTTTCCAAATTTTTTTAATACAAAATTGTGCTTATGTCGCCAATAAGAGCTGCAACTTGATCCCATCCTATGCTTTTTCAAAAATAATAATAATAATAATACAAAATATGCTCCCCAATCGCCAGTCCTTCTGGCATTCTGGTTGCTTAACATTGCCGACCGACTTGTATCTTAGTATGCATTATCTAAAAAAAAAAAGCAAAAAAAAAAATTGTAGCCATATCGCCAACACATTTGGCGACATGAGTGTGTGCACTCATATCGTCAACCCAGTTGACCTGTTACTTTTAAAATTTTTTTTTTTTAACTTATTATCTTATCTATTATTTTACACTCTTTTATTATCTTTTTGAAATTTTTCTGTTATATATTTATATGCATAAGGTCAATTTAATGTATAAAAACAATTTACTTTACTTTATCTTAATATAAAAAATTTGAACAAATAACGTGTGTTGTCCCCGTAAAAAGAAAAAAAAAACTAAAAAATAATATGGAAAGTAAAAAGTTAAAAATATTTATAACACCCTGAAATATTTATCACAAATTGGCGACGCAACTATTCCATATATTCTTTGAAAACAAAAAAAAATGTCAAAAGTAAATGATCATCCTGAAATACTGGTGAAGGTTGCATATTTGAAAAGCATGATCAATGAAGCCTTAAAACTTTTACATCATGTCTGTGTCCATCTACACGTTATCTTCAAGCTCTGAGCAACCGGTGCATGTTCATGTCGCCTACTACTTGCTCAGCTTTAGTTGTCCGCAAGCAAAAACCTCTTGTTTCTTTAAAGACTAGACGCAATATTCACACACAAAACTACATTGCCATATTTTGACGAGTGCAGAAAAAGCCTCAAGTTACAGTGCTCCATTGATGTAGTCAATTAGAAGACTAGGCAAATACTAAGAGTACTACACAAAGTATTAATAGCATAAACCGTGTCAAAATTCTGTCAGTCCAGTAGAGAACTACAAAAAATAGTCACGAGCAGGACTGAAGAAAATGGTGACAGCCACTAACACTTTGTGCAGTGGGCCAAAAAGTATGTACATTTTCTGGTTTATGTCGGCATGCCTCGGTCAAAACAAGTTCCTAACAATTGTTGTGGGTTACAGAATATACTGCCAATTTGAGCACTGTGTGCAGAAAAAATAAGAAAAGGAAAAGCAAAAACTGCTACAAACCTACAATACCAGAGACATATTTGGACCAAACATCATATTCTGCACCAATTCCACATTTTTATGTCATCCCGAGTCTCAAACGTAGAGACAGATTATACATGACCATCGAGGCACTGTTATATTTCAAAATCATATTCTTACCAGCTCAATTAAACGAAACACATGAAAACGCAAAAAAGGTTGACCTTTATATTTCAAAATCATTAGGCTTGCAAAGGAAAATAGACAATTAATGAGTTATCAACTTTTAAGCTTGTTTCGTTATATATTTTAGGAGTGGTAAAATATGGGAATATCACAAAAAATGGCGTATAAATCATACACAACAGAAGATACAGAAAATTACTGATCCAAAATTTCTCATGGCTGATGTATTTAGCAAACATGATATAAGGAAATTGACTTTATTAGCACTGATGCTCAATCAGTCTGTCAGCATATTGCATTACCCAGAGTTTCTGACAAGTTGCTCTGAAAAGTGAAAAGTAAGTGCGGCTCGGAAACAGAAATATATTATGTACAGCTAAAGTTATTAATCAAAAAAGCGAACCGTAACAAGAAAATGCAAATACAGAATGCGAACAGCTCTTTCATTTACTTTCTGGAAATTTCAATGTATGAACAATTTGTATAATGCCGCACATTATCCAATATTTGAACATATTGTTGGTTATTAATCTTAACCAAGAATGAACAAGTATATTCCACCATTTGTTTGAATCACATTCAAGAAAGACCAGGCTCTGAGACTAGTTATATTGATCTCTGAACCATCATAATCGTGTCACATGCTCGATATATGGGTGCCTGCAAGATGAAAAAGAGATGGAAATCTTCAAGTAACTAAGACCAATACGATCATAAACACAAGCTGCATTGTGCTTTAGTCACCAAAAAGTAGAAAGGTCACATTGTTAAGAGGATTTTTCTTCAGATTTCATTTAATGTGTTAGATTTGAGTCTACAACTGATTTTTGGTTTTTAGTTGAAGATTAGAGTTTTGGCTCTGTTATGAGTGTTCAATCGAGGATAAGTGTGTAATAAGTATTTAGTCAATTTCTGAGTTTGCAACTTGTCTCTACTTCTATGCAACAGGTCCCTTCACTTGTCTGGATGTCACAAAGTAGCATCAAAAAATATGTCCCAAAAAAAAAAAGAAAAAAAAAGACTGCAGTACAACATTAGTAAAACAACAAACTACAACATGCTCCATATAAAAAAGGGCATCTCAGTGCGACAAAGGCTCCTGCTAATGCAGGGTCCAGGGAGGGTAAAAATCCCTTGCACACATTTATAGAGAGGTATTTTGGGGACTCAAACCAGCATCCTCCAGGATGCAGGTACCAAGCCTTGCGGGCATGCCAAGTGACACCCTCTAATCCTTACATATTCTATAGAAAAATTATGATGTCCTTAACGAAGAAAAAGGTAGAGATCAAGCCCTCAACCTTACCCTACCCCTAGAAATAAGCAGGTAAAAGTTACCAGTTATCCTACTTGTTTAATGTAATAGGAAAAATAATATTCACCTTCACTCTAAAAATCAGGGAAAAGTAAGGCACGCTACTGGTTGGCCCTTAAACATTGACATCCCTACTACTTGTTAGACAGGTAAGATGGACTGGTACCAAGACTTCTACGGCAAAAGCCCACATTTCAAGATGTGTCTTTCTCCATGTGCGGAACATAAAATTAATATCACATATATCAATATTGACATCTTTAGGATATATGTCGTTCTGGTGAAAATGAAGTGCTGGATCTTTGTTCTAGGGGATGTTCACTTCCCGACATTGGCAATTAGATATATCATGTATTTACGCGTGCAGTGACCACAGGAACTTTGTGTAACCAGTATTTCATACAGATAAACAACAAAAATAAATCAAATTGTAGTGATAATTGAATATAGATACAAGCATCTAGGTCAGTGAACTGTATTGTATATGTCAGATACTGATCATGAGATCCATGTTTCAAACCTGCTTTAGACAGGTTACCATATGGGAAGGTTAGGCCTATATAGTATTTTTAAAAAAAAAATTCAACTACGAAAAAACCCATGGCATAATGTAAATAATACAAAGTTTTGGTCAAAGAAGACTTAAGGCATGCCTATGTCTATATAGGTGTCTGACATCAGTAAATTCATACTGTATAAAGCTTTACAGTAATTCTTTCTCCAACATAGATAACCTATCATATGCTAAAGTATATATTTTTAATTCACTCAACAGATATGATTCATCTTATTTGTTTCACGTAGTCAACTCTATAAGCTTCTTATACTCTTTCACATTCTACGTCTACTTATCTCATGAGAACCTTGTTTCAGATACTGATCATGAGAACCATGTTTCAAACCTGCTTTAGACAGGTATCCATACGGAAAGGTTAGGCCTATATAGTATTTCAAAATTTTCAACTAGTGGCATAATGTAAAATAATACAAAGTTTTGGTCAAAGCAGAATTGAGGCCTGCCTATGTCTATATGGGTGTCTGACGTCAGTAAATGCATACGGTATAAAGCTTTACATTAAAAAAAATTCCAACATAGGTAACCTATCATATACTAAATTATATATTTTTATTTCACTCGACAAATATGATTCATGTTATTTGTCTTACAAAGTTAATTTTATAAGCTTCTTATACTCATTCACATTCTACTTCTGTTACCACATACCTTGTCGATGTTAGTTGATGAGGTTCAATTTCAAGTTACTTGTAATCCTTAAACTCCTACAAGACTAACTTACTGGAGAACTAGCTAGTTTCAAGTTTCAACTAAGATTGAAGAATGGATGTAATGGTGCTGACCACTTTAGTATCGATCGTCAGTTTATACGACTTAACATATACATTTGATATCAACATGGCTATTGATTGAACACAAAATGCATAGGGGTGAGCATTATTCGGTTATGGACCGAAAATCGAACCGAATAAGATATTCGGTTCGGTTTTTTAAAAAAAAAATCGGTTCGGTTTCGGTTTTGAAAATACTAAATTTTCTTATTCGGTTTCGGTCCAAAACCGAATAAGAAAATTTAGTTTATATATATATATATATATATATATATATATATATATATATATATATTAACGAAAAAAACACAAATAAACCAAAAATCAAATAAACTATATATATATATATATATATATATATATATATATATATATATATATATATATATATATATAGGTATATTTAGTTACTATATATATTAACGAAAAAAGCACAAATAAACCAAAAATCAAATAAACCGAAAACCGAACCGATTTAATTCGGTTTGGTTTGATTCGGTTATGGTCCATTTCGGTTCGGTTTCGGTCGAATTCGGTTTTTGGTTATTCGGTTCGGTTGGAACTGAATTAACCGAATGCTCACCCCTAAAAATGCATATTATAATGAATTTACAATATATACGGATAACGATATTCAAGGATATTGATTATGAATGCCCTCCTGGCCGCTTATGATGCTTGAGGCTTGAGTAGGCAATCCACTGGAAAATCACTTCCGAACATTTAGGAAATAACTCAAAACACTCTGGTGCCTGGTACTCCAAGGAACAAGTATATACAAGAATGTTAATAATTATCAAACTGGCATTCATATTATAACACTGACAACACCACCTTGTGTAAACAATCATATTCCTGTAGCCCATTTTTGTATTCAACGAAACAATACCCACCAAAAGCTACTAATCATTCCGTGCAAAGACCATCGTTATATTGAAATTGTCAAAAACCCTTGTAATGCATGATGTCAACTGGTGTGGCACCAAGGCCCCTTAGCTAAAAATGCAGAAAACACACTATATTTTTTCAATATAACCCACTTTCACAATGAGTTGTCAATAAGTTCACGAGTTACAATAACGTGGTGAGTTTGTATACTGTGTGGAAGTATTCCAAGCTACTAATCTTCGCTTCAAATCAATTTTCCGTACCATTGACCATGACAAATGTGGATTCTCATTTTATACAGCATACAACATGACTTAAGAATCATCATCATCCAAAATTCTAGCCTTCTCCACCATAATGGGGATGAACTATGGAGCATCACAACTACATAAAATAAGTAATGAACTTTTATGATCAGTGTTGTTAATCTGGCTGTCAGTATCAAATTCCTAGCAAATACCTATGAGCAAGAGACGGCCTTAGCTAATCCCTAACCATCTCTATTGACAACATAACTAGAAAATATTTCGTAAACACCTATTGTCTATCTAACCATTCAATACGGGAAAAACAAGCATTAGGACCTGTTGTATCATATGATCATATCATGTCCGTGCAAAATGCGTACCTGATACGACAAGGACACTCCAAAATACATTAGGACACATCAATATCAGTCCCGTGTCCATATCGTGTGGTATCCGTGCAACATAGCAAAATATAAGTGACTATATGATTTTTGAACTTCAATGAGAAGAATATCTCCCAAATTAATACCACGGTTTCAAATCAAGATCCACACAGAGAAAATGTAAAACAGATTGAATTTCTTTGTCAAGAACTGTGGATATGTAGGCTCACTCTCTTGCCTCGCCGGGAGCCGTCTCGTTGGCTCTCAGGCTCCTGAGCCGGTCAACCCACCGGTCCTCCGGCACCCGGCCCGCCCAGTCCGGCGCCGACCCGAGGAAATTCACCCCCCTCATCATGTCCATGATCCTCGAGGCGGTCTCCGGCGCCAGCGGAGACCTCCTGCTCTCGTCCTCCTCGATCGCCCTCAGCATCGACGCCTCCCTCTCATTTCCCTCCTCTACCTCTCCCTCTCCCTCCTGCTCCGCCGGCTCCGACGACGACTCATCATCTTGTTCATGTTCTTCTCCGTTGATTCCTCCATTGAGACCTACGGAGAAGAAATTAGTGTCAGGGTTAGGGTTTTGGGGGCCACTGGAGCGGGTGTGGAAGGGTTCGGGCTCGGATTCCGATTCGGGATCGGAGTCGGAGTGCAAGGAGATGGGGTGGTAGGAGTCGCCGTGGTCGGCGGCGGTGTCGGTGTCCGTGTCGGAGAAGGAGTCGTCGTCGTCGGTGGAAGGGGGTTCTGTAATAAAAAAAGGAAAATAATAGAGGGATTAGATGAAGAT
This sequence comes from Iris pallida, assembly GCA_029216955.1. Classification (NCBI taxonomy): domain Eukaryota; kingdom Viridiplantae; phylum Streptophyta; class Magnoliopsida; order Asparagales; family Iridaceae; genus Iris; species Iris pallida. The sequence goes on along the minus strand of JANAVB010040218.1, from coordinate 6,404,659 downwards.
GATTATGATAATTTCCGGAAATTAAATTGTAATTTTGAGGAATTAACCTTGAGGAGGAATCGGCATTTTTGCTGAGGAGAGAAGAACACTGAACAGTCTGAACTGATCACTGATGCGAGAAGAGTCCAAATTTGTTATATAAATGATAATAGTTGTAAATAAAAATTGAAAGATAAAATAGATTTGAAATAGTAAATAATAAGGACTTTTTCGCAAAAACGTCTATAGTAAAAGTGGGATATTCGTGTTTTAGATCCAAAACTTAAAAATAATTGGTGTAAATAACTATAATTTTTTTCTTATAAAAAAGTATGCACTGAGCCGGCTCTATAACGTGGCAAGTTATTATTCTACGATTAGACCACTAGTCCTAGATGTCAATATGAGAAAATAGGCACCACATCTAGGTCTTGTTTGGTTTGCGGAATCATCAAATTGAAAAATAAAAGTAATTATTTTTTTATATTTGGATACCAAAAAAATTGAGAAGGAAAGAAAAATGATTTCCAATATAAAAAATTTATGGAAAAAAGTGATTCTATCCATCCAAGCAAGGAATCACTTTTTCACATTGAAATATTCACTTTCCTTTTCAAATTTTTTGGTATTTCCAAACACCGAAAAAAAATCAATGAGAATTATAATTTCTCAAAGGAAAGAAAATGCCAAAGAATTGATTTCCTTTTCCTTCCATTATGTGAATCAAAGGAGGCCCTAGTATTTTATTTCTTTATTAAACATTTATTGGAGATTTGTGGGCTTGATCTCCTTGATAATTATACACCAATCTCAATCATTAATGCATTTAGGATTAGTTTGTAAAGAAAAACTAAATTGTTCATATTATATTTCACCCATAGATAATTTTAGACCTCGTTTGTTCGCGAAAAGGAAAGGAAAGAAAATTAATTTTTGGCGCTTCCTTTTTTTTTTTATTTTTGGTGTTCGAAAATGACGACAAAAAATTAGAAAGGAAAGTAAATACTTAAAGGTAAGAAAGTGAATCCTTACTTACTTGAGTTGGATGAAGTATTTTTTCCAACTAATTTCTCTTCGATTGAGGATCATTTTTCTTTCATCAATTTATTTGACACGGAAACATAGAAAAGTAATAACTTTACTTTTCCAATCCCATGATTCCACAACCCAAAAGAGGCCTTAAATTTCCAAAAAACTCTTCTTCTTCTTTTTTCCGCTTCGACTTGCAACATTTCCATATTTTCACAACTAGGAAACAAGAATGGAGCACTATGAAGGCATCTGAGAAAAAAAAAAAGGCTTTTTATATGGGCACAACCAAACCTTATCAAGGCTAGTCCGGATTGTGGCTAATCCAAATTTTTTTCTTTTGCACAAGGCTAGCCCAATATTTTGATTGGGGCTGTCCCAAATTTTCCTCCTCCTCCCAAACCCATCTGAACTTCTGAACTTCTCTCTCTTCCCTCCTCCCCCCTCACCCATCTCTCTCTTCCATTCCATCTCCTCCGACTCACTCCACTCCATCTCCTCCGACTCACTCGAATCAAGGTCGTCGACTTCTCGTCCGCCCTCCTCCTCTTTCGAACAAGAGCAATGGCACCGAAAACTTCCTCGCAAACAATGTACCCATTATTTCTTAAATTTTTCCTATCCGAAATCCTAGAATTAATCTCGTGTACATTACGTTTCATTCATTGTTTTAATTGCAAGTATTTCGATGGAAATTAAAGTCTTTTAAATCAAAATAGCACTCACGAACATAGGAGAATGTCTGTGTTGACGTGGACTGCCCGTTCTTCTAGCAGTCCAATCCTTATCGTGGACTGCCAGAAGAATGGGCAGTCCAAAGTTATACAGACTATGACTGGACTGCCCATTCTTCTGGCAGTCCGACACACAGACTGGACTGCCAGAAGAATGGGCAGTCCAAAGTTACACAGTATGTGTAACTTTGGACTGCCCATTCTTCTGGCAGTCCAACATTCAGTCTGGACTGCCAGAGAGTAAACTAAACATGCTCTGACCTGGACGATTGTTGAGATAGCCAAGATAACTTTTTCCAATGGCAAACTTGTAGATAAACCAAAAAAAAAATGGGCTAGCCTTGATAAGGTTTGGATGCGCCCATATAAAAAGCCAAAAAAAAAGAAGAGAGATCCATGAAGCATTAACAAGCCTTTAATACCTATTTCATGTTATTTGGTACTATTGTTGATTTCGCGTACATGCCTATGAAGACTGACTTAACCTCAAACGCAAGATGGAACTTGCTAATAGAAATGACAACTATTAAAACTGATAAGCAGAAGTAATCTGCAGTAGAAGAGGAGAGTAGTAAAAACTGTTGTAAAAATGTATAAAGTTAGTTAACACAAACCTATTCGGTTCGGGTGGTCAAAACTACCGTTGCTCAAAACGAAGACCATCCATGTCAATTTGCTTCCAATGAACCAACAAGTTTTGAAGAACTTCTAGAACGTGTTCTTCTAGTAATGTCCCTTCGTCAAGCTAGCAGTGATGACCTGATAGACTAAAGTGCTGTTGCAAAATACTTGTAAGAATTCTCTCCTTTTCTCTTGTTCTCTGTTCAGTAGTGCTTACGAAGCAAAGTGCTAGAGTAGTGCTTATAAAGGGGAGCGATCCCCAGTTATGTTATAAAACTGAACCATCCACACATGGATCTACTTTATCTGTATTCCATCTCACTCCTGCCGGCATGACCCGCTCATCAGCACTATATTGGCTAACTGGCCTACCCATATAAAAATGCTCGTAGGACCACAACTACAAATAAAAAAACAAATAAAATGGTACAAATTATCTAACGTATATAACATTATATGAACAAAATTAATTTAAATCATACCTGTATAAGTGTGGTCCAGCCAGATATGTTGGTATGTATTTCACATTCGGGTCGAAGAGTAACAAAAGTAGTCATCGAGCTATATACATGGGCTAACACTGCTGCACCCCATGCGTGCTGTGTGAGGATTTATGCAAACAAAACAAAACAAAACAAAAAACTACTCAGCGGACTTGCTGCATCAGTGCTCCGCACCTACGCTTATCAAAATTTCACTTCCAACCTGGACGTCAACTTTGAATGGCAATCACACAAGCACAATACTGCAGGAAATAAAAAGTGAACATATTTGCACAGAAGGACCAGTTTAAGTATAGAATCATCCAACTAATATTGAACTTCAAAGTAATAAACATAAACATTCTCTACCACTCGTCGCTAATCAATAAATAACATCATTTGCCTCATGACAAAGAGTAAGCGAAAGAAAGAAAAAATACAAGCACCAAGGCTAAATGTTTTCCTTAATAACGCAAACAAGCAAGCTTTAATAACAAGGACCTGACTACGTTTTGGATCCAGAGTTAACTGGGTCCAGATGCACTGCCGAATCAAAATAAAGTGTCGACGGGAAGTACTTTTTCAGTAGCTCATCGGAGCATAAGAACCTGGACTTCCATGCCGAAGTCCTCTCAATTTTATTGCCAACGAACCAAGCAGAGCCTGCAAGGAGTGCAGTATTTAGTATGAACACGTATGTAGATGAAACCAACAGATTTATTTTTACATTGCGACTGGTCTATTAGTTCAGTGCAAAAATCTTGTGTTTAGGTGCATACCGAAAGCATAAGATTGTATAATATGCAGGGCAAGCTAATTTTGGATATAAAACTTAATGTTGTGGCAGATAAACAGCTCCGGACAAACAAGCATCATTAAAATCAATGTGCCATAGTGAAGTTAAGCTTACGATTATTGGGAGGATTTGAGTTTGAATAGTATCAGTGCGAACACACTGATCCACTAACTCAAAGGTTCATACAATCAAGTGCATATACGTAATAGATAATGCACAAGAACCAACCGGTAGGTGCTTTCGTGGTATCTCCTCTACAAATCAAGGACACACTAACTGAATAGTTTCTTATAGCTGAGTAGTTAACCCAATCAAGGGAGTTAGAATACAATAATTTTCTGTAAACATACATTTTGAGATTCGTACTTCAAAGATAGTTTAATATAAAGTCATACACACGATATCTCCAGTAACCTTTCTATGGGGAAGCTGCTCATTTTATGACAACTTTAACTCCTCAAGGTAAAATACCTCTGGAGGTTTACCCAAGAGTATACTTTCAAACAATATTCACTCTTAAAGCTTGAGATACATAGATAAATAGGGGAAGGAAAAAAGAAGAAGAAGAAATGTTGTGGAGTTTCCTTGGCTATACATTCATAGATTATGAATCAATTATTTTTGAATAGTGGGACAAATATTTAAAGATTTTGTGATATTTTAGACGTGCTTAATACACTTTGGAATGTGATTCAAATTCTGCAGATATGATGAATAATTTGGATTAACAATATATGACAAACTCTCCCTTTGTGTGTGCATGTATTTGTGCACGTAACTTCCCAATTTAGAAGATTTAGAGACTAACCCTTGCTCTATGGGGTAAACTAAGCCAAAATTCCAGGTTCGGGATTGCCTGAAGAACAGTGAAAAAAATGTTAGTAGTAGTGACTACAAAGTGCTGTATTTTGCATAACACACACACATATATACAAAAATGATATACACAAATTACAAATTATAAAATAAACAAGTTGAATTGATAAAATATTGAGAGTGGAAACTGTTTGTTATTTTGTTCACAATTTCCTGCAGCAATTGCAAATACGTATTCATGTAGAAGTGGATCAAAATCTTAGACTATTACAATTCATGTCAAGGCATCATTTCCATATTGACCTTCAACGACATACACGAATGAATAAGGACTGTCAATCATAAAATGAAAGCTAGTATAAAGTATTAAGCACTTTTAATGAGTGAAGTTTACAAAGGTATCATCTCCGACAATGTGGGAAATTAAAGTAGATACTGATCATTTTATGAACAGAAAATCTTCAAATGACTTGTCAGACATTTAAAGAAGTTTCATAGAATCACTCCCAGAGCTTACATTTTGACATTATCATTTGATTCAACTAGGTTGGGTTAGAGTATCAAATTGCTTCAACAACCCTTTATCTCATCTTCATAAAACCCAGGCAACCTACAAAAATCTTTCCTATTGCTCATCGTCTTGGCTAAACCTCACCCAAACCAGTTCTGAATCCAAGTCCCTTGACCTAGTTACATGACAGTCTCTTTTCTTTCTTTCATTTTCTCATAAACACATAAACCCGATTTCAAATCGTTTCAGGTCCTATGTATATAACCAAATCTCTGCCCCACTTCCACTCCAAATTCTTCACTAAACCTTAGTTATGGCAAAAAAGGAGTTCCTCCTTTTTCTCAAACCCTCAAAGTCAATAAATATTATTCTAATAATTTGCAGGATATTATATTCATAACATGTTTTCCACTTTCAATAAGGAATACTCCAAATATATTCTGGTTAAATAAGAAACTAGTATGAAATTATCGGAGGATTCAGAGGATTAATATCATTATACAAAGTCTTGAGGATCAATAATGAAATTAAAATTATCTTACAACAAATATATTGAAAGAGAAAATTTAAGACATAAAAAGAAAAGAAAGCTTAAGTCAAAAATGATGGAGGACCAGATCATGACATGGGTCCATTGGTTTCTCAAGTCCAACAGTGACTGAGTCAGACATTGGCTTATTTATCTGGAATTGTATTGTCGAACATTGGTTTCACTTTTAGTCAGCAAAGCTGACTTAGTTATTGGCTTAGCAAATTCAGATATGTGTGTTATTCAGATTTGATTTGTTTTTATTTAGCGATGATTTAGTTCTATCTATGACACAGCTCAGATTTATATATAAACAGTTGCATTGTATAATTTTGAAACTTAAAGAGAATAAGAGAATTTTATTTTATGAGTTAAACTGTAAGATTGCCAAATACTTAATTCTTCATATTTATCTTGCCTCTATATAATCCAATTATCAACCCCCAACACCCTCCCCCCACACACACACAATTTCCTATTAGTCATCTACAAAATCTGCTACCGCGTCAATCTGTTCAAATTCAGATCTACACTGGGCAACTAGAGAAAATCTCACGCTACATAGTCTATTTTGGGTGTGCAACCACATTTTGGGAAGCTGACTTCAAATCTTACAATTTTCGTGTTTGAAGGATTTTAAGACTATTGGTCAGGTCTCCGTATCTATTATTTTTGTCAGAAACAAATTTTAGAAAAGGTGAAATATCAACTATGTTGCACGGACGCGGATATGGCACGACAAGTTACAAACTCGGTGACATAGACACACGACATTGATTTTGGAGTGTCCTAGTGTCTGTCATGTCCAAAATGGCGCGACAAGGAGACAACACCAACTTTTGGAGTGTTCGTGATTCCTAGAACATCAAATGGTCGAAAAGTGTAACATTTGCAGTTTGTAAAAAAATGTGATCTCACATGCACGTGTGTACTTATATACACATTAGCCACTATATCGCTGTCAATATTAATATCATAAATATAACTTGAGTATAATACTTGTTACCTTGAATTGATCTAATAAGTGAATTAAAGAAATAAAATGAAGGCATGTTTATGATAGAAAACGAGGGGAAAGTAGTATAGTTGTCTATCCTGTGTGATGCCTGCTCATTTCATGCCGCTGAAACTATATGCAGAATCTAAAAAGATACGTTTTCTGAAATGTGCACATGGTGCAGAAAATCCAAGATAAAAGTAATGCTTATATGTTCAGTATATATGAACGAAAATTAAAATGAACAAGGCTAGCTGTTTGAAGTAATAATATACTTGTGCACCATGGATCCCAAGAAAATAGAATCTATAAATGGTTCCAACGAGAAGGTAGCCTCCCAGAAGGCATAGTAATCTGAAAGGAGAAGCAACAATTTGGTCAGGACAAATGCTTAAGAAACTAAAAACTGCCATTGATAAACAGAAATATTCGCACTACAAATGCTCATAAATTAAATGCTTCATGTAGAGGGAATAAAGTGACACAATACATGATCATTAATGTGCCAAACCATCCCCATCCCCCTCCACCAACAGAGAGAACCTTTGCACAAGCAGATGGGTGCCTAAGTTCTGTAGCCTGATGAAACCATAGACCATATGTCACAATTCTTATTATGTGTATAAATAAACAGACCACCATCTATTCAATAAAGACTTATGAGAAACTATTAAGATTTGTTAGTGTATACTTCACTAACCTACAAAATGAGCAATAAGTTCTAATCCTCAATGGAAAAAATAATAAAAAGAAGAAGATAACTCCGGCATGATGTCTTATACTATTCACTGCTGGTCCTAAGGTCATATAAAAGGCAAGGGTTGCATAGGTAAGAGAGAGCCAGCGTAAAACTGTCAGGATCTTATGAAAGGAATCCATACAAATACACCTTTGGGTATCACTCAGGTAGAGAGGAGATGGCTCTTAACAGACAGTGGAACGGAAGGATAGGGATATATGTTGTTGACCCCAAAAATTTGTGACAAAGGATTTGCTATTCTTGCGGTTGTAATGGAAAAAATAAGCTCAAAGGGGCAAGACATAATTCAGCATGGACTGAATCAAGGACTTTTTCAGATTCTTGACATAACATTAGTACCTACGTAGAGACACTTGCATACGCAAGTAGATGGCAAAATGTGCCTTGAACAGGATACTCTTGCACCTAGTAGACACGGTCTTGTTAGTTGTTATATGTACAAGAAGAAGTACTACTAGCTGCTGTCATTTCAAAGGTGTGACAAACTAGAAAACTGGTCTCCTGTAACCACTTTCACAAAGGCAAAATTCTTTTTTTTTCCCTCCTCTACCTAGAGTTAAAACCTAACATCTTCAGTTTTACATCTTTCTTCTTTCATATAGCAGAAAGGTTACTAGAGTTGACACACTTCTTGCTTCCATTATTTTACATCTTTTTAGTCTCAGAACCTAGAATAGTTTCTTCTGCTTTACTGATAACAGAGCTTCTACAGCTCTATTAGTTACATATGAAGGTAGGAAACAATTAATTATATACTTACATATTCACAGCTCCCTAGCAACTGAAATGAATTTGGTACCTAAGCAAAAAAAAAATAAAGAAAATAGAATATCAGGATGGATAACACTTCAGACATCCAAGAAAATTAGCGCGCTGATAAAAAGTACAGAGGACAGCAGCTTACTTGGGCTTCTTTAGGATCACATAAAACTGAAACAGAAAGTGAACAATTATTCTCTCTACCATTGGCTATCATTTTCACTATAACCCCTTTATGGGGATCTTTCGTGTCTGTTGAAGCAAACAAATGAAATACCTTATCAGTTTAAGGAAGACAACTTAACCTATGGAGAAAGCAAGAGGCTTTCATATGCCAATGTAAAGCTTTTGAAAATGAACGAATATTAAGACTGAGGAGCATTTGAACTAAAAGATACAGGTGGGTCAAGATTGCAAGCTGACAATAACATTAGCAGAAGTGCATTTAAAATAACTAGAGCAACAAAGTGAGATGGGGTAATCTGGATGAAGCATAGGAGAAAGCCAACGCAGTGACACAAGATAGAGACCTAAAGGACAATCTATATGGGCCAACTGACAATAAAACAATCGAGATTTGCGAAAGCCTAATTGGAGAGTGATAATTATTAATAATCTTCAGATATTCAGAATTGACAATTGAATTCAAGAATACAAGTTCCAGTTTACCAAAGGATCAGATGCTGCCATGCAATCAAGACGAACTGAATCTCAATCTCAAGATGGCAATCCCGCTCAGTCCGGGGTCCAAAAAGCAATCACGATGCAAGTGAAACGAACTTGACTAGATGTGCATGTACTTGGGTATTTTGCTAGTTTCAGATTTTGGATGAAGTGTATGATGAGATATAGGTGCTGTTGCAGTCTCGAAAATTAACAATCAAAGAGGGTTTGCAAGATGGTGGCTAGGGTGGAGATGTGGTTGGTTGTCCATGCGAAGGAGAGTAAAGAAGGGTATCAGTGGCCGGGCAGCAAAAGGGCAAGGGGAAAACATTGCATGTGGTTTCAGCAGCAGAAAGAGGGCAAGAAGGAGAGGTTCCTGATGTTTCTGCAGTGAATAGAGACGAAAAACAAGGGGTATGGGTCCTGAACAGTGGCAGGGCAGCAAGGAGGCCGCCTAGGATTGTAGGGTTGGATGTAGTAGGCAGGGGAGTGGTTAAGAAAGGGATGGAGTTGAAGGTCTGCAGCAAGCAGAAACATCAAGAGGGGCCCTGTGGTTCCTTCGCAGCAACAACACTAGGAAGAGGGGAAGAACGTGAAAACTATCCTAGGATTTGAGGAGAAAAATAAGATGAATAATAATAATTCCATTAGGAATAAGAATCACTACACATTTCAATGAAATTATAAACTCTTCATTGAATAAAAAAAAAAAAGCCTTAAGTGAGCTTATACAGCAATACAAGGTTTGTCCATCAAGTATGAACTCCAAATATTTTCAATAAAATTATGAACTCCAAATAAGTTTATATAGTCATACAAGGTTTGGCCATCAAGTAAAGTCAAACTTACCAAATATAATCTATCCTACTAAGAACTACTATATATAACAAATCCTAGGAATCAACTAGTGTATAAATAATTAAGTGAAACGTGCCCAAACAAGTGCACCGAAAAATAGAGCTAATAACTCAATTTCTCAATATTAGACCATATGCTGACCGGTCATCCCATCACAAAGTTCTTGAAAAGCACAAAAGAGTAGCTTGTCAAAATGACAAAAAATTAATTCTAGAAAAGAAATTACAGTCTACAATAAGAAAAGCAATATAGCAATGCCAACAGAAACCATAATGCTTTCCAGTGTCATATCCTATTAAGCTTAGGTTATACTAACGAATTCACAAAAAAAAGTGTAACAAGTACCAATATGTTCACATCTTATGTATTCAAGAGATTAGTGTCTAAAGAACAAGCTGTTGTTTAGCCTGCAAAGGCATGTTAAGCAAGGTGAATCCAGATGAAGATGACATGGTCTTCAAGAATGTCAAAGGAAATTTGATAGCTTTGATGACAAATGACACCCCCAAAATCTTGTATTTGATAAACTAGGACAAATGCAGCCAAGCTGTGGTTTCATTATAGTTTCCTTTATAAAAGGGACTGTATGCAACTGTTGTGGTAGCAATCAATATCAACCACATGAAGATGTATAGAAGCCTTAATATTTATTTACATTGATGTAACAAGTTTTCACTTTTCACCAGTTAATGCAAGACTTCTCCCAAAAAAAACCAAAAAGAAAAAAGAAAAGGAAAGAAGAAGACAACAATATATAATTAGCAACTAATGAAGCTGTAATAGTGTGTAAATGAGATAATTGGAGGTTGGACATAGTGGAGCCCAATCCATTATAGACTAGAGAACTAGCACAAGCACAAACCATATATACAACAAAAGAGAATATAACAGTACCTATGAGGGAAATTTCTAGATTTGAAGCATAACCTATAGACTTGCAAACATAATATCCTGCAAATACCAAAAGTATCAATTAGTATCTCTGAACCTATCTGCAAATAAGCTTAGTTCTTCGAGAACTCGTACAAGTAAGCTATTTGGAACAACATAAAAGTATAGCCTATAAATAGTGGAAATAGGACTTTCAAGAAACCGTGAAGAACAAACATGTTGGCACCAGAAAGGATTGAACAAGTAATAAGCTGATAAATGTTAATTAATTCCATCATTCTTAATACAGGTCATATGTGAGTTGCAGTCAGGGGCTGTTTGGTTGCTTGACAGTGACCATTACTAAAAGTGGGCTTTGAATGTCCACTTGGTAAAACATTTAAAAGTGCCTTAAAGTTGAAATCCAACAGAAAGTGGACTTCAATGTATAAAGCTTTCTTCCCTTCTCCACGTCCAAATTTTAAAAGAGGATATCGACTTCCAACGGTTTTCAGTCTTAAAGTGGCACATCCATGAACCACTTTAAATGTTTACCAAATGGTTTCTTGGATTTGAGCTTTCCAGAAAGTGCAACTTATTCCATGTTGGATTTGCACTTTCCACTTTCATCATCCACTTTCAATCAACCAAACGGCCTCAACAGGAAGGTTTAGATATGGGGTTCAACAGTCAAACTTCATAAACATGTGATATGGGTGTTCATCATTCTTAAAATAGAAAGTTAAAAACATTAAGACTGAAGTAGGGAAGCCAGAACCGAGAAATAAAACTATATCAACTGCAGGGATACATTTATGAACTATGCAGTAAATAAACAAGAAGCGTGAATCTACTGAAAGTATAGGGGTGACTTTCAAATTATGAAATCAAGGTAGAGATTTTGGTAGAGATCAATCACTGAAGCAAATTCTTGGGAGGAAGTTTACATCTGGTAGCATATAACAAAATAGAAAATCAGATCAGTAAGAGGGATTCCATTACTTCCCAAAGGAAAGAAGACGGCTTTTAACAAAATTTAAAGAGAGGGCTTTAAAAATATGGCCTCATGAGATAAGGGTACTACGGAGTAATTAAGACTGGGCATATGCATAATACACAGAGAGCTGAGCTAGAACTGTATCACGAGGATTTGAGCCCTAGTCTTTTCATGGAAATTACGACATAGACCATTGATATAAGAACTTTGGATATTTTAAAAAAAAACTCATCTTTACACAAGGGTGATGTCAAAGTGATATCTATTAGCTCTACAGCTTGACTGTTTAGAAATTAACTAAATTCAAAGAGAGGGCTTTAAAAATATGGCCTCATGAGTCATGAGTCATGAGATAATGGTACTATGGAAGTAATTAAGCTTGAGCATACACATAATACACGGAGAGCCGAGCTAAAACTTTATCACAAGGGTTATCTTATCATTTGGAAATTACGACATAGACCATTTGATATAAGAACCTTGGATGTTTTATAAAAAAACCAACTTTACACCAAGGTGATATCAAAGTGATATCTACTAGATCTACAGTTTTGAATGTTTAGAAATTAACTTTCAAGTCTAATCTATGCATGTGAAGTTGTGTACACAATTGGTCCTTATTTGAATTCCAATTCCAATTTCATGTCTGTAAATACTAAATAAATCTAGTGAACTTGCTACTGAGTATTATATCTGCAGGAAATTAATATAGGGGTGACAAACCTCCAAAAAGATCTTACTTTTGACAATTGGCATTTACATTGATGATAAATACAGTGTGAAGTATTGTGATCAAAATACATTGTAGTAAAACCTATGCTTACAATAGATATCAAATTTGTTTTACTGTCCATTTCCTCATTTCTTCTGCTAGTTCTAAAAGAAGTCTAGTGAATGTACACTTTGGAGTTTGGACATGCTGCTACTTGATTGTAGCATATATCTATGCAACTAAGCCATTTTGCTCAGGAATATGTCTATGTAACCAAGCCACTTGACAATGGATATGAGAAAAGACTACCCCTTAGTTTTTTTTTGGCTATGCTGCTTTATTTCTCACTTATGAATGAATGTTATGTTCATAATTGCATCTCTTTGAACAAAGCACAGGCACAAAATCACTTAAGAAAACAGATGGTTAGAATCATAAGACCTTCCACATTGTCAGCTACTAGTGCACTGCACTTCATTCCACATCGTGATGGGCCTCCGCAGTCCTATTACAGTAAATTAAGGTCAGAAAAAGAAGATAGCATCGGAGGAAACCACGTCTATTCATTTTAAAAACAACCAGATCAAATAATTGTTAGAAAAAGAAAGAAGAAAGAAAACAGTAGCCAGATTGCTCTAAGAGAGATATATTTAGTTTGGCCTGTAAAGTTAATGCATATTTGTGGTTTCAAACCAAAACATGTGTTTCAATTTGGATTTAGAAATTTGAGCACCTAAGAGGTGATCACAGTAAACCCCAAGTTGTCAAGCATGGAGCGAATAGATGTTGCAAGCATGTAAGTTGCAGGCTCATCTTAAAATAAGAAACGGGGGCCCCTTTTCAAGTAAGAAATGGAATAACCAGAACCAAAGTGTATCTCAGTATGAGCCAGCAGAAGATCTTATCACAAGCCTTATGACCCTGCCCTTCTGGAACCTCTAAACACTAATTACCTCTACTCTAATGATTAACATTATTAACATTAGAATACTATAATCAGATTATATTCACTATTGATGAATGAACATGATTTAGAGTCTTTTTCTTCATTCATGTTCTCTTTTCCACTCTCTATAGAGCCTAACCATCATGGCATATGCTTTAGCAATAATAGAGTGCTTGCATCTTTTTCTGTTTTGCCGCTTTAGATGCACAAATTTATGCTTTTTTCTTGAAGCACAACCTCCTTTTGGATTGTATCTTCAGAAAAACCACTATATTCCTTTACATGCACATCCGCTCACCTCCATGTTCTCAAAGAAATCATCCCATTCCAAAACATCACCTGTCAGTTTTCGACTTCCATTACTTATTCAATACTTAATTTGCAAAAGGATGTTTATTCTCTCTTTGAATTCAGTAAGTTCACTTTCAATCATTCTGTGGCTCATTACATTCCTCTCGCTGCTAGCATGGAGTTCCACTAGTCACAAGTCTTATATTGCTAGCAGGAGTGTAATGAGCAAAACCATCTCGAGGTTGACTTGTTCCAGCTTGCTCCTTTATTCTTTGGGCAGGTCGGCTCTGAGTTCCGCTCGAACCAGATTCAAGCTTAAGTAGAATGATATATCGAAACAAAGTTTATTGGACATAATCATACAAATATTGTGAGGAACCAGTCATTAAAACTTATTTGATTGTTTAAGACAACTGGGTTTGCTAATTAAAGTCTTGACTTGAAAGTGAGAGGCTTAAAGCTTGTCTATTGAAGCCTCCTCCAAAGTCCAAGCTCGAGAATGACGGGAAAAATCTTCCCGTCACAGGAAGAGAAACGAGAGTAACAATGGATTCTTGCTAGTCCTCGTCAAAATATTCTTCTAGTATTGTCAGAAAATAACATGAAGTCCTCTCCCTCACACTCCTTGCTTGTGCATGTATGATCTGTGTGTATAAACAAGAATACTGACTGGCTAGAGCAGAGCAGTTCAATATCAAACTTCAAAATTTAGGTTACAACTTCATTTGATAAGCTAAATGAACATGCCGTTGTTCAGAGAAGCACGAGCTCTTTACCAAAGGCTCTAAAACTGAATTTTAATCTAAGGCACCAAAATGATTAGATTATGTGAAAGATATTTACTAACTATACAATTCTATCTATCCAATTCTTTTGAGATTCTCGAATTCCTAGTTTTATGCATGGAGTTTTAGTAGTTAACCTTTGTCGTATTGAACCAATTTCTTTTACTATTCATTCCCTGATACATCTATTTGGCACATTATCTTTCTCTAGGTTGCCATGCATCAAAATCAAGAGCCCAACTCTATTCATGACAAGCTTTAGATAAACATATTTCAGAGATGGACTCAGCATATAATCGGAGAAATGAGATAATGATGCAAATTTGGGCCATGTTTGGATTCTGGAAGGTGTTGAATGACGACATGACCAATTTGTATCTGAATTTGTAATGAAACAATCCAAACACCTCAAAATATTGATGCATGAAGTAAGCCAGAAGCACAACATGCCAAGTAGTCCACATATGCACCTTTGAAGCTAAGAACATCGATGACAGGTGTCCGAGGCTAGGCATGAACGAAGAGATCCTAGACCTCCCACTCAACCATTTTGATATGTTTTTGATACTAGCGCATACAACCACTTAGGGATAAAACAAATCACCCTAAGCCCAATAGTAATTTACTGACTATCCAAAGCTACATTATATGCTTTCTAAAATTATCCACAAGAAGACATCAAAAATCTGGACCCTTTTCAAGAGATTGCAGTCTTCGATTGACAATCGAATTTTCTTCCTCGTTTTCATGAAATGACTGGAGAATTCAACTAATACGCAATATACTGGATAAATTTAAATTACATAAAATACATTGTTTTTTCAACTTCTCAAGGATGATTATGTACATGACACATTGTTTTTTCAACTTCTCAAGGCTGATTATGTACATGACATGTTAGATGTAACTATTCCAATAATTACATATGTGGTTGTTATTTCTTTGCATGACTATTGACATGTTACAATAACTTTTGAAGGTTTTCCTACATTGTATCTCTGCCTAAATATGGTCATCCTAAATTAAGAATATAAGATACAACTTTCTAAGGTTTACCACACAATAAAGCATCACGTGAAATTTGTTATGATGTTTATCCCGATTTTTTTGATAAAGGCTTTGTTGTTGATGATGATGATGATGTCGTTATGAAATATGCTATGCAGGATGCCCTATCCAAATAATGTTCTCCAATGTAATTGTCATGAACTATGCTTAGCTGCATACTTCAGGAGATGGTAAGTTCAAGGAAAGCAGCTATCAAGGAGAGAACATACATGAAAGCAATTACCTGGCAACCGAAACATTTTGGTGGGTTGTGATTGAATATCATGTCATCGCATAGCTGTTCACATACAAATTGATGAGCTGTATATCAATGACCTGAATAACATGAAATTTAAGCAGTTTAATTTGAAGTGCTGTAGGTTCACTAACAAAATCCATCTCAACGTTATAAACATATGGGATAAGCTTCTCTGAGTCTATACTCAAAATTAATTCTAAGCAGTTCCCGGTATATTTACCAGCACTCCTAAGAGAATAATGTGAAACTTCAGAAGTTTAAAAAGAAAAGGTAAACTGATGAAGCCAACCTGAAACCAGAGTGAAGTCCCATTAACAGCTATCATGTAAAACCTACAAAAAGTTTCCATGTTATTGAACACAGAATATCACAAATTTCTAAAGCCTTAATAAATTGAAGGCAAGTATGCTACTCTGAAATGTAATATATGATTTTGATGTAAAGATGCTAAAACTCAACGATTGTTAAAAATTGTTAAGCTAAAATTGTCAAGCATCACAATTTATTCTCTTTACAGAACATTTATCCTATCTCCCCACCCCCCCCCCAAAAAAAAAAAAACCAAATGTCAAAATATCATTTAAAATAATAATTTAACCCAAATAAGGGAAGTGGATGTGGATGTGGATGGGGGTGGAGGGTGGCTAAGGCTGCGTACATCTTGACCCTGCCAAGACGCTCCTTATGCATGAGCCTCATGGAACTGGGACGCCCTAATGCTTTTTTGTTAATTATTGGTCGAAAATTCATCGAGTTGTCCAAATTCATCGAATTGTCAGATATCCCATAGGTCCTAGTAGTAGCTATCTATATTTCAATGGAGATGATGAGAAGAAATATATAACTAATTAAAGAATTTGACAAAATTATCGGGAAACTCCCCTAGCTCTGTTGAGAAAACGTGGTTAAATTAAAAAGAAAGACAAATACCAAATACTATTCCAGCTTAGCGTTTATATCTCCTGCCTACAGATCTCCGGACTATGTAAGCCCTCAATTCCAATCACGGTATCTCCCAATTCTACAATGGCCACAATTTCCACACGAAGAGAGCAACCTAGGACCAAGCCACTTATAAGTTGACTGAGATCTACGAAGCTCGAACACTACAAGGAAATCGACAACATGACGCATCGTCCCATACACGTATTGGAGACCATAATGGCACTTCAAAATACACTGGGACACACCAAAACCGTGTTAGAACAGTGTTGATGCAATATAAAATCAAGTCAATGTTGTTGGGGTTTATTGAATAGAAAGTGGTTGCACATCCATGTGACAAACTCCAAATATGTATTTCAATATAAAATTCGTATTTTATTGACTTGCATACATGGAGAGTGATAGTCCATGTAGTTGGTATGGTGGGATGTTTTACTAGAGGACAAGATCTAAATTCTCTAAGAAATATTTATATTTGTCACCATTTCTTGAGAATTTCTCTTAGGAGCTAGGCCCAGAAGGGGCCTAGCGACTCGGACGGATGACGCAAAGTGGCACCTGATGACGCACTTTGCATCGGACGGGAGATGGCGCTTTTACGTGCCATTGCATCGTTCAACGTTCTTTCCAGCGCGTCATTCAAGACGTGTTCAGCGCGTGGTGCAGTAGCGTGGGACAAACAACATGGTCCAGCGGTCCAGTGCTCCAGCGTGACCACTGACCAGTGCTCCCGATGGAACTGGGTTCCAGCGTGGAAGCTGCTCCTGCTGGAACCGAGGTCCATCATGGTTGTTTCGGTTTGTTTAGCGTGTGCGTTTCAGTTTCGTAATTGTCCACTTAGTGAGAGTTACTGTTGTAATTGCCAGCGTAATGAGGAGCTACTCTCAGATTTAACTGTCCATCATGGGTAGTTATGGCTGCTAGGGGACTTGACTCCCTTATATATTCTGTTGTTTTTTGCACTTAGGAAGACACTTCAGAATGTATGCAACGAGAGGAGAGTTTGCAGAGTGTAGAAGCCACGAAGTGCTGTCCGAGGTTCTGTCCCAGTGAAGTCCATCACCCGAAGGTGAAAAAACGAGCATTCCAGAAGTTCGTCTATGTGAACTTGATGGTTCCTGAGAGCATATCGACGAAAAATGGTCAACTCTTGCTTTGAGCAACAGTGACAGTCGTTAGTCATCGCCCAGCAAGAATTTCTTTCTTCTGTTTCTTCTAGTGGTAGCAACTAAGTTGCAAAGTTTTTTTAAAGCGTTCTATTTCCAGTAAATTGTAGTCCTTCAATTTCCGAGGAGTTGTAATATTGTTCAAGTTGTATTTTTTTTCTTGTACGATTTTCTGTAACCGGAAATAACAAATACTACATGGACCGACATATGATTCACAGACCAATGAAATATGCATGCTTAGATTCAATCAAGGTGAGAAGAAATTAGAACTGAAGAAATTAAGAAGAAGAAGAAGAACCCTAATTTTGGAAAAAAGCCAAATATGATATAAATTTCGTACCCATCCTCGCTGAGAACGCCGTGAGGGTGCTTGGGAGTGGGAGAAGCCAAGCTATAGTTGTAGAGCGCGTTGCTGCTGCGGACGCTGAGATCGCACCGGTGTCCACTGGCAGCGAGAGGAAGGAGAATAAGTGCGGCGATGAGAATTTGAAGGGGAAGAGTGCGATTTCTCTTCGGCATTTCTTCGAGCAGATTGATCGCAAGAAGAGAGAGAGAGAGAGAGAGAGCTTTTGTTTCTGCAAACGAGAAGTACCATGATGATTCGGCTGCTACTTGGTACTTGGACACATTTTTGGGCTCCGACCACCCGTTTGGGCTTGGGTTGGGCCACGGCTGATTTTAGTAAATGCTTAATAATGTCCAATAAGATCATAAATATCCTTGGGCCACATTTAGGCTGTGTTTGATTGGGCCTTTAATATTTCCATCACTTGTAGTGTTTGATAGAGAAAAAGAACAAAGCACAAGTTAGAGACAACAACCATGGGAGAATATGAGAAGAAACACATAAATGAAGAGAATGATGGACCTTTTCCGAGAGACCTCCATTATGATCGATGAGAAAACAAGTAGAGTACTAATATATTTGATATCAACACAATTTGATGTTATTAGACGCGTCATATCTATTTGTAGTCACAGTGAAGTTAATATAAATTATTTTCAAAACGCAAAATACAATACGAGTATTTTTTTGGAAATTATAATTACCAATGGGGCTTTTATAATGTCCTCGAATTTTCAAATATTATCAACACTATTCTCAATACATTATAGTTTTTTTAAAAAAAATTATAAATTTTTTCACTTTAAAAATTGGTGGACAGTGTAAAATTTTATTTCCCTTTTTTTTGTAAACACAAAATATATACAATTTTTTTTTATTGGGTTTAACGGGTTATTGGTTTTCTGCTCAAATAGTCCTCGAGCAAAAACACGCCTCTTTTGTACCAACCGTCGTCTCCTTCTCTCGCCGGCGTAGAACGCACAAATCCCTTTCAAAGCAAAAGAAAGCTTCACCGACACAGGTGAGATCTCTGTAGCTCAAAACCCTAACCCTAATCTTAACTCTCCGAAACCCTAACCCTAGAAAATTTGCTGCTTCCCGGAAGACGCGGGCGATGGCGACGAGCACAGCGGTCGATGCGCTGGGGAACCCGATCCCGACGTCGGCGGTGCTGACGGCGTCGGCGAAGCACATCTCCACGAGCTGCAGGTCGGAGAACAAGGCCTTCATCAACTGCAAGAAGAAGGACCAGAACCCCGAGAAGTGCCTCGAGAAGGGGCGGGAGGTCACCCACTGCGTCCTAAATCTGTAAGATCCTCTGAAGCGGTCAAATTTGCTATTTATTTCCATTTTTGGCTTCAAATTTATTTCGTATTTGTTTATATGCTTGATGCTACAAATATCAGCTGATTAATCAGAATGAAGTATCTACATGTGTTGGAATTGGTTATGCTTTGTCCGTCGTAGCGATTTGAGCATCAAATTAGAATTTTTAAATATGTTTAGGGTCTGCTTGGTAATGGTATTTTCACCGGCTTTGGAGTATTTTTAAATCTACCGTTTATGAAAACCCATGCTTGTTAATTTTTTTGAGCCACCGGATTTTGTCGGCTCAAAAACAACCATAATGTATTTTTGGATGGCTTTATAAACACCCCAAATCGGTGGATTTTGGGTGACTTTATTATTTTATTCCATTTATATCCTTGCCACAAATATAAATATAATTACTAGTAACTAAACCCTTTTTTTTCTGCGTTTCTCTTTCTTTCCTTCCCGTGGCTTCTCTTTTCTTTCTAATTGAAGAAAAATTCAGGAACTTGTCTTGTACTTGTCCTTGGAGCTTCATTGGTGGTAGAGTTGTTTTCTGAGACAAGAATGCATGAAAGACTTTTTTGATGTAGAGGTTACATTCACGTCTATAAACCCATATTTTATCAAGAATAAGTTTTATTTATATATGGACATAAAAGTAATTTTATTATTATAGAAAACCTTCATAACTGCTGGTTAATGAATTAACAAGCATGGATTGGACTGGTTTAAAAGCCGTTACTTAAAACCACAAAAAATCGGACCCCTCATAACAGTTCATTTCCGCTACTCTAAAAATATCTCATAACCGCTATCCCTATAATTGCCAAGCAGACCCTTAGGATCGAACTGAACACACTCACCGGGTACGAAATTGAGTTTTGGCATTAATTCCTGACAGGGGTTCATTCTTGATGGCTTTATACCGAGAAATATCTTGTCGAATCGGGATACATGTATCGTTTTGCTTGATTAACGTATCATGTGTATCGTAAAGAGATGCATTATCCCATGAGAAAATAGATTGGTAGAGCGCATGTATAGGGATAAATTTAACACATTAAGCAACAATAGTCGGCATCGAGAATTCCACTAAAAAAGTCTCAAACTTTACAATGGCGTT
This sequence comes from Iris pallida, assembly GCA_029216955.1. Classification (NCBI taxonomy): domain Eukaryota; kingdom Viridiplantae; phylum Streptophyta; class Magnoliopsida; order Asparagales; family Iridaceae; genus Iris; species Iris pallida. The sequence continues at coordinate 6,384,321 of JANAVB010040218.1, read as the reverse complement.
CTTAGTACTCAAACACAGGGCCGGCCCTGAGTTTTTTGGTGCCCAGGACAAAAATCATAACGGTGCACCACTAGGCCTCGAACTCGTGCCCCTTACATAGGAGTTGTAAGTGAAAACCAACTTTGCTAACAAGTCATTATGTTATGTTGTGTGAGCGCTAATATTTAAAATACAACCAAAAGTGATATATATAAGAAAATAACCTTCCAAAAGAAACACACACACACACACCCCAAAAGAAATTTTGTTGCCTCAGGCGGCTGTCCTGTCTGCCCTATGGTAGGGCCGGCCTGCTCAAACATGTAGGTTCATCATAATATAGCTTGTGTATATCATGTAGATGTAGTTCTTTAGGAGGCTCTTAGACTTGCATAGTTGATTGGGTTTTGAATGTTGAATCAGTTAGATCGGCTTATTCATGAAGGGTGACTAGACCGAGGAAATTGTTTGTAAGGTTACGTCAAGTAAAAGCGTCATGATGTTTGTCATAGGGAAGGAGGACTGCTCTAAACTTGCATAAAGAAAAAGGCTTATCCCATTCCATGTGTAATCAGCTTGCCACAGGTTAACTACATAAATGTACTGGGTCGGTCACTGCATGCTTGATTTACACGTATTTTCTTATTCTTGTAAAATTGTGAAAGAAATGATTCTCTTTGAAGTTGTTCGTTTTTGAATTGGTTACAGAGAGGCTGATTTGGTCAAATTTTTACGAGGCTAGGTAGATGCTATGTGTCATACATGTTTTAGTTGTAGCTACTGTTTGTAGGATTTTATCTCCCTATGTTATACTTAAATCTAATATAGGAATAAGAGATCAAGAATAGTAATGGCTTAGAAGTTATGGTCAACCTTCTTTGGTTGATTATGTACAAGATAAGAATGGTCAAATGCTTGTTGGTAACCAGGAGAAAAGTGCTATGTTTTTTCGTGTTAGTGGGAAGCCCGCAAATGCGACGCTTGGGTATTTTTATTGAATATTATATGGAGGATGAATAAGTCTAGAAATGGCCATGGGGGATGGATTTAATTAATATGGGGCTAACAACCACCGCAACTGAGGCTTAGCATGGTACATCAAATCTTAATAAAACTATAAATTCACTAAGCTCCCTAGACCAAGTAGTAGGCTATATATAGGGCTCATATATGCAAGTGAAAATGAGAATTCTTAGCTGGTTATGTATGTAGACAAGATAGAGGCAAACATTGATACATATTATGAAACATAATTGCAAAAGCTGAGGCCAAAATAAAAATTAGTGAAGGGTTTTGACAAAATATAAGATGGAACTTTATATTCTCTATAATATAGCCATGGTTTCTGCTGAAGGAGAAGACTTAATAGTTAATGTACATTATTAGGAGCTGTGAAGAAGATTCTAAGGGTCTCTTCAATGTCAATGTTCAACGAGAGGATCGTACAATAAAGGGATTTAAAAAGGCTACCTAGATCTTCAGCTGGAACTAGTTTATCTGTGTATTTTTCTTTTGGTACATACACTGTATAACTATAGCTGCAACCTGCAACCGACCCGACCTGAGTTTAGTTGAGTTCATGCCATGTTCTAGCTTAGCTCGTTTAAGGTTGGGCATTGTTGAGCTGAACTCGAGCTCAAGCTCAGGCTTGAATGGTTCATGGGCAGCTAGGCTAGGGAGCTGCTCAAGCTCGAGTCATGCTCCAGCTGAAGCTGTGTGCCTGAACTGGGCTTTTATGGGCCTCGGTCACCTAGTGATAGCATGAATAGCAGTGCAACTTTATTTGTGCTTAGCTGCAAAATTCCTCTGATCCCAAGTGATATAGGACTTGAATAGCTCCGCAGACCTTCTAACTTACCGTCCATCAGGTATTCGTAGGGATGTATGCGTGTCGGAGGTTGAAACCTCTGCCTCCATCTCCACCAAGAATATATGCCAACACATCCTTTTCTGACTTTAACTTGGATGAAATATTCGCTCCAGTCCACGTATCCACATCCGCCTCCACCTGTGGAGCCGGTTCAACATAAACACATGTCGAGGGTGAAGTACTAAGAAGTGTCTATTTAACTAATAGATAGCCAAAAGAGTCGGGTGCGGAGGCGAGGGCAGAATTGGTGTTAGATATGTCCTTGCCTCATCGTTTGACTTTGACTCATGGATCTTACCTCCATATATGTCTCTTCCTTCCACTTAGCTACCTCCATATCTTCCCCAAGACGGGCCTGGCTGGTCGGATCTCTACCAGACCCGAGTCTATTTGCATCCCTAGGTCTGAGTTTGGCTTTAGCAGGGTCCACTATGATATTAAAAAAATCTTGAAATGATGACAAATTTGTATATACATTTTTTTAAAGATAAGGCCAGTCATTAGACCATCCCTGTCCTGGGCTAATAGCACCCAAAAAAACTCCCATTTTTCCGAGCTGGGATTCAAACCCATGCCCGCTCCTCCCTACCGGTGCTACCACTTGACAAATTTGTATAAATTGCACCTATTGCATACATCGTGTTTGTGTCCAGGTCAAGGTCGGATAAGACTTATGCAGACACATTCTTGAACTAGATAATTCTTCATATATCAAGGCCTCAGATGCTTGAAATGATATTAAGTTGCAGTGGACATTTAACAAATATTCCAATAAACCACATGGTTTATTTATAAATCTACTTCATATTAATATAACAACTCCCACTATTAACCAATCCTTATGCTGAGTTTGGTTGTCAAGAAAATGAGAGAAAGGAAAGGAAAATGAAACCTGATCCTATATAAATGGGATATCATTTCTACATGAAACACGTACATTTTCCTTCTCTTTCCCTCACTTTCTACCCAAGCAAACACAGCCTTAAGGAAATCATATAAGATTGAATTGAAATATGAAACTGGGAATCAGGGAAAGAGACTAGTGTTTGAGAAAAAGTTGTCAATCAGAGAAAGAGACCAGAGTTAGTAACCTAAGATATTTAAAGTAATTGTCTTAGTCAATATAAATATCCACTGGTCCCAGTTGTTTTCTGATAAAAAAAAATCAGTATTTCTGTGTCTTTCCTCCAAAAAGTTTGAAATTTATGAGCAAGATCCATATTCACGTTCTCAGTGTTAACTGATTCTTTAGTCTAATCATAAACTGTGATACAATATGATTATCTAAGAAGGAGATGTTACGTGAGAAAATTTCCAAACTTCCATGAAGTAATCTCTTGAATACTTGCAAAATATCGAGTCAACATTTTTTGTGATTAATACTAATTCAAGTTCATAAACTTAGTGGAGAAGCACCATGACCAGAAGCTTCTCAATACAAGAAGGAAAAAGAAGTGAAGAAACACATAAGACTACCAAATTTACATACTAAGTGTGATACTTTCAACTCATTTCTGAGAGTTATTGACTGTGTGGTGTAGACTGCGTTTTTGCCCTTTATTTCGAGTAAAATCCTTGCTCAACCAGTCCTGACGATTCAGCTCCCAGTTATCGTCATTGTGCCCATTGTTTTACTTGTTCGAACTCGAGTCCTGAACAACCATGACAGACATTGAACACCTGAAAGATCATTGTAAAACCAATCATCGTCATAATGAAAGGCATTATTGGTAAAACTTGACTGAGGTAGAAAGACATTTTTGGCCATCCCTGTATAGCTGACAGAAGTATTATTCGTGTTTCACAGTAAAATAGCATTCAACTATGAATTTGTCAAACATCGCTAAGAGAATTAAAGTTTGATACGAAGCTTAGCTTACTTTCAGAGAAGGATCATTTCAATTGTGTCGTGAATTCTGTTGTTGGCAGCGGCAATTAGTTCCATGACTGCAAAGAAAGCTTAATAACAACTGAACATTACCCTCTTGTTGATCGTCTATCATCTATGCTATGGCAACTTGAGCGACAATATGAGATCATGTCATGATAGGCCTAAAACCTAGGTAGTAGCCCATGCAAGTTTGAATGGCACTCCGATTGCCTCATGAAATATAGAAATATTTATATATTTTTTACAAGTTTGAGAGTTTATGTTAAAATTAATGGAAGTATAATGTATATTAGTAATAGCATGAGAAGTACCAATTTTTTTATATGGTATATAATTCAATAATCATATTGGAAAGAAGTATTATTTTTATCATGTGTAATTTGTTATATATCATTTACTTATCGTATAATATTGAAAAAAATATGTATTCTTTATAGTTCTTAAGTTATGCGACATTTCTTTTTTTATTTTTGTTAAACTTGATTAGATAGCAGCAATTTGTTATTTACTTGTAAAGAAAAGCTTAAAAATAATTGTATGATATGATATGATAGAACTATTCATGTGATGTTTGAAGAGAGTCATGCATTATAATCTTTATTTTGAAAAGATAAGTCTACATCTACTACCCTTTATATCACCCAGGACTGTTCGAGTCTGGTTCTCTGCACGTTGATCCTCGATTTTGCGTCTGATGCAACTCCTTGGTCTACCAGCTCGGGCCACACTCCATTGCGTGTTCTACTTGAACTGACTGTCGGTACCAAAATCATTTTGCCTCGGTAGATCTTTCCTCCAGATCTTGCTCTTAATCAGTCGTTTCCTAAATATCGTGGTTCATCCCCTTTAATATTTAAGCACATAGCGCGCACAAAGGGATTCGAACCTCCAATCTTATTTTCCGGGTCTTTATGTCTTCAAGCCATTGTCACATGAGCTAATGCTTGTTGACCATGCATTATAAACTTGCTAATACTCTTTTATAAGTTGTAGCATTAATTTGAAAAAATTGTTCTTGGGTATGTCAGATCCCTAGTAATGTTCATATCATACCAAACACGAGGATGTTAGATTCCTAGGGATGTGTCATGTAAGATTCCTGGGTATTTTATGCCTAGGTATCACATTCCTGGTATGTGGTTCAAGATGGGAATGTTCTAACCACATAACATACACAACCTTAGGGGAGTTATCAAACTGGTTTAAAGATTTCCTGATTAATAAACAATCTTGGCCTATGAAAAGGCTGCTTATTGGATTCATGATCTTACAATATTCCTTTTTTTTCCAGTGGACCATTTCAAATATTCTCTAGTAACACCTAGTAATAATCTACCCTTGAATGGGCTTTTGGGCTAGTCCACAGTGTTAAGTAATAATTCCTTTTAAGGGTATTTTCTTGAAAATTGTGCATTGTTTACTTTTGAAGAATAAAAGATAGAGAACTTCCTTTTGAAGAATAAACTTACACATTGCTTACTCGTGCCATATACAAGGTGACTGATTCTCTGATTGATTTCCATTCACGAATCTTTACCCTGAATATTTGAATAGCTATTCATTTTCGGATCTGAGCATAACTTACTCTTTGTAACATTTCCAGTTTGATGATCCTTTCAAATATCAGTCTAATCCCTAAGAGAATTATGAATGTTTACAAATTTGAAATTCATCACCGATCCAGAATATTTAGAAGGTTAAAAAGAGTTAATCCTCTTGTGACAGACAAGGGACATTTGATGCGTAGACTAGTGATCTGCAACGGAAGCTGGTGTGGCATGTTGGCAGGGGAACAATTTTCATCTGCCTCCATGGCTACCTCTAAAAGAGGTGAAGGTACTAGAGAACAATTTTTAGAGAAGTCTACCACTGAACTGGAGGTGGAGCAAGGGGTCTAATATTTGTTTGGTTGGTGGGCGTGGGTTGGGGGATGATATTTTTGTGGGTAAAAAACCTACCAGTGAATCAGAAACTATTCTCATTCCCATAGCTTAAATTTCTAATCAGTGCTATATTGGTCATCATTACATATAGTATCATCCAGAGTGTGAACTAATTACTCTTGAAGGTGTAATGGACCTAGTTGCTTGGTTTGCATATTTTTGCCTAGATGGAGTTCAGTTTATGGCATGCTTTTTCACTTTTTTGAGTTTATATTTTATTTTAGGATGTTTCTATATGCATCTGATGTCTAACTAAAAATCTATATTCATATATTGATATAAACAGCAAAGTATGGCTCGGATCTGATTATTTATGGTAGGGCTTAATGCTCTCTCTCTCGCTCGCTCTCTATCTCTCTCGATTATGCATCCCATAGTAGAACTTGGTGATGGAGACAAAATTTCATTAGTCCTTGTAAGAGGATTGTTAGTAAGGCCCAACCCATTTTCTAGATTCTAGATTTAGAATGTAGGAGCTCATTTTGTAGAATAGTAAGACCCATCCTAGGTTTCAATTTCTAGATTTTCAGGCCCAACCCACCCACATGAGCTATTGGTTGGGCCTGAGAATTTCTAGATTCAGAATGTAGGAAATCATTTTGTAGAATAACAAGTCCTAATTTGGAGCCCAATTATAGATTTACATTATTTTTTTCTCACTTTAATTTTTGACCACACAATCTTTTGGGACCAAAGCTCATTTTATCATTTTCTGCTATTCTCATACAAGTCCAATCCATTCTACATTTGCTTACTTCTCGAAATGTTGGGCCGCAAGATAGAAATTTTGAGCACCATCTACTAATGATGCTCTAACTATCCTCCTGCGAATTGGATGGTATTTGTATCAATTGCTTGGTTTAAATTTCGAAAGAATCACTTCTTTCTTCCGACATATTTCATTATTTAAGACTACAGGGAACTTTACTTGCTGCTGACGCAACACCAGTTTTGAAGCTATTTTAGTTCAAAATCATGAAATTCTTATGACTCTTGTTTTGCCACTCAGTTCCATCGCGTCTTTTTCTTGAATATATCTTTCGACTGCTTGATTATTAACTGCCTTCTGGATTTCCTGCAGCTTGAAAGGGCTCCATCAGAGCTGCTCGCAAGAGATGGATACTTATGCAAGGTGCATGTACTACAACACCAACGAATTCGACTTGTGTCGTAAAGAGCAGCAAGCGTTTGAGAAAGCGTGCCCCTGGTCCTCTGAATAAGTCATCGACGGAGCTTTACATCCTCATGATTTTATGAATTCGAATAATCCAGGAGAAATCTCGCGGTGCAACTCTTTCACCTCGCTTTCGTTCAAGTAGACAGTTGTACTCTGTGTGGACTTAATTTGGATTTTACTCAGACGGAGACAACAATTGGGTTATTTTCTGGTTAAAATGTGACTTAATAACTAAACTTGATCCTGTTTATGATTTGTGTTGTTGTGAAGTTACCAGTAAATGTACTGGTCCAGTTGAAGTTCTATGATTAAGTTCCTAAATCATATATATGGCTCCGTAGGTTTATTGGGTTTGGATCTCTTGTTCTCAATCAACGCAGTTTTTATTCTGTCCTGGTAAATCACTGTGGGTCCCACCTGTCATTTAGCTATGGTGTTAATACAGTGGCACAGTAATATTTGATAAGGGTGAGCATTCGGTTTGACCCGAATAACCAAAAATCGAATTGGAACGAAAATTGAATAAGCAAAACCGAAACCGAGCCGAATTGGTCCATAACCGAATCAAATCGAACCGAATTAAATCGGTTTTCGGTTTATTTGTATTTTTTTAAATATATATAGTAACTATATATATATATATATATATATATATATATATATATATATATATATATATATATATATATATATATATATATAAAGTAACTAAATTTTTTTATTCGGTTTTCGGTTTTGGACCGAAACCCCAAACCGAAACCGAATAAGAAAATTTAGTATTTTCAAAACTGAAACCGAACCGATTTTTTTTTTAAAACCGAACCGAATCTCGTATTCGATTCGGTTCGATTTTCGGTCCAAAACCGAATAGTGCTCACCCCTAATATTTGATGCCTGCTATTGTAGTATGTCATATCATAACTTGGGTTTTTAACCAGCAGAATCGAACCTTCAGCTTTCACCTGTTATTTTTGAGAGCAATGGGTTACAGCCAAATGAGTTACAATGGGTTATAACCGGCTACGTGACAGTTATCAATTGTAACCAGAAGAATCGAACCTTCAGCTTCCACCTGTTATTTTTTAGAGCAATGGGTTACAGCCAAATGGGTTACAATGGGTTACAACCGGCTACGTGACAGTTATCAATTGTATCCCTCTTCTCATGTGGGATAGGCATGGAAAGGGGGCCAATTGTCAACCGTCATGTAGACGATTGTAAATTTAGCATATTTGTATTTTTTGAATAGGAGCAATGCTAGAATTACAACAAAATGGTTTATAATCCATTTACAATCGCCTATGTTGCGGTTGTCAATTTTCCTGAACTGTGAGCGGGGGTTTCGTATCAATTTTCTGTAAAATGTTCAAATGTCAAAAAAAAAAAAGTAAGATTTTTTTTTTTTTTTTGTAATAAAGCTTTTTATTATCAAGAAATCAAGTTATATGTTTATTACAAAAATCTTTTATTCGGACCGCAGACTGGCACCTGACCTAGACCTGACTTGGTAGGGATGCAAGTAGGTTGGGTACATCCAACTCCGATCTCAATTACGGCTGCAACAAGTGCTACTGGAGTTAGGAATACATAGTTTCACTTGCAAAAAAGTACTGGATCCAGTGTGGGATCAATGCACGTCGTGCCCATGAGTCCGTGTCTGTATCCGTACCAACGCAACGTAGTACATAGGATACCCATACCTGGATCCCAGCTTACACTACTGAATGCCAATATCAACCTCCTAGTTCATGCATGTCCTTCGCTACCAACCAACACCAGCACAACCAACCCTTCCCTGATCACAATCATGCATTCTAAGCATAGGAAACCACCAGGAGATTCCCTACAATGTCAAAGTACTTGCAATCTCGACAAAGTTTGGGCAAGTGAAGGTTACAAAAAATTGTTAATCATCAGAAATAGGTTGTGTTGCCATGCCAACTCATATATAGTTACATTACATACCTAGTACCTTCATATATGTTAGTCATGTTCACTTTCAGACACACCTACAATTTTTTTTAATATTACTAAAAATTTATACATAAATTTAAATTATATTAAAATAGTTTAAATATTAGTTAAATATATTTTAATTAAAGTTTGTTATGAATATGTTTGTAAAACATTGGGTATACCGTGTAGTTAATTTAAACATAACTAGTCTACATGTTTACACGTATTTTAATTAGGATATCATAAGGTCAAGGTCATTTGTCGTCTTTTCGTCCTTTTATTTTTTTTAATTTTTTATTGAGAATAATAGCCTTTGGAAAATGAAAAGAACAGAAAAATTTATTACTATTGGAACATGAAGAGTTGTAACATAAATGACATACAAGTTGAGATAATAACATCATGTTTATAAATATTTTAGGAATTCAAAAGTTCCACCACCAAGTTTTCCTATTATATGCAGAATAGATTTGAATATTGAATATATTTAAATTTGAATTTGAATTTGTTATATTTAAAACATTGTTGAAAAAAGTTTAAATGTCTTATATATATACAACATGAGAAATCGAAACTCAGCCAAACAAGAAAATTACCTCCCACTTTAACCACATGAGTTAAAAGAAATATTTGATTATAATTGGATAATATTCTTATTATACGTTGTTATAGGTGCTTTAGCAATTATTTTGATAAGATTAGAAGAAGAAAAAAAATTATTTTACGTGCAATGCACGTGCTTTTACTAGTGTTTGTATGATTTTGGGAGTTTACAACCAAATGAGTTATTATCCATTTACAACAGCCTACAAGGCGGTTGTAAATGGATTGTAATCCATTCTATCCTATGATATGGCAAAATTTGGACTAGTTTGAATTCCCTCCCATGGTATATTTTGGGGACAAAATATTTAGATAGCCCTTCAAAAAAAAAAAAAATATTTAGATAGTTTTTTTTAATTCTTCTCTATTGTCTATTTTTACTTTTTTTTTTAAAAAAAATTAGTACGCTAAAATTTTCTGATATAAATACACACGCTCAACATGCAGAAAAATCTGCATAATTGACATGGATCTCCATCCGTGCGACCTCTCATTCCTATTCCTATTACTCCTCACCACCACCACCGCCGCCGCCGCCGCCGCCGCCGCCGCCACCAATGGGCTTCCGACGAGCAAAGATCCTTTCCCAGAAAGCCTCAGCGTCGAGCACATAGACCCCACGCTCCCCCCGCTCCTCCGGCCGGGCCAGGCCCCCAGGTGCTCGGCCGTGGTCCTCCAGCAGGACTTCCGCGGCGGCGCGCTCGGCTCCACCCTCGCCTCCGCCAACTACAGCCGCCCCCTCGACTGCCCCTCCCCGTGGACCCGCGTCGTCCTCGAGCTCTCCGTCTCGGCCTCCGGTGCGCCGCAGAGGCACCGCGTCGCCGCCGTGTGGATCGACGGCGCCGAGCTCCTCCGCTCCGCCACCCCCGTCCCCGCGGCCCAGGGCGCGGCCTTCTGGAAGGTCCAGAAGGATGTCACGCGCCACTCCGCCCTCTTCCGGCAGCGCGGGTCGGTCGTGTACATGATGCTGCACGGCTCCGACGACCGCGAAGGAGGAGGAGGAGGAGTTTACAGCGCCAACGTCTCCTTCCACTTCTACCGCAGCAGCCTCCGCGGCGCCGCCGGCACCTCCCAGTACCCGACCGTCAAGGGGCTCTATCGGGAGCCCGCCGATCTGGTCCTGCCTGTTTCTAACAAGGACGGACACTCTGGCTCCGGCTTCTGGCTCACGGTCACCGGCGGGAGCCACGTCGCGACGTCCCCTGTCAAGATCCCGATGAACTCGTATCGAGCCGTGCTGGAGATCTTTGCGTCGTATCACGGCAGTGATGAGACTTGGTATCCATGTGCTCCATCTCTACTCCTAGCGGTTCCATTAACTACTTACATATATATGGCTAAATTACAATTTGATACCCTCAACTGTTCTAATTTTTCAACTTTGATAGGTATCAACTTGATACCTAAATTTCAAAAATGACTAAATTATCCCTCATCTCCCTCCCCCCTCCAATACCGGCTGTCACCACCCTGCCACCCCCCACCCCGTGGCTCCGGTCCCTCCCCGCGCTGCGCCCCTACCCCCCCCCCCCCCCTCCGTCGCACGCCGGCTGCCACCGCGGGAGAAGAGAGGGGGCTGGAGGCGCCGGGATAGTGCAGTCGTAGGGTGGAGGGCGGCGGGACGGTAACAGCCGGTGGGAGGAGGAAGGAAGATGAGGAGAATTTCGTCATTTGTGAAATTTAGGGTATCAAGTTGAGGGTATCAAATTAGAAAATTCGAATAGTGAAGGTATCAAATTGTAATTTAACCACATATATATATTATATATTATTCATTATAGGACACGACATGACACCCTAAAGTTGCACTAGAACCAAGCATGTGTGTCCGCATTGTGTCGTATTTGTGTCTGTGCATGAAAGGTTTCCATAACAAACATGAGCTACTCTAATTAGAAATTAGAAATATGGCGTGACACCTCTAGTTTTATATATATATATATATATATATATATATATAATTCGCTTCTTCTTATGGGAACACCTACATATTGACCTATTACACGCAACAAGACACTCTGAAATGTACTAGGACGAAGTATGTGCGGTCCGTATTGTGTCGTGTTCGTGTCTGCTGCACGAGAAAGGTTTCCATAACAAGCACGAGCTACACTCTTAAAAATTAATTTGAAACAACTTGTGACAGGTACACGAACCCCCTCGGCGCATCAACCCCCGGCCAGGCTGGCAACCTCTTCCCTCCCGGCATGAACGGCGGGTTCCGGCAGGTCTACGCGACGATCGACGACAAGTTCGTAGGCGGCCACATCCCGTTCCCGGTCATCTACCCGGGCGCGACCAACCCCTCCCTGTGGTCCCCGGTGGCCCCGATAGGGGCCTTCGACATGCCGTCCTACCACCTCGAGGTGACCCCGTTCCTCGGCCTCCTCCTCGACGGCCAGGAGCACGGGTTCGGTCTCGGCGTGCGCGACGCCCAGCCGTACTGGCTCCTCGCCGCGAACCTGCACCTGTGGGCCGACCCGTGCTCGGACTCGTGCAGCGGCGGGCTGGTCCGGTACAAGCTGCCCCCTCTGCGGATCATCCGCGACGCCAAGTGGAAGACGGACGGGGAGTCGGAGATCGACGCGGAGGGGGGGCTCGAGCGGTTCGAAGGGTGGGTGAGCTCGTCCTTGGGCAACCTCACCACGGTCGTGCAGCAGAAGATCAAGTTCACCAGCAAGGTGGAGGTGCACGGCCAGGGGACGGTGAAGCAGGTGGAGGTGACCAGCAAGAGGAGGGCTCAGGTGGAGGTCCTCAACGGCCACAGGACGCTGCGGAGGGCGGAGGTGCTCACGGAGGCGCCGCTGCACGTGAGGACGTCGAGCGCCGGCGCTCGCGGCGGGGGGATGTCGTCGCGGAAGACGAGGGTGCTGCACCACCTGGAGGAGATCCTGAGCCTCGTCGACGACCGGGGGGAGACGACGAGCAGGCTGATGGACCGGCAGGAGGCGGAAGGCTCGGCGCTGATGCTCGACGATGGCGACGATGGCGGCGACGGAAAGACGGCGGTGTGGGAGAGCGGGAGGAGCAGATCGCACTATAAGTACAAGGACGGGAGCAGCTGCTTCCTTCGGGAGGTCCATGCGGCTGCTGGAGATGTTATGATGGACAAGAGTGGCGCGTGTGCAGCAGTTTCTTTTTTTTTGAAATCCCACTCACACACACAATTGGGGGGCTCGAACCTTGCCGGCCCCTCCGGATGTCCGCTCTAATACCACTAGGCTAGAGAGCTCGGAGTTGTGTGCAGCAGTTTCTGATGTCTGAAACTTCTTTGGATCACGGAGAAATAATTAAGAGAGTGCTTTTGAAGCTGCTTGCTTGCATGTATAATTATATATTGTATATCTTTGTTGTATGTGGGTACGTGGGATCAAGTATATTAATGTTCAAAAATGCTATTTGGCTTCTAAAAAATTTGGTTGATATCATCTTTTATTATGTGACATATGACATGGCTGATGATATGACAGTTGACTTGACAAAATTAAACATTAAAATTTAATATTAAGTTTAATATTGATATTAACATGAACATTAATATTAAAGTTAACATGAACATTAATATTAACTTTGACATTAACATTAACATTAAAATTAAAATTAATATTAGAATTAAAATTAATATCAAATTAACATGAATATTAATATTAATATTAACATTAACATTAACATTAAAATTAATATTAACATTAAATTAAAATTAGTATTAACATTAACATTAACAATAAAAAATTGGGATAATTAATTTTTTTTGTTAAAATATGACATGTCAGCTGCCATGTCAGTTGCCATGTCAGATGCCACATAATGGGAGATGACATCACCCACAAGTTTTGGGAGCCAAATAGCATAATTGATTAATGTTTGACCAACATCGGTACATTTGGTCATACGGAAGATTTATCTTCAGTGGATTGAGATATATAATTACCATAGTGATATAGAGATACAACTACCTAACCAATACAACTTATACGTACTCGAACTCGGATGGAATCCTCTCGATACATAACTGACATGTATACGTTCTCCTAAGTCCTACGTATTTTGGAACTGGGACGTTATATTTTTTTTAGACCTGCAGAGCTCCTCAATCTAATGACTGGTAAGAAGAGGCATATTGGTGGAACTAGTGAGGATATTTGCCAAGATCAATCACATTTGGAGGACCAGAGAGCGGATGAGGAAGGCATACGACATACTGAGCTGAGTCCACTTGTCATAGACAATCTGGCGTGGGCTAGATTAATACAGACATCGGAGGGAGGAACGGCTTCAGAAAAATTATTTCTTTTCTGGCTGAGTAATGTACTCATGGAATATGAGCTAGTGGTTCTGACAGTGAGGGGTGAAAATTTTCTATTGATTTCCAACAGGATGGTATGTTTGTAATGTCTTCTCTATTTATCAATGCAACTATCTTTTTGCAATATATATATATATATATATATATATATATATATATGTCCCTATGGTACTAGTAAAGTGGTAGTTAGGGGGGCCGTCCAAGTACAGGTCTTGGGTTCGAATCTTCTCTCGGGGGGGCCGTCCAAGTACAGGTCTTGGGTTCGAATCTTCTCTCGGACGGCTGGGTGGCTTATATAGCCATGACCCGGCTTGAAGAAAGGACATCTCAATATATATATATATATATATATATATATATATATATATATATATATATATATATATATATATATATATATATATATATATATATATATATATGGAGCGGATCAAAAGCCCTCCTTAGAAAACCCCCTAAAAATCCCTCTCTCTCTCGGTCATAATATTAACATTAATATTAATGTCAATTTTAATATTAACATTAATATTAATGTTAATATTAATGTTAATGTTAATATTTTTTTTTAATTTATATTAATGGTAATGTTAATATTAATGTTAATATTAATTTTAATGTTAATTAAGTTTAATGTTAATTTTAGTATTTAATGTTAATATTAACATTAATATTAACATTTACATTAATATTAACATTAAATTACGGTCGAGGGTGAGGGAGATTTTCTAAGGAGGATTTTTGATCCGCTTCCATCCATATATATATATATATATATATATATATATATATATATATATGTGTGTGTGTGTGTGTGTGTGTGTGTGTGTGTGTGTGTGTGTTATATAAGGGGATATGTGTGTGTGTGTGTTATAAGGGGATATTATAGTTTAAGAATGAGAGGATACAAATTAAGTGATTTATTATTTGCCAATTTGTATCCATTCTAGTTAATTTCTTTTTGTTAAATCTTGTTATCAGTAGTGTGTTTATGTGTTTATGAGAATTTCCATGAATAAAATAAATACAAATAAATATTTGATTTGTGTCAACGAATCATTTTTATTTTTTTACTAAAATCCGAATCCATAAATAATAATATTTTACTTTTGATATTATCTATTCTAATATATAATTCAGATATGATAATATCAAATCTTTTGTTTCAAATAGATATTGTGGAGATTATTATTCAAATATAATAATATATTCTCATCTAACATTTAATTAAAATGTCAAGTCTTAGTAGGATTTAAACATAAATAGTCATAGTAGTAGGATTTAAACATAAATTTTAAGAGCTAGAAAATATATTATATTCAAATATTTTCGTAATTTTCTATTGTAATCTAGATTTAATATCCAAATCTTATGTAATCTACAAAATTATTAAAAGTAATAAATCATGCCCATTCTAACCTATCTAGAAATTAGAAATTTAAGTACAATATTTGATACTATTCGATCCAGCCCATTCTAACCTATCTAGAAATTAGAAATTTAAGTGCAAGATTTGATACTATTCGACTTAATCACCCTTAAAAACAACTTTATGGAGCAAATTCCAATATGACGACCAACCGAATTAAAATTTAAATATTGTATATATTTTGATTTATAAAAAAATAAATTACCGTTTAACTAAGGTCAATTTAGATATTATATTTTGAATTGAAAAAAATAGAATTTAAATAACATAGTATTTCAGTTTTTTGGCTAAAAAATATTCGTTCTTTTTTTCTTCACGAGATTTGAATTTCAAATTAAACATCTATGTATCAATATTTATAACAAAATAAAAAAATGTGTTGCACATGCATTATGTGTGCATGTTTTACAGAATTTGTCAAAATAAAAAAAAAGGAGTTGCACTTGTAACGTGTGTGCCGGGTCACTAGTATATATATAACCAAATGTCCGACAATAGAAGTGTGAATAAGTCCATCGCTTGAGTGCAACCGAAACAAAGTCTTGTTGGACTCATGTTTTCTCGAAATGGAGTGTTTAGGCCCAAAGTAATACGGACTTCATACCAAATTTGTTCTGCAAAAGCTTTGTCATAGCCCACTTTTAGTTGGGCAGGAATCTCCGCATAAGTGTGGCCTGTTTGAATGCCGGTCCAGGATTTGTTTTTTGTCACGCTATGAACCTCACGGCCCGGCCTTTCTGGCCTAACAGGGTTAGCCCACCTGATGTTCTGAACGGAAATCAAAGTTCTGACACTAGAGAAAAAAAATAAGATAAATCTATAGGGACTCCACATTTTACTCCAGGATAGTTCTTACTTCAGGACAATCCAACTTGATTTAATTTTACTTCGGATCGTCCTAATTTTACTTTGGGCTGTCCAACCCCCCTTTAGGACCGTCAACAAAGTATGACTGCAAAATATTGTTGGCAGTCATAACATAAAATAGGACTGCAAAACAATGTTGGTTGGCAGTCCAAATACAAATATGTGGGTTGTCCTTAAGTAAAAAATTAGAGTGACAAACTTGCAAATAAATTGAAAAAAATTGGGTTGTTTTACTTGAGGTGCCTATAGAAGAGTCCATTTTTGTTCTCCCAAAAAACTAGGTGGAATGTTCATTTATTTATTTAGGGAATTGATAAAGGCACTTCACAATTTGATCGGGGCTAGCCCATTTGTAAGTTTGTGTTATTTACAAGTTTGCCATTGAAAAAATTTATTAGGACTAGCCCATTGGGGAGTATAAAAGTCAATTGTTTTATTTCTCTTCTCTTTCTCTTTTCCTCTCAAATTTTTTTCTAATCTCAAATTTTCTACTAAACCCTAGATTGAGAATCCTCTTCTCCCTACAAAAATCTTCCCATTTTGTAACCGTAGAGTGGTTATCAACGAATATTCGTAGTAGTCGGTATGTTTTCGACTACTATATTGCAAAGTTTGTTAAATAATCGGTTGATTCCTAATTTTTGAATGTTCTTTCATAATGTAGAAAATATGGAAGAAATTGGGACATCAAATGTAGCAATCGATCATCCCGGTCGTTCCGAAGAAGACGACATTCTCTCCGAAGAACCCGTGGTTGGTCCCCGACGTTGTTAAATTTTTTTTCGTACCCTAGAATTGGACTGCCACATCACATGGCAGTCCACAAAGTACATAGGACTGCCAGAAAGTATGGCAGTCCAATTAAGTACGTATGAAGTTAAGGACTGCCTAACTTTCTGGCAGTCCATGAAGTACTTAGGACTGCCAGAAAGTATGGCAGTCGAGTTAAATACGTATGAACTTAAGGACTGCCTCACTTTCTGCCAGTCCTAAATAATTCAAGGACTGCCCATAAATCTGGCAGTCCTAAAGTTGATGATCGATTAAACTGGACTGCCACACAAGTTGGCAGTCCATGAAGTACTTTGGACTGCCAGAAAGTATGGCAGTCCATGAAGTACTCAGGACTGCCAGATGTTGTGGCAGTCTAGTTTAACAGGCTGAATTGGATATTGTATTTGGTTTTGTCATTGATTTAGGTATTTAAATAATTGTAAATTTATCGTAGGGCACCCCATCGCCTATGTGCACAGATTTGAGCAGTAAATTCTCGACAGATGTTGTCTTTGAAACTTACGCCGAAGCATTAAAATGGTGCAGAGAAGTTGGAAGGCAAACCAACACAACCCTTGTAACTTCAAGGTCGCTACGGTGTCGGCCGAAGCGTCAAACTGCAGAGATTGGCTGTGAAAGAGGTGGGACGTATAGGGTGCATCGTAAAAAAAGTGAACTTCTCCCAATAATAGCTGGGAAGAAAGAGGCAGGCTCAAGGAAATGTGGTTGTCCATTCAAGCTAGTGTTGGGGTGCAAGACTGGCGAGAAGTGGACAGTTGTGGTACGTAATGGGATCCACAATCATACTATTCCGGAGACGCTAACTGGTCATGCCTACGCCGGAAGATTGAAAGATGATGAGAAAAAGTTAGTTACAGAAATGTCAGCTTCCGGAGTTGCTCCAAAAGAAATTTATTCTGCGCTGCTTCAGAAGAATGAGAGGAACAAGTCCACTATGAGGACAATTTACAATGCACTAGCGAGGTCTAGAACGAGGAGTCTAAAAGGAAGAATGGCGATGCAACAAGTGATGAAATTGCTCGCCGAAAATTATTACGTGGAATACCATAGAAGACTGCCGGTGAGCAATGAAGTCGTTTCTCTGTTTTGGTCTCATCCGGATTGTACACAGTTGGCACGGTCCTTCGCCGATGTTTTGGTTCTTGATTGCACCTACAAGACTAATAAATTCAAGATGCCTCTTCTTCACATTGTTGGGTTCACTTCAACCCGAAGGACATTTTCAGTTGCCTTTTGTTTTATGAGGACCGAAACATTAGAGGACTATGTATGGGCTTTGGAAAAGCTGAAGACACTTTACAGTGGACATAAAGAACCGTCTATTTTTGTGACCGATCGGGAATATGCATTGATGAATGCTATTGATACCGTATTTCCTCATGCTCGTAGATTACTATGTACTTGGCATATAAACAAAAATATTCAAGCACAATGCAAACTGAAGTTCGAGAAAGTAGACGGCAAACTCGACATGGACCGCTTCCAAGATTTCTACAACGGTTGGACTCTTGTGTGGCGAGCAAGTAGTGAGGAAACGTTTGACGCAGCATGGTACATGTTCAAAGAGCAATGGGAGCAGAGCAACCCGGCGTGTATATCTTACATCAAAGACACCTGGCTTGATGAACATAAAGAAAAATTTGTCTTGGCATGGACGAATATGGTGAAACACTACGGCACGACCACTACCAACCGTGCCGAAGGAAACTGGGCAGGCCATACTCACAACAAGTCCTGGTAAGGACTGTCCAGTTTCCTGGCAGTCCACATACATATGTGGACTGCCAAGAAACTGGGCAGTCCTTATCAGGACTTGCTGTTTGTATGTGGACTGCCCAGTTCCTGGGCAGGCCATACTCACAGCAAGTCCTGGTAAGGACTGCCCAGTTTTCTGGCAGTCCACATACATATGTGGACTGCCAAGAAACTGGGCAGTCCTTATCAGGACTTGTTGTTTGTATGTGGACTGCCTAGACTGCAAGGAAACTGGGCAGTCCTTACCAGGACTTCACATATGTATGTGGACTGCCCAGTTCATGGGCAGTCCATACTCAAAGCAAGTCCTGATAAGGACTGCCCAGTTTCCTGGCAGTCCACATACATATGTGGACTGCCAGGAAACTGGGCAGTCCTTACCAGGACTTGCTGTGAGTATGGACTGCCCATGAACTGGGCAGTCCACATACAAACTGCAGGTAACATTCACATAATACGCAAGATAACATTCACATAATAAGCAACATAACATTCACATAATACGCAACATAACATTCACATAATACGCAACATAACATTCACATAATACGCAACATAACATTCATATAATACGCAACATAACATTCACAGAATACGCAAGTTCTAAGAGTCACAACAAGTTCTAAGAGTCACATAATACGCAAGTTCAACCATTTACAAAAGTTTTGCAAGTCACCCAACTACCAAATACATTCAGCCTTATACAAACTACATAGTCATTCAGTATCATGACGCATCTTCGTACGTCGCTCATCGATAAAAGGGTAATCAGCTGCGATGTTCTGCATCTGGGTACCAACATCTTCATAATTCTCCCCCTTGCACTGGATTAGACTTTTCCCCAATTTCTTCACTTTCGAAGCCTGCATGAATACATATCATAATTTTAGGAACCAACAAATTACCACAACATGGGTTAATTAAACAAACTATACTAACCATCTTCTGCAATACATCATATAGTGCTGACTTGGAAGGTATGGGTGCTGCTACCTGTCACGCCCCGACTCGCCGAATCGGTCGCCATCGCCTTGACTCGATATAAATCGATCCCCACGGGTCGGGACGTGATGCCGTACAAGTCTTTGATAGACTTGCACAAGGCAAGGATGTGCGCTTGGAAATTTCTTTTAGGCTCGACGCATTGAAATTTAACAGTACAGAGAGTTGAAAACATAGCATAGGAAAAAACTTAGCCTTTCATTCATAAACTTGCAAAATATGTGCAAGGTCATATTTACATTACATATGCCGTTGCGGCTACATCTTTGAAATACAAAAGAAAGCTATCGACAGCTACGCCTTGAAATAATCCTCGGCGTTCCATACATTCATGCCCCTTTATACATTTGAACAAAAGCCTTCGGTCTGAATTGGGCATCAAAATACTTCAAAATAGGAGAGCTTCGTGCCGCCTCCCGTTCTTCAGCTCCAGCTTAGTCTCGAGCTCCCGCAGCACGCTCGTTACCTGGGGAGTTGGGGGTTAGCACACTTGCTAGTGGATGGGACGAACCCACTCGTCTAAACCGACACTGCTTATTAAGGATTCAGGCATACGAAGTGATCTTTCTATTTAGAACTATATGAGTTGCAGTTCATATCGGAGGCACATTTTAAACGATAACAACATAACCCATTTAAAGGCATTCTTACCACGGCCGTGCTCCTTTCCTGCACAAAATGTACATGATACTTACCACCTGCACAAGACAATAGATGAGCATGCAGTCTATCCTATATGCGGTCATTAGTGATATCGACACCAAGAAGGACGATTACGTAGCCTTGCGACGCGCCCTCCAGTCCAGGTAGCGAGCCTAACTGGAGGTCTCGCAATGCCTCGCGCCGAAGCACGATTTCCATAATTTCCTCCTAGGCCGATTCGGTCCCAGGGCCCCGGGTACCGTCTCGAGGAAAGCTCACCTTGTGCACAAGTCGTCCTTGACCATGCGAATGCGTGAACAGTTATATATGTATGAAGTAAATTGCATAGCGTAACCATTATCAAATCACATAATCATTCCTACTCGCGCAAGGGTCCTTTCCCCCAAAACCGTACGTTCTGATTTAGCATCCCGTAGGCACCAAATTCTCCGAGGCATGATGTACCGCCACCAAGGTTTTCATAGTTGTGTTTTGCATGGCATGAAATATAGTCTATCTCTTTCTTAGTGTGAACCTATCGATTCAGAGTTTACTTTTCTAGGTTGATATATTATCCCGAGCTCTTGATCTTAGTGGCAAGCATACATCCCGTTAGCATCATCGATTTGAACGTTGAACTTTAAGAATTTAGTTGGCGGGAAGGAGTAGAAAAGAAGGGGCCGAAGAACCACCCACCTAAGGAGATTACGCCGAGAGTAGGAGAACGCTTCGCGACGGTCAAGCGTCAGTTACACGAACTCCTGCAATGGCACGAGCATCGAATTAGAACCCTTCCTTCAATCCTTCCTTCGAAATTCCCAAAGACGCATTCAGAAATCGACGCGAAAGCACACTATCAAATCCACGCAACAATTCGTTCAGAAGGCCAAGAAAACCAATAAAACCAACGGCAGACGGGTTGCGTCGCTCCCTTTAGAGTTCCTTCGCCAAGACGCCGCCTACCGCATCTAGGACTTATTCCAACAGTAGTCGATCCATTAGTTGGAACGGTACTCATATCACTCGTCCAAATTGATTTTATTGATGCCATGGTTTTTGTATACAAACTCGTCGCCGAGTCAGACTAGCCATCTATGTTCCCGACTATGTCTGACTTGGCACGAGCCTATTACATAGTGCTTCGCCCCAACGGGAGCGGGGCACTACACTACCGGCACTTTCGCAGTTCTCTTATCAGGATTCAACATCATACCATGTCCAGCATTCCCATAGTATTCCATATAGTCCTCACTGCAATCCCACATCTCCACCGCCGGAGTTCGTATGGTTTCACCGAGAAGATGTTGTTGCCAGTCAGCAAAAAAGTACGACCCCCAGGGGTAGTACGGCGGGACGTAGGTCGACGGTTTCTTCCCTTGGCCGGCGGTCCTCAATTTCAACGTACTCGGGATAGTCTGTACGTATCCAAACTGACGAAGAACTCTATCTGGGATGTGAGGCTCCTCAATTTCATGACAAAACAGCGGACCTCTAAATAGTGCAACTGGTTGCACAGGACGACTGCTATTTCGCAGATCCTTATATGGATGCCAAATAATCTACAACATGCATTCATTACTTAAGGAGTTACTAATTAATGTGGAATACTAGAGTGGTAAGTAAATGCTAGTTCAAGTTACTATTGTTTCACCTCCTTTGCAGTCAGATCTTCTAGAGCAACACGTAGGGTAGCCAACGTATGTGGATGTCTGGTATCTATCTTAGCCGGCCTCCACCTACACATCCTGGGCATCTGCTCGTCATAATTTCGATTAAGAGTAGCCCTATTGAGCGTCGAAAAATGCTCATATATCCACGCCTGAAAATGTAAAATATAACAATTTATCGTTATCGACATAATTTTATACAATTGTATAGACACAGTATGCTAGGGTTTGCTTACATGGAGCAGTGTTTGACAACCAGCTATCGTCTTCGACTCGACTCGAGATGCAGCACCTAGTTCGCGGTAGAGGTGTGCTAGTATACCACTTCCGAACGATATTTCAGCCATAGCGTTCAAGTCCGTAAAATTGTTTAGATATTTTGCATGTATCGCTGTTCCGGACTTGTCTGTAATGCCGACGGCTCCTAGGATGAACTGCATGTATCCACGGGCCACGAGGTCGTCATTACCATTGTTGTCGTCATCGTCGTCGGAGTCATCATTGAAAGTATTCCTCAAAAAACTTAAAGGAACTCCATAAGACTTATTAAATTCCGGGATTGTGATAAGGGTCTTGGACTCGACACCAAGACAATTGGCAACCAAATCTACCATCTCATCATACAGTTCGAAGTCGCCCTCGGAATAGTCCATCGACATTTGACGACCATCAACTCTAAGCCCTAAAATGTGGTGGACATCATCGAGGGTGATTGTCAACTCTCCGTCTGCGAGATGGAAGCTGTTAGTTTCTGGATGCCAGCGCTCCACAAAAGCAGAAATCATTGCGTGGTCCAATATCTGATATGAGTATTTTGCCAAATACTGCAATCCGGTGGGGGTGATTTTTTCCTTCACACTCTCTTTCAACTCATCAAATCCCCACGTACTACACATCTTCGCATGGTTTATTACCCTCAAAAGGCGCGAGCTTTTCTGCATAAAAACAAAAACAAAGATCCAATATTACATACATCTATTATTCCGAATAGTTAATCTATATAATAGGTAATGTGAAACCCGTAATTTCAGAAAAAAATTATTATTTGATTTTAATAGCTAATTATTAATTGTTAATTTAGGAATTTGTATTTTTAGAAATTATTAAAACTGGAAATTTTATCGAAATATATAATTTTCTAATTAATTAATATTAGATTAAAAATAAATTTTTTGAATTAGTTAAACAATTAATTCTGGAGATTTTTGTCAAAAAATTATATTTTGCTAATAAATAAAATATTGTTTTCCAGTTAGGTTAAATATTAAATTAAATCTGTTAATTAAGAAAAAAAAAACCATATTTTAGAAAATAAAGAATTATTTTCTGGATTTTGATTTTGACCCATCTGGATCTGAGACCCGAACCCATTTCCGAGTTCCGAACCCAAAGTCCTAATCCAAACAAATATGTTTTTTTCGAAATCATTAATGGATATAATATTTATTGAGTTTCATAAAAAAGAAGAAGAAGATAATTTAATATATATTTTTTCTTTTAAAATTATTCTTAAAACTCTTTTATTTCCCTCGGATCAGTTTCCCAGCATTGAGTAAGGAATATTCATTCCTTAATAAATCTCTTAACTTCTCATTTTAACTCTCTCTATCTCTCTCTCGCGTTCTCTTTCTGAGAGGAACGGCCGACCCTCTGTTTCCGAACGGCCACCGCCGCCAACCTCCCGACTCCTCCTTTCACTTTCCGTAACCCCAAGAACAGATCCTATATAAACCCACAACTCTCTCATCTCTCCCTCTCTATCTCTCCACAAATCCCCTCCTCCACCTACCCGACCCCAAACGCACACCCTCCCTCTCCCCGAGCGTCCGGCGACTCCGGCCCACGGCGTCTCAGCCGCGCCCACGCCCCGTCGTTGACCGCCCCGTCGGCGTCTCCCCGCGTCAGCACTCGAGCTGACCGTCGACCGCGCGACTCCCGAGGGCGCCGCCCCTCCAGCGCGTCAGAACCCTAGTCCGGCCGCTCCCCTCGCCTCCGGCCGTCCGCGCGCGAGCCTTCTCACCGGCGACCTCCCTCGAGGACGACGCCTCCCCTGCGGTCGTCCGCGCCCCTCCCGCGGGCCGACAAACCGCCGGCCTCCTCCAGGCCAACGCCGTGCTCCGGCGACCCCCTGTGGCCGCTGCCCCTCTGGCCGAGCCACCCTCCGCGCGATCCCTCCCCGCGCGCGGTTTCGCCGTTGCCCCGCGCTGTCAGTGCTCCCCCGCCCGGTGCCCTAGCCCTCGCGGCCAGCGTCCGCAGCCGCTGTCAGCGGATCTCCGCTGCCCCGCTGCGCTGTCCAGCGCCCCGACCCTTCCCGCGGACTTCTCCGCGGTTCTTCGCTGTCCGTGCGCGTCTCCCTTCTGTGCGTGGCTGGATCTGGGATTCGCGACGTCGCTGTTCGGGATCTTCGACCTGCTGCCGAACTTAGTTTCGGATTATTCCCAAGTTTTTCCCGCGGCTCCCCGCCAACGGAATCTAGTAATTTCTGGATAATCACAGTAGTTCGTCCCCCGTAGAGTCGATGATGATAGATCGGTCCCCCGGTTCCCTCTCGGGAATCCGGTTAGCTGCGTATAGTATCATTTAGCTGCGTTAGATTATTTTCCGTGTTGTTTTGGTGAGATTTGGTTGGATTATGAGATTCCCGAACTTTTCGGGAATTATTCGGTGGAATTGGAAATTATGTCTGTGGTGTTGGAATTATTTTTGGTGGATATTCTGTGGACTATTTTGGGTTGTAAAATATTTGCAGGAGTTTGTTGGCGCACTTCCCAGTTTTGGGTTTGTCCCGAAATAGAGAAAGTGCTGCCCAAATTTTTACAAAAACTATATTTTATTGATTTCAAAACTGGCTTTCGAAAATGAATTTCTAAAACCGATTTTTCGGGCGACGACCGTACCGGTCTGTGGGCCCCGGCGAAATGCAAACGCACCGGTCCGACCGGACGTTGTGGTATTAGCCGAATTTTGAGGAATGGACCGAGTCTGAGACTCTTAGTTTCATTTTAATTATTTTTAATATTTAGGCTATTTATATTAGATATTTAATTCCTGCACTTTAATTATTTAATTTCAGTCATTTTCTCTTATTTAATGTAAAAGAAAATTGTACAGGGCATAAGCCCACCCTAGGACCAGTAGCTGTGCCCATGTATTTGTGTAGCGTAGTTTGTTTTCTTTTCTTTTCTGGTGGATATAAATTTGGGTGGTTTGGATTGATTTCATATTCGTAGTTAGGACGTAATTTACGGCTTAAATACGAGTTTAGCTAAAATAAATAAAATATTATTAATTCACTGTTTGTCACTAAAAGAAACTGTATTTTATATACATATTATGAAAACACAAAGTTTTTCCAAAAATTGTAATCGATTCTCGTGATTTTCCAAATAATCCAATTAACCGGTTAATCAACGCACGTAGTTGCGACGTAAACGTTAGCTGTAAATTAATACAACTTAAAACCTGACTAGGACTTACTACTAGAGATTGCAACTAGCACACTTAGTCTGGTTATTCAGGAATCTAAGTCGAGTTCTCAATTGTAGGAACTCGAAGTTACAACTGACGTTCCTCCTCGGTACCGACTCGTTCTTCCAGTCAATCTAATACAAGGCAAGTGCAGTTATGTCTATTTGGTAATTTATCTAGTAATTATTTTATTGCAATTTTAAACCACATTGCTACACGGAACTCTCTCCTAGAGTTCGAATATTGACTCATTGATTGAATCTGATTGACTCGGGATATTGGAGGAGTAGTGTAGCGTCTATGACCAATACCCCTATATTGCATCATTGATTGTGCGAGCTGATTCCTCCTATACACGAGGATAGGCCGGACCGTATCATTAGGATATAATTGAATCATCCCAAGCCGGTCATAGTTCGTTACCTACTCAAATCACATTGTTTTCAATTGTAGAATTGTGAAAAATATTGTTAAAGTATTTCAAATTGTTTAACATTGCAAATTTCAAATTATTATTTGAATTATGGGATATTCGTAATTGTACTTTGCTCCCTCCTGACTGGAGACCCAACATTTTAGGTATCAATGATGAGGTTTTGTTACGCGATCCCAAGACGAGGAATTCAAGATTGCTGAGCTGTTTGCCTAGAGTTTTCTTTTATTCATGATGTATAAAAAAAATGGTTTAAGTTGTATCTTTTATTTCATGTAAAAGTTTAATAAAGTTTTAAATTTTCGAATGTTGAGTTGTGACAAATATAGTGTTGTTGTATGGTTACCTGCTACTGAACAGCTTACTGCCGCCGTCTCAACAACGGTGCAGGCTGGGCATGATCCGATTCGACCCAAGCAATTGGGACCGGGTCGTGACATGTTTTTAGTGGTGGCCCATGCAGGTCTGAACAACAACTTAGGAAAACATACCTAGAAACAATTAGAACACTAGAACATCAATTTGTCACAACATATGACCGAAATATATTATAAATAAATATTTTTGTTTGATTATAGACTGGTAGGATACCTTGCTTATGTTTGGATCCTAAACCTTCCAGAGAATGACCATTGACAAGACCAATCCGGCTGGCAATGAGGTGTTATCTCCGGATCATACCCCATCTACTCAACCAAGTCCAGGGTTTATTCCCTCGCGGCTGATTGACCTTCCTCATAGTGCATCCAGTGAAGTTTTTCCTACACTGGCGATTCCTACCTCATCTCAAACTGAATTGCATTTCCCTGGTGGATTATTCATTTTGTTGCTCCACCAGTACCAGCAATCATCTTCCAAATGGTTGTCCTATTTCAAGAAACCCTGGAGTTCCAGAAAGCTCAAGATGAAGCCCAGCAGGAACAGATGATTATCACGAGAGAAGACAAGAAGAACGTCATGATGTAGCCTTAGTTATCCCCAACCAAGTTAGAGCAGAACTTTTGTCCTAGGAATGATACCCTTGAAACTAGAAGATATTTTGGGTCCCATCAAGTACTCTACTTTTCGGCAGCCTTGTCGTAAGAAGCTATGGGCTTGTAACTATTGCAAGAGGCCTGGTCATCAGACCGTTAGTTGCCGCAAGAGTTTGGGACAATGTTTGGCACATGGATCTGCTAAACATCGGGTAAAGGACTGCCCCTTATCTTTCCATCAAACCATAGCTCCTAACCCAGCAACACCTGTTAGACCACAATCTAAGGACCCTTTTCCTATCCAGCAGACCCTGCCCCTTACAATAAGGCATGATTCAGACTCGAAGATCATAGAAGATGAAGGACCAGATCAATGAAGGCTCTAGGATTTATTCAGGGTGGAATTTCACCTTAAGGAACACCTATCTTGTTTTTGCCAAGAAGGATGGAACAACGGATGTGCATCGATTACCAGACACCAAAGAACAAGTATCCTCTGCCCGGATCGAGGATCTGTTTGATCTGGTTGTGTGGAATTAGGGTGTTTCGAAGTTTGACTTAAGATTTGACTACCATCATATCAAAGAGGACATTTCCAAGACGGCGTTCAAACACCAAGTATGGATAGTTTTCTTTGGTCAGGACGTTAGACTGACAAATGCTTCTGCTGTGTTCATGAATCTCATGAACAGAGATTTTCATGAGTATTTGAATCAGTTTATCTTCTCCATAGATAACCTTCTGGTATATTTGAAGACTGAAGAAGAGCATGAAGAACACCTGAGGAAGTTTTGGAAACTTTGAGGAAAAAGAAGTTTTATGGTAAGTTATCTGAACGTGGATCTTTGACAAGGTGGACTTTTGGCCATGTTGTCAAGAGAAGAAAATTTCGATGGAAGATAGCTGCTGATGAAGAGTGGTATACTCCAAGTTCAATTCGGAAGTTTCTTGAACTTGGCCGGCTACTATCAAAAGTTCGTGAAAGTTTTCGCCAAGATTGCTGAGCCAATGACGAAGCACACTTGGAAGAATGAAGAGTTCATCTGAACGAAAGTTTGCCAAGCGGCATTGAGGAGCTGAAGAAGAGACTTACCACTACACCAATCCTCGCGCTACCCGCAGGAACCGGTGGGTTCTCAATTTACTGTAATACCTCTGGAAGAGGACTGGGTTGCGTTCTTCAACAACATGGGAAAGTAATTGTTTACACGTGTAGGCAACTACAGACTCATGAGAAGAATCATCCCACGCCTAATTTAGAATTTGCTGCAATTATCTTTACTTTGAAACTATGGAAACATGATTTTTATGGAAAGGGAGTGAAAACTTATACGGACTACAAAAGTCTGAAATATGTCTTCACTCAGAAAGGGCTGAATGTTAGACTAAGAAGATGGCTGAAGCAGATGAAGGATTTCGACATCAACTTGCAGTACCATTCAGGTAAGGCTAATGTGGTCGCTGTTGCACTTGGTCGATACTGATGGCGAAGTTCTTAACCAAGGACTAGCACCTGCTAGAAGACATCGAGAAGTTTGGACTGGAGGTTATACTACCCGGAGATAGAAGGACGGAGCTGGATGCTGAATCAGTATTGATGAAGTTCGAGGCTGAGGGAAAAAAAAAATCAAGAGGACGTAGTTTCAAAACGAGGCACTTTGCAGGCTTAGAGATCAAGTATTGGCAGGAACACTTGAGGGTTTCTAAATTAATCAGCATTGGAACTCTGAAGAATGGTACGAGACTTTGCGTATCGGCTGACAAACGGAGGAACGAGTTGATGAAAGAAATGCACCAGTCGCAGTATTCCATAAATTCAGGAGATAATAAGATGTATCGGAATATGCCTCCATTGATTGGTGTTATGGAATAAAGAAGGACAATTCCAGGTATAGGATTAGAGGTGAATTTGTCAACATGAGGAATTTAGCAAGAGAACAACAAACTTGTTGAAGCTGCTGGACAATTCGGAGTGGAAGTAGAAGCGTATAACAATGAACTTTGAGTAAGGATTGCCTTGTTCCCAAGGAGGGAAGGGCACCAATTGGATTTTAGTAAACCGACTGACTAAGTCAGCACACTTTATTCCCTTCAAAGTTGGTTTATCCACTAAGAAGTTGGCGGCATTGTACGAGAAGCACATCTACCGGATTCATGGAGTACCGCGGGACGAGCAAGCAGAGAGGTCAATCCAGACGCTTGAAGATGTATTGAGATTTTGCGTCTCGGAATTTGGTAGGTCTTGGGAAGACCAAATTGCATTTGGTGAAGTTTCTCCTACCAGAGGAACAATCAGTTTTGACGGAGCTGGAAATTGAGGCCAGTAACATCAGGCCATTTGGAGTTTAAGACGCGTAGGAAGTATCATACTAGTTAGCTCTACCAGCTAATCTTGAGAGTGTGCAACGTCTTCTACGTCACAGCTCAGACACTACATCTCGGATCCGAGTCACGTTTTGGATAATTCAGAACTGAAGATTGGAATCAACCTTTCAGTGCCAGAGAAATCAGTTGCAAGTCTAGTCAGAGATGAGAAGAAATCAGATTTTGAGCCATCACTTAAACTCCTATTCCTTATCTTTTCTTTTCCGTTCTAAATTAGACTAATGCTGCTAAGTTAGCCTAGTTTTGCAAGCTATCTCTTTAATCAAGCTTGATCATGACGGTATTTTATTGGGTGCACCCACTAATATATTGTCTAATCAGGACCGGTGCATGATGGTCTGATCAACCTCGTGTACTTTGGTTCGCTTTTGTATTTTTCTGCGTGGATGATATCATAAATAAAAACTTGTCCCTAAATTGTCTTATCCACGACTGCCTTGGAAATTCTTATTGTTGGACCTGAGTTACGGGCGTGGTACCCGTAGCCGTTTGTAATTCCTACCCTACTCTTTAAATTTCGAGGACGAAATTTTCTAAGGAGGGAAGGTTGTGAAACCCGTAATTTCAGAAAAAAATTATTTTTTGATTTTAATAGCTAATTATTAATTGTTAATTTAGGAATTTGTATTTTTAGAAATTATTAAAACTGGAAATTTTATCGAAATATATAATTTTCTAATTAATTAATATTAGATTAAAAATAAATTTTTTGAATTAGTTAAACAATTAATTCTGGAGATTTTTGTCAAAAAATTATATTTTGCTAATAAATAAAATATTGTTTTCCAGTTAGGTTAAATATTAAATTAAATCTGTTAATTAAGAAAAAAAAAACCATATTTTAGAAAATAAAGAATTATTTTCTGGATTTTGATTTTGACCCATCTGGATCTGAGACCCGAACCCATTTCCGAGTTCCGAACCTAAAGTCCTAATCCAAACAAATATGTTTTTTTCGAAATCATTAATGGATATAATATTTATTGAGTTTCATAAAAAAAAGAAGAAGATAATTTAATATATATTTTTTCTTTTAAAATTATTCTTAAAACTCTTTTATTTCCCTCGGATCAG
This sequence comes from Iris pallida, assembly GCA_029216955.1. Lineage (NCBI taxonomy): Eukaryota > Viridiplantae > Streptophyta > Magnoliopsida > Asparagales > Iridaceae > Iris > Iris pallida. The sequence goes on along the minus strand of JANAVB010040218.1, from coordinate 6,354,108 downwards.
TTTCCCAGCATTGAGTAAGGAATATTCATTCCTTAATAAATCTCTTAACTTCTCATTTTAACACTCTCTCTCTCTCTCTCGCGTTCTCTTTCTGAGAGGAACGGCCGACCCTCTGTTTCCGAACGGCCACCGCCGCCAACCTCCCGACTCCTCCTTTTACTTTCCGTAACCCCAAGAACAGATCCTATATAAACCCACAACTCTCTCATCTCTCCCTCTCTATCTCTCCACAAATCCCCTCCTCCACCTACCCGACCCCAAACGCACACCCTCCCTCTCCCCGAGCGTCCGGCGACTCCGGCCCACGGCGTCTCAGCCGCGCCCACGCCCCGTCGTTGACCGCCCCGTCGGCGTCTCCCCGCGTCAGCACTCGAGCTGACCGCCGACCGCGCGACTCCCGAGGGCGCCGCCCCTCCAGCGCGTCAGAACCCTAGTCCGGCCGCTCCCCTCGCCTCCGGCCGTCCGCGCGCGAGCCTTCTCACCGGCGACCTCCCTCGAGGACGACGCCTCCCTTGCGGTCGTCCGCGCCCCTCCCGCGGGCCGACAAACCGCCGGCCTCCTCCAGGCCAACGCCGTGCTCCGGCGACCCCCTGTGGCCGCTGCCCCTCTGGCCGAGCCACCCTCCGCGCGATCCCTCCCCGCGCGCGGTTTCGCCGTTGCCCCGCGCTGTCAGTGCTCCCCCGCCCGGTGCCCTAGCCCTCGCGGCCAGCGTCCGCAGCCGCTGTCAGCGGATCTCCGCTGCCCCGCTGCGCTGTCCAGCGCCCCGACCCTTCCCGCGGACTTCTCCGCGGTTCTTCGCTGTCCGTGCGCGTCTCCCTTCTGTGCGTGGCTGGATCTGGGATTCGCGACGTCGCTGTTCGGGATCTTCGACCTGCTGCCGAACTTAGTTTCGGATTATTCCCAAGTTTTTCCCGCGGCTCCCCGCCAACGAAATCTGGTAATTTCTGGATAATCACAGTAGTTCGTCCCCCGTAGAGTCGATGATGATAGATCGGTCCCCCGGTTCCCTCTCGGGAATCCGGTTAGCTGCGTATAGTATCATTTAGCTGCGTTAGATTATTTTTCGTGTTGCTTTGGTGAGATTTGGTTGGATTATGAGATTCCCGGACTTTTCGGGAATTATTCGGTGGAATTGGAAATTATGTCTGTGGTGTTGGAATTATTTTTGGTGGATATTCTGTGGACTATTTTGGGTTGTAAAATATTTGCAGGAGTTTGTTGGCGCACTTCCCAGTTTTGGGTTTGTCCCGAAATAGAGGAAGTGATGCCCAAATTTTTACAAAAACTATATTTTATTGATTTCAAAACTGGCTTTCGAAAATGAATTTCTAAAACCGATTTTTCGGGCGACGACCGTACCGGTCTGTGGGCCCCGGCGAAATGCAAACGCACCGGTCCGACCGGACGTTATGATATTAGCCGAATTTTGAGGAATGGACCGAGTCTGAGACTCTTAGTTTCATTTTAATTATTTTTAATATTTAGGCTATTTATATTAGATATTTAATTCCTGCACTTTAATTATTTAATTTCAGTCATTTTCTCTTATTTAATGTAAAAGAAAATTGTACAGGGCATAAGCCCACCCTAGGACCAGTAGCTGTGCCCATGTATTTGTGTAGCGTAGTTTGTTTTCTTTTCTTTTCTGGTGGATGTAAATTTGGGTGGTTTGGATTGATTTCATATTCGTAGTTAGGACGTAATTTATGGCTTAAATACGAGTTTAGCTAAAATAAATAAAATATTATTAATTCACTGTTTGTCACTAAAGAAACTGTATTTTATATACATATTATGAAAACACAAAGTTTTTCCAAAAATTGTAATCGATTCTCGTGATTTTCCAAATAATCCAATTAACCGGTTAATCAACGCACGTAGTTGCGACGTAAACGTTAGCTGTAAATTAATACAACTTAAAACCTGACTAGGACTTACTACTAGAGATTGCAACTAGCACACTTAGTCTGGTTATTCAGGAATCTAAGTCGAGTTCTCAATTGTAGGAACTCGAAGTTACAACTGACGTTCCTCCTCGGTACCGACTCGTTCTTCCAGTCAATCTAATACAAGGCAAGTGCAGTTATGTCTATTTGGTAATTTATCTAGTAATTGTTTTATTGCAATTTTAAACCACATTGCTACACGGAACTCTCTCCTAGAGTTCGAATATTGACTCATTGATTGAATCTGATTGACTCGGGATATTGGGGGAGTAGTGTAGCGTCTATGACCAATACCCCTATATTGCATCATTGATTGTGCGAGCTGATTCCTCCTATACACGAGGATAGGCCGGACCGTATCATTAGGATATAATTGAATCATCCCAAGCCGGTCATAGTTCGTTACCTACTCAAATCACATTGTTTTCAATTGTAGAATTGTGAAAAATATTGTTAAAGTATTTCAAATTGTTTAACATTGCAAATTTCAAATTATTATTTGAATTATTGGATATTCGTAATTGTACTTTGCTCCCTCCTGACTGGAGACCCAACATTTTAGGTATCAATGATGAGGTTTTGTTACGCGATCCCAAGACGAGGAATTCAAGATTGCTGAGCTGTTTGCCTAGAGTTTTCTTTTATTCATGATGTATAAAAAAAATGGTTTAAGTTGTATCTTTTATTTCATGTAAAAGTTTAATAAAGTTTTAAATTTTCGAATGTTGAGTTGTGACAAATATAGTGTTGTTGTATGGTTACCTGCTACTGAACAGCTTACTGCCGCCGTCTCAACAACGGTGCAGGCTGGGCATGATCCGATTCGACCCAAGCAATTGGGACCGGGTCGTGACAGGTAAGTAACTTACCGGATCCTTCCATATTTCATAACAAATGTGGTTCTCGATTGACTTCAAAATTGAGCAACCAACTGGGCCCGCATCTTCCTCTTCCTCTTTCTCTTCCTCGGGTACTTGAGAAGGACCCGATCCGGCGTCATCTGTCATTCGGGCAATGGGTACATCATCATCGTCGGGGGAATCATCACGACGAGTCGCCGCCGCTTTCGTCAAACGCTTTGCAACACGTTTCATTCCACGTGTTCTTGTTTCTGAGGCTGGTTCGGGTTCTCTGATTGATAGCCCTTTCTCGACATTTCTACCAGCTTCACGCGCCTTGCGATCCGACGCGGTCGGACGTTTTCTTTCGGGCCTGGCCTCAACATCCTTCTCCTTTGTCTTCTTTTCATGACTATTATTGAATATTATTTACATATTAAAATGTAAGGGATGCCCACAAATGTGGCTGTTCCACTAGTGCAAACATTGGGCTGCCCAATATTCTACCAGTCCTCAGTGTATAATGGACGGCCAATTTGAATTTCAATGAGCAGTCCTGTCTCAGGACATGTGTAACTTGAGACTGCCCACATTTCTGGCAGTCCAAGATGCAGTTAGGACTGCCAGAAAAGAGGGCAGTCCTGACTCACATCATGTGTAACAAAGGACTGCCCACTTTTCTGGCAGTCCTAACTTTATGTTGGACTGCCAGACATTTGAGCAGTCCAACATAGAGTCAGGACTGCCATAAAGGTGGGCAGTCCATTGTTCCACAAGTTATGCCAAATGGACTGCCCTGTTTTTATGCAGTCCAACATACGATCAGGACTGCCAAAAGATTGGGCAGTCCTTCACTACACATGTTATGTCAATGGACTGCTCATTCTTCTGGCAGTCCAACATACAGTCGGGACTGCCAGAAGATTGGACAGTCCTAGCCGACGCAAAATTTTCCCGAACACATTTGCTACGGTCCGATGCAATGGAAATAACGAATGTAATTTATCCTTCAACTGTCTCAGATAATTTCTACGGTTATTGAAAGAAATGGAGGAAGATTTCGCACCTTGTTTGCGAGGAAGGTTTCGGGGCCATCGTTCTCCTTGGAAGAGAGAAGAGGACGTGGGGAAGAAGACGAAGATGATGAAGCTGCTCGCCGAGTGGTGGAGAATGGAGTCAGTGTTAGGGCTTAGGAGGAAGAAGAAGAGGGGAGTTAGGGTTCTTGAGGAAGAAGAAGTTAGGGTTCGTGAGGAAGAAGAAGAGGGAAGTTTGTGTTCGGGGGGTGGGGGGGGAGGGCGGGATTACTTGGGACAGCCCTGTGATCAAATTAATGGGCTGTCCTGAGTAAAGCCCAAAAAAATTTGGGCTAGCCCCAATCCGGGCTAGCCCCGATCAAATTGTGAAGTGCCTTTATCAATTCCCTTTATTTATTGGGTTGTCCTCAAGTAAAACTTGAGGTGCCTATAGAAGAGTCCATTTTTGTTCTCCTAAAAAACTAGGTGGAATGTTCATCCCCAGTGAAAAAATAACACATGACACAAAATCATTTTTTATGGGTGAACAAAACCACTTGCAAAGTAGTTTGTGTGGGATAAAAATGCCACTGTCATTTTTTATTTATTTATTTATAAGGGTACATCAAAAGTTGATCAGGACTAGTCGAAATCTAACTTTGGCTTATTTACAAGTTTGCCATTGAAAAACTTACTCAGAACTAGCCCAAATGTAAGTATATAAGTCAACTTTTTTTTTTTTTTTTTTCTCTCTTCTCCTTGCTCACCAGAAGAAGAACAACTTTCTCACAAGAAGAATAAGAACAACAGGAAGAAGAAGAAGAAAGAAGAACAAGAACAAAAAAAAAAAAACACAAAAAGAACGTCTCTTTCTCCAAACCCTAGTTTATTTTTTCTTGCTCTCTTCTAATTTCTCATATTTCTTTCTCCAAACCCTAATTTATGGATGAAATCCTAGTTGTTGAAAAAATTGGGTTATCAAATCTATTAATCAATTTTTCTTCATTAATGGAAGAAATTATGGATGAAATCCTAGTTGTAGAATAAATTATGAATGAAACCCTAATGCTAGAAGAAATGGACTTGCTGTATAAGCCAGAAATTGTGGCAGTCCTGAAAGGGACTTGTTGTACATCAGACTGTCACAATTTCTGGCAGTCCTAGAAGTATTGAGGACTGCCACAATTTCTAGTAGTCATAGAAGTATTGAGGATTGCAAAAAATTGTGGCAGTCCTAAAATCGAAATGGCCGAATGAAAAACATATGTTAGGATTTATTTACATATTGATAATAGAGTGAAATATACAGTTTATGGTTTATTTTCTGCATTTTTTGTGAGAAAGAATGAAATAAACATGTTAGGGTTTATTTTCATGCATTCTTTGTGAGGAATGAAAATGATGGAAATAAAAATTGTGGAGAAGGAAACTAAAATTTTGATATAAATGATGGAGAAGAAAAGTAGGGTTTAGAGTGAAAAAATGATGGAGAAGAAGATGTATAGGGAGTGGAAAATGGTGAAGAAGAAGAAGAAGAAAGCTAGGGTTTTGGAAGAGAGAGAGTGAAATTTTGAAATGAAGCTCAAAATTTGGATTTATGGGAGGTAGGGGGGGGGGGGGGGGGGGGGTGGGACAGTCTGAGTAAGAAAATTGGATGTCTTGAGTAATTTTTCCTCAAGCATGGGCTAGCCTCAATCCTGACTAGTCCTGATCAACTTTTAATGTGTTCTTATAAATAATATATATATTTTTTTTTATGTGACTGAATATTCTACCTAGTTTTAGTAGATGAACAAAAATGAACTCGCATATAGAATTTGCCAAAAAAAATAAATAAAAAAAAATAAAGGTGAGGCTCGTAACCGTCAGTTGCCAACTCCCCAAACTTCCTATCCAACGCGAGTGACTCACGAACAAAACCACCAGCACCAACCAAACCATTCCCACTCGATCCAACCCCCCCAAGAATCCATCCATTCGTTATCCCCCCCCAGCAGCAGCAGCAGCGATGGGGACGAACTCCTCAAAGAACCCCGACGGCGAGAGAGCCGCCGCCGCTGACGGAGGCGACGGCGTCGGCGGTGCCGGCTGCGGAGGAGGAGGGGGACAGCTGTACGTTTCCCTGAAGATGGAGAACTTCCGGCTGAGGATGGACCTCGTCCCCCACGTCTTCGGTTCCTCCTCCGTCGTCGGCTCCTGGGACTCCTCCCGCGCCCTCCCCATGGAGAAGGAGTCCGCCTCCATGTGGGAGCTCAGCTTCGTCGTCCCCTCCAACCACGGTAACTAACCCTAGCCATTAGAATCGCCAATTTGTGGCTCCGCGCTTTCTTTCTGAATAGAACAAGGATTTGAAGAATGTTTAATCGATTTTCTGTTCCGAGACGTTATGTAGTGAAGTTGGAGTAGGAATCGTAAATTTGTGGATTTGAGGCACCTTCGAAACTAACCCTAGTTCTGCATAACTAAGATAGAACGAGGAAGGGAGAAGAATGATTAATGCTGGTGAACATTATGATTGTACATGTCGGCGGGGGAGTGGAGGTGGCCGTGTCCAGGGCCGTCTCAAGCCATTTGGAGGCCCTAGGCAAAAGTCCAAAGATGGAGCCCTTTTTGAAAATTACATGATTAAATTATATAATTTATTATATTGATTTATATGCAAACCCTCATCCTTGATCCAGGCTTTGGAAGGCCAATTTAAAAACGTTTTTTCATTAATAATTTTTAAATTTTGATTAAGAAGCAGTTGCACATATATACTTGTTTTTATCATATAGTAGATGAAGATGAATAGACCAAATCTTTCTCGAGGGAGGAGACGAAGAGGCGACAAGGGTTTATGATTTTTTTTCTCAAATTTTGATAGATTTAATTACGTTTAAAAATTTTACAAATAGGCAAGCGGCTGTTTCCTTTTCCAGCCGGGCTTTCCTTTAAAAATTACACACACACTACTATTCGGTATTTTTGGGGTCCCTTAAAAAGTGGGACCCTAGGCATCTGCTTCCTTTGCCTAAATGATGAGCCGGCCCTGCCCTTGTCGGAGGAGGTGATGATGGACAATCGAGGTCGGTGCTGGCGACAACGAGTGAAGGATGTCGAGAGAGGAGAACGATGGCGAAGAGATGGAGAGATCCTAGGAATGGAGAGCCTAGGCTCTAATGCCGTGTCCGAGAAGTTGGCTCAACTATAATGGGCTTAAATTCGTCAAGGAAACTAGAGTACATTATATAGGTAGTTCCCCTATAAGGGCCTCCTACAATATAGATGGGTTCCATTGATCTCCCTCCATGTAATTGGCAACTCTTGAAAGATTCTTTAGGTCCATTTGGTGTCCTCTTGTAGAAAGATGTTATTTGTACTTTTCATCTCATATTTTCACTTAAAAATTGCAAATTAAATGTTAAATTTCCACTTGAATCACCAATTTGCGGCTTCGTGCTTTCTTTAAGGTCATAATTGTTGCTAATCTGAATATTGTTTCCAGAACTTCCTTCGAGAGGCTAATTTTATATAACTAACGAAAGAACAAACAAGAGAAGAATGTTGGTGATTCTTCTGTTGGTGTAGTGAACTTGAAGTAGGATCAGAAATTTGAGGCGCCTTCGAAATGTGCTAGCTTTAGGATACAAGAAAATCACCCTAATCTGGTAGGTGGCAAATGTGAACATTACCTTCAGAACTTCTACAAGAGCAATTTTGCATAACTAAGATAAAATCAAGAAGTAGTAATAGTTAATTCTCGTGAGTTTTGTGATTGTATAGAAAGCCAGTGGGTTGCATTGGCCTGTCTATGTACGTTTCGTCTTTGGCAACTCTTGGTGGATTCATTAGGCCCATTCGATGTCCTTTTGTAAAAGATATTATTTGAACTCTCATCTCATATTTTCACTTTTTTGTCTGTCATATTTTCACTTGATTTTGCGAATTAAATGTTAATTTCCACAACAGCTATCCGACTCTTAATTCTCCTTTGGGTCTATCTCATTCTGTTCAGAAACGCTGGACTTCAAGTTCTTGCTCAAGCCCAAGTACAACCCCAGCCCCTGCATCGTTGAGGAGGGGCCGGACCGGCTCCTGACTGGCGGGAACCTGGAGGGGGACGCGAGGACTGCACTCTTCAGGCTTGGCGGGGAGGAGGAGGAGGTTCTCGTTTATAAAGTTTTCATCAAATCCGACATAATCTCTCCATTCGATCTTGCAGCGAGCTGGAGGGCTTACCAGGAGAACCTCCAGCCCTCAACAGTCCGCGGGATTCCTGATGTTAGCATCAGCGCCGGGATTGATGCCGGAAATGAGGTTTGGTCCACTGATTATTAGCTGCTAGTGGAAGTTTAATTGTTTGAGTTGATATACTTGTGAATGACTGATGTACTTGAAAGTAAACATTTGATTATCATCAAGCAATCAATTTGGAGATATGCAAAAGCATTCACCGGAAAAAGTCGAAGACGGCTAGGGTTTCTCAAGAGTCAAGAGAGACTAATAGTGTTGGTTCATTACAAAAGTTTTCAAAGGTTTTTATTTGTAAAGAAACCCTAAACTAAATAAAGTTTTCTAAATAAACTAAGAGAAAGTCTAACTGAATAAACTTCCTGAAATAAAGATAAGGTCAAACCTTACAGAATTCCTAATGTATAAAGAAATCCTATATCTGTTATACATCAACTACTTTTATGAGAAGACATAGAGGAAGCTTTCTACATGTACGTTGTTTTCTAATACATCAGTTTCCTGAATTTCTTTAGTATTGTAGGAATCATTCTTAAGGACCTGTGTTCTCCGAAGGAAGCAGTTGAAGTGTCACTTTGTCCCCTTCAACCACTTATAGCTTATTTGTTCAATCTTGTTTGGTTTGCTGTAATTTGGTCCCCTTGAAGTGTTAGATAGTTTTATCATTGGTTCATGATGCAATGTCGTGCCTTGGAATTTAGATTTTGACATTTTTGTTGTTTGGTTTGGTACTACATGTCAACGGCTTGAAAACGTGCATTAATGATGTGGAAAAGATGAGTTTGGAATAAAAATTCTATCTCTCCACTTCACAGTCATATCCTAGCAAAAAATGAGGAGTGATATCAAGAATCTTTTCGGGATAAATACTGTTTTAGTATTTTTTTTCTAGGATGTAGAAGTGCCAAGTGCCAAAAAACTGGTTGAAGCGTGGGAAAATGTGGCAATTCGACCATTTTAGCTTGCCCTGCTTTTAACAAAGTAGGGTTTGGTTGGAGGGGATTCGGTTGTGAACTCACTTCAAAAGCTGGTACAGAAGTGGTATTGGTCCTTCCCTAAAGATCCCAACCTCACTTCTTAATTTTGGCTCCGAAGTTGAGAGAAGCAGAATTTTTTATTCTATATATGCCATTTCACTTTGTATATGCACTTTTAAGCCACAAGCACTTCCTGAAAATGCTAGAAGTGTTGTGATCTAACTTCTATGCCACTTCATTCCATCTTGAACCAAACACCATAATTGCTGCAGATGAATTTTGAACTACCAAAAACTGGACCTTGCCTTTTCCCCCACTGTTATTAGTATGTAGGAGACTGAGATTAGTTAGTATCTACATACATCATACCTTAGGCTGGAAGTTTTATTGTGATGGTAGTTTCAAACTATCTCTGTCTTTGTTGTTTGTACTTTTGCTCCTCATGTTTAGTAGTATATCAGTTCATCTTTCCTAGAAGAGGATACAGCTTTATTTCCGATTTTTATGTTGTTGTCAAGTTTCTGAAAGAAATGAGGAAAAAAATGAATTACTATTTACTATATTAATAGACAACATGCCTTTAGTGAATACACTTTTACCTGGTACAAAATTTCAAGCTGTTTGCTAAACAGTACCTTATTCATCCTTTACAATTCCCATGCCAAATTTGCTACAGGTGGACGCGCTTCTGTTGATTGTTTCTGTTGTTGTGTTATACATCTGATTGCTATTTGTCCTTCAAAAGTAGGATACCTGGGACACGCCAAGGAAAGAGAATATGCACACAATATATATTTATCCCTAAAGATATAATAACATCCATCACAAAATATGAAGATGGTACAGCATGACTGCTGACTTGTACACCCTCAACAAGTACACAACAAAGCAGTATTGCACCAAAAGAGTTGATAATTTTTTATAAATTTCTCAGTTATGACCAAGTATACTCTTGTTAGTAGTATTAGAAATTTAGAATTATAGATAATAGTCATTTAATCTTTCTTCAATTGTATGCGCAATAGAATCCAAACCTCTGTTTAAATCCTCCCATAGAATAACACATACTGACAACTGTAAACTGTACTATGTTTTTTCTTTCTTTCTATTTTCATATAAAATCATCACTTTGATCTTTCTTAAAATTAAAGTTAGCCTAATTTGAAGTTGAAATCACAACCCTGTTAGTTTGTATTATGTGTATCAAGAGAGCATCTCAAAATGTCTCAAACTTGTAGGAAAATTGTCTATGAAGGTGCCTAAGCAAAGGTCCTTCTTGCTAATGTAGGATCCAGGGGGTTCAAGATGTACGTATCATTACCCCCATAGTATCATTACCCCGATTTTATGGATTGCCCGAGAAGTGTCTGATATTGTCCAAGTGTGAAGAGATATTGTAAAATAACAATATATAATAAAGTTGCGGACATGTTTGATAAGTGTGTGGAACATGTTTAGAAGGAAGAAGAAACTACAATACCAATGATTATTCTGATATATACATAACTTTATATGACTAGTATTCATGCCTCCTAGAGTTTTATGTATGCTCTTGAATTCTTCCTTTCTTTTCTAACAGAATTGCTCTTCAGCCAGCTTGGAGCTTGACTTAGAACACTATCTTGTTCCGTCACCAGCACTTGCGGGCTCTAGTGTTGTTTATGCAGCTAATTTGACAGAAAATCCGAGATCGCTGGGTCGGACTGGGGTTTTCTCAAAAAGCGATGCCTCAAGTAGTGGTTTACATGTTTCAAGTCACTCATGTGTTGATTCTTCTGATCATTTTACTTCCAGAAAGGTTTTTCCCTGTTCACTTTTTCAACAGTTTGAGGGTAGCGTGTTTCTTATGGATTTGAAAATATCTTATACAGCTTCAATAAAGTCCCACATATGATTTGCTAGTTTAATAAATTCTGATAGCTTTCTATTTGTAGATGTTATTTGCGGGGGTTAGGGCATAGAAGTTCATTTGTATACTTAGTTTAACAATTCTTCAGTCTGTTTTTAATAACACCTTGATGTCATCTAGAGTTACTAGAACATGAAAATGAGTAACACATGTTGGAACTTTGTTCCAAACGTGGAACACTTCCATTTCGGAACAGTGAACTGAGCTCCAAATGTTACAGAGGGGAAATGAAAAAAACCTAAAACAAATGAAAGAACCTAAGTCCTAATCCTATCCAAACCCTTAAAGTTGTATCTTGAAATGAATCGTATTTACGTTACATAAGAAATAAAAAATTACATTTTCCAGAATTTAGTATTATTCTGTGCTTGTTTATGTATATTGTATACTAGGAAGCACATATACTCCGAAAATCCGTGCTGTGTCTATGTCGTGTCAGACATGTACTGGACACGACAAAGATACTCCTACACTAGGACACACCAAATATGTGTTGTCCATGTCACCATGCCCGTATTGTGTTGAATCGTATTTGTTTCCTTGCAAACATAGCATATACATATACACACAATTGGAATCAAACCACACTCCATAGTCATGTCTTTATTTCAGTACAACATCTAAAGAAACCTATCCCTATTGTATGACGTTCACCATAATGTTTTGCATTCCAGGTAACATTGTGTTCAACTTCTTGAATCTAGCTGTTACTTTAATCTATTATGATATACAAATATCAACAAAAAAGATGCGCCTGCCCCTGTTGAACTGGAATGATGGTTAGTGTCATATTGTCATATTAGGACACCCTTGGAGTCACACCACAATGAAGATGACTGGGATATCCATTCAAACAGAACAAGCCTATTGACAAGAAGAAAATATCAAGCTAAACAAGCTTATTTAAATGAAAATATTACATTCAAACTATCGTTATTCTGTAAGAGCATAAGATCTTGTTTTCTGGTTACCTAAGTACATTGTAATAATATATACTAATGAATCAAGTAAACTTAATATATTTGAAAAATAAACAAATGAGTATATACTGATACACAATATGCAATCTTTTTTCTTTGTTCTCATAGAATCCTCTAGTACCTTAAAGTTCATCTTGTAGTACCACACGATAAAGTACCTTGTTTACCTTTCGAGAAGGTACATCCATAAGCATAAACTCTTAGCCCCTTGTATTATATTGACATACAATTGCTAAAAAAAAGATGAAGATGAAGATGACTTTCTCTTCAAATGGTAGACTTCCTCTTATTTCAAATATGTATGTAGGCAGAATTCAACAAAATTGATTTTTCTTTGCATCAAATTTGATTATGTTATATTCTCTTTTTTTACATGCAGTTTTGCATGCTGATGTTTATTTTTGTTGAGTGTATATGTTGATCTGTACTGATCCCAATATGTAGAAATGATGTGATATGTATTTTTTTTTCTTTATACTCGTAAAGACATATACCAGTACCATATGCTCCATTACCAGTCATCTTTTATTTTAGTTGTTCCTTATGAATATATTCCTTCAATTACCACTGCACTGCTATAACCAGTTCATGCTATCACAAGTATTTGTGGTTGATTCCTACCTTGAAAACTTTCTTGCAGTAGCAGGCTGTATCCTCCATCGACAGGGTTTTAACAAAGTTCAGTATTCTTATTTTCATTCATCTTTGTTGGCTTGTTTATCTACCATGTCTTTTGATCGAATCATGTAGATATTAGAAGAATAGTTAGGAGGAAGAATAATCACTAATTTGAGGTTCCTTCCTCTCTCTTAAAATAGAGTAGAGTTCAATAGAAGTAAATAGATGGGTTTTAAACCCAATAAGATAATATGTAAGTTAATTTGTCCAACATTCTTCTCAAGTTGGAGCGTACATGTCACACCTGCTTAACTTGTAACATAAATATCAAATCTAGTAGAAACAACAAGAGAAGACGTCTCAAAAGTGGCATGATTCACCTTATCATGTTTTTCAAACTCCAATATTTTGTGGATCAACATCTACCGGAAAATTAGTAAGACCATACAATTTTCTTTGAGAAAGACCAAAAAGCGAAATGCAAGCTCATAGAATTTGGCTGTTCAATATGATCATATCAGCAACAAGAGTAGATAATCAGATGCCATTGGAAAGATTAACGTCAAAGAAACCTTGAAATTATAGGAGGACGCTGTTAGGAATAAGCTAGTAACCAGTGGCGACACACGAGCACAGGGAGAAGCAGCAGCACTAGACAATAAGATCAAGAGAGGAGAGAACAACAGCAACAAATAGAGCAAAATAAAGAGAGTAGCAACAGCTAGTATCGAAAACTCATGAAACCATCGATAGGGATCAAGAACTCGTTAGGTGGAGGTTGACTAGCTATGGAGGAATTCCAGGAGAAGAGAGACGGTGAAGAAGGACCAAGGTTATGAACCTAGCATTGATCTGATGTAGAAGAAAATTTTTGAGAGAGAAGAATCATTATTGATCTTTATCTTCCTCTCACTTAAGTTGTCTTGAGTTGGATGGTAGTACATAAACGGTTTTAAACCCATTATAAGCTTATATATATTAATTTTCTCACAGTATTTTTTGTTGTCTAAGAAACTATCTATAAAAAAAATCTGTCACTACGTGTTTACATAGTGCAATCCCAAGATTAATTCTACTTTTGTATGTCTAAGTCCTGCAATTATACTTATATAAAACATTTTGACATTCTCCTTTCATTTACATGTATTATTCCTTTCACATTGCTAGTATTTCTACGTAAAATGATTGTTTGGATTATAAAAACATTTAATGCATTTAAAGTCTCCTCCAATTATCTGTTCAATCTTTATTGTAAAGGGAAACACATGTTGATAAAATCTGAAGTTTCTGAGAATTGCATGTGTAAGAAGTTAGTGGTTGAGATTATGCGGGTTTGTTTGTTGCTCCAAGATAGTATCAAAAGTGCATAAATTTGAAACCCTTCTTTAATCAGATAGAGGCACATTCTTTTCTAAGTGGAAGAGAGTGATTAAGCTCCTAGATATGCCAATACCCGTATTCTTGTACTCCTCACAATCATCTGAAATTATAAGTAAAAATGAAAGTAATATTTGAGGCTGTGCTATAAATTATTTGACATTTAGGGTAAGCTGAATGATGAAACTAAATGTGGTTTATTATTGTTATTACAGGATTTTGAAGTTATAATCCCGGATCCTTCTAAAGTTTTTCGAGTTTCTGGTATGGTTGAGTCAAAGTCAGTTGGCACATTTTCTCCATTGCAAAAGCAAGATGGTCAAAGGGGACTTTTTGTTGATAGGGGTGTTGGCTCTTCTAGGCTTGTTAGATCAGCCAGCGCAAGTCCATTCACAACCTCTGAATCTGAAACGAAGGTACATAAGGGAAGAAATTTTTTTCATTATACCATTTATTACCTCTGTAAAAGTTAATATAAAATTCTTATGGTTCACATAGTGTAATAAATTCTGCTCTGAGGCCAAAGGTTCAGCACCCAATGGTTGAGACCTTTTGTACGGGAAGGGGACCTTGTCCCTCAGTCGAGTCGCGGGGGGTGGGGGGTGGGGTGGGGGGGGATTGGTGGTTAATCTAAAAAAATGCTCCTAGTATCTGCTTTACCTCTTATGTTGTCTTCAGACTAGGTTGCAGGACTGAGGTGCAGATGCAACTGCACTATCATGCGTTCCTTTGCAGTGCCCAAAATATCCGAGTCAAGTTGATGACTGCTTCCTTGGATAGGTGCCTTTCTTGACCAGGCAGCCAGCAACCTGTACTCTCCACTCCAGCAACTGCACTATCATGAATATTTCTTAGTTATGAAGGGATTTGCAAATCGTGAAAGTAGCTAGGTTCCTTAGCTTTTGTTCATTGAACTTTATTCTATTATGAGGGCCATTGTTTCATGGTTTCTCCATGAATGTATTTACATAATTATTAGTTTTTCTTTGCACTCCAAGATGGTTGCAGTCTAATACTTTATTTACAGTTAAAGGTTAGCTTTCCCTCTTTTAAAACTGATATGAAGTAATGGAACACTAACTGTCCTTGTGCTTTCTTCCTCTGTTCTAATTGCTAGAAAGCCATGCCAGCGGCAGCTGGAGCTGTTGCAGCAGCAGCAGTAGCTGATCAGATGCTTGGTCCAAAGGAGGATAGTAGCTTGGCAATTGTTTTGGTAAATTCATACACAATTTGTATCAACTTTCAGTTTAGGTGTCATACTTCAATTTTTGGGATGCCTGTTGTTTCACTTTATATGCAGTGTGTATTGATCATAGTCCATGATAACATTTACGACGTGCACGTCAAGAGAATAACAGTCTTAGGAGGTGTACAATGTACATGAATCCAAGAAGACCATTATGCCACTATCTTGAGGAGAAATGAGTTTACAAGGAACATTATTGATGGCATATGACATCTAATTAATTATTAATCTGAAATCTATTGTTTGTTCTTGTATGAGATTAATTTCTCAATTAAAGGAAGAACGACTTTCCTATTGGGGGATACTAGTTCTTGTTTGCGTATCACTTGAAACTTTATTGATGCTACTACTGAACCTTTTCCAGCCAAGCCAAATTCGGGATGTGTTATGCGAACTTGTTTTGTCCTGTTATTTCCTATCCATTCTTTAAACTCATAGCAACCACAATCATGGTAGACTGCCTTTTCCATTTCAAGCAAAATCAGTCCTCGACTACATTTCCATGATCATTACTTGTTGCTTGACTCTGACGACAAACCAAATTTGGTGATGCGAAACGCCAACTTATTCTGGTCTCTTATTCGTAGCGATTCTTCTCTGTAAATTATTTGCAACCAGTATCATTGTAAATTGGCTTTCCCAGTTCATGCAAGGTCAGTCCTCTTCCATGAGCATTACTTGCTTATTGATTCTAATGACAAGTATGAATCTTTGTTGAAGTGGAAAGCTATCCCGTGGACTGGTATAACAGCTAAATAAACTACTTGACTGGTCCGACTCTTACTTTATCAGCAAGTCTTTTGGGCAGGAAATTATATTTGTGAAATGTGATGCCAACTTCCATTTATTCTTTTCCATTATCCTAAGGACCTGTTTGGTAACTTTTATTTGAGCGGTAAGTGGGCTTTCTCCTTTATTTGGACTTGGAAACCCTACTTCCAGTGGGTTTGGTTCTGCTTGGATTGGAATGAGAAGTGGGAAGATGCGACACCATTCTAGTTCCTGTCTCCTGCTTTTTGGCCCTCTCCACATCATCTCTTCCGCTTTGGAGGGATGTGTGCAGAAAGTGTGGTATTTGGAAATTTTTACTCTTATCAAATGGGGTGGCCAAAAAAGTGTGGATTTGGCAACATCCTATTTCACTTTCTATGTTTTTACCAAACATGGGAGGTGCAGTAAATGCTACTTCGAAAGATGCCATCCATCCGTCCAAATGAAACTGGAAAGTGCATACTCTAGAAAGTGGAATTTTGTTCCACTATGGATTAGGAGGGGCCTTTGCACCATCGATTATTTTTTTTCCGTAAAGAAGAAATCTAATAAAAGGTCGGATCGGTTACTTTCGTACCAACATCACATTGTGCAGAAAAAAACTTTGTAAGAAAGCATCCATTAGCCCCCTAAAACTTCTCAAAGATTGACCTGATTCTAAGATGGAATAATTAGTCCATATCAGCTCAAAATATATGTAGTGGTCAAACTTAGAAAATTAGGATAGAGAGATAATTCAATAACAACTTTATATTAACACATATGTACAAATTTATTAGAATAATTACATAATAGTTCATAAAGGATTAAGTGGGTATATCATCATTGGTCAATGTTGTCATGTATTATAGTTTATGAAATGCATGATCATAATGAATTCTATTTGTGTCAGTCATCTTTTTGTTTTTGTTGCTTTCATGTCTTGTTGAAGGTAGATTTCTGATTTCTTTGATAGGATGATTGTTTTTGTGTGCCATAACTACTAACTTGTAATCTACACAACATACATATGATCAACTTGACCTTAAAATAAACTATTAAAATGTGTAAACTATATCAGGATAAAATTAAAGCTTATTCAAAGTTCCAAAAATTAATCTTTTCATAGTATTAACCATATGCCAAAAATAAGCAAGGACTAAAAACATTAGGCAGAATTTCAACCTAACACATAATGTACTATTAACTTGACATTTATTTGTGATTATACCAAGCAGCTAACTGCTCTCACTATTATCAGTTGGTGTGCTGAATTATCAGTACAAGTGTTGACTTTTGTTTCCTTTGAAATTGAAATATCTTAGTGCTTTCGGTAAAAACTTTGTTGTAAATTATAATAATCGATCTTTGGTTTCCATATTTCTCCATAACCTAATTTTGCTTTATTATTTGAAATCCGAGTTTCATGGGTAATGAAAACAATAAATCATTGAAAGTCACTTTTATGGCCTCAGTGAAGGTTCATATGAATTGTTCAAGTTTTAATGTGAGTTTAGAGTAGTTATTTATTTTTGTCCCCAGGTATGTAAAATTTCTGGCTCCAACGCTACTGCCGTTGATCATATGGACGTGCAGTTCCAACAAAATATCCAACTTGTCTAGAATTTCGTCATGTCTCGTTACTTCATGATATTGCAGCTGTCGTGTTTACTATTCTGAAAAGAGGCTACCTAGACATTAACTCTTTCTTAGGATTGGAAAGACGCTTGAGGAACATGTCTAGCGTCTATACTTTGTAGACAGTTATATAATCTGCCTAGAGTCCAGAACAACTAGGACAAAGAAACGTTGGTGGAACATTTGTTGATCATAAGAATGCAGTAGTTTTTGTTAGTTGATATGTACTTTGCTATATCAAAGTCAGCCTCATTGCATCACTTATGATTATTCTTCTTGAATGTGATTGCCAAGTAGCATACACACACCGCATAACTTTTTTTTGCGAGCTCCTTCATAACTTGCTTTGTGCAGCAGTACTGTACAAACATTGGTTCAGTTTAACTTCTTTCTATATTTAATGTTTTATCATATAACTTATTGTAGGTTGGCTTGCCTGCTCGAGGGAAGACTTTTACAGCGGCAAAGCTTACAAGATACCTTAGGTGGTTGGGTCATGAAACGAAACATTTCAATGTTGGGAAGGTGATTATTAAATTATTGTATCCGTCATACGCTTATAGTGACAGAACTTGTCCCCTTGCTCAAGCCTAACAACTGGACTTGCTACTTGATTGTTGCATGAAATTTGATGGACAGTATCGTCGTCTCAAGCATGGTGTAAATCAGGTATTGTAGAATATGAACCTTTATATAGTATCCTTCTGTAGTAACTCTACCAACCCTTTTATCATGCATAGCAAGTTCTTGTTAAATCATCATATTTTAATTAACATAGTATAAGATGCCATTGAAAGGCTCTATCATGTTATGTCTTATTTAGAACAGTACACATGCTATTTTGTCATGAACAGCTAATATGAACTTACCAAATTACGGATGGTCATGAATTGTCATCAGTTTTTCTTGAGTTGACTATTTATGCATTATTAGCTGGTTCCAATCCATGTTTTTCTCATCATTTATCCTTAATAAATAATTATCAAATTCATGAAGGTTCCAGAAGAGAACTTTTGTACTTGATTGTTGAAAACCATACTATGTCTTGGAGGTGGTTGTTATATTAAACCGACTAGAATGTGGTTTTACAGAAGTTTATGATCTCATATATTGTTAAAGAGGTATGTGCACAACTTATTGGCTTGCTTTTATCTGACTTGGGGAAAATGTTGACGCAGGTATTAGTTTGGTCTTAAATGGTTAAAACCATATAAAATATGCTTTTTAATGCCATTTACTTTGGGAGATTTATATGGTGCTTACAGGTACTAGTTTTCCTCGTCCGTGTGGTCCTGATTGTTGTTATGTATTTATATGGATGTGAAAATTTCCCTTTATAGTCAATACTTCTAAACTTTGATACTCAAATTTGGGTCAATTGGAGAGATCACAATGAGAAATGGTAAAACTTGTAATATTTCATAAGAGTAAGACGAGGGAGGAATGGAGGGACAAACACTAAATCATAACACAAATACTGCTAATTGATACATTTATTCGGAAATCCTAAACAACATATAATGAAAAGTAGAACAACTTTAGGTTCTTCTTGAAAGTACTTTATGTGACGTACCGTTTCCGTAGAATTGATAGTTGTCCATCAGACGTGGTGCCGTGCAAGCCTAAGTTGCGCTTGCACAAGGCATGACCATTAAGTTACGAAGAGCACAACAACAGAGTACGTAGAGAATTAAATAGCACACTTGTACAAGTCCAAAATTTTTTTTATTGATAATGAACATCATTTAAAGAGTCTTGAATACAAGTAGGGGTTGCCGCACCGGCTTACAACATGGACGCAAAATGAGATAGTCGTTCCATACATCCCTTAACTAGAAACAAAACTTGTATACAAACACCTAGACTTGAGGATTTCCTTTATACAAGAGGAGCATGGTCTTCCAAAAAGGTGGATGAAACAAGCCTTTAAACTCACAAGCGAGGCTTCAAAATGAGGGCAAGCTTCAAAACGTCCTAGTGTCGTCTTCAGCCACTCGACATGCCTCTTTGGTTCGTGGCACATGTGGAAACGTGGGTCAGTACGTTGCCGTGTAGTGGTGAATAGCTAATAAAATCCCACATCTCAATTGTTATAGAACTTGTGTGATACATGTAACATTTAAGTGATCTTTCTAGTCATCCTAGTTATTTTACAAAACATACGATAGGTCATAACAAAGTAAATCGTTGATTCTTACCCACGACAAAGTTTTCTTCCCTGCAATAGAACTTACCATGTTCTTCCTGTGAACCGGATATTATTAGCTAACCACTTTATGTGTACATGAGGGTCACTGGTGACACCATCTCGGACCATAGCTTGGCTAGACGACGATCTTTTTAGCGAGCCCTACTAGCGAGCCCTACTGAAAGTTCCTGATTCACTCGTGCTAGTGAGTCAATACAACTATCCTTGTTCCTCCTAGGCCGAATCGGTACTGTGGCCTTGACAACTGTTCGAGGAACTAAATCCTTGTGCACAAGTTGTCAATGACCATGCAAGACTAGAAACTTAGTTACTCAAGCAAAGTCTACGAGATTATAGAAAACTTTATACTCTCAAACTCGGTGCATTCTACTTATCATTCGAGCAATCGGTAGACATTCCATATTCAGTCGCAATATTCATTCATTGATTTAATTCTCTACATAGCACAGTTCTATAGCAGATATATTATAAGCATGCAACATTCTCACGATTTACAGTATCATTGATTGATTGGAGATTAAGAGGGTCAAGGAAAGAAGGGTCAAGCGACTCATCATTGGAGAATTGTCGAGAGAAAGAGGTCTTGACACCGCGTTCTCCAATAGAGGATCAATACTATTCTATTTCTTCCAGAATTTGATATGAATGTGAAGTTCGAAGAACGCAAGCGATGAAATCCGTCGAAAATATTCACGAAAACGTATTCCTAAACCAACGCGAAAGCATCAAAACGACAACGAAATCGGCAACGAAAACCAAGCAGCGGAAAGGTCCCTCGCTACTCTGCCGCAGTCTTTTTTCGAGACAATCCGCTGAATATGTGATTTGATTCCAAAACCAATTCATAATGAGAAAAAGGATCTTGATTTAATCTGTTCCGGTCAATCGATACTGACAGTTTTCCTTAACTATGCTTCCCGCGAACGAGGAACAAGGCAATACATTATAAGTTAAACCTACCCCTAAGAAAACTTTTCCTTCATCTCAGACTCGAGTTCCTAAGTCGACTCCTCGATTGAGTAATTTTTCCAGAGCACGCGAATGGGAGGGACCATACGATTCCGGAGCAACTTATCCTTCCGATCCAAGATCTGAACATATTCCTCCATGTAAGACAAGTCTGCCTGCAGATCCAGCTGACCAAAATCTGCCACATGGTTTGGGTCGTGCACGTATTTTCGTAGCTGCGAGACATGGAAGATGTCATGTACATCCGACAGTACTGACGACGATGCAATTTGATAAGCAACCGAGACGACTTGCTTGAGTATTTCGAAGGGACCAACAAATTCTCGAGCTTAATTTTCCTTTTGCTCCAAATCTTGTGTCTTCTCGCATGGGCATTACTTTCAGAAATACATGGTCGCCTTCCATAAACTCTAGGGTCGTTGATGGGTGTCGGCGTAACTTTTCTGTCGACTTTGAGCCACATTCACTCTCTCGTATCAACAGATTTTTTTTGGACGGTCTGTTTCCACCAGTTCCGGGCCAAGAAATTGTCGTTCTCCAACTTCATCCCAACAAATGGGTGACCTGCACTTCCGCCTGTATAGTGCTTCATGCGGCGACATCTGTATGATGGACTGGTAGCTATTATTGTACGCGAATTTTGCCAACGGTAGATGAATGTCCCTACTTGACTTCAAGTCTATTGCACAGAGTCGTAGCATGTCTTTGAGAATTTGATTCACTTGTTCCGTTTGACCGTCGGTTTGAGGATGATCGGCTGAATTGAACTTCAACTTTGTTCCCATAGCCGACTGAAGGCTACCTCAGAAATGCGACCAGAGTCGTCCATCCCGATCTGAGACAATAGATACTGGAACTCCATGCAGCCGTATTATTTCGTCAAAATAAATCTAAGCACGACGATCGACGTTCCAAGCAACTTTGATGACAATAAAGTGCGATGACTTGGTTAATCGATCGACTATGATTCAGACGGTATCATTCTCCCGTTGCGTTTTTGGCAAGCCAACAATGAAGTCCATACTGACGTGCTCCCACTTCCATTCCGGGATGTCGAGGTTCTGCATCTCTCCGTCCGACTTTTGGTACTCGGCTTTCACTGTTTGACAGACCAAACATTGCAATACGAAAATTGTCACATCTCTTTTCATGCCGTGCCACCAAAAAGTCGTGCGCAGGTCCGTATACATTTTGGTACTTCTCGGATGTAAAGAATATTTTGCATAGTGTGCTTTCGTCATTATTTCCTTCCTGAGTTCTGTATCATTGGGACACAGTCTACCCTTCACCCGCAATGTTTCACTCTCATCTTCTGCAAAGTTGATCGCTTTATCCGTTGAAATCAGCTCCCACATCTTCTTCAAGAATAGATCATCCTTCTGAGCGGACTTGATCCTTTCTTGCAAGCTCGGTTCAAGGTATAATTGAGCCAGTTGTGCCCCTCGGTTTCGGACTCGGTGTTCGATGCCCATTCCCTCTGAATCTTGTACTACCATGTTGTTTATGGATACCGATGCTATATACTTCCAGTTCAACGTGTTTGCTACAACATTTCCTTTGTCCAACTTATAATTGATTATCATGTCGTAGTCTTTAATCAGCTCCAGGCAACGTCTTTGCCGTAAGTTCAATTCCTTTTAAGTGAAAAGATATTTGAGGCTCTTGTGATCCGTGTAGATTTTGAAGCCACACCATAGATGTAGTATCACCATAATTTTAACGCGAACACAATTGCCGCAAATTCCAAATCCTGTGTAGGATAGTTCTTCTTGTACGACTTCAACTGTCTTGAAGCAAATGATATCACCTTATCCCTTTGCATGAGCACATATCCTAAGCCCCGACCTGACGTATCGCTGAAAATTTGAAATCCCTCTGTGCTATCCGGAAGTGCAAGTATTGGGGCCGAAACAAGCCGCTGCTAACTCCTGGAAGTAAGCCTCGCAGTTGTCTGACCACTCGAATGCGACTCCCTTTTGAGTGAGGCGAGTCAAAGGCGATACGATTTTCGAAAAATCTTTCATGAACCGTCTGTAGTATCCTACCAAACTGAAGAAGTTTCGAATTTTACTAGCTGACGCGCGTCGTTTCCAATCAACAATAGCTTCGACTTTATTTGAATCGACTGTAATATCTTCCGCAGAAATGACATACCCAAAAAACAATACGTTGTTCAACCAAAATTCACACTTACTCAGTTTCACCTATAACTTGTTTTCTCGAAGGGTCTGAAGCACGGTCTGCAGGTGCTCCACGTTTGCTTTGCTCTTCGATTAGACAAGAATGTCACCGGTAAAGACTACCACAAACTTGTTGAGAAACAATCGGAACATCAGATTCATCAAATCCATGAAGGCGGCAGGAGCATTCTTCAGACCGAACGACATTACCAAAAAATCATAGTGATTATAACGAGTGCGGAAAGCTGACTTTGGCATATTGTCCGACTTGATCTTGAGTTATGGTAACCCGAAAGAAGGTCGATCTTTTAAAGCACTGACGCACCTTGTAACTGAGCAAAGAGATCATCAATTCTAGGCAATGGATATTTGTTCCGGATAGTGACTTTATTCAACTCTCGATAGTCTATGCGCAGTCACATCGACCCGTCCTTCTTCTTCACAAATAAAACTGGCGCTCCCTGCGGAGAGACGGTAGGTTGAATGTATCCCCAATCAAGTAACTCTTGCAATTGTACTTTTAGCTCCTTAAATTTTGCAGGGGCCATTCTGTACGGGGTTTTGAAAATCGGTTGGCATCTGGAAATGTGTTGATGGTGAACTAGATATCTTAATCGAAATGCATACCTGATAGCTCGTATGGAAATATGTCGGAAAATTCTGCCACAACGTCAGTTTGCTCTGCGTTTGCACCATCCTATCGAGTGTCTTGAACATACGCTAAGTACCTTTCGCAGCTGGAATGTAGCATATGTCGAGCAGACATTACTGAAATCACCGTACATGCCTTTGACGCTTGACCACACGAGTAGAAGAAATCATTTTCTCTAGGTAGACGGAACACGACTTTCTTTGTTGTGCAATCGATGGTAGCCGAGCAAGCGTCGAGCCAATCTATTCCCAAGATAATGTCGTAGTCCTAGATATCTAGAACTATCAAATCGAGAGACAATTTTTCTACCTCTGATACAAATACAACCATCTCTACAGACTGAATGATCAGGTAATTCCATGTCCGACCGGCTACTAACGCTAATATTAAGACCTAACGGTGTCATAGGAATATTCATCGACAATTTGCTGATATACAACTATGAGTGGCACCAGAATCAAATAAAACTCGAACATGAATATTATTGAATAACAATATAGTTGACACAACTGCATCCGAGGCGAACGCCTCCTCCTCGGTCATGGCATGGACACGTCCCTGAGCATTAGGGCGACAGTCCTGACCATTCTGTGGTGCTTCCTGGGGAGCTCGTGGAGCCTGTACACGGTTCTGCTGATACTGCTGTTGCGGAGGACGCTGAGGCTGATTCGGTCTCCCGTCTTGGGTGGCCTATCTGACCACACTTCCAACATCCCCCTTCTGGAACTTGACAATCATTCGCCAGAAGTCTTCGGTTGTTGCATCTGTGACACATTGGCCTGGGAGTACGTCATTGATAGCTGCCCTGGTTGCTATTATGATGACGCTTATGCGCGTTGTTGCCTCATGCGATACTAGGAAGCTTGTGGTTGTCTTGTTGCATAGCACCAGAAGCTGGAGGATACTGAGGCTTTAGGCGAATGGCGTGGTTGAGTGACTCTCATATCGTCTAGTACTCCGCAACAGTAACATATGCAGGGATAGAAGGTTGCAGACCCACTTAAAATAGTCGGGCTCTACTCGATGCGTCAGGTCAGATAGGTACTTGCAAATTTGACAAGGTTGTTGAACTCTTTTGTATACTGGCGAACCGTCATGTTTTCCTGCCTCAGTTGCATAAACTTATTCTCCTTCCTTTGACGAACTGATGGTAGAAGAAACTCATCTTCGAACGCCTTGCGGAATGTAGTCGAGGTGATCTTTGTCGTCTTGCCATCACTAAGAATCGATCGCCTCTGGACGTTCTACCAGTCGTGCGCGTTCAAGCGGAGTTGAAGTTTAGCGCATGCGATTCTCTTCGACTCGGACGCGGAGTTGAAGTTTAGCGCATGCGATTCTTCGACTCATCAACTCCGAGAAGCTCAAAGTGATCTTCCAATTCTACCAGCCAATCTAGCACCATTGAAGGATGTTCGGTCCCTTTGAATGAAGTAGTGCACACCTTCGTGAATTCTGATATCTCGAAGGTGGAACTCTTCTCCTTAGCATGCTGAGGCTCTTTCGGCTCGACTTCGCTAGGATGGTTCATCGGCTCAGTTACGGTATGTGTGGTTGTAGAGTGATTGTTGTTGACTAAAATCATCTGCATTATCTGATGCAAGGTATCAAGCTGTTTCTGTTGCACTTTGAATTGAGTATCGAATCTCTCTTCAAACCGAGTCTATCGTGCCTCCGCTTGCTTTTGATGCGCTTCCATCATACACAATGCACAATATACGCTCCATCGGGTCGATCGAGGGTGCGGCATTCGAGCTGCTAGAGCCACTCGAAGTACTCGAATCGTTTTCGGTCGCAACTCTATCAAAAGAGGACAACTTATATTAGTCTCATAAAATATTATAGACTCACTGTATGGAACAACTCATCTCTTAGACATTAGGTCAAGGGTTCAATTCGAGAAAAACTTGGATTGATTATCGAATTTCAAGAGGGAAGGCCAAAAGATGTACAACCGTGCTCTGTTACCAATATGTCACGTCCTGATTCCATAAAATCGATAGTCGTCCCTTGAGCGTAATGCCGTGCGAGCCTAAGTTGTGCTTGCATAAGGCATAGTCATTAAGTTACAAAGAGCACAACAACAGTACGCATAGAATTGAATAACACACTTGCATAGGTCCAAAGTTTTTATTTATTTATTGATAATAATCACCATTTACAGAGTCTTGAATACAAGTAGGGGTTTGCCATGCGGGCTTACAACATGGACGCAAAATAAGATAATTGTTCCATACATTACATCCCTTTAGAAACAAAACTTGTATACAAACACCTGGACTTGAGGATATCCTTTATACAACAGGAGCGGGGTCTTCCAAAAAGGTGGATGAAACAAGCCTTCAAACTCATGAGCGAGGCTTCAAAATGAGGGCAAGCTTCAAAATGTCCTAGCGTCGTCTTCAGCAACTCCACACGCCTCTTTGGTTCGCGGCACCTGTGGAAACCTGGGTCAGTACATTGCCGTGTACTGGTGAATAGCTAATAAAATCCCACATCTCAATTGTTATAGAACTTATGTGATACATGTAACATTTAAGTGATCTTCTAGCCATCCTAGTTCATTTTACAAAACATACGATAGGTCATAACAAAGAAAATACATTGATTCTTACCTACGACAGAGTTTCCTTCCATGCAATAGAACTTACCATATTCTCCATGTGAACCGGATATTATTAGCTAACCACTTTATGTGTATATGAGGGTCACTGGTGACACACCATCCCGGACCATAGTTTGGCTAGACGATGATCCTTTCAGCGTGGGTAGCGAGCCCTACTGAAAGTTCCTGATTCACTCGTGCTAATGAGTCAGCGCAACTATCCTTGTTCCTCCTAGGCCGAATCGGTATTGTGGCCTCGACAACCGTTCGAGAAACTAAATCCTTGTGTACACATTGTCCATGGCCATACAAGACTAAGATACTTAGTCACTCAAAATAGTCTACGAGATTATAGAAAACTTGACTCGGTGCATTCTACTTATTATTTGAGCAATCGGTAGACATATTCCATATTCAATCGCAATATTCATTGATTTAATTCTCTACATAGCACACTTCTATAGCACACATATTATAAGTAAGCATGCAACACTATCATTATTTACAGTTCTACGAAAATAAGCATGTAATATTGTGTCTTCACTACTTATCTAGAATTTCATATATCGGTATCATTGATTGATTAGAGATTAAGAGGGTAAAGGGGAAAAGTGTCAAGCCTCTCACCGTTGGAGAATTGCCGAAAGAAAGAGGTCTTCGACACTATGTTGCGCCTACGCGATCACCTGCAATCGCTCCAACAGAGGATCAATACTTTCTCTTTCTCCCATAATTCGATATGAATGCGAAGTTCGAAGAATGCAAGCAATGAAACCCATCGAAAACATTCACGAAAACGTATTCCTAAACCAACACGAAAGCACAAACGACAAAGCGACAACGAAAACCAAGCAGCGGAAAGGTCCCTCGCGACTTTGCTGCAGAGTCCTTCCTCGAGGCACAATCCGCTAAATATGGAACTTGATTTCGAAGAAACCAATCCATAACGAGAAAATGATCTTGATTCAATCTGTCATGGTCTATCGATACCGACAATGTTTCTTAACCGTGCTCCCCGCGAATGAGGAACATGACGCTACACTTTATGCGCTCTAAAATTATACCTGTTCAAGAATCCAGCTTTGCAGGGGAATATATGAATAATATAATATATAACCCTCAAACTCCTAGTGTTTGGTGTTATATATTTATATTATTCATATATAACCGTGATCCGGTTGCTAATTCTCAAACCATGTATCGAGTTTACTATTACAACATCAACAAATCCTTCATGAATATTAAGTGTAACTAGTATAGTGAACTAGTTTGATCTGTTGGTTTACTCGGAGCAATATATTTTCTTATATTCCCCAAGTTTCTTGGAGACTGGCTCTCTCTAGACATTCTTGATAGCTGGACAACAGATCAAAGAAAAGAAACTGAAAACATCATGATAGTTTATGTATGGCTGTTTACCTGGTGTCAATCCTCTATGTTGGTGCCACATTTCTACCGAAGGTAGCTATGAGCACGAGAGTGAGATGCCATAAAACCTAGATAGCCAGTTGGCAAGTAAGTGGACCTAAGCCTTGTTTTACTTCAAAGGATTATTATAAATGTAAAGTAATCTTCATAGTAGGTCTCTCTGCATCTTTAGCTATTCTTTGGCATGAAACTGATTCCGGCATAATTCTTACGCTATGAAAACATGTTGTTGAATCTTTAGTTTCTCTTTATATTATTAATCTGGTGATTGCATTTACGTGAATCGGTGTGTAATTTGTTTTGCTAGCTTGTTGCTTAGGTATAAACTTATTTCAGTTACATTTATTATCTGTTTGTTATTCCTCTCATCCTTGCCACCTGTTTTCATGTGTACTAGAATTATCCTTTGGTTTTTGTATTTTGATCTCCATCTGTTTAATTTTTCGGATACTTCTATTATGTTCTTTAAAAAAATGATCAGAGGCTTCTTGATGCAGTCTGCTGACTTTTTCCGGGCTGACAATCCTGAAGGCATGGAGGCACGTAATGAGGTGAGGACTAGATTGTATCTATGTTGTGTGGCTACTCATTATTAAACTAGCTTGTTGCTCAAAAAAATTATAGTGGCTTGCACATGCGGCTTGGGTTTTCTTGGCTCACCTGTAGCCACTTACAGTAGCATTGGATGATCTCTTGATCAGTTTGTAATCATTCTTTAATGCCTTCGTGACTGGTGCTGTTGCAATGCCACTTGCATAAGCTTATTCATCTCTCTTTTTCACTCCGAAGAGTTATTTAATTGGAGTCCATAAGAAGTACTGCTGCATTATCTATATAGTTGAATTAGGTGAGGATGTGTTTATACAACATTTCTGCCATAACTCGTTCTTTCTCGGATGTTCTTTTGTATTGCTTGTCTTAGGTGGCTGCCTTAGCAATGGAGGATATGATATCCTGGATGCAGGAAGGAGGACAGGTAAAATGCTACTTTTTTTCTCTATATCTGTCACACATAGATGGTTGACTTGGTTTGGTTCATTCATAGGTTGGTATATTTGATGCCACAAACAGCACCAGACAGAGAAGAATATGCTAATGAAGATGGCCGAAGGAAAGTGCAAGGTAACATGACAAATTGACAACTTTCTCCATGCGATTGTTTACTCTATCTTATGGTTAGTAGTCCATTCTTTGCTTGCCAAGTTCCAAGATTGACCCTCTTTTGTAGAGTTAAGAAAGTTACCCCTCATGTTGGAGAGGTCATACTGAACGAGCTATTTTTAGTGTCTAACTTGTTGATTTTACGGAACAAATATTTTCTACCATGCATGATATTTTACAAATTTTTTGCATATTAACAACTATGTGAAATCTCCATTGCATTGTGATTTAGTTTACTTAGTGCATGATTGTCATTACGGAAAATGCTTGAGAAGTATTTTATCCTAAAAGTTGCATTCGCATGAGAAATTATCTTTACACATAGATCTGCAAATGGAGGATACAGTGAGATGATAATGTTGGATTTCAACTTCAGTTTATTAGTGAAGCTTGAAGATGGGATTCATATGAATCATTTCATTTCCTGAAGAATGAAGTTAGCTTGAAATGGTGACTTCACATTTTCAGGAGTTATCTTGCTAGGAAACTCAAGCCAAGACATTCATTGTATCTTCGTGGATGAAAACCACAAATATTGGAACTGAACGTATTATCTTGCAGTTGCTAATAAATTTCTCGGAGTTGTAGAAGATTATAATTCTGGAGGCATTTATGTCATTATTGAGTACACTCTTCCCTGATGTTTATCATATACTCCGAAGTCTTATGTTCTTTAAGAAGCCTATCCGAAGGCTTACACTCTTTAAGAAGCTTATCTGAAGAGGAAATAAAAATAAGCAAGATATTCTTCCATTAGGAAAACCATGTAGTTAGTGTTGGCAGCATTTAATAATCATAATTGTTACAATAATATAAATATATAACTCTCAACCCTCACTACAACTCTACTACAACTCTAGAGCTTTGGTGCAGTTAACATGGTATCAAAGCTACCCAAATTCTAATCTCCTCTGACGCTAAGCGGATTTTATAAACAAAATACTGTTGTTATAATCCAGCTCTCTGCCAAAAATGGGATGTCGACCTGTGGGGGTATTTAGAATAATATAAATATATAACCTCAACCTTCAACCCTCACTACAAAGTTTAGAGTTTTCGTTGAGTGGCAGGGAACTTTGGCAATGCCTTTTTTGGGATAAACGAAGGACCCTTTTAGACCTAGTTTTGTGAACTGAGTTTAGAAACAGGGTTTTAAAGGCAAGAGTTTTGACCCACAAAATGGAAAAATAATTTTGGCAGAGCACTTGTTCTTTGTGGCAGCAAGGGCCATTGAGGCAGCAAGGGCCACTGACCTGTCTACCTGGCTGTCCGGTGGAGTAGACCCCTAGTCAGTGTAACAGGGACCTACAAATTATCTACATCACAATTAATGGTACAAAGCCGCTTATACATGTACACGACAATTATTCACCATTGGATTAGTTCCAAGTAAAAACAATGGATATGATTAAATCCCTCGAGTCCCTATGTATCGATTGTAACCCCCCTGCCAACACATCAGAATTAATGTGTCTGATATCTAGGAGATCCAAGGGTCGAGTCTCACATATTACATTGCTTTGTTGTTTTTTTTTTCATAACTTAACATTGAACTTGATTCGGATCCTAAAATCCAATTCTGAATTAGTTCGGGTTGGATTTCAGGTACAAACTTGGAACCCGAAAGTGTTTTAGGTCGGATTCGGATTGTACATAAAACCAACCCAAACCCGACCCGTTGACAACCCTAGGTTTACTAGTCACTTATTAGTCATGCCGAGCAGTGCACTTGTCCTTTTTGGTATCAAGGGCCACTGACTTGTCTGCCTGACTGTCCGGTGGAGCAGCCCCTAGTCAATGTAACAGAGACCTAAAAATTATCAACATCAGAATTAATGGGAGAAGCAGCTTATACACAATTATTCACCATTGGATTAACTCTAGGAAAAAACAACGGATATGATTAAATCTCTCGGGTCCCTCTCTCTCGATTGTATCTCCCCCTCGCAATCTCCTGACTCCCTCATGAACCCCTCCCACTATCAGGGTAGAACCTATTATCCACGATCACACTACCCGATATCCTCCATTTCTCTATCTCCATCTAAAACACCATCCTTTGTGCGGGCATAACTCTTTCTCGGTGGCTACGGCTATCCGGTCCATCCATTGTAGTTTCTCATATCAACCCTCTGTACTGACATAACTCTTTCACGGCAACACAGGCAATTCGATCAAATTGATTATAATACTATCAAATAAGCTGAATGAGGAAGGTAAGGACCAATGGATTCCCTCTGTACTGACATAACTCTTTCACGACAACACCGGCATTTCGATCAAATTGATTATAATACTATCAGATAAGCTGAATGAGGAAGGTAAGGACAAATGAATTAAGCTGAATGAGGAAGGTAAGAACAAATGGATTCAGAATGCTAGATAAATGATAAATCTACTAGTTCATGTACTTGACTGCAATAGACTCTCAAACAGAATTAACTTTACATAAATAATAGTCATTTCACCTTTAGCTTCAGCAACAATGAGTTTCATATTTTTTTCTCTTACTCTTAGTCAGAATCTTCAATCTATTGACAAGGGTAAATGGTAATACCTGGTATTGTCGAAATTGGTGTAATTACAAGTTCTTCGGTCACCATAAATTTGGTTGGTCCGTTGACCAGGGCCGGCCCTGAGCTCATGGGGGTCCAGGGCGAACTTTCAAAACATGGCCCTCATACATAATGAAAAAATATTAAAAAAACTTTAAAAAAAATGTTACAACCGAGGATTGAACTTAGGACATTTAGTAAACAAATCTAAAGTACTAACCAGAACACCACAATAAGTTTTTGTCTTAGAGGGTCCATGCATACTAGTTCCATTTGAGATACAAAATTATTAATATATTTATTTTTAAATTAAATATTTTGGGCCCCTCATTATCCGTGGGCCTTGGACGGTCGCCCTGGCCGCCCACAGGGCCGGCCCTGCCATTGACAAAACATTTGTCAGGTTAACTTCCTCCTAATAGGGGTGACAGATTATGTATACTCTTCATTTTTTTCCTTCCCAAGTGGACATTCAGTCTTATTAAAGCAAGTTTCACAAGGAATAATTAAGAGAAGAATTCTTGGCCACCATCTTATCTGCATTCAAAGCCCGATTGAAATGCCGAAATGTGCTGCAAGTTTGCGATCAATTTAGCTTGGTCTTGCGTTGTGGAAGTCACTCAAATTTCAACACTCATGTACAAGTTATTAACTCATTGAAGTGAGATAACTCATGTACAAGTTGTTAGACCTCCTGAAATTTCAAACTTAAGTTTGTTTCTTTATATGCCTATTGCCTTTTGTTTTGCTTCTGAGACTTGCCTGCCCCATAATAACACTTTGACAAGGGCACCGTGAACAACATGAATACTCGAGAATACTCATGACCTTTTCACATAAACTAAAATTCATCGGTCGTGTATCTTTTTTTTTTAAAAAAAATTCCGAAAGAAGTAGCTTTTGGAAATAAGGCAAATAAGTGCAAGGTCAAGGTTTAGATTAAACTCCTTAAACACCAAGGTTTGGGATTGTCATTCCTTCATTCTTTGGCATAATGTGTCAGATGAATGCAATTCCCAATAGTAAATTGTATTATATTACCTCTTCGTCTAGACTCTTTATAGTTTAAGGGAACTTGGATGGTGCTCCTTGGTTGCATGAGCTTAAATTGCATTACAAAAGATATGTTTACCTACCTGCCATCTGGCCACCTAGTTTTTATGGCATGATCCATCATGCTCATAGCTACCTTGGCTAGAAATTTTGCACCAACATAGAGGGTTGACGGGTCGACGTCAGGTCGACAACCGGTCATAAAATTTTGTCAAATCGTAGATGGAGCTTTCTTATGCTCCATAGTTGATCCCATTCTTATGAAGAATGATTAGATGATGATGACGATAATGATGTTTACACCAAAGCTGTACTGTTTTCAGGCTGAATTTGTAAAATGCATCAGATATTGGATGTCTAGTTGGCAAGAAAAAAAGTACAAAAAATCTTGTGGCTCTCCTTCCTGTAGACAAAGTTAAGTACGATCAATTGTTGATAAATAAGTAGGGAAAATGCTTCTGCTTTTACTTCTATTTTAAAAGCGGATCTGGTAGTCCTTCTGTTGTTTGATAAATAAGTATACTCTCTTCAAACAATATATGAATTACCATTTTTCCGAGCGCAACATTCTACGCACGCACCGGCACAAGCTTGCAGAAACACCAATCATTGCGTGCCATCCATGTCAGCGCCAATCAATCTGAACACCTGCACCACATTCTAATACCTCACACCGTGCTTATCCTCTCTTTTTGGCATTCCTTTTAACAATTACTTCAAAGAGGCCAAACATTTAATTTTATGTAGAAACTGAACAAAGCAAACCTGGAATTTATAATGAAGGGTGTATTTGGCCGTCATTAAAACCTTGAAGCTTCCTCAAAGGATAGGTAGGGAATATAAGAGGGGCACAAGCCAGAAGATTGAGAAGGAGGGACGCAAATCAGGAGATCTAGAGGAATCAAGCGGAAAGGACACATGAAAGGGAGGGACCCGAGAGAAGAGTCAGGACAAGATGGAACCAATTATTGTTTAGTAATTACATAAAATTGATTTAATCCTATCCATTGTTTTTACTTGGAACTAATCCAACTGTGAATAATCACCGTGTGTATTATCTCAATTAGTTGCCTTAATGGATCGCCACTCTCTTTCTCTCTCTCTCTCTCTATTGCCCCCAAGGGTTGGTGCAGTTGGTTAAGCCCACTCCCTCTTCTACAAGATGTCGACCGATCGAATCTTGCCAGCTGCATTTAATATTTTACTTACCTGGGAAGTGTGAAGTGGGGCCTTTCTCCCCAGGTAGCCCGGTCAGCTGCGACCATAATGGCAACAACCATAATCTTTGCTGTTTGTGTGTGTGGGCATGCTTGTGCGGTTCCTTTTTCTTTAACTGGATTTTATGCAGGTGAAAAGTTCTTCCATTATGTTCTTTCTTGTACTTAATGTAACTATCCACTTTGCAGATCATATTTTTGGAAACTTTATGTAATGATGAACGCATAATTGAAAGAAATATACGATTAAAAATTCAACAAAGTCCTGACTACGCTGAAGAGTGAGTTTCCGGCCATACTTTTATACTTCTTGTCCTGGTTAATTTGTATCAATAAGTAGTAACGAGCAAAATAGTTGATGCTATGCTGCAGGTCAGATTTTGAAGCTGGACTGCA
Organism: Iris pallida; assembly: GCA_029216955.1. NCBI lineage: Eukaryota > Viridiplantae > Streptophyta > Magnoliopsida > Asparagales > Iridaceae > Iris > Iris pallida. The sequence goes on along the minus strand of JANAVB010040218.1, from coordinate 6,320,160 downwards.
GGATTTTAAGTCACGCTTAGCCAATTATGAAAAGGTATGACACCATAATAATCTAATAGCTGTTTGGATAAATGGTTTCTGGTGCTTCTTAGTTTTACATCAAAGTGTATTCTTTCAAAGGTTTATGAGCCAGTGGAAGAGGGTTCTTATATCAAAATGATCGACATGGTCAGTGGTCATGGTGGACAAATACAAGTAAGTATATAACATTTATTTCCTAGTTTTCTTCTTTTAAAATGATTGGAAAAAACAGTTTGTCGTTATTCCAGACTGTGAACATTTGAAAGCTCAATGTTTTTTTTCGAGAATTCAAATTGTCTTTTCTTTTTTTCCTGTTCTTAACGTTCAAAATCCAAATTTGTTACAATTGAGGAAGATAAATTCTTTTTTATATTTATGTAAAATTTCCTCATTGATTTTGAGAGGGCTGAGTATATTGTGAATTATAATATTGTTCTAGCAAAATCTAACTACATATTTTCAAGTTCTGGAAATCATCCTGATATATATTTATCTAGCATTGCTGTGTAGATCATTGAATTAAGTACCAAAGCATGCTAACTCTAAGTGGTCGAGGAACGGCAAGGAATATTGAGGGAGAAGTGGTCATACACAAAAGACTGGATAACAACTACGATTGTCAGAATGATTATACCCAACGACAATGACCATAATGGCAATGAGGGAGATGGCCTGCTTGGTGATGGAACAATATGATTGATTTCACAAATCTTGTACTAAATACAATAGATGAGTAATGCGGGGAATACAAAAATCTAAGATACCATTTGGTTAGAGTAATTAGGGTGATCAATCAGGAAATTAAGGTCTAATTTCTACTAAGAACCATCTTGGCACACCCAACAACTATGTTGTACTGGGCGTTAGGCGAGGCGAGACCATGCCCGCCTCGCCTAGGCGCGCCTAGGCGCCCGCCCATAATTTCTTACCGTTTTTTCCTGTGTGCAGCAGTAGCAGTAGCAGATCTCAGGTTTCAGCCTTTCAGGAGATGCAGCAGCATTAAGGAGAAGGAGAAGCAATGTGAATTGTAAAGCAATGTAAATTGTAAACATTAGTAGCAGACTTTTGCATTAAGGAGAAGCAATGTGAATTGACTTTGAGTAGCAGAATTAAGGAGAAGCAATGTGAATTGACTTTGAGTAGCAGAATTGTGAAGCCCACCGCCTAGGCGCCCGACTTCGACTTCCACTGGGCGGACCTAGGCGCCTGCCCAGGCGCGCCTAGGCGCCTACCGCTGAACCCTGCCTTGAAATCCCCAGGTCGAGGCGGTGTACTCAAATCGGGCGCGCCTAGGCGTCGCCCGTAACAACATAGCCCAACAATTATAATTCCTTGATTTGATCAGAGCTCCATAGTTCCTCATCATTTGTACTTTTTACTAATATCTATATACTTGGGCTAATTCCTTGCCAAATACTACTTTTGGCTAATTCACAAAATCATGGTTGACGGTGAGATTAATGAATTAACTTATAATTTCTTATTCCTAGATTGTTGATATGAAATCAGTGTGTGATTGAGGAATTCAGGAATTAGGAAAATTTTCTTAGTTTCTTATCCCATAAATTACTAATTATTTCCTCATTCAAGTGGTGCTTGAGGGTCCATAAAGTAGAGGAAAATAATATCAAGAGGGTTGTAGCTTGTGAAATTTACATGTATAAGAATTGACCCACTGAAGTCCTAACACTTCTTTTGTTTTCCTTTTACTTCTAGAAAGGGAATTAATCCCATTAAGCGGAGACAATCATTCGTCTTCCCAATTCTTATGCCGGTTTCTTGTTCGTTGATGGACTAATTGCTAAACTTGCCTCAGATATGGATAAAAATTATCTTTTTTTGGTTAATTTTGAATGTTATCCTCGGATAGCCCATATGAGGGAGGAGTACATGTTGTGGAAAGACATATTTACCGGTAATAGTTTTTTCAACATTTGGAATCAATTATTTATTATGGAGAGATTAAGAAGGTTGTTGTTCATAGAATTAAAAGATGATGCTTGTAATGGAGTGCTTTGTGATTGCAATATACCATTAAAGTTGAAAGGAAAATTTATCTACAACGACTATAGACCAACGACGTTTTATGGATTCGAGTGTTGGGTAGTTAAAAACATTTTTGCGAAATAAGAATAACTGAAATGAGAATGCTAAGATGGATTACTGCCAATACTTTAAAACATAAAGAGTGCACCTGTGGAAAGTTGGAGTTGCCGGCAATTGGGGACAAGATGAGATAAAATTGTCTTAGCTGGTTTCTGAATGTAAAGTAATACATGCACGATTAGGTGTTATGTAGTTGAAGGAGTTGCTATGACTAAGGGTAGCCCGCAATTCAAGTTGTAAAGAAGGTATGTTTTTTGTTAGTTTTACACAAGATATGACCCATAGCAAAACTGATGGAAGAAATGGATTTATATCGCGGACCCCAAAAATTTAGGATAAGGGTTTTGATGTTGTTGTATAGACCATGTATCACCGAAGTCCATAAACCCTTGTTGTATCATGGAATGGCTCCAGGAACTTAAGCTTAACAAAAAATGCATGGCCTATAAGAACACAATAAAGGTTAGTTTGTTTCTTAGATCTCTAAGTCCCGGTGAAGTATTGATATCACATTTAGGTGTCGATTTAGTTTCACTTCTTTTTCGTAGAAACAGCTTTAGGCTTAATTGTGAGAAAAAGGTCCAGTTCAGATAATTGTTAGCTTTTGCATATTGACGTTCCAAACTGGAAAGTGTAGTTCATTGTTCTCGACTTTAGTTTCCTTAGATCTCCAATTAAAGAGTTGATTACACATCTGAGGACAATAATCCATTTTTCAACACTTTGTTAATTCAACATTCATGGAGACTACCTCAAGCACATTCATCAGTGGCAAGCCCTGTTCCATTAACATTGTCACGACCCGCACCCTGATTAGGGGCACGAGTACGTGGTTACGTCCAGCCTACGCCGCAGCATCGGCGGTAGAACGCTGTCTAGGTTGTCTACAAACTACACTAAACAGTATAAAGGTACCTGTACAGTATATACACTCCGAATGGAGGTGACATAGCAATACAGTCTCAATCACATAAACAAACTAGGATAGATAGCACGAAAGGAAATATGATAGATGAAGCAGGAAATAAGTTCGAGATCCACACAAGTCCAAAATTAAACATAACATCACAGAATATAATATGATACTACAGTCTGAAAAGTACTAGCTGGCTCGCAGGCCAGGCAACTCAACTAATCTACACTACTCTGGGAGAACAAAGTCTAGTGGCTCTACTAACAAGCCACGGTCCAAGTCTACTCCATCTAACCCGTCCCCATAATAGGTCGGACAATCTGTCTCTGAATCATCTGTAAAATTTGTCAACGGTATCCTGTCAGGAAAATAAGCAAGTACAAACACCAACAGCAGTTCCATGTGAATTGACAAATTCTATAAGAGACAGTATAATGAAATACAAGACAAAGATATGTGAAATACAGGGTAAAATCAGCAGGAAATGTATAATAGATGTGAGTACTGAATATGACGACAATATATATGTAGGATTGCTTAGGAACTATTCGGAAGCCGAGTTACAACCCTTAAACCAAACAAGGACCGGGGTTGTAACCCTTCTCTCGAACAGAACTTAGCCTCCTAGGATAAATAAATATAAAAATGTGACTTGAATCATTAGTGTGTTATGTGATCGGCTTAGGAAAATATACTCATGCTTTCCATCCGACCGACTATGAACCATAAATACAATAGAGCAGTAAGGCCGGTCACCATGGAAAGCTATGAACCATATAGGGTAAGGCTTTACCCGTCGTGAGGTGAGGGTATAGCTAGGAACCATATGTACCATAGAACCTTGTGGGAATTTGATCACACAACCACTAATAACTCCCCCATCCCCGAATAGTACAATGGATCTGGACATGACACGTTATGACACGGGATTCCATAAGAGGGTAGCAAGTCCCCTTTAGAATCGGTGTCTATACCAATACATGAAAATAAGACAATATGTACCAATATACCATGAAAACCTAGGAACAACATCCCATGCCATGATCCAACATATACTAGTCCGTGAACTATCGTGACTGGAAATCGAGTATAACACTACAACTGAATCGGATATAGCAGATATCAAGACAATAAAAACTATCAGTGAATGTACTCGCCTGTGGTCCTGAGCTGATAAGGTGAACAGACGCTCAGAGTAATCACAGACCTAAAGATGAGATACTACAAGTCAAAACATGGTTTAATAATGAAAGGAAGCTAATCTAATCATGATATGCAAGTCTAAGTCAAAACTAGGTCAAACTAAGTTACACCAAGCTAAACTAGGTCACACTAGGACAACCAAGGTCAAACACGGTCACAGGAAGTCAATCCAAGTCAAACTAGGTCAATTTGGGTCAAGGTTGACTTACAGTTGACTTTTTGGTCAAAAAGTCAACTCTGGTCAACTCTGGGTCAATCCTAGGTCAAACAAGTCAAATGTTGACTAACAGTTGATTTCCAGTCAACTGGTCAACTCTGGTTTGGTTTTGGTCAATTCTAAGTCAAGCGTTGACTTGAAGTTGACTTTTGGTCAAAAAGTCCACTCTTGGTCAACGGAGGTCAAGACTAGCCTAAACTACCCTCATATAGTCATTACCTACCAAGACAACTTATTTCTAATTCCATCTTAGAAGTCAAACTCAACATCTCATCAATATCCTATTTCCTACATTTACCCTTCTCATTCTCCTTCTCATTCTCCTCCTCATTCTCCTCCTTCTCATTCTCCTCCTTATTCTCCTCCTCATTCTCCTCCTTCTCATTCTCCTCCTTATTCTCCTCCTCATTCTCCTCCCTATTCTCCTCCTCATTCTCCTCCTTCTCATGCTACTGCTGCTCCTGCTAGTGCTATTGCTGCTCCTGTGGCTTATTCTCTTCATCTTTTTCTACTTCTTTCACTACTTCCTTCCCTCTCTCTCTCTCTATATATATATATAAATACATACACACACACACATGTCTATATGTAAATACATACACATATAAATATATATATAGACACACACACTCTCAAATACACTCACACACACACTATCTCACTCACACACTACCACCACCACTCTAATGACACCAATACCACCACCACTCTCTACACACACAAATACATATAAATATATATATACATATATATACATATACATATACATATATATAACTAATATGATACAATATGATACATTGAAAATACCTTCTCTAAACAATATAAAATCTGGAATTTAAATGTCTAATAATTAATCACACAATATATATATTAAAAACAAGAGTCCAATAGGAATTTTCTACTAGGACACAAACCTACACATAGGACACTCCTAAAAGTCTCCAAAAGGACACGAAACGGACACAAATGGAGACACAACCATGGGGGTTATTCCTATGGGTTCAAAATATTCCTATATGCATGTAGGGATGGATTAGAGGAGAGATTATACCTTCCGGGAGAGTTTCAAAGGAAAAAGCTTCCCGACTCGACACCGACACGTAGAGATTCCAAAAGGACACGAACGAGCTCCGAATCCTCCCAAACTTGGCTAGCTCCTTCCTTTCATGGAGTAGAAGAGAAAAGAAGAATATTTGGTAGAAGAAATGGTGGATTTGGAGATGAAATCAATATAGTTGCTCTCTAGAAATTTGGGGAAGAACAAGAGAGAGAAAGTTGTAGATAGAAATGAAATGGAGAGAGAGGTTGCTTTGGAGTGAAGCAAAGGAGAGGGGGTGCTCCATACATGGCCGGCCACATCTCAGAGGGTTGGGGGCATTTGACAATTTACCAAAATGTCCTCCAAGTCAAAGAAATGAGTGGTTTGAGTTGGGGTCAAAATGGTAACTTGAAAACTCCTAATTTCAAGTTCTAAATCTAAATTCTAATCCCTGATCCCACTAAAATCAAATGAGATTAGTCAAATATAAATATCTGGGTTTGGTCATGACAAGTTGGTCGGTTCTAGTTCGGTCCCGATCAGAGTCTAAGCTACCCCGGGTCCCCGATACAAGTCGGAATGAGCTGAAATTCGAACCCGACTCAAATAACCCCAAAACAATATCATAAATAATAAAATAAATTTCAAAAATATTCAAAAGTACAAAATGACAAAAATACCCCTTTTCCTAAAAACTGGGGGTGACAAACATTTGGCCATTAAAATAAATCTTTCTTTCCCAGACATTCATACACAACATTCACCACAGGCCTCCTAATATACAGATACATCTTGAGTTTTCTTACGTCTGTAGAACAATTGCTACTATTTCTGGATATGTTTTCTTTCTCAATCATTGTTCTTTGTTCAACTTGATGAGCCCAGTTTCGCCCTTCAAAATTCTTTTACAATTAAGCTAAGAAAGATATTCGAGATGATCAATTTGTCTATGATTCCTCAATATATTATGATGAGGTCAATTGTGATAATGACTAATATGCTTGTTTTATTTTTAGTAACTTTTATAAGAGACCTGCTTCTGATTCTCCCTTTTTGACTGCTATAAGTGCTTTGCTAATTTTCTTTCATTTGCAGTTGTTAGTTTGATATTCTTCCTTCTCTTTCCGTAATTATGATACATGGATAATTTGTTTCTAAAATTCAGGTCAACAACATCAGCGGATATCTTCCTGGTCGGATCGTCTTCTTTTTGGTACTTATCTGAAAGGCCATAATTTTTAGTTCTGTTTGTTTATTTGATATTTGCTAGAAAAATTACATCCATCAATATCATAAAGGAACCCTTGTTGTTACCGTGATTCTATATGCCGGTACAATAAGTTAAGTTTTTCTTGTCCTTTACGGACTTCATCATTGAATATTTTGAAAATACCATTGCATTTCCTTTATTGTATTGTTAAAATTCTTCTTGAACAACTGGGTAAAAAACAATAGTTTGGCTGAAATATCTTGTTTTAAGGAGGTAGATATTTACAAGTAACATTACTGCATTAGTTGTCTGTTTTCTGAAACATGAGAGGGCAAACTACTTAAACCTTGCAGTTTGCATCTTGAAGGATGACAAATTTAAGATGTAACGGAATGGAGTGGTAATGTCATATCACAAAAAAAGGAGTATTTAACATAATGATAATATTATATCCAAAATGAATGAATGTCCAATAAGAGATTATAGCGTCCAATATATACATTAGCTTTGTTTTAATTAAACCAAAATGAGTAACAATAGGAGAACTTAATTGAATTTATGGAGAACATTTTGATTTTGTTGGAAGGCATCAATATTGATAGAACCAAAGATTTTGCCCCTCATGGATCCTAGTAATACAACATCACTCTCGGCACAGCGGTGGATTTGTTTCTTGCATCCTTGAGGATGCAGCTTTGAGTAGTGGAAACAGCCTCTCTCTATATACAGGAGTAAGGCGGCATATATCTTGACCCCTCTGGGGTAAAACGTTTATGGGATGCGAAATTGCATTTAGTGAATATGGTGCTTCATTCACCAAGTCAAGCTTGATAGGCCTATGTCATTATGAATATGTAACCTTTATTTGAGTTACCAAACATTGTTACTCCATGGAGCCAACATTTAACCATTAATTACGCATTAGAATGGTTATGGTGTAGTATATCCCCCTCTTTGGCAGCCTATTATCACAGCCTTTATACAGATCCTTGGCCTTTCATTGTTATTTCTTGTGTACAATTAACATGATTCTAAATCATTGTGTACTCTATGAGTTGTTACAAAGCAGCCTACACAAGCCTTACAAACCTCTTTGGCACTGAGCTGTTCACCTGTCTTTTTAGTTATAACCTGCAAATTTTATTTTACTATAGAAAAGTTAATTCCTTGTATACAAAGTTACCAATATAGGTTTAATTGTAATATCATTCTATCTTGATATGTAGTAATCAAATGATCTTATTGCTTCAAATTGTATTGGTACTTGTGCTCTATCATGCAGGTGAATACTCATCTAACACCTCGTCCTATCCTACTTACTCGGCATGGTGAGAGTCGTGATAATGTTAGGGGAAGAATTGGGGGTGACACTGTTTTGAGGTTTATCTCGTCTCGAGCTACTTTACTTTATCTAGCATACTGGTATTAGAATTGTGTTCTGTAGATACCTTCATAGCTTAATACAATTGCTTTTAGCTTCTCTTAAAACTTTCCAATATGTAATTTGCATATTACAATTGCTATAAACTTCTTTCTCATTTATGCCAAAAATCTGAGAGCCTCTTGAATATCCTGCAATTTTCATTGAAGCACTGTTAATAACTGTGACAGCCGATTTGAATGAAAAGGATATTTCTTGAATAATTCAACCAGTGTTAAGGGTAAAGTAGAAGTTTTTATTGATTGAGCAGTTCGTAAAGTCGTCACTTGGCGAGACGTTAAGGCTTGCTGCTTTCATCTTGGATGCGGGTTCGAGTCTAGGAAACATCCTCTCTGTATATAAGTGGGGGTAAGGCTGCATATAGCCTCCTCAGATCCTGCATAAGTGGGAGCTTTGTGGCACTTGAATGCCCTTTTAGCAGTACATAAAGTAAAATGTTCAGTATAAATTTCACCATTGGAGATTTGTACATCGTGAGATAGTGACTATTATCACTAGAATGTCATCTTATGTGATTGGCGTGTTAATGTATTTAAGCATTTATATCATGGTTATTGAGTTACCCATCTATTTTTCATTTACTATGTGAAATTTGATATGCGTAGCTTCATATTATCATTATCACCCGAGGTTTTCTTTTGTACAAGTTAATACTGAAGTCAATATCTGATCCTCATCAGCAGTCATGCGAGCCTTCACCCATCAGAATTGGGTTTCTACAGAAAAGAGAGCTCCATAAAATAAGTTTGACAAAAATATTGCTGGCTGTCAACCTGACATTATCCTGTCTGTTCATGCCAAATTCCTTGACAAGGGACCATGACCAAGAGAGGGCTTTTAAACTAATGCAACCAAGGAGGTAAGTGGATTTAAGTTTTTGGTTATGCAGTTTAAACTCGCGCAACCAAAGGACTCGCGTAAACCAAAGAACATCCTCCAGCTTCTCTGGACTATAAAAGTACTCTAGATGAATAAGATACGATTTTGCTATACTCCAGAAATTCGGGATAAATGTTTTGTTGTTGTTGTTGCATAAGATTTTGATATAGGGAATTGCATTCATCTGCATGACAGGCCAATGAGTGGAAAGGAGTGCAAGGATATCTAATCCTACAACAATACCTTTCAATATAACTGATCTGAAGGATTTTCATAGAGATGAAGTCTTCTTCGAGGTGGAGAAGTCTTTATTCCTACAAACGTGTATGCGTGCACCATTGAATTAAAAAGCGCGCCTAGGCGCAAGGCGCAACGATGCGCAGGGACAACGCCTAGGAACAAGCCAGGCACACCACCTTAAAAAAGCGCACGCCTAGTGTAGAAAGGCGCAGGCTCCAGGCGCTCAACAAGGCGCGCCTAGGTGTAAAGTTACTTTAATATATATATATATATATATATATATATATATATATATATATTCCAACCTTCTATATACATGTTATATAGTTTATGGGCTTTATTGGAAAGTATAGAAATTATTGTCATTAATATTATTGTGGGTTTTAGATTGTTTTCTAAATTAAAATGTACTTTTATATTTAAAGGCTTATATATATGTGGTTTGTATATTATATGTATATAGTTTGGGTTATTTATATCTAATGGGCTTTTAGATTGTTATAAAGAATTGAGTTGGTGCGGTCGGTGATTGCAGGCATTGCTATGTTCTGGCTTCAATCTATTCAGATACCCACTGCTACTATCCGGAAGGTGGAGGCCATTTGCGCCAACTTCATTTGGAGGGGAGGGATCCATGCGATTTCCTGGGACCAGTTGTGCCGGCCTCGGGAGGAAGGAGGAGTGGGGTTGAGGCCTCTCCAGGAGGTGAGGAAGGCAGCTTGTATGAAGATGGCTTGGAAATTCATCAAGGGGGGGTCGCTCTGGGCTGACTGGATGGCTAGCAGATACTTACGGAGGACCAACTTCTGGGCTTGCAGAATTGACAACAATTTCTCGGTCACATTTAAGGCTATCCTGAGATGTAGACCGGTGCTCCAGACTGCTATCCGAAGGCGCATGAAGGATGGGTCGACTACTGACCTTTGGCGAGATCCTTGGTTGGGTTCCAGATCACTCCTCGAAATCCTGGGAGAGCAGATGGACAGGGAAGCAGGAAGGGGGCTCACCTGCAGACGGATCCTTAGAGACGGAGTTTGGAGACCTGAGGACTACCCATATACTGCCCCGCTTGCTGCCGAGATACAGCATATTATCATTGATACTAGCCTGACGGAGGATACATGGAGTTGGGCCGGCCCGGGGACGGGGGGCGGGACAGGTCAATTCTGCTTCCGCAGCTGCTATGATTTGGTCCGGACCCATCATGCACAGGATGAGGAGGTGGCTTTCATTTGGGGCAAGGGGGTTGCACGAAAAATGCAACTTTGTGCTTATCGGCTTCTGCGGGGGAGATTGATGACGAGAGATAGACTCCTCCGGTTTGGGATGCAGATCCCGGATGCAAAATGTGTGCTATGTAATGTAGAGAATGAATCCATAGGGCACCTTTTCTTTGAGTGCCCGGTGACATGGCACATTTGGACTGAGCAGTGTGCTCAGCTTCGAGGAGGAGTTGGGGGGATCCGCGATATCCGGAGCATCCTCAGCTGGATTCGAGACCGTGGAGACCGTGAGCCGGGGTGGGCGCGAAGAGCCAGAGTTCGTCTTGCTGCGTCTGTTTGGCACATCTGGAAGGAGAGGAACAGACGTATCTTTGAGGGCTTATCTACCTCCCCGATTGGGATTCTACATAATATAGAATTCGATGTATCTGTAATGGCCCCATAAATACCTTGGGGCAAGGAGAGATGTGATGTTGTACTTTAATACCTTTTCCGCTATATGCGAGGAATAAATTCACCCTTATTCCAAAAAAAAAAATATATATATAAAGAATAATTTTGTGTCTATAATTAGTGATATTTTCAAGGAATTTGGACTTCTATGTAACTAACTTTTTAAATATATATATATATATATATATATATATATATATATAAATATATATAAAGAATAATTTTGTGCCTATAATTAGTGATATTTTCAAGGAATTTGGACTTCTATGTAGCTAACTTTTTAAATGTAGATATTTTTTACATATAAAGAAAACAGTGCGTCTAGCTTTCAAAAGGCGCGCCTTGAGCCTTGCGCCTAGCGCCTCAGGCTCCAGGAACCTTTGCGCCTTGGTGCGCCTTTCGCCTTTTAAAACTATGGCGTACACACAAAAGAACAACTACTTAGGATTGGGCATACTACTATGTTGTAAAATTGGAATTATGAAGATATGAATGCTTTAAGAAAATGAAAACATGTAGGATATGAAGATATTGCTATTGAGGTTTAGAAATGTTTAAGAGAGGTTATTAATGTGACCAACTAATTTATTCACCAAACTTTAAGGACTAGAGAGGTGCTCTATGAGTGAAGAGATAATATATAGTATAGACCTATACATGAAACAAGGGAGATATACACAGTTGTATAACTATCGAGATATAAGGCTTATGAGCCATACCTTAAAATTCTGGGAGAGAGTAATTTAAGCAATATTAAAAAAGAAAGTTGAATTTTAATTTTTTTAATGAATAATTTTGGTGTTGAACTTCTATGCCCCGGGAGATGTACCGTGAAACCCATTTTATTTACTAAAATATCTGAAATTTAGATAAACAAAAAAGGATCTACATATGGTTTTGTTGACGTAGAAACAAACTTATGATAGATGTTAATTACCTTTTGCATAATTGGAGTAGATACCACAGTTTTCGTCATCATAGATCGAGTTTCTAATAGCACCTTGCAGAAGCCTATCGAGTTGGTATTTATTTTGAGTGCCTCATTTATTTACCAACTCAATGATACTAAGTAGAGTGTTTTAATGATAATAGTAATTGCAGTGTATATTTGTTTACCGCTAAATTTCTTGCTGAAGTCCTAGAATTTTATTCTAAGAGACTTGTCTTGAGTTTCTAATATCACCTTGCAGAAGCCCATTGAACTTGGCTTCCAGTAAGATTAGTTTGAGTTCTTCCTAGGTTACTTGTGTGAACCAACATGGGATAAGCATCTGGATTCATGACCAACATAATAGAACATTTGCTCATATCATCGAAGAATCTGCTGTAGATGCAAATACTTAATGAATGTGGAAGAGTTGAGAGAGATGCCACAATACAGGTGAAGTTGAAGGTCTAGCCTAATTATAAAACATTCCTGAGCTTCATCTGCTAAATAATAATTTTCCAAATGGAGGAAATAAATTTTATTTTACAATAGTCTGTTAAAAGAAAATATTGATGGTACTTCATTTCCAGAGTAGTTTGCCTTGAGGTTTCTCAAGATTGGGATTGGATATTATTATAAGCTGTATTTCGACTCAGCGTTGATATTTTATGAGTTGAGGGTAGTGTTTGTCTACTTACAGTGTAGTTGGTTGTTTTATTCTTTTGGTGCAAAGCTATGTACCATTTAGTACTTTTTTGCTATTTCTTTGGTCAGGATTTATATATTGTGTGCATCCTTGTTAATTTGAATGTCAGCCGATAATAAACATTCTTCAACAACTAATGAAGAACTGCCTCTGATCTAAACAAACGTTAAGATAGACATACAAATAATATCGTGTTGGTTTGTTTTTGACAGTGGATCCGGGGAAATTTATGCAAAAAAGCTTGCCAACTTTGTTGAGAAGCGACTAAAATCGGAGAGGACTGCTTCTGTAAGAATCTCAGCATATTTTATTAATTGCTGCATTATTTGAGTTGGATTTAAATTTGGTCAAGCATTACTTGATATCTCAAGCATATGGAATGCTGGTTTTCTAAATATTATGTCATATTTCATGAACATTTTCTATCTTCTTGGCCCTTGTCATTTTTTCACACACACTACAGATAATATGCGCACAAATTATTCAAATTACCTAATCAGAACATTTTTTAAAGCATAAGAAGTTTCTGCATTATACTCATTGTTAATACTGTAAGAAGCTCAAGTAATAAAATGAAAATAAGATCCTCTTAAGTAAGGCCATTGCATTCACTTAAATTTTGTTTTAAGTGTGGGTCACACACCAAAGCTCCAAATTGTGCTGAGGCTTGAGGGTTAATATATTTATTATTCCAACACGCCCCCACAGGTTGAATCCACATTTTATGGACTGAGAGCTGGATTCACGCAGCAGCATAATGTTTTTAGAAAATCCGTTTAAAATGCACACTAGAGGAGATTGGAATCTAGGTTTCTCTGATACCATTTTAAAGTCCCTGTCCTTACACCAAGATTCCAAACTTTTGGTGATAGTTAAGGTTAAATATTGATATTATTCCAACGATATGATGGATTAAGGGGAAGCTTCGGACTTTTCCTCAAAGGAAAAAAATGACTTAAATAGGAAAAGTCATAGAATATTATTAGGTTAGCCAACCCGAGTTTAAATAAAGATATATATACACATGGAATGTCACTATTGCAGTGAATTATGTAATTGACATTTCCTTTTTTCATGTTAATTTCTCTTAGTCAAGTGATTATTTGAAATTTAATCCTTTAGCAAGAGTTAATAAGTTTTCCTTCATTTAAGACCATTATTATCTAATGCAAGCAGGGAGAAATGTCTACGAGAAAAAGAGAATAAAATCTGAAGAGGTGTTTCCTCAAGATTCCTAGTGTACGTGGGTTTAATAAATTTCACAAGAAAGATGGCTTTCAGATTTTTTTTTTTGAATACGTACTTAGATGATGTCGAAATGCGGACAATGTCTTCCACTCTATGATATGCAAAAAAAATGAATATCTATACCATGCACGGCGATATCCTTGATCTGAAGCATGTATAGATTTAATTCCACGCGATTTGGAAGTTTTTAACGCGTTCATGAAGTGAGTTACACTTTAACAATTTTTTGACAATAGAACAAATTAGACAATTAGATCGATAGGTTTTAGATTTCCAAATTAATGAAATTTAACACACACATGCTTTAGAAAGCACGGTATGGATTGTCATTTTTTGACGAATAGTTACTAGGGAGCCTCTGCATTGTAATGCTGCTGTGATGTACAAGTACCTAGTTTTCTTTTTATTGTCTTCTAGAGTTATTTTTGGTCAAGTATTTTTCTTGCCGACGTTTTACTTCTTTAAGTAAGTGGTTAGGGAATAAGTAGATGTAGTTCTTCGCTGGATCAGTGACGCCTTGCAACAAGGCACCAACTACCAGGTGCAATACACCAATAGTAACACTTACTAGCAACAAAGCAATAAGGCTACAAGCAGCAAAGGCAGCCCCCCCACCCCCAGTCGTTCGGTTGGGGCTCGTCTGTCGCTTTCTACTTGCCAGAAGGATACCTTGACCCTCATTTTTGGATATGGGTTAGGTACCTTTTTAGCGTCGCTCCTTCAATAAGGGAACCACCCCCTCACCCCAATTGCCAGGTAGAATCATTTTCTTAAATTGTGGACAAGTCTGCAACTGAACACTTAGCTATGTACATGGTAGTCAAAGGCGCACTCGAAGCGCAAAGAGTCCATATCGCTTGAGGCACAAGGCGCACTTAAGGCACGCGTTCGAGCGAAGCGATGCACAAAAATAAAAAAATAGTAATATATATATATATATATATATATATATATATATATATCAGGCATCCTTTATGGGTACTTCCAGAGCAACTGTGGGCTTAGACAAGGTGACCCTTTGTCCCCTTATCTGTTCACGCTTGTCATGGAATACTTCACATGTTTCATGGCCCTGGCAGTGCACCGTGGGAGGCTGGTCCCATTGTTCAGGAGGGTGGATCCCCCAGTTACCCACCTTATCTATGCAGATAATCTCTAGGTGTTCATCCAGCCATCGACGGAGGGTATGCAGACGATTGCGGAGATTATGGGAGAGTTGAATTCCCTCTCGTGCCTTCAGATGAACAGAAAAAAGAGCAGGGTGTACTTCAGCTCCCTATGTCCCCAGAAGGAGGAGCGGGCCGATGTGCTGGGAATTGAGAGGAGTGATCTTCCGGTGAGATATTTAGGAGTGCCTCTCACAGTCAACTATGCGCGGGATCAGGACTGCCATAGTCTGGTGGAGTACGTCCAGAGGAGAGTGGAAGGTTGGCAAGCCGCCGGATTGTCCTTTGGAGGACGCATCGAGCTGGTCAGATCGGTGATTTCGGCTGTGCTTCATTTTTGGCTGCAATCAATCCTCCTCCCTGTTGCCACTGTTAGGAAAGTGGAGCGGATTTTTGCAGACTTTATTTGGAGGGGGTATGCATGCGATCTCCTGGAAGCAGCTCTGTAGATCCAGAAAGAAGGGAGGAGTGGGGCTTAGGCCATTGCTAGAGATCAGGGAGGCCTCTGCGCTAAAGTTGGCTTGGAGATTCATCAATGGGGGATCCCTCTGGGCTGACTGGATGCACAGCAGATATGTGAAGCAGGACAACTTTTGGACCTGTGCTACTGACAACAATCACCTTTAAAAATGTCTTGAGACACAGGGGGTTCTCAAATCTGTAATCCGGAAGGTCATGAAGGATAGGTCTGGAACGGACCTCTGGCGGGATCCTTGGATAGATCGGCTTTCGCTATTGGACATCAGGGAAGCCCCGACTCATCAAGAGGACAGGCGTGGGCTGACGTGTAGTCGTATCATACGCGACGGAGAGTGGAGGCCGGAGTCTTATCGGTTTACTGAGGAGCTGGACGGGATCATTAGTACTATTGTCATTGATCCGGACTTGCCTGCTGATCGGTGGATTTGGGAGTCGACATGAGCAACTCTGGGAACTGGAGAGTTCCAATTTCGGAGCTGCTACAACCTCATCCGGCGTACCTTTCCTCAGAGTTCTGAAGTTCGTATGGTGCAAGGGTATAGCCAGGAAGATGCAGCTCTGTGTCTACAAGCTTCTACTGGGCCGTCTCTTGACTAGGGATCGTCTGAGTTCGTTTGGAGTGCCGGTCCCAGATCCCAAATGTGTGCTCTGTAGTGTGGAGAATGAATCTATAGGGCACATTTTCTTCGAGTGTGTCATGGCATGGCAGATATGGTCTGAGCAGAGTAGAGCGTTGGGAGGATGTGACTCCGGGAAGGAAATTGGGGACATCATCACTGTGCTCCGGGATAGCAGAGGTAGAGGGCATGATTGGTTCCGGACCGCCAGAGTTCGACTGGCGGCCTCAGTTTGGCATATATAACGGAAACGAAACCGTCGGATATTTGAGGGACTGGTCACCCCTCCGGTAGGCATTCTCCATAACATAGAGTTTGATGTTAATGCTATGGGAAACTAAAGAGTGGGAGTCCCACTTTGATTGTATGTTGTAAGATTACTGCATTGTTTTTGGAATAAAATTTACTCTTTTTCCAATATATATATATATATATATATATATATATATATATATATATAATTAGTAAAATAAAACCAAAGAACATATTAAAACCAATAAAAATATGTTAAAGCATAACTTGCAATAATAGTCAACAGAACTAACAAAAATATATGTTCTCTAATTAAAGTAACAAAATGAAGGGAACACAAATTTTAGTACCATCTCTGATCTCCCAACCATGCTTTTAGTAAATTTTAGTTTTTTCATTTCAATTGTAGCCAACTTTGACAATCATGGAAATAGTTACCTCCCTGTCTCAAAAGTTTTTTTTATTAGAAAAAAAAAACCATAAGGCGCGTCTTTTCTTGTTGGTGCCTTGCTACAAGGTGCGCCTCGAGAAAGGTGCCTCACCTAATGAGGTGCGAGGGGCAGTTGGTGCACCTTGTTGTGAGGCTCGCCTCGGGCACACCTTTGACTACTATGGCTATATAGACATCAGGTCCTATCCGAACTGTATTCAAGAATATCCTTAGGCCTCGTTTGGTTCACGGAAAGGAAATAAATTTCCTTGTATTTTCCATGGGAATGGAAAAGTAGGATTCCTTTCACATTTCCTTTCCGTTGTTTGGTAAAACAAGGAAACCACCTAGGAAAGATCATTTGATTTCCTTTACAGTGTTTGGTTGGTGCATGAAGGAAAGCAAAAATATAGCAATGTTCCAATAATATCCTTACCTTTTAAAATAAAATTAATATTATGAAAAAATAACATTAATGGTAAAATAATAAATAACATGGTTACTTTTGTCATAATTTTTGTAATAAATGTTGGAAAAGGAGGAGGGAAAATCAATCCCCCTTGTCAGGAAATTGATTCCCAAGTTTGTGGCTACCAAACAAAGGAAAGGAACAACTTTCCTTTTCTGGTTCCTTAAATCCGTGAACCAAACGAGGCCTTAGTGCTCTTACCCTGTAATTCCTTTATAGTATCCAACAGATGATTAATTGATGCTATTTGAAAGACCGAGCTATATGGGCCCATATTTCCATAGTGTAGCCACAATGAAAGAAAAGATGATTCAAGGACTCGTCCCCTGCTTTACCCAAAAATACTGAACACCCCCAGTAGCTCTATGCTGAGCAAGCCTAGATTTTGTTTGTAGCCTGCCTCTAAAAGCTCTGAATGTGCAATAGACATTTTCCCATAATAGCCAGAAAAGCAGAGGAAATAATGGCCAATCAAATGCAATATTAATCCCCCTTAACCAAGTTATATGCAGACTGGAAAGAGAACCCGCCATTGCCAGTGAGAGTCCAATTCCAATAACACTGGTGCATATTATGATCATAGGAGTCACAATTCCATCCTGCATAGGTGTAGTGATCCTAGTTGCAGTAGGATTCCAGGTTCCATTTTGAATAATTGCATCTACATTGAGATCCTCATCATATATAGTAAATGCCTGCCAACCATACCTATCAATGAGCCTTCCCTGTGTTAGCCAAGGATCAAGCCATAAGAAAGTAGTGTTCCCATTAATAGTGACTCTGGTAACAACTGCTCGCAGATGCTCTCTCATTCTAAGAATACCATTCCAGGTCAGAGATGCATTGTTATCCTCATGTACTATCCAAAAGCTCCTGTCTTTCAAGTACTTGTTTCTCATCCACTCACTCCACATCCCCACCTTGGTCAATGACTGCCATGCTCTTTTAATCTGACGCCCTGTCATCAAATCA
Source organism: Iris pallida (assembly GCA_029216955.1). Classification (NCBI taxonomy): domain Eukaryota; kingdom Viridiplantae; phylum Streptophyta; class Magnoliopsida; order Asparagales; family Iridaceae; genus Iris; species Iris pallida. The sequence continues at coordinate 6,301,944 of JANAVB010040218.1, read as the reverse complement.
TTGAGATTCCTTAGTCCCAAGCCACCCTCCTCCTTTGGTTCTGCAATGTCCTCCCAGCTGACTTCATGTTTGGCCTTCCCCCGCCGAAAATTACGTGTATTTCACTAATGATAGTATTGGGAAGCTGAAACACTTGAAGCCATAGATAGCTATATTGCTAATAACATACTTAATGAGTTCAATCCTTCCATTCTCTTCCTGCAAGCTTCCACCAACTTAGTCCCACCATGTGCATCAATAGTTTTGTTGGAGAGTGGCACTCCCAGATATGTAAACAGGAAGGATACCTTCTTCCATGCCCAGTAGTTCCCTGATAATTTGTTTATTCTTGCAGTATTTTCTACAGAACACTTTGCTATCCATAGCATTCATAGTTAATCCTAACATCTCTTCCATCCCAGCAAAGCATTCTTTTATGGCTACTATTCACTCCACGTCAGCCTTTGCAAAAACTAGGACATTATCTGCATACAACAAGTGTGATATGTTAGATTTAACTTTTGTCTGCAATGGAGTCACCCTACCTGCTTTCACTTCTATATCCAACAAAGTAGACATATTCTTAGCAAATAAGCAAGGAGACAAGGGATCCCCTTGTCTTGGCCCCCTTTTACTTCTGATGATCTGGGTTGGCCTTCAACAATGATAGAAAACCTAGAAGATCAAATACACTCTGATAAGATTAACCCAATGTCAGTTGAGTCCCATGCAAGTTAAGTTGTGGCAATCCCTATTAACAGTGTCATAGGCCTTTCTTAAGTCAATTTTTATGCAGCATTTCCCTCCCTTCTTGTCAAAGTCTCTAATCTTTTCATGAGCCAATTGAATACAATCCCCAATCTTCCTCCCCGTTATGAAAGCAGACTGATTATCAGCTGTGAGCTCCATGAGGATGAGCTCTAGCCTCTTGTACATTATTCTAGTGAGTATCTTATAGATGAAGTTGCAACAGGAAATTCGTCTAAAATCTTGCACTCTAGTAGCTCCTTCCACCTTAGGAATGAGAGTGATAAAAGTATGGTTGACTTGTTTCCTTGAAGAAATTGGTAACAGCCTCCATGATGTCATCTTTCAACTGTGTCGAATGAAGTTTAAAGAACTTTGCAGTAAAACTATCTGGTGCAGGTGCTCTATTGATGTCTGCCTCATCTATTACCACCTTCAGTTATTCCTGACTAATATCCTGAAACAATAACTGGTTTGCAAATCTACTAACTAATCTTCTAGGAGTGATCAATGGGAAATAATGTTGTTGAATATATAACCACTCATAATAAGCCAATGTTTCCTTTCATCTATAATTCATGATCTTCCTGTCCTTAATGGAGTTCTAGAAGAATTTAAAAATTAATTCCCATCACTAAGCCAGTGGCACTTGTCTCTCTGAGCTGAGTCAACCTCTTCTTGAAACAACACTAGAGTAGTTGCGTATAGCCACATCCTGCTCAATCAGATCTTTGTTTAGAGGATCCAGCTGTAACAACAGTTGAATAGTTGACCATAGTGAGTTAACACACACACACACACACACACACACACACACACACATTTCAACTAGATGGGACCAAAAGCAAAACTTATTGTTTACTTAAACTATGTTGTGCTAAAACTGAAAAAAAAAAACTTAAATGAGCTATGACCTTCATCATCCAAGAAGCTGAGATACCGAATATAAATTATGACTGCTAAAAATACATAATAAATGCTGGTGACAAGTTTGCTTAACAATTATAGCTAACTGAAGGGAGAAGGTTATTCTATGAGCTATTTATAGGTAAATATTACAAGGGATTCTCTATCATACTCTTTGAAATATTCTAACCTACTGTATGCATTTTTAAAACTCCTCATAACTGGTTCCTTGCTCTTACATGGTTCAGATATGGACAAGTACTCTTCAGAGAACAATAATAACTGCAAGTCCAATTTTTGGATTCCCAAAGGTTGGTTCAATTGGTTCCCGGTTATGTTTGTTTCAGGAAATACTGAGATATCTTTTCCCCGCTTTCATGGTGCTACTTATACTTGTAGATACAATGGCGTGCTCTCGATGAGATTAATGCTGGTGTATGTGATGGAATGACGTACGAAGAGATAAAGAGGAACATGCCTGAAGAATACGAGTATGCATACAAGTTTTAATATCTTGAAAGCTATATGATTTCTATTGAATCTTGTTCTAATACTTACAAAAGCATGCCTTCATGTGTCTACTAGCATAGTTAAGTTGGCTAAAATTGGAACTGAACTAATCTTCCTTTTCTTTATGCACTATTGTATCTGGAATTATTTACCGGCAATGTTCATCAATGAATTTGTTTATATCTTTGAGTGATTTCCCTATCCTCAGGGAAGGCATTATTATTGACAACTAACTCTACAATTCAAAATAGCTCTTAATTGTTTGTGAATTACCCTGAATCTCAAGAATATATGCTTACTTCCCAAGGATTCCACCATAGATGCATTGATATTCTGTTGTTGTAACACAATCTTCCAGCTTGTCAACATGAATTATGCCTTCATGAAAATATTTTGTTGTTAAAATGATGGATTATGCTTTGATTTGAGCACGGTTTCAAATGTTGGCCCACATGTAGGATTTGACAACATTGATATGGCCTAATTATATATATGTTGTTATGGTAAATGTTGACGACATGCCAGGTGAAACCGGTATCCTATAATGCCTAGATATTGGTCAATATGGTAAATATCGGGTTGCTTCGAGTTTGGATTAAATTGAGAAAACAATAGCCCATTATCCATTGACCATGTTCTTATATCAACAATCTAAGGCTATAACCTATATGTAGGTTTGACCTAGCGTACGCTCTCCTCTTATCTCCCTCTATTCCTTCTCTTGTATCTCCACTCGATGTTCGGCAACAAAGGTGGCCACGCCATGCTATATGTAGGTTTGACCTAGCGTACTCTCGCCTCTTATCTCCCCCTATTCCTTCTTTCGTTTCTCACTCGATGTCCGGCAACAAAGGTGGCTACCCATGCTGATGCAGCAAACCAGCCCGTGCCATGGTTTTGTGTGTGTGGGTGGGGTGTGTGTGTGTGTGTGTGTGTGTGTGTGTGTGTGAGAGAGAGAGAGAGAGAGAGAGAGAGAGAGAGAGAGAGACCAACAACTTCGCTTGCCACAAGATTTGGGATGAGAATGAGAGGAGAACGAGGCAGGTTTTAGATCCTTTTCAACTTCTTTTTTTATCTTTTGCTGGAGGTTTATTTACTGAGGCTAGGAGTGCTTTAAATTGTCTTAACAGCTCTGGATAATTGGTGCCAGAATGACTTTTTTCCCCTTAATAAACTTGTATATGCTAGGTGGTTCTCCTTGTTTTTATTATGCTCACTGCTATGTATTAAATTCTACCAAAATATAAAAGTATTTATATCTACCTATTTTAACGTCTTCAAGGAGAAGACATGATGCACTTAAGAAGCTTTCTTATTTATATTACCTAGATAAATGGTATTACATTATGCGTAGTGTAACTTGCCCTTATAACCAACATGCTACCCTGCTTGGCCTCTTTTGCAGATCTCGCAAGAAAGACAAGCTTAGTTATAGGTATCCTCGTGGAGAATCATATCTTGATGTCATTCAAAGGTTAGAATTTCGATTGTTCTGTTACATGCATCTATGGCTTGGTTTTTTTTTCTTTTCTCCTAAGCATAATTGAATGAAAGTTTCATCGTTCCTCATACAGATTAGAACCTGTGATTATCGAGCTAGAGCGACAGCGTGCACCAGTTGTAGTCATATCCCATCAGGTCTTTATGTGAATTCTCTTTTCTTGATAGTGCATATTATTGTTTTCTAAGTATAGCAGTTACTCACTGACTACAAGCTTAATGCATCATAGGCTGTGCTGAGAGCACTGTATGCATATTTTGCGGATAGGCCTCTGAAAGAAGTTCCCCATATTGAGGTAAGTCGTTAAATATTTCAATACCTGTTGGCTATCTTCAGTTATAGAGAAGGAATAGAAAGAATGAACAGTGGATCACAACATTGTTTCTCTTGTTTAATTGCCAGAAGAAAGTGAGATGGATAACAGGGGGAAAAATAAATGAACTTACTTTTTACATAGATGTATATCTTCTTCTTTTTCAATTCTCAAGCCTGTCGACATTTCTCTAGGTATAAATAATTTATGGGGACGTCTAACATTGTGTGCCATTTTATTGACTTGTTTCCTCATCTATCAACATTATTGGTAATTGAACAATTGACCACACTGAACCTTCAAGAAACCCTTTCTCGACAGACTAGAGAACTAGCTGATTTTATATGCTTGTGTAGGTACCACTACATACTATAATTGAGATTCAGATGGGCGTGACCGGCGTCCAAGAGAAACGATACAAGCTCATGGATTGAGTGCCCATTAGATATTTGTGTAAATCAAGACAAACCAGAAAGCTAGCAACAACAATTTGCTTCCTTTCCACAGGTGTCTAACAATGAGACAGTGTAAATTGCTGCAATACCATTGTACTTACTAATTCAATGCTCTTGACCTCATCATTATTCTGTGAGGTGTATCTATAGTCATTATTCTGTACAAACGTCATTTGTTGGTGGTGTCTGGAATAATCTGGTACAATTTCAGTTTTCTGCTGATGATTTTATGCTCTATGTAGATCTTGGAGGAATAGTACTTGTACAATTTCTATCATAGAACATATGTTTAATTTTTGAGAAGTCTTGATATATCCTCTCTAAAACATATGTATGGTCTTAATATAACCACATTTAGTTTGTTTTCAAGGTGAACTATGTACAAGTTATGATGGTTCATCTGAATTATTTGGAGGTTGCTAGTAGATTACTATGTTTCTTCTTCCTTCATTACTCCCATGGAGTAAAGTAGATGCATACATAATTTCTGCATGTAAAAGTTCATCAGTGCCACAACTTTGATGGCTTTGTGCCTATTTTGATAGTTCAGATTAAATTTACCATAAATAGCATTATTGTAGTTAGCACCTTGTTGTTTCCTGTTCCTCTTCTATCTTTTTCTAATTTTGGCATGAATTTATATTTTACATACTTTACTTTTGGTGGAAGTCAAAAACAAACTAGTGATTGCGGATGGATCTTATGTTTAAATAATTAACATGAAAATGCTTATGTTAAAAAAAACTAAACAGCTTTAGGAGCTGTCGAAATTGAATTAACTTAAGGTCTTGTATCCAAAATCATAATATTTTCTACTGGTAAAAAGTTGGCAGAAAGAGAGGGACACTCTAATTAGTATAACTTCTTTTTCCAAACTTAGTTTTTAATAAGACCATAGTTGACTAATCTATTACTTGCAACTATCGAATGAGAAATTATAAATTATTCAGTAGTTTGGGCTCACCACTGGTGTCATGACACACCATAGGATGGTGACATTGAAAGAGTGGAGAGTGGTATGTCATGATATTATTGGTGGGGAGTTTAAGATTTACGACTATCGCATGATGAGTTCGGACCACTAAATAATTTTTCGTATCAAAGTGCCAAATGAATCTTAATTTTTTTGGCAAATGTTAAAGGCCACCCCCAAATTACTAAGGGCCACCAACTTAAAATTTTTAAAAAAAATTACAAGTTTGTCATTTTGAAAACACTAAGGGCCATCCCGTTTCTGTCAATCGAGGACTGCAGGGCTTGCCTGCAGTCCAAAATGAACACATGACTGCAGTGCTTGTCTGCAGTCCTCGATTGACAATTTTTTTTTTTTTAACTTCCAACCTACAGTGGCTGCAGGGCTTGCCTGCAGTCCAAAGTGAAGACAGGACTGCAGGCAAGCCATGCAGTCACTGTAGGTTGCGGCGGAAGGTGGTGGGAGGCGGAGGGTGTTGCGGGAGGAGGAGGAGGAGGACCGAACCCTTTCCATCAACACCGAAACCATTCCATCAGCACCGAGAAAAAAAATGGCATCAACCCTCCTCCGCCGTCGCCCCTTCTCCACGGTGGTGGAGCTCGCCCACCTCTCCACTGTAGTGTCCCGCTCCTAGCGGTTCACTATGTAAGGCTTGTGGCTTGGCTAACTCGGTCAGAACCGAGTATTGGGAAAACTTACCGTCGGCATCGAATCGATCACGGACAAGTGCATAAGAACCTTTCCAATTGATGGATCGGTTTATCTTGAAATGCGTCCAGGAGTTTTCTCTTGATGTTTTGCTGCTGGTTTTGCTGCTTGGTTTTGATGGATGCTTTTCTGAATGATTTTCGATGATTTGATTCTTGCCCTTTTTCATCGATTTGCATAGCATTCATTCTTAAGAATTCTGAGAGAAGAGAACACAACGAGACGGATTATTAATCAATCTTTTGGTGCCAATGCAGACTGACGCGTGACAGAAGGCTAAGCGTGCAAGTGTTCCTCTCTCTCTCGACGATTCTCTAATTTGGTGAGTGTGGATCTCTGTGGTGGTATTGTCCCTCTCGCTATTCCTTCATGCCAACTAAATAATTGTCTTGCAACATCCGTTGATCGATACCAAGATGCTAATGCCACAAGTCAATACCACTAAGATGCTAGAGATAGAACATTGAAATGAATTGATTACACTGCAATGAACTGAACATGGAAATGATTGAATTGATGCCTAGAATGATGGTTATGAAATGCTAAGAATGATCATGTTGCCTATTACTTCAAATATTCTATGCACACTGTGTATATCGAGTCGGACACACATTCGCCTGACCATGGACAACTTGTATACAAGGATTGAGCAATAATTTCCTCGAACGGTACAGGGGCGCCTGTACCGATTCGGCCTAGGAGGAAATAATGAAGTGCTTTGGGGAAACATGAGTAATGCGAGGCATCATAGAGGCTAGCTCCCTACTGTGCTGTCATCTCATTATCTTGAAGTCCCAAATGCAAATGAATGAATGAAAAGAGTCCATATGGTTTAACAACACCAGTGGTCACATCGTGGGAATGTATGCTAATCAATGTCTTATGCAGGGGCGGTAAGTATATTTATTATTATCCTGTACCTTATGCAGGAAAGCTGGATTCGGCCAATGGTAAAGTAAACATGGTTTTATGAACTACCATGTCATTTGAATTGTGATTTACTCTAAATGTTGCATGTCCCTTATAAGTTCATATCTTTAAAATGCTTGTCATTAATAAAATATTGGTTTAGCTGAGTGGGCCAACGGGGCTCACCAGCGCATTGTTATAATGTGCTGACCCCTCCTCCACAGGTACTGGAGAAGGCTCAGGCGCACCTCGCAACTAAAGCTTTCTGAACTGCTGTTTCCTTTCAAGTTGTTTTTCCCTAAAGACGCACAAAGTATTGCGGAGATTTCAAAGATAGCTGCTTATATTTCAAAGTACTAAAGGGGCATGATGTATGGAACGAGAAATTATTTCATGGCAGCCTATCAGTTGTACTTCTTTTCATGAATCAATGTAGCCAAAAAGGCATTTCAAATATTATCGAGAAAAGTTGTATTCTGACTACAATCATCAATAAAATGAATATTTTCTTCCTATTCCGCTTACTCAATATTTCTGCAACTGTGGCTTATTTTTCAAATGTGATGAATTGATATAAATGTGCATGTTCTAGCCTTGTACAAGTGCAACTCCAGACTTGTACGGCATCACACCTTAGCGAGGATGATCGATTCGGCGTGAATCGAAGCAAAGCGAGCGATTCCCCGAATCGGGGCGTGACAAGTTGGTATCAGAGCACGGTTTCACTTCCTCGGATTTCAAAAATAAATGTTTCAAAAAGGAAGTCTTGATGCAAATTTTCTCGATTGATGGTGTCGATAGCGCTGGCATGAAATAATGTTCCATACAATAAGCCCATAAATATTTTATGAGTGCTAATGGAATTATTTCTTTGTTGTAGAATGACCAAGGGTGATAGCTCAAAGACGAATTCATCGTCTGACCCCATTGAGAAACTGATTAAGCAAATGGAGGCTCAGAGGAAGCAGAGCGAAGCTCAACATCGCGCGCTTCAGGAGCAGCTTCAGTATCAGTTTCAGGAGCAGCTGGATGCTCAACAAAAGCAAGTTGATAGCCTAACTCAGATTGTCATCAAGCTGTCGTCCAATTCTAATGTTTCTGCAAAGGCCGCAGCAACCGAGACCGTGGAGGTGCCGGCAGAGAAATCTAAGACGCCGACATGGAAGAGGACGAGCTTCAAGTTCTCCGAATTTAAAGTTGCGACCCGCCTGAGTTTAATGGAAAAGAGGAGCCAGATGAGGTGATGGGCTTCTTGAACACACTGGAGGGCTATTTCCGAATGTTAGAGATTCAGGACAGTAAGAGAGTGGAGTGTGCCGCTGTACAACTTCGCCTCAAGGCCCAGGAATGGTAGATTTCGCAGAGACAGGCACTTTGCGAAAATAGTCAGGATATAAAGATGTCTTGGGAGGCCTTCAAGCAGGCTTTTATTACTCAATTCATTCCACCCGCTGTCCGACAACAAAAAGAGAATGAGTTCATTGCACTTCGACAAGGCAGTATGTCAGTGCATGACTATGAGACAGAGTTTTTGAAGAGAGTCGTATTCGCTGGGTACATGGTACCGAATGACGACGCCAAGCGAGGAAGATTTGTGCAAGGCTTGAATGAGGGCCTAGAGCGGGATGTGCTAACTCGAAAATGTACGTCTTACCGGGAGGCGTACGAGACAGCTCTCGAGATGGAGAGATTTCATAAACCGGTTAGTCGTGAGACAATGAAGAGCAACCAAGGACTCAATAATCAGAAACGACCTTGGTCTGCTAGCAGGAACGACGCACCTAAGCGTCACAATACTGGAGACAATAGGGGGCCTCAACATACAGAACGTTGTAAATCATGCAACCGTTGGGGACATCGATCTGAGGATTGTCGGGTGAAGTGTTTCAAATATGGCAAACAGGGCCATAAGGAAGCTGACTGCAGAAATAGAGGAGGGAATCAGTATCCTCCTAGTGGGCATAACAATAATCAGTATCGTGGGCATAACAACAACCACAACCGGGGCCAATATAACAACCAGCATCGTGGCGAAGCGCCACCAGCCTTACCGGCTCCAGCTGGGAATGCACCGAATCAACAAGGTGGACAAGCAAGGGTTTATGCCTTGACTCAGGCAGAGGCCCAGACCGCGGAGAATGTTATAACAGGTACGTTGCTATATAAAGGCACACCTGCAAGAGTACTTTTTGATTCTGGCGCTACTCATTGCTTTATCTCTTCTGATTTTGCAACGGAAAATAAATTTTGTATGACTCAATTAAAGACAGCTTTGTGTGTTAGCACTCCTTCGGGAGTAGATATGCCTGCAACTTTGATTTGCAGGGACGGCTACATTAAAATTGGAGGCAAAACTTTATCTCTGGATGCAATTGCACTCGACATCAAAGAGTACGATATCATCTTGGGAATGGACTGGCTCAGCGCCTGTCATGCAACGATTGACTGTGCGGATAAGAGAGTTGTGTTTCGCCTAACCGGAGAAACAGAGTTCTCTTACTCGTGCGGCTCGGCGTTCCAAGGACCTATGGTAATATCGGCAGTTACAGCAAGGCACATGTTGTACTCTGGGTGTGAAGGGTTCCTTGCTTCTGTTTTTGATACTCAAATGAAGGGTGTAGATTCGAATCCGACCAAAATTGTGGCAGAGTTCCCCGATGTGTTTTCGGACGAGATACCTGGAATGCCGCCAGATAGAGAAATTGAATTCATAATTGATACATTTCCGGATACTCGTCCGATATCAAAAGCGCCGTACAGGATGGCACCGGCAGAATTGAAGGAACTAAAGGTGCAGCTACAAGAATTACTAGACCGGGGATACATTCGCCCAAGTGTATCTCCATGGGGAGCTCCAGTGCTGTTTGTAAAGAAGAAGGATGGGACGATGCGGCTGTGCATCGATTACAGAGAACTAAATAAGGCAACCATCCGTAACAAGTATCCCTTGCCCAGGATAGATGATCTGTTCGATCAGCTACAAGGGGCGACCGTGTTCTCAAAAATCGATCTTCGTTCAGGATACCATCAGTTGAAGATCAGACCCGAAGATGTTTCTAAGTCAGCATTCCGTACGAGATACGGACACTATGAGTTTTTGGTCATGCCATTCGGCTTGACTAATGCTCCAGCAGCCTTCATGGATTTAATGAATAGAGTATTTCGACCGTTCTTAGACAAGTTTGTTGTTGTGTTCATCGATGACATCTTGATCTACTCAAAGGATAGGGAGACTCATGTCGAGCACTTGAGAGAAGTACTTCAGACGCTGCGGGACAACCAGCTCTATGCAAAGCTAAGTAAGTGCGAGTTTTGGATGAACAGCATGTCGTTCCTAGGACATGTTGTTTCCGCAGAAGGTGTTGCCGTTGACCCAAAGAAGATTGAGGCAGTTGTGGACTGGAAGCAGCCTGCATCAGCTAGTGAAATACGGAGTTTCCTTGGTTTAGCCGGGTACTACCGTAGATTTGTGAAAGATTTCTCGAGAATCGCCTTGCCTTTGACTCGCCTGACTCAGAAGGGAGTCGTATTTAAGTGGACGGACGACTGTGAGAGTAGTTTCCAAGAACTCAAGCAGCGGCTCGTCACGGCTCCAATCTTAGCACTTCCAGAGGGCTCTGAGGGATTTCAGATCTACAGTGACGCATCAGGACTTGGTTTGGGATGCGTGCTTATGCAACATGGGAAGACAATATCTTATGCTTCGAGACAACTCAAACAGCATGAGAAGAATTACCCAACACATGATTTGGAACTGGCGGCGATTGTGTTCGCGTTGAAATTGTGGCGACACTATCTCTATTGTGTGTCCTGCGAGATCTTCACGGATCACAAAAGCCTGAAATACATATTCACACAGAAAGAATTGAATTTGAGGCAGCGGCGATGGTTAGAATTGATCAAAGATTATGACTTGACAATCTCTTACACGCCGGGTAAAGGGAATGTGGTAGCTGATGCCTTGAGTCGAAAATTTGTTGGGTCCCTAACAATAGCAAAAGAGGTACTACGGGATCTTGAAGAGATGGGCATCGAGTTCAGGATCCGTCCGCAGGTGCAGTTGGCTCAGTTACAACTTGAGCCGAGTCTCCAGGGAAGGATTAAGATTGCTCAGAAGGATGACCCATTTCTGCAGAAGATACGCGAGTTGATTCTAGCAGGAAAGGCGTCAGACTTTACCGTTGAAGATGACACTATTCGTGTCAAGGGGAGATTGTGCGTCCCTAAGGATGAGAATATCAGGAAGGAAATACTGACCGAGGCTCATTTCGCGAAGTATTCCTTGCATCCGGGAGGCACGAAAATGTATAAGGATCCACGCTCAACTTTTTGGTGGCATGGTATGAAGAAAGATGTGGCACTATTCGTGTCACAATGCATGGATTGTCAACGTGTGAAGGCCGAACATCAACGGCCAGGCGGAGAATTACAAAATTTGGCTATTCCACTGTGGAAGTGGGATAATATCTGTATGGATTTTATCGTCGGCTTGCCAAGAACTCAGAAGGAAAATGATGCGATTTGGGTTATCGTGGATAGGTTAACCAAGTCGGCACATTTCATTCCAATAAAAGTTACGTGGGGCGTAGAACGGTTGGCTCAGATCTACATAAATGAAATCGTTCGGTTGCATGGGGTGCCAGCTTCGATAGTGTCGGATAGAGACGGAAGATTCTTGTCGCAATTTTGGATAAGTCTGCACTCAGCAATGGGCACAAAGTTGAACTTCGGTACAGCTTACCATCCGCAGACTGATGGTCAGACAGAGAGAGTAAACCAGATTCTTGAAGATATGTTGAGATTGTGCGTGCTCGATTCGAAGACAAATTGGGACACACATCTCGCATTAGCAGAATTTGCTTATAACAACAGTTATCAGGCAAGTATCCAAATGGCCCCGTACGAAGCCTTGTATGGACGGAAATGTCGATCACCGATATGCTGGGATGAAGTCGGTGAACGGCAAGTGCTTGGACCGGAACTCGTGGAGCAGGCCGTCGAGAAAGTTCGCTTAATTCGAGAAAGACTTAGAGTTGCTCAAAGTCGACAGAAGAGTTATGCGGACGTACATCGACGACCTTTGGAATTCACAGCAGGAGATCATGTCTTCTTGAAGGTCACACCCATGCGAGGTGTGATGCGGTTTGGGATGAAAGGAAAGCTAAGCCCGAGATTCGTCGGACCATTCGAGATTTTGGAGAAGGTAGCCTCAGTGGCTTATCGACTTGCACTACCTCCGGCTCTGGCTGATGTGCACGATATCTTCCATGTATCTCAACTTCGGAAGTACGTGCATGATCCAAGTCACGTAGTGAATTTCGACCAGCTGCAGCTGAGCGCTGACCTATCCTACACTGAAGAGCCTGTCCAAATTTTGGACAGAAAAGAGAAAGTTTTGCGAAATCGGACAGTATCCCTGGTCAACGTGCTGTGGCGGAACCATGCTGTCGAGGAGTCGACGTGGGAGTTGGAAGAGGAGATGCGGGTGAAGTATCCCTCGCTGTTTGATAATTTTGAGGTAGGACCTTTGCTTTAAGTTTCGAGGACGAAACTTTTTCTTAGTGGTATATTATGTAGTGTCCCGCTTCTAGCGGTTCACTATGTAAGGCTTGTGGCTTGGCTAACTCGGTCAGAACCGAGTATTGGGGAAACTTACCGTCGGTATCGAATCGATCACGGACAAGTGCATAAGAACCTTTCCAATTGATGGATCGGTTTCTCTTGAAATGCGTCCAAGAGTTTTCTCTGGATATTTTGCTGCTGGTTTTGCTGCTTGGTTTTGATGGATGCTTTTCTGAATGATTTTCGATGATTTGATTCTTGCCCTTTTTCATCGATTTGCATAGTATTCATTCTTGAGAATTCTGAGAGAAGAGAACACAACGAGACGGATTATTAATCAATCTTTTGGTGCCAATGCAGACTGACGCGTGACAGAAGGCTAAGCGTGCAAGTGTTCCTCTCTCTCTCGACGATTCTCTAATTTGGTGAGTGTGGATCTCTGTGGTGGTTTTGTCCCTCTCGCTATTCCTTCATGCCAACTAAATAATTGTCTTGCAACATCCGTTGATCGATACCAAGATGCTAATGCCACAAGTCAATACCACTAAGATGCTAGAGATAGAACATTGAAATGAATTGATTACACTGCAATGAACTGAACATGGAAATGATTGAATTGATGCCTAGAATGATGGTTATGAAATGCTAAGAATGATCATGTTGCCTATTACTTCAAATATTCTATACACACTGTGTATATCGAGTCGGACACACATTCGCCTGACCATGGACAACTTGTATACAAGGATTGAGCAATAATTTCCTCGAACGGTACAGGGGCGCCTGTACCGATTCGGCCTAGGAGGAAATAATGAAGTGCTTTGGGGAAACATGAGTAATGTGAGGCATCATAGAGGCTAGCTCCCTACTGTGCTGTCATCTCATTATCTTGAAGTCCCAAATGCAAATGAATGAATGAAAAGAGTCCATATGGTTTAACAACACCAGTGGTCACATCGTGGGAATGTATGCTAATCAATGTCTTATGCAGGGGCGGTAAGTATATTTATTATTATCCTGTATCTTATGCAGGAAAGCTGGATTCGGCCAATGGTAAAGTAAACATGGTTTTATGAACTACCATGTCATTTGAATTGTGATTTACTCTAAATGTTGCATGTCCCTTATAAGTTCATATCTTTAAAATGCTTGTCATTAATAAAATGTTGGTTTAGCTGAGTGGGCCAACGGGGCTCACCAGCGCATTGTTATAATGTGCTGACCCCTCCTCCACAGGTACTGGAGAAGGCTCAGGCGCACCTCGCAACTAAAGCTTTCTGAACTGCTGTTTCCTTTCAAGTTATTTTTTCCTAAAGACGCACAAAGTATTGCAGAGATTTCAAAGATAGCTGCTTATATTTCAAAGTACTAAAGGGGCATGATGTATGGAACGGAAAATTATTTCATGGCAGCCTATCAGTTGTACTTCTTTTCATGAATCAATGTAGCCAAAAAGGCATTTCAAATATTATCGAGAAAAGTTGTATTCTGACTACAATCATCAATAAAATGAATATTTTCTTCCTATTCCGCTTACTCAATGTTTCCGCAACTGTGGCTTATTTTTCAAATGTGATGAATTGATATAAATGTGCATGTTCTAGTCTTGTACAAGTGCAACTCCAGACTTGTACGGCATCACGCCTTAGCGAGGACGATCGATTCGGCGTGAATCGAAGCAAAGCGAGCGATTCCCCGAATCGGGACGTGACATCCACCCCGCTGATGGACCCCGGCTACCTGGTCTCCCTCCCGGAGTCCACCCTCCTCTCCGTCTACTCCGTCACCCTGCCCATCCAGCCCTGGCCGAGCAACAAGGAGCAGCAGCAGCAGCTGCTGCTCGCAGCAGCCGGCGGCTGCAGTCCCGTACGGCGGCGTCAGCAGCCGCACGCCGCCGTGGCACCTCCCCCACGACGCTCCCTTGGCCGGGCGAACCTCCCTGGACGCGGAAGAACTCGTCGAGGATGGCGGACTGCTTCACAATTTTTTTTTCTCGGTGGTCCTTAGTAAACTTGTTCAACTTTGGTTGTTCTTAGTAAAAAAAAAAAAAAATTCATGGTTGTCCTTAGTAATTTTGGAATGGCCTTTAACATTTGCCAAAATTTTCTACTTGGCTACGAACCTCCCAGAATCTGCCACATCTTGCTGGTCAAAGTACAATAGGACCGTCAGGGGTGCCTTTTGTCGCTTTGAAACCAAAGGGAAAGTAGACAAAGTCACGGAATATGAGGAAAAAAAATTGTCTTAGAAGTATTAAGAACTTCACATGAGAAAAGAGAGGGAGAGAGAGTGCGTAAATTATGATAAAGAAAAGCCCAACCAAAGCAAAACTGAGGAAACTTTAAAGTGTGTAGGCATTTGTACAATTAGTAAGAAAATTTAAAGCCTTCGGTCAACGAAAGAACGAGAGCCACGGAATCCAAACCCTGCCATATTTCGCTGCGGTACTATGAAAGAAACAATCGGCATTTAATCAAAAGATTGCTGCCGGTCAAAAAACCCTGCAAAAAAAAAACACACGCTGTCTTATAGACCGAGAGGGAAGACCGCAGAGGCCAAACCATGTCACATGGCGGCGTTTCATTGGTCGAGCATGGACCCGAAGCTAGGAGAGAGAGGCTGAGACCAATGGGGGGACACGTCAGCCTCGGTTCGGTTAGCTCTTGGTTCATTAGGTATTTATTAAGGGAACAAAAAAATGTTTACCCTCTTGTGAACACCTGTACACTTTATATAGGAAATTATAATTGCCAAAAAAGTTTTTACGATGTCCACGAATTTTTAAAATAAATTATCAAAATTATTATTGATTTATAAGAAAAGTTATATAGTTTATTTTTAAAAACTAATAAATTGGGAACAATTTTGATAATCCTTTTTAAAAATCCGAAAACAATGTAAAAAACTATTGTAATTCCCTTTATATATCTTTGACACATTAAATTACGAATATTCATTCCCTTTATCATTTAGGCTTAATTTTAACTTGATACCCTTAACTATACCAATTTTTTAATTTGGTACCATAAACTTTGATATGCATCAACTTGGTATCCTAAAAAGAAAAAACACGAAACTACTCTCCTTCCTCACCAAATTCACCTCCCCCCACCCGGCTGCACCCCCCTTGCAACCGGCCCCCATCCCCTCCTATTTCTTTGCCGCCTGCTGTCGGGTGCCGGCGTCGCCGCCATCATCGTTGTCGTTATCGTCGCTGCTGGAAAAAGGGGAGGGGAGAGAGGGGTTCAATTTGTTTTCTATGATATCAATATCATGCATATCACAAGTTTAGAGTACCAAGTTAAAAATTGAAGCTACCAAGTTTAAAATTTAGCCCATCATTTATGTAGTCCAAAATCTCAACCAGCAACCGAAATCAGGGCCGGCCCTGCGGTAAGCCAGACAAGCCTTGGGGCTTAGGCAACCCCCCTCTGCTAGGACAACCCTTCCGGCTCAGCATGATCCCACCAAAGGTCAGGGTCACGAATGACCACCAGGACCAGCTGACTATAAAGGTCAAGAAAAAAAATCAAAATTAGCTCAGGATAGAATAGGATAGGACAATCCAATCCCCCGGGTCGGCCCGGACCAAAACTCTTCCTACAAAACCCTACTTGTCTCCTGAGTCTCTCGTCTTGTAGTAGAGTCTAACCAACATGTCCACCACAACAAGTACAGTAGTAGACGCCTACTCCTCTAACAATGATCAAGATGGTGGTGGTAGCTATCCCTACAATGGCAAGGTGCTACTGGCAGCAGTGATCCTCCTGTCCGTCGTGATCTTCTCCGTCATCCTCCTCCACGTCTACGCCCGCTGGTTCCTCAGCCGGAGGCCCCCCGTCGCCGTCGTCCCCGCCGCAGTCGGCACCGCCATCAATCGCGTCGCAGCCACCGCATTCCCACCCGGACGTCGGTACCCCGGTGGCGATGCAGCAGGCGCCTCCGGAGGGTTGGACGCTAAACTGGTCGCTTCGATTCCGGCGTTCGTCTACGGACGGGACCAGGAGCACGAGAGCGGCAGCGGCGGAGCGGCGGTGGACTGTGTGGTCTGCCTGAGCCCGATGGAGGAAGGGGAGAGGGGGAGGGTCCTTCCCCGGTGCAGGCACGCGTTCCACGCGAGATGCATCGACGCGTGGCTGGCGTCGCACTCGACCTGTCCGATATGCCGGTCGAGCGTGACGCCGGCCTCACTACAAGAAATTCAGGTTTCCGTGACAACAACTAGTTTGTGACCCGTGTAAAACTTGTCATTCAAAGGAATATTTCTGTGACAAGTAATTTTTTGTTGTCGTTGCTACTGTCACTAGAGCGATGACGCATCATCATCATCAGCTGAAGCAGTAGTACTAGTACCAAATCATGGTTCTAGTACTGATTGATTGATGCCAGTTCATCAAGGGTGATTCTTCTTCTTCTTCGTTGAGCAGAGTTCACTCGAAAGTTTTCTTGTAATCTAAGCTAGACCAAAGATCCCCCTGACCAATTCAAGATTTTTCTTACTCTCAACCTCCTTTCTTTTCTGAATTAAAAAAAAAATAATCTGTCGTCCAAGAGTATGTTTGGATTTGACAATTTTTCTTTTTTTTTTCTTTTTTTTTTCCTTACAAAACAATTCTAGCCAAATGTCGAGATTGTTGCAGAGTTTAGTACGGGATACACAAATGTTTGGAATTAAGGCAATTTTTATTGGCACCTCAAGTTTTACTTGAGGACGGCCTTTTTTTTTTTAAATTTATTTATAAGTTTGACACTCTAAATTTTTACTTGAGAACAGTTCACATATTTGAATTTTGACTGCCAAAAGTAGGACTGTCATAAAGTAGGACTGTCAATATTGTTGCAGTCCTACTTTATGTTAGAATATTTTGGATTTGGACTGTCAACTTTATGGGCAGTCCTACTTTATGTTAGGACTGTCAACTATGTTGACAGTTTTAAAGGGGGGTTGGGTAGCCCAAAGTAAAATTGAGACTGACCTGAGTAAAAATTATATCAAACTGGACTTTCCTGAAGTAAGAATTGTCCTGGAGTAAAATGTGGAGTGGCTATTGCCGGAATTAAAGTGTAGGGCTGATCATCTCTCTGTCCAAAATAGGGGTGAGCGTCGGTATAATCGGTCGGTATTTGGTCGAACTTTTCGGTATTTTTTAAAATCGATATTTAAAAAATCAATACCAGTACCGTACCATTTAGAATCGGTTTTTTGGGTTTCGGTTAAATCGGTATTCTGTCGGTTTTTGTTCGGTATCGATATTTTACCAATTAATATTTGATCAATCAACACACTTAATATTGTAGAATCTCTTAACCTATAATATTTTTTATTTTTTTAGAAGTATTAAATTTCAAAGCCAAATCTCTATCAACCAAACAATTAATCAAAATTATTAGAATAATATGTAACAAGATGCAAACATCTAAAAATGAGCTGAAAAGATCAAACATGGTCACTAAGTTTAATCTTTAGTATAAGTTTAAGTCCATAATTCACTTCAGAATTCTATGAGAACACAAAAACATAAGCTCAATAGATCAAAAATTCAATTCTTAACGTTCTTAAGATAATTTCAAGTCCACTAAAGTACATTCTAAGTTCTAAGAAAGTGACTAAAATAAAGATAAAAATAAAAATGAGTAGTATAAAATTAATCACGAACAATATTCTAAAAAAACTATATATATATATATATATATATATAGAGAGAGAGAGAGAGAGAGAGAGAGAGAGAGAGAGAGGATCGGTTCGGTTCGATATTTCGGTATGATATTACACTCAAACCGTTACCACTACTATTATACTATATTTTAATTGGTTTGGCAACTCGGTATCGGTACATAAATTCGGTTCGATTTTTTGAAATATTTGTAACCGGTATTCGGTCGGTTTTTCGGTATCCGTCGGTATTTGCTTACACCTAGTCCAAAACCGACATGAACCCATATAAGCTATTCGGTTTAATTTTTCAATTTAGATTCGGTTTTCAGTTTTGGCTAGGTAACTTGTAGCTGCGTTTAACATTTGTAAAAAATTAAAATTGTATTTATTTTATTTTATTACGTTTGTATGTTTTGTTATTTTACCTACACTTTGAGACCGGCCCATTATGCAATGGTCCATCAAAATCATATCAAGCCTTAGCCCAACCTAGTATGCAAAAACCAAGTTAACCGAAAACTGAATTGCCTTTGTTAGATTAAATTCAGTTTTACGAAATTGAGACTTGTACCCCGTTTGGTTCACTTGAATGTAGAATCGAACGATTTTTTTTTATTTTTTTTCATTCGGTTTCATTACCATTACGATTTCATTGCAGTGAACTAAACAGCCCACTGGTTTGAAAACACCGGGCCAAAAGTTTCTCAAGCTCAAGCTTTAACTTTTCTAGTTAGAAACCAAATGGGGCTAACGTGAGATCTGCTCAAGGACCTACTTACTGGTTTAGGTAAATATATCATGCGTTCCCCGACTGGATAAGTTCTTTTTGGAGGATAAACGATTTTAAAAAATGATCGAAAAAAATGCACCTCATAAGGGTTTTGATGCAAAAAAGACAAAACGGGACCTTGTCTTAATGATCATACGTTTGTAATACATTGTATGTCCCATATAAGGTCCCATCCTTCCACCCTTTTCCAGGAGTCGATGACTATTCATAGATATTACCTTGACACCAAAGAAGAGTTCGACCCAATGCTTTATTTCTGTCCTAGTTGATCCTGATTCGACATTAGAAGTATATTGATTGTTCCCCAATAACCGAATACTTTTTTTTTTCTGTAAATACTACATATTTGATTCCATCCATAAATCCATTTTCTTTCCTATGAGTTCCAGTATCGATAAGAATTCTAATTCTTACTGTTCATATGTTATGGTATGAATATAACATACCAATCCGTTATGTATGGATTGATTTTCAATACGATGGTTCCGTTGAAGTGCGGTTATAATAAAATTTCGGTTTAGCAAATACCTGAAAGAACCCTAGATGGATTTTAGCATGATCTTCCCTCTCCAAAAACAGCAGGACCTAGACTCAAAAAGAGTCCGACACACATAAAAAAGCAATGAGGAATCTCACGAATAATATGACTTTAAGGCAAAGCTCACTTCTCCCTGATAGTCGTAATGGCCCAAGAAAAGCCGAGCCGAGCCTTCTTGGGATAGACAGTTAGGAACCTCTCTCGGTGCCATTTTCTTCTTTGCCGGTTCAATATGAAATAGAGCGATTCCCTTCGCTTTGGTTCAGGCTCGTAGAACGTTTATTTAATCGAAGTAAATGGACATGTGCAGTTACTTCTCTCGACACAAAATTGTATTGAACATCCTGATGAACACGACTAATTTCCATGAAAATAGCTACTTTCTCTTGTTACAAATGGATGTCAGCAGTTACTTCGTCTAGGAGATGAATCCTTCGAGAGAGAGATTCCTGCGAATGGTGGCGAACTCGAACTTGAGATGAGATGCACACTCGGCCCAGCTTAACCTGTCAAAAAATAAAGATAGCTAGGGTTCAATGCGACTGCACAAGAAGGCAGGGAGGCCAAAGTTGCTCATTTCACTCGGAGTAGAACTTTGATACAGTAGGAGGTATCAAAGTTTTGATACCTCCTTTGTATGACAAGTGGGTCCATCCTTAAACAACATTCTCACTAATGTTCTAATTTGAACGTAAGCATCAGATAATATTGCTTCACTTAAGCTAATATTCTCAGGCTAAAACATGTAATTGTAAGTAAAACATGTACCTATAACTGATTTGATTTGTTAGATTTTAACATGAATTCATTCACAGAGTTTCAAATTTTTTGTCAAGTTCTAGGATGTTTAACTGAGAACCAATAAATAAATTTTCTAAGTGTTGGAAAAGTGAATGTAAATTTGACTTGAAAATTTAATTAAAAAATATTTTTATTAATTTTCCAATAGGTGTGTCTAATGTGCAACGAATCTATATCTATTGGAAAGGTGTATCATTTGCATTGTATCTTTTCATCCCTTATAAAAGGATAGTCATATAAGTGTTTGAATAAATAAATCAAAAACTCATTCATCCATCTAGCATTAAGTCTAAAAGAGAGAGGGACTACCAACATTGCTTCGTCCAGTTCCTGCGGTGTGAAGTGCTGCTACCGAAGGAGAAGAACCGTTGTATCCTGGGAGACTAATCGCCATTAAACCGTAAGCACCAGTGCGGGGCAAATATTGTCTTAAGGACATTGAACCAAGTTCAAGCCTCGGTCTCGGTTAGATCTTTATTTTATATTTTAATTTCAGAGTCTAAAATACAGAGTTGAAAATTCATACTAACAGTAAGATGCGTCTAAGATGAGGGCAATAGAAACTTTCATTTCTCCGCATCTTCTGAAACTTTTAGGCAATGAAACTTGTTCTCAAAAAGAACATGCAGAATCAGGCATTCACAAGAGTTGATCCAGCTCAATATTGAAAATTTTAAAAACTTCCCTCTAGTTCAATGTATTATTGCTTACAAACAGCATATATTTTATTTTTTATAAAGTGCGGAAGAAATATAAATGTGATAATAATAAAAAAAATATCCTTCTAGGATTACACAATCCTTTTGTAAACAATGCTTACAGCCTTTCTACAAACCTTCACATACACACAGGGAAGTTAAATTTCCTGGATAGTTGCAAGCATCAGTTTTTTTTCCCCTTCTCTAAAGCCATATTCTCTGTTGAATCCTTTCTTGTTTTGCATCCAAATCAGAATTTAGTGTGCAAGTAAACTGAACCAAGCTAACCACCCAAAGCTCAAACAACATTGTGACACCCTAGTTGTTATGTTTATACTTCTTTAATCGCAATATTCAGACCATTCCTATGAGTATCGGGATCGGCGGTAACGGCAGTATCGACAGTTTCAGATCGGAGTATCGAATTTTTTGGTATCGGAGATCAAATAATTATTAACATTTTAGAAAGTATATTTTAGACATCTAGACATAATTTTAAGTATTTCTAGTGTTGTTTCCTAGCATTTTTGAAATTGAATGAAATAGTAGTCACTCTTGGCAACTGGTTTACATGCGATAGATAAGTTTTCACTTTTCATCTTTTACATGCTTTTAACAACCTTACTATATTTTTGCGCCATTGCTAATTGGTCTCCGTTCAATTTTCTTTGTCGAATTGACCGGAAAAGAGATCCCTAATATCGGTATCGGTCAATATCGGGTATCGGTCTGTATCGGATCGGGACATGCCAGACCGTATCGGTATCGTCCGTATCGGATTGGTATCGGCCGATACTGCAAACAATGTCTTTATGCATTAGGAGAAGACCATAAAGACACAATGAGTGCCCATAGACTGTTACATGAAAATAGACACAAAAAGGTTTGAAACATTACCTGGGCAGGAACTTCATGGTCCTTCAAATGCGTAGCTAGAATAGTCCTCCCCGGCAGAGCTACTGGTACCATTTGAATGCCGGTTTGTGCCAGTGGGATTGGAGTAAGGAGCATAAATTGATACAGAGCTGCCGCGAGAATGCCTGTTCTGTGCCATTGTGCTGCTCCTCGTCACCTTTTGACGGGCCTTTCGACCCTGAAATAAAGCCACGAATGAAAAAAGTTCAACCACAACAACAAAAAATGTGATACTAAGGCCCCGTTTGGTACACTGTAATGTAATCCTAATCGCAATGTAATCAAATGAAAAAAAAAATTTATTTGTTTACATTGCGATTACGATTACATTTTTTTTCATTTGATTACATTGTGAATATGATTACATTACGGTGAAACAAACGAGGGTCTAAGTAGAGAAATAAATACCTAGTTAAAGAGAAAGGGATGCAGTTCTCTTCTAACAAAATCAGTAATATCGAGTGCTGAAAATTTAAGGCCTAGACAAAACATATAGCTCAAATTTGTCTCAAATTAATTTTCCGCTTTCACTCCCTTTGCTACCAAGATGAGGTAGCAACTTCACTTTCTTTTTGCTTCTCACTTTCCTAAGATTCAAGTTGGGTGCAAAAGGAAAGGTATACCTACAAAAGGATGAGAAAAATGATCATTTTATTCTACGTTGTCAACTCGTGTATCGGTTTACTTGGGTATCGTATCATGTATGTATCATGTATCGTATAATACAGACTCTTTGAGTTTAGGTCTCAATTAATTTTCCGCTTTCACTCCCTTTGCTACCAAGATGAGGTGGCAACTTCACTCGTTTTCTTTTTTGCTTCTCACTTTCCTAAGATTCAAGTTGGGTGCAAAAGGAAAGGTATACCTACAAAAGGATGAGAAAATTGATCATTTTATTCTACGTTGTCAACTCGTGTATGGGTTTGCTTGTGTATCGTAATCATCTATGTATCATGTATCGTATAATACCAGACTCTTTGAGTTTAGGTCTATATTTCTAATCCACATAGAACATGATTTAATATAATTTTTCATAAATTTTTTATTTGTTTCATCTTTACATGTCATTCTAGTTCCAGAATCCATATTCTTAAGGATACATTACGCAACTCAAAAAGAAGTCTACTACCTACCTATATGTATTCAACTGACACATAACAAAATGGTAAGATACTAACAACATAGATTTTATTAACCTTTTCAACTCCTTCATGTTGAAAATTTTCTGAACTAAAAGGAAAAATATAGCTTGAGCCTCTTCCTGGTCCCTCATTTTCCTCTAGTAACCTAAAGAGCAAGTTTCCTGATTCAATTTGTTTTCATCCAATTGTCTTTGAATAATGCTTCGAAGCTTAAAATTATGCATGAGTGTCTGTCAAGCTAAAGAGCAAACCAATAGTAAAATTTTCCATTTTAGAGTCATCATCATCTCCATCCAACCCTCTCTCTCTCTCTTTAGAACAGGGTCGACATAAGGCGGCTCCACATAAAAATTGATAATGTTGCAAAGAGCGGCTACTTGTCCGAAATTCCCTGCGTAGGTAGCCTTGAGCAAGGGAACCATAGTTCGCAGTATCGGCCGATACGGCCGATACCGATACGGTTTGGCATGTCCCGTTCCGATACCGACAATGGGGGTCTCTTTTCCGGTCAATTCGGCAAAAAAAATTGAACGAAAAAGACCAATCAACAAGTGTGTAAAAGCATAGAAAGGTTATAAAAGCATGTAAAAGAAGAAAATTTATCTATCGTATGTAAATCAATCAGTAAGGGTATTTTATTCAATTTTAAAACTACTAAGAAACAACACTGAAAATATTAAAACTATGCCTAAATGTATAAAATATATTTTTCTAAAATGTTTTCGCTTTCCGATACCAAAAAATCCGAAACCTCCGATACTACCGATACCGTTGATCCCGATACTTAAAGGAATGGTCCGATACCGATTCCGATACTTTGAACCTTGAAGGGAACCTAGAGACCTAGTTGGTAGGTAGGTGAACCTACTTTTTAGTCGTGCAACCAAGGAACACCCTCCGAGTTTCCCATAGACTAGAAAAGAGTCTAGAAGAAGGCATAAGGTCACAGATTTTTGCTACAGGGAACTGCATTGTTCACTAAGAAAGTTATGCCAAATAATGAAAAGAGAAAATTTACCAATAATAGGCAAATAATAGAAGGATAACATGAGGCCCACCTTTCCCATGCATTTCTCCAAGTGAGGCGCAAACCGCCCAGCGACAACCGGCCGCCCACAATGCATGCAGTCCAATATCTCATCGGCAATGGCAGGATGAGTCTGGCCGAACATGTCGACGATGTTCTTGCTACTCGCCTCACCGCTGGCGCTGGGATCCGTCGCTCGGCCTTCCAACGAGAGCCTTAGCTCCTCCTCTTCCTGCCCGAGACTAAGGTCGACACCCAGCCTGGCTATCCGGTGACATTCTGACGCCGTGTCGACGATGATGGAATCGAGCAACTCCCCGAAAAAATTAGAGGACAGCTGCACAGCATACCAGACTTTAGAGGGATTAAATGCAGTAGGCTATTGTTTGATTATCTCATCATACTAGAAAAATGTAAATCATCCAATAATTTAAAGTATCGGCCGATACCGGTACGATTTGGAATGTCCCGATCCGATACCAACTGATATCGGATACTGACCGATATCGACATTGGGTTCTCTTTTCCGATCAATTTGGCAAAAATAATTGAACGGAAAAGACAAATCAACAAGGGTTTGAAGCATAATAAGGTTGTAAAAGCATATAAAAGAAGAAAATTGATCGATTGCATGTAAGACAATCGGTAAGGGTGACTACTATTTCATTTAATTTCATAACTACTAAGAAATAACACTGGAAATACTTAAAATTATGCTAAATGTATAAAATATATTTTTTAAATGTTAATAATTATTTGTTTTCCGATACTAAAAAATCCGATACTCCGATCCGAAACCGACGATACTACCGATATCGCCGATACCGATACTCACAGGAATGGTCCGATACCGATTCCGATACCGATACTGCGAACATTCCAAATATCAATGAGTAGATGATAAAGGAAATAGTGCATTTAGTCTTGCAAGCTTACGTACTGTAATAAGCTGGTTCTAGTAAGGGTGACTAACCTGGTTATGGTTGGAAGTAGGTAAAATGAAATAGTTGAATAATTGGAAAATTTAGATTAAATTCAAGAATAGACATTGAATTTTGAGGTTATGCATTGATTTTCTGGTACTAAATCCATAGTAAGATAAAAGAAGGTAGTGTTCCTTGTCATTCCTTCCGGTACAAGTAACAGAACAAGCAAATAAATACTCATTTCCCCCTAAAATCAAACAAATGAACAATGTTTATTCTATAAGGTTGACCAAAAATTGATTAACCTTTATTTTAGCATAATTGGTATGCTTAGTGCGTGACTCGGTAGATTTTCCTATGTTGCACAAACTATAGTTACTTGGAACATATAATTCGCAGGATCTCTGCACGAAAAAGGTGTTGGAAAATATGAATGTGTATTTGTTATAATAATAATATCATTTTTTTTATCAACGAATCTATGAAAAGGTGTACGAATCTTTTCATTGGAAAAGGTGTACGAATTATTTATTGGAAATGTGTCCCCTTTTCATCGTGTCTCTTTATTTCTATAAATACAAATATGTTTGGAGCATTCAAGCATTCATTCAATTCATCCATATTGCATTAGTTAGTCTAAGAGAGAGAGACAACCAACGTTGCTTCGACGAGTTCCTACGGTGTGAAGTGCTGCTACCGAAGGAAAGAACCGTTGTATCCTGGGAGACTAATCGCCATTAAACCGTAAGCACCAGTGCGGGACGAATATTGTCTTAAGATTGTTATTATAAATTCAAATGCATATTATTCTATTTGTGTTATGAAAGCCAATATCAAATGCATATTATTCTATTTGTGTTTCAGAGTCAAACTCCCTGGTAATATTGTGTCTGTTATTAAGAAGTAACAGTAGCCAATATCAAATGCATATTATTCTATGTGTTATGAAAGCCATTTAATTACAGTTTAGTATTATATTTGGCTTCTGGTTTTGATTTTGTTTTATTTAAACTCTTAAAGTTGGTTTTGACTTATTCTATCTAACCAGAACACAAAATAATACTTCTTGAACTTTATTTTTATTTTCACTTACTGGTGTGTACTACTCTACTATAACAGAAAAATGGCCATTGTTGAAAACACTATGATGATCACTTCTGCTCCTGTTCATATTGGACAAGGAGAAAAACCGGAAAAGTTCGATGGAACTGACTTCAAGCGCTGGCAGCAAAAGATGTTGTTCTATCTTACAACTTTGAATCTGGCAAAAATTCTAAATGAAACAGTCCATGTTCTGCAAGAAGGTGAAACTGATAATACTGTTATTACAAATGTTGAAAAGTGGAAACATGCAGACTTCTTATGTAGGAACCACATTTTAAGTGGACTGGACAACCATCTATGGAATGTTTACAGTCCACTGAAGACTGCAAAAGAAGTCTGGGATGCTCTGGACAAGAAATACAAAGCAGAAGATGCAGGGTCGAAGAAATTTGTAGTAGGCAAATTTATGGACTACCGCATGGTTGACTCCAGATCAGTGGCAAGTCAAGTTGAAGACTTGCAATGTATTTTCCATGAACTGGTTGCCGAAGGTATGGCCTTATGTGAACCATTTCAGGTAGCTTCTGTGATTGAAAAACTTCCGCCTCTCTGGAAGGATTATAAGAACTATTTGAAACATAAACGTAAGGACATGCCATTGGCAGACCTAATTGTCAGGCTTAAAATAGAAGAGAATAACAGGAGCACTGAAAAAATCTCTTCTATAGAAGCCAGGACAAATGTCTTGGAAACAGGACAAAAAGGAAAAAAGCGCAAATACATTGGAGGCTCCGGTCAAGGAACCTACTCCGGTCAAGGGAACTATAAAAAGTTCAAAGGTAAATGTCACATATGCAATAAAATGGGACATAAAGCTGCAGATTGTCGTAGTCGCAACTACAACAATTACAACAAGAACAAGAACAAGGGACGTCCTCACCAGACTCATATGACTGAAGATGAGCGTCTGGCTAAGGGTGTTGACGACCTGGTTCTGACGGCAGTTGTTTCTGAAGTGAACATGGTAGGGAGCAACCCAAGAGAGTGGTGGGTCGACATTGGCGCTACCCGCCACATATGTGCTGAAAATGCTATGTTCAATACCTACCAAAGCGTCGACCAAGGCGAGCAACTCTTCATGGGAAATTCTTCATCATCAAAGGTTGAAGGACAAGGGACGATCATTCTGAAAATGACGTCGGGAAAGGAACTGAAGCTTAACAATGTTCTGCACGTACCTGATATTCGGAAGAATCTGATTTCCGGATCTATGTTAAGTAAGCATGGGTTTAAATTAATATTTGAATCTGACAAATTTGTACTCACCAAGAGTGGAGTTTATGTGGGGAGGGGTTACCTCAAGTAGGGCCTCTTCAAAATGAATGTAATGACTATTATGCCTAATAAGATGATTAATTCTTCTTATATCGTTGAGTCGTCTCATATGTGGCATGGAAGATTAGGTCATGTTAATTATGATTCAATCAGGAAACTCATGAACATGGACTTAATTCCTAGATCTGCAATAGATTCAAATTATAAGTGTGAATATGTGCAGAAGCAAAATTAACCCGTACATCCTTTCAAAATCCGGTTGAAAGAGATACCGGAACGTTGGATTTAATCCATACAGATGTATGTGATCTAAAAGGCATACAAACGAGAAATGGAAAAAAGTACTTCATCACATTCATCGATGACAGTACTCGTTATTGCTATGTCTATCTTATGAAATCAAAAGATGAAGCAATAGATATGTTCAAACACTATAAAACTGAAGTAGAAAATCAACTTAATCGAAAGATTAAAGTTATCAAAAGCGATAGAGGTGGTGGATATGAAGCACCTTTTGCAGAATTCTGTGCAGAACATGGAATTATACACCAAACTACTGCACCATATTCACCACAATCTAATGGTATCGCTGAACGAAAAAATCGAACAATTAAAGAAATGATGAATTCTTTATTATTAAGTTCAGGACTACCAGATAATTTGTGGGAAGAAGCTGTACTTACAACCAACTATCTTTTAAATATGGTGCCCCACAAGAAAAAGGATAAGACGCCATATGAATTATGGAAAGGAAAGAAACCTTCCTATAAATACCTCAAAGTGTGGGGATGTCTTGCAAAAGTGGCAATTCCTTTGCCTAAAAAGGTCAAGATAGGTCCCAAGACCTTTGACGGCATATTTATAGGATATGCTGAAAACAGTTCTGCTTATCGGTTTCTCGTACATAAGTCGGACATTCTGGAGATGCATAATAATACAATTATTGAATCTAGGAATGCATCTTTCTTTGAGAATATCTTTCCATGTAAGAAGATACATGAAAGAGAAACATTAAAAAGAAATTATGATGACATTATACATACTGGTCAAAGTGATGCAGATAATGAATTTGCCGATAAGGAAGATGTGCCTAGACGCAGTAAGAGGTCTAGAATATCAAAGACCTTTGGACCTGAATTTCTAACATTCATGTTAGAAAATGAGCCTCAAACTTTCAAAGAAGCAATGTCTACACCAGAGGCACCACTTTGGAAAGAAGCTATAAATAGTGAAATAGAGTCCATTATGCAAAACCATACATGGAAATTAGCTGATCTTCCTCCAGGTTGTAAGCCATTAGGCTGTAAATGGATATTTAAGAGGAAGATGAAAGCTGATGGAACTATTGATAAATATAAAGCAAGACTGGTTGTCAAAGGATATAATCAAAAACAAGGAATTGATTATTTTGATACATATTCACCAGTAACAAGAATAACATCAATTCGGATGTTAATTGCAATAGCAGCATTGCACAATCTTGAAATACATCAAATGGATGTGAAGACTGCCTTTCCAAATGGTGATCTAGAAGAAGAAATCTACATGAATCAACCAGAAGGATTCATACTAGCAGGTAAAGAAAAGAATGTGTGCAAACTAGTTAAGTCTCTATATGGACTTAAACAAGCACCGAAATAGTGGCACCAAAAGTTTGACAATGTAATGATGTCAAATGGATTCAAGATCAATGAGTGTGACAAATGTGTGTATTCTAAAAATGCACAAACTGGATATGTCATTATATGCCTATATGTAGATGATATGCTAATAATAGGCAGTAATAATAACATAATCCAGGACACAAAGAAGATCTTAATCAAAAACTTTGACATGAAAGATCTGGGAATTGCAGATGTTATGTTGGGAATTAAGATTTCTAAAACACCAGATGGGCTGGTATTATCCCAATCTCATTACATTGAGAAGATTATAGAAAAACATAATCAAAATGATAATAACATTGCAAAAACTCCAGTAGATTTAAATCTACATTTAAAGAAGAATACTGGAGAAAGTATCTCACAAGTAGAATATTCTTGTATAATTGGGAGCCTTATGTATGTCACGAACTGTACGCGACCGGACATAGCTCAGTCAGTTAACAAACTGAGCAGATACACGAGTAATCCAGAAAAAGATCACTGGAAGGCTATTATTAGAGTACTCAGATATTTAAGATACACTAAAGACTATGGATTGCACTATACTAAATATCCAGCTGTACTCGAAGGATACAGTGATGCAAATTGGATATCTGATACTAAAGACTCGAAATCCACAAGTGGAGATGTCTTTACACTTGGAGGTGCAGCAATATCGTGGAAGTCCTCAAAACAAACGTGCATAGCCAGATCAACTATGGAATCTGAATTCATAGCTTTGGATAAAGCAAGTGAAGAAGCAGAGTGGCTACGAAATTTCTTGAAGGACATTCCAATATGGCCAAAGCCCGTACCAGCAATCTGTATACATTGTGACAGTCAATCTGCTATCGGTAGGGCACACAGTCATATTTATAACGGTAAATCAAGACACATTCGAAGACGTCATAATACCGTTAGACAACTTCTCTCTAATGGCATAATCACGATTGATTATGTAAAATCAAAAGAAAACCTTGCAGATCCACTAACTAAAGGTTTGACAAGAGAGCAAGTATATAAGTCATCGAGGGGAATGGGCTTGAAGCCTATGATAAAAGAAGTTCCATAAAGGAAAACCCAACCTAGTTGACTGGAGATCCCAAGATCTAGGTTCAAAGGGACAACATAATTATGTGAAATTCTTAAATAACACTGACGAGTATTTAAATACTCATCCCATTCTCTAGGATGACAAATAGTAGTGTCGCCTGCAAAGAAAAATTAGGGTAAGCATTACTTTTAATGATTCATATGACTTGAAATTCAAGTGGAGTATAGCAGGATACTCGATTAAAGTTGATGCCCAACAAGGGCTCCTTCCAGGGGGACCAAGCCGCGGTTAAAAAGTATGCCCTTGCTGCCTTCACTCAGCCTCCATCTATGAGTGGTGTGCCACAATTGTGGTGACTCCGGACATTACATCAGATTTTGTCCAAAACTCCTGCGAAGTCAGTCTAGTGATCGCGGACGGGGATGTGGAGGACGTCGTGGTGGTAAAGGAGGATATGCTGGAAGAAGGGGAGATTATTTTGGAGGACACAAAGCACATATGGCGGAGGAAGGGGGAGAAAATCAAATGGCAGAAATAACCCCGCTTGAGCGGGAGTTCCTTGCAAAGTTGCGAAGCACAAAGCTGGGTTCGACCGACAGTCATGTCACTCCTGGGGCGTCATCTACCTCGGGGGATCACATCACTTGCTTTGTCCAACCCAACACAGGTATACCTGCACGTGCTCTTGCATCTGTCCATCAGCCAGGTTGGATTGTGGACTCTAGGGCATCTCGCCATGTCACGGGGTCCCGTGATGAGTTTCAGGACTATACTCACCTACCGTTGCCGGAGAGTATTCAGACTGCTAATGGTACCTCCAGACCTGTAATGGGTAAAGGCATTGTCGCATGCACCCCTTCCCTTACTCTCAACAATGTCTTACATGCTTATTCTTTTCTTGTCAATCTTATATCTATTAGTGCCATTATCCTTGATCTAAACTGTATTGTTTTCTTTGACATTCCTAAGGTAACTTTTCAGGAGAAGGGAACAGGACGACAACTAGGGACTGGCACATGGCATAAGGGGCTATGGTACTTGGACTGGACCGGACTGGACAAAGCATTGGCATCTATAGTAGCAGACGCGCAACCGAACGCTTCACGTAGCAGTGTAGAAGACGAATTGCTCCTCCATCACCAGCGTGTCGGACATTATTCCTTTAAAGTTATTAGTCGAATGTATCCGTCCTTATATCAAAGAGCTAATAAAGAGCAGTTATTTTGTAATGCTTGTGAGTTGGAAAAACATACCAGAAGCTCGTATGTGAGCTCCGGGAATAGAAGTTTAGCTGCATTTGACATGATACATTCGGACGTATGGGACCCTTGTCCTACAACCGGTATTAACGATTTTCGATGGTTCGTCACTTTTATTGATTGTTATACTCGCGTAACTTGGGTCTACCTTATGAAGAATAAAAGTAACGTCTTTGAGGCATTTCGAGATTTTCATCACCGGGTAGAAACACAATATGACACTAAAATTAAGTGCTTACGGTCTGACATTGGGACGAAGTATACTAATAAGAAGGTTGCTGAGTATTTATCCACTCATGGAATACTACATCAAACTTCATGTGCCTATACACCGGCACAAAATGGTGTGGCCGAACGGAAGAACAGACACCTGCTGGAGGTCGCACGGACGATGATGCTGGCTATGAATGTCCCAAAACACTTATGGGGACAAGCTGTCTTGACGGCCTCTTATCTCATCAACAGAATGTCATATCAGGTATTGGACTGAAAAACACCGTTGAAAATGCTTACTGGTGTAACCACTTACACAGTTCCACCGAAAGTATTTGGATGTGTGTGTTTTGTCCAAGATAATAGGCCGAAAGTTGGTAAACTGTATCCTAGAGCGGTTAAATGTGTCTTTGTCGGGTACATGGCGACTCGGAAGGGATATGCATGTTGGAGCCCGGTTGAGCGGAAACTGTTTGTAAGCATGGACGTTACATTCTGAGAACTGGAACCATACTATGGTTCAGATGAAGGTTCAGCGTTTGGTGACACACCTAACAAGGAGAGTGTTAGACGTGAGGGGGAGAGAATAAGTGTCACGCCCCGCTCCCGTAGGAGCGATCGTCCTCGCTAAGGCGTGATGCCGCACGAGCCTAGATTGCGCTCGTGCAAGGCAGTTTCATAACGGCCGATTACAACGGCGGCGACGGGGTCGTCGCACAGAAGTCCCAAGCAGAAACATTGAATACATTGCAGCGGAATTTAAAGAAGAACACATGAACTCAAGTAACTCAAAAGAATCTCTTTATTGATATTGAATACAAGATTACATTTGTGGGCGCAAGGCCAAATTACAAGTCTCTCGTGCTCACTTTTCTCTCTTTTACAATTCACTCTGCTCTCTCTCATCTCTCGATACAATACTTGAATCCAGCGGAAGCTTCGGAAGGCGATGTCCATACATTATGTCCTGTATAAGTCTTCAGTTCACGCGGCCACACGCTTCGACTCGCCAAGGAACTCCGTGCCTCGACGCATCCAAGCGAGCTCCGCGCCACGAGCTTCTACCTGTGCCTGCACATGAAACACTGTGTGGGTGTCAGTACCACTGTACTGGTGGAGTGAGCTTCTCGCCCACCCATACAAAACCTACACGTTTCATTTACTTTGTGTAACATAAACCCTCTTTCGATTGTCTTTCTATTCTTGCCTTAGGATCAGTTTAGGACCGGCGCCTTAGCGCAACTTGTGTATCAGAACCATCCCGTGCTTGCAATGTCAACGTTAACTCATACTTTATCTCTAGACCACTTCTTGTGCCAACAACGTAACCTATCAAGTCGTGTTGCCTTACGGCCATAATCAGAGACGCAGCTACATGAAGGACTCCATTTCCTTGCCTCTAGACCTTTCTCGTGCTTGCATTGTCGACGCCCGACTTATACCTATCTTTTGTGCCAAACTCTGGGACGTAACGACTCGGTCGTGCCATAACTCGATCCGTGCTTCAATATATCCGAGGCAGTGCCTCCTTGCTTAGTCTCGCCCATACTTGTGTTGTGACAACGCGGCCGTGCCTCGTATTTTGAGGCCGAGCCCAATAACTCGACATAACTTCATACAACTAGCCCTACGGCCCTTTTTGACTTAACTCGCAACTTAACACTCGACGCCACATCTCGTGCCGAAGCACGTCGCCTTCGCTGTAGCCAAATCTTAGGCTCCGACATTGTGTCTATTTAACTCATACATATTCAACTCAATCCACCGTCACACACACACGGATTGCCGCCCGTGCCGACACCAAACTTACCATATTAGTTGAAAACAACAATTATTATTAAGTGTTTGTTATGGGATTGGCCTAACCAGCCGCCTTGGACGTAGCCTGGTACTCGGGACCCTTTCAACGCAAGTAGCGAGCCCCGATGAAAGTCCCCGACATACCGATCGCCTAACCAGCGTTACCTATTACCCAGCTCGGCTACAACCAGTTTCTTCCTAGGCCGAGTCGGTCCCGTGGCCGCGGGTCGCCGCTCGAAGAAACCATTCCCCTTGTCGACAAGTGTCCAAGTTCATAAGGGTTACATGGAGTGTTTTAGGATACAGTTTGGGCTTGTTATGTGATCAATTCATTTACTTGGTTGTTTTAACTCTTTCCCTTTTTCATACTTCCTTTGCAGAGCCCCTAACCAGGGTTGCCTCGGCGACTAACCATCGCTTAGACTTAACGTTCTTTGAACTCAGGGAACGGCTACTGCATAGCCTTCCAACTTAACTTGAACATAACATGTTTTCTTGAGTGTCGACCGACCGTAGATAACTTTCCACTGAACCAACCGTGGCTCGTGCCTTAAACCGACTCGTGTTCTAC
The DNA here is from genome assembly GCA_029216955.1 of Iris pallida. NCBI lineage: Eukaryota > Viridiplantae > Streptophyta > Magnoliopsida > Asparagales > Iridaceae > Iris > Iris pallida. Next base: position 6,267,969 of record JANAVB010040218.1, on the reverse strand, counting down.
GCGACGCTATCGCCCAAGTCATACTCCATATGACGGGCCTTAGGATCGTGGGACTACTTATCTTGACAACCGCAGAATGAGCGGGACAGCACGTAGAATAACTTATGTCGACCGGCATAACATTTGCCTAACTCACTCAAGCCTACAACTTAACCCAAGGGACGAGCAAAGGCTATGCCAAGCCTTGCGGGACCGGACCGTGCATGCTTTACCAAGCATTTGTGCGGGCGACGCCTATGACTTAGGCTAACTTTCAACTTTTGCATCGAAGACCAACTTTCCTTCTCCCAAGCCACGGGACGAAGGACCGAGTGTCATTTTCAAAGCACGACGTGCACCAACTCTAAGCCGACCGTGGGACGTTTTCCATGTTCTAACTCGATTCAAACCGTCGGGATTATTCCCTTAGCTATGTGGATGAGTAGCTTTTATTTATCAAGCCTAACTTGTGCAAGTTGAAAACACGATTTATTATGTGAAGGCAAAGATGAGAAGAGTTCACCGAAACTACCCCACCTGAGCGATGTCTCCGAGCAAGCCGTTGCAAGGCTAAGACCGAACGTCGTCGGCGTTTCGATTCCTCCGATTGACTTTGCGGGACGGGGCACTACAACATACACCACTCAGAACAAGTCTCGTCCCCGAGACTTTCCTGAAGGCAAGCCATCCTACCATTTCTATGGCCAAGACTTAATCGTACGCATACACCTACGCGTTTCTTCGATTCCGAGCCACGCTCGCACTAGTATCAATCTTTCCTTTAACACGAATTCAAGATCTCGACACACTCCCATCTTTCAAGCCTTGCTTGAACTCGTCGTATCACTTGGCTGGATCGTGCACGCATTCCAAGCGTCCCTAAAATACATGCATTCAGCCAAGCCGCATGATAGAAAATTTGTCATTCTCACTCGAGTCGCATCGTGCACATACCCAGGCGTCCCTGAAATATATGCATGTCAGCCGAATCTCGTGAGCAGGGTTTTCTACATTCGTGATTCACGCTATCCATCCATGCCAATCCTCAAGATCAATCCTTCGACTGATAACTCATGAAACATGGCGTCTCGCCTAACCGCTAGGCCATTTCTTTTCGAGGCTAAGTCAATGTCAGGATTGGAATCATAGTTCCCCAACAATAATGCCAACACTGACCCCTATCCTAGGGTCAAACCAGAATCGATCATATGGGGTCTTCTACCCAAGCTCGCGTCACTCAAATTTCTAAACATCGAGCACGATCACCTATTCGCATCAATGCGTTCATTGCGCAGAATTTCAAATTCTTTCAATCACCAATTCTAACCAATTCGTGTACTCGATCACAAGGTCATCTAGCTCGACAATATGTTGTGCCCCAATCTCACGCGAGTCCGATTATCCACGACGGTTTATGAATCACCATGCAACACGCCCGCAGAATAATCGTTCTCATCGGGGCGTAATTCTTGTTTGAGTCTAGACTCATTCATTCTCGATACGCGGATTGGACCTACTCAATCCTCAAGCACACTGATTCATTCACGAGTCACCTTCGCGTCAAACCACAAGTCGAAGCATACAAATTGCCACGCCAAGCAAGTTTGATCACTCCCGCTGTATGAATCACCATACCAGCGCTCACGCGGAGTGATCGCCCTAATCGGCGCGACGCATATGCGAGGCTGGAGTTGCGCTCGCATAAGACAAGAATGTCGAAGTTGTGGTTATCGATGAAGTAAATCCAAGCATTTCATTTTCATCCAATCAATTTCGATAGTCCGACTGTCATTCATTCAACTAGAAAATCCTCGAGCCAAGTTTATCATTTCCTCGATACATTTCAATATCCCGATTACAACATCCATCGGAACAGTAACATTTGCACGTTCGTCATTTGCCGAGTCAGAGTACCCCCGAGTTATCGCATATCGGTCTCTGATACGCCTCAATACCATCGACGATATGTGTAACCTGACGATCTTCCTTGCAGCCAATTTCGAGTCGTGCGACTGATGCTATTGTCCGAGTTGGATACCCCACAATTTCCTCGATATTCAAGATCAAGCTCGATCACTATTCCTCAAGCTCATTTCAAGATCGTCGTTCAAAACCCAAGTCACATTTCATTTGTATCAATCCGAAATCGTACGTGCGATTCCTCTAAGTTTCCTCGATCAAGACCATTCATTTTCATTCATCGGTTCGAATCATTTCGATATCGATTTCTACTCGCGTTGCCTACTCGCAAGTCGTCCGAACGAGATGCTCGTTCGAGACACATGAAGTCACGTCCAACTAAACGTGACGCGCTCTAAGGCTTTGCGCGATCGCATCGCCTCGCCGACATACTCAAAATCCTCGATTTCCGCTCGAATGATTTCCAAGAAAAATCCATACACCACTCGGATTCGAGCCATCCATTCTAGTCCTCGATCAAGTTCGCATCATGTGCTAAGACATCTCTTAGATTCGCTCGACGAATCACTAGCGTAGTCGCTCGCGTCGTACCGACGCACAAAGTCGTTCGCACTATATCTCGAAATCCAAGTCAATCCTTTGTGTACGCCTAAGCGTTAACTCGATAGCATTCCTATCGACTAACACTCTAAGTGCATCTCCACCCCCGACCGAGCGATACTTTATATCGTTCGCGATTCGTTGCACCAAGGGTCGAGGTGCGCGACGCGAAACACAACTTAGCCAAAAGGCCGTGTGCATAGCCATCCTGTGCGGACTACATTCCGAGTTTGCACGCTCAATTGCTAGGGTCAACGTTGGACTAATTAGGCACGCACGCGACTTGTTAACAGCAGCACATATTTTCTATCGCGTCAAGTTTGCAACGTTCGGCACAAAGGCCCTATCGACGCATTTGGCAACGGCCTACCGATGCATTAGATTGAACGCTTGTACGAGCTTTCGAAATTATTTAGACTTATTGTATGGACATGCCGAGGGACATTTGAGAGAGAGCGCACCAATGATATCACGTTGCGGAAGCACCATTCAGAGTTTGCGGAACAACGGAGTTAAAGAATTCAATCGACGGTCCAAGGACGTAAAGCCGTGCTCTGATACCACTATGTCACGCCCCGCTCCCGTAGGAGCGATCGTCCTCGCTAAGGCGTGATGCCGCACGAGCCTAGATTGCGCTCGTGCAAGGCAGTTTCATAACGGCCGATTACAACGGCGGCGACGGGGTCGTCGCACAGAAGTCCCAAGCAGAAACATTGAATACATTGCAGCGGAATTTAAAGAAGAACACATGAACTCAAGTAACTCAAAAGAATCTCTTTATTGATATTGAATACAAGATTACATTTGTGGGCGCAAGGCCAAATTACAAGTCTCTCGTGCTCACTTTTCTCTCTTTTACAATTCACTCTGCTCTCTCTCATCTCTCGATACAATACTTGAATCCAGCGGAAGCTTCGGAAGGCGATGTCCATACATTATGTCCTGTATAAGTCTTCAGTTCACGCGGCCACACGCTTCGACTCGCCAAGGAACTCCGTGCCTCGACGCATCCAAGCGAGCTCCGCGCCACGAGCTTCTACCTGTGCCTGCACATGAAACACTGTGTGGGTGTCAGTACCACTGTACTGGTGGAGTGAGCTTCTCGCCCACCCATACAAAACCTACACGTTTCATTTACTTTGTGTAACATAAACCCTCTTTCGATTGTCTTTCTATTCTTGCCTTAGGATCAGTTTAGGACCGGCGTCTTAGCGCAACTTGTGTATCAGAACCATCCCGTGCTTGCAATGTCAACGTTAACTCATACTTTATCTCTAGACCACTTCTTGTGCCAACAACGTAACCTATCAAGTCGTGTTGCCTTACGGCCATAATCAGAGACGCAGCTACATGAAGGACTCCATTTCCTTGCCTCTAGACCTTTCTCGTGCTTGCATTGTCGACGCCCGACTTATACCTATCTTTTGTGCCAAACTCTGGGACGTAACGACTCGGTCGTGCCATAACTCGATCCGTGCTTCAATATATCCGAGGCAGTGCCTCCTTGCTTAGTCTCGCCCATACTTGTGTTGTGACAACGCGGCCGTGCCTCGTATTTTGAGGCCGAGCCCAATAACTCGACATAACTTCATACAACTAGCCCTACGGCCCTTTTTGACTTAACTCGCAACTTAACACTCGACGCCACATCTCGTGCCGAAGCACGTCGCCTTCGCTGTAGCCAAATCTTAGGCTCCGACATTGTGTCTATTTAACTCATACATATTCAACTCAATCCACCGTCACACACACACGGATTGCCGCCCGTGCCGACACCAAACTTACCATATTAGTTGAAAACAACAATTATTATTAAGTGTTTGTTATGGGATTGGCCTAACCAGCCGCCTTGGACGTAGCCTGGTACTCGGGACCCTTTCAACGCAAGTAGCGAGCCCCGATGAAAGTCCCCGACATACCGATCGCCTAACCAGCGTTGCCTATTACCCAGCTCGGCTACAACCAGTTTCTTCCTAGGCCGAGTCGGTCCCGTGGCCGCGGGTCGCCGCTCGAAGAAACCATTCCCCTTGTCGACAAGTGTCCAAGTTCATAAGGGTTACATGGAGTGTTTTAGGATACAGTTTGGGCTTGTTATGTGATCAATTCATTTACTTGGTTGTTTTAACTCTTTCCCTTTTTCATACTTCCTTTGCAGAGCCCCTAACCAGGGTTGCCTCGGCGACTAACCATCGCTTAGACTTAACGTTCTTTGAACTCAGGGAACGGCTACTGCATAGCCTTCCAACTTAACTTGAACATAACATGTTTTCTTGAGTGTCGACCGACCGTAGATAACTTTCCACTGAACCAACCGTGGCTCGTGCCTTAAACCGACTCGTGTTCTACGCGACGCTATCGCCCAAGTCATACTCCATATGACGGGCCTTAGGATCGTGGGACTACTTATCTTGACAACCGCAGAATGAGCGGGACAGCACGTAGAATAACTTATGTCGACCGGCATAACATTTGCCTAACTCACTCAAGCCTACAACTTAACCCAAGGGACGAGCAAAGGCTATGCCAAGCCTTGCGGGACCGGACCGTGCATGCTTTACCAAGCATTTGTGCGGGCGACGCCTATGACTTAGGCTAACTTTCAACTTTTGCATCGAAGACCAACTTTCCTTCTCCCAAGCCACGGGACGAAGGACCGAGTGTCATTTTCAAAGCACGACGTGCACCAACTCTAAGCCGACCGTGGGACGTTTTCCATGTTCTAACTCGATTCAAACCGTCGGGATTATTCCCTTAGCTATGTGGATGAGTAGCTTTTATTTATCAAGCCTAACTTGTGCAAGTTGAAAACACGATTTATTATGTGAAGGCAAAGATGAGAAGAGTTCACCGAAACTACCCCACCTGAGCGATGTCTCCGAGCAAGCCGTTGCAAGGCTAAGACCGAACGTCGTCGGCGTTTCGATTCCTCCGATTGACTTTGCGGGACGGGGCACTACAACATACACCACTCAGAACAAGTCTCGTCCCCGAGACTTTCCTGAAGGCAAGCCATCCTACCATTTCTATGGCCAAGACTTAATCGTACGCATACACCTACGCGTTTCTTCGATTCCGAGCCACGCTCGCACTAGTATCAATCTTTCCTTTAACACGAATTCAAGATCTCGACACACTCCCATCTTTCAAGCCTTGCTTGAACTCGTCGTATCACTTGGCTGGATCGTGCACGCATTCCAAGCGTCCCTAAAATACATGCATTCAGCCAAGCCGCATGATAGAAAATTTGTCATTCTCACTCGAGTCGCATCGTGCACATACCCAGGCGTCCCTGAAATATATGCATGTCAGCCGAATCTCGTGAGCAGGGTTTTCTACATTCGTGATTCACGCTATCCATCCATGCCAATCCTCAAGATCAATCCTTCGACTGATAACTCATGAAACATGGCGTCTCGCCTAACCGCTAGGCCATTTCTTTTCGAGGCTAAGTCAATGTCAGGATTGGAATCATAGTTCCCCAACAATAATGCCAACACTGACCCCTATCCTAGGGTCAAACCAGAATCGATCATATGGGGTCTTCTACCCAAGCTCGCGTCACTCAAATTTCTAAACATCGAGCACGATCACCTATTCGCATCAATGCGTTCATTGCGCAGAATTTCAAATTCTTTCAATCACCAATTCTAACCAATTCGTGTACTCGATCACAAGGTCATCTAGCTCGACAATATGTTGTGCCCCAATCTCACGCGAGTCCGATTATCCACGACGGTTTATGAATCACCATGCAACACGCCCGCAGAATAATCGTTCTCATCGGGGCGTAATTCTTGTTTGAGTCTAGACTCATTCATTCTCGATACGCGGATTGGACCTACTCAATCCTCAAGCACACTGATTCATTCACGAGTCACCTTCGCGTCAAACCACAAGTCGAAGCATACAAATTGACTATGAACGAGATCCGCACCTTGACACCTCAAATTCCGTAACGAGTAGATGCTTCCGCAGGAGCATAATCGACGATTTTCTGGTGAAATACACTACGAGATATGTTCCATGTTGAAGAACATGGGTCACCGGATCGAAACCGGCATAAATATTACTACTTGTCGACACGGTGTCACGGACACGGCATAGATGTTGGTACGTCATAGTAACGTCATAGTAACAACGCAACATGCGTTATTGCAACTAAGGCTCAATTATCCTAATAGCATCCCAATTATATGCTCGGACGTTTTTGGCACCTTAACTTTCCACTGCTCAATTTTAGCATCCCAATTTCATATATTTCTCATTTGAAACAAATTTCGTCAATTTTGAAGCACATCGAGACCACTTCAAGACCACATACAAAATTGTAATTTAAATACTTGTATTGTCAGATACTTTCTTGAAAAGAAAAAAAAAAACTTGTATTGTCAGATATTTTCTTGAAATTGTCATGATGTGCTTCAAAATTGACGTAATATGCTTCAAAAAGAACAATTTATAATTCGGATGCCAAAATCGAGCAGTAGAAGATTAAGGTGCCAAAAATGTTCGAACTCTATAATTAGGGTGCCATTAGGATAATTTAGCAATCCAATTAGTACTGCTTAAGTATAAAAATTAGACAACCGGTTCCCCAATCTGACTATAATTACAAGCAAGAAGCACCTCAAAAAAGTAGCCGGATCTGAACAATCATGCAGTTCTTGAATTAAAAAGAATATAAATGCAGCAATTATTTTCGGAAAAAAAGAAAAAAAAAAAAAAAAAAGCATGACGTCCCACCCCACCTGAGAGTGAGGGTCCTCACTGGATCCTGACATGCCCTTCCCTGTCACAAACAAACAAACGTTACAATTTGATCGATCAAAATGGAAGGAAGAACGAAACCAAAAGAAATGGATCAGAAGCATATGGAAACTGACCTCTATTAGGGGTGGTTTTGGAGTGGGGGGTCAATCTGGAAATTGTGAGAGTTGAGGAATTTTCTTGAACAAGGGGAGGAGGAACAGAAGGATGCTGCTGGTGAGAAAGACTGGGAAATGTCCAATCCCATTTACCCTTGGGAAGAGGCATAAAGTCATGGTTGAGTGACAGAAGATCGGTGGTTCGAGCCACAGCAACTTATTATTCAGGACCCAAAAGATATACAATGCAACATGTACAAAGTCCCGAACATTATATCAGACATCTCAAAAAAGAAAAGACACATACTTTTGGCCCGACTGGAGTGGCAAATGACAAGGGTACTGGTGATGAGAAAGACTGGGAAATGCCCAATCCCATAGACCTTGATATTAAGAGAGTGACCCTTGGGAAGAGACATAAGAGTCATGGTTGAGTGACAGAAAATCGATGGTTCGAGCCACATGAACGTATTGTTCAGGACCCAAAAGATATATAATGCATCGTGTATAAAGTTCCGAGCGTTATGTCGAAAATCTCAAAAAAAAAAAAAGGACACATGCTTTTGGTCCGACGGGAGTGGCAAATGAAAGGGTACATACAACACTTTTGGCAGTCCTATTCATATTCAAAATTGTCAAAATTTTCACACTTCTTACTATTTTAAGACTGTCAAAATTTGGACAATCCTAGTTTTATATGTGCTGTCGAAATTTTGACAATTCTAAATACGTACAGTACTGTCAGAAATTATGATGCTCTCTAACAATTTCTGTAGTATCCTATCATTTGCCTTACAAAATATAATTTTGAGTCAGAGTCCTAAGTGGCATCCCCAGGAACGATATTTATATGGTGAGGTGGTTTTTTTTGACTTGAAATTGAGTTTAGAGTATCTAGCTTTAAATTAGAAATTTAATTTGAATTTGGATTTGATTATTGATTTAAATTAAATTGGGTTTAAATATCCTAATACTTATCTTAATGAGAATTCCCACATCCTATAAATAGGCAGGTACTCCTCCATTATTTTTCCACAAGCCATAATTATTCCATAAATATTTCTCCAACCAACGTGCGTGCATCGTGTCCGTGTTCTACCATCCATAATCTTATTCCATTGTTTACAATTACATCAATACCATCGTCGTCGGACACATTCCCGACACGACTTTGACTCCACCCGTCAAGTAGCACACAAACCAAATTCTTAGCAATCCTAACCCTAACCCTAGCCATAGTCGAGCCGCCTCCCCGGCCTTGGCCGTCTCCACCAAGTCCCCCAACTTCGACCAACCCCCAGCGAGCTTCCTCACCGTACCCGACCCCTGACCGTCGACAGCACCACCACCCGACCCAATCACAGTCACCCCGACCTAGCCACCAGCCATCGCCACACCATCACCGCACCATCACCAACACGACCACCGACCAGCCATCGAGCCATCACCAACACACCACCGACAGCCGGCCAACTCCGGCTAACTTCCCACCAACCTCCATCGAACCTAGCACAATCACCACCACTGCCACCGCTGCCACAACCACCTTTACGACCCCCGCTGCCACAACAAAAACCACACCACCACCGTCATCACGGCCAACGCTGACGGCCACATCCGCTACCACCATCCCCAGAAGAAAGAATAAGGAAATTAAAACCCTAACCTACTCACCTCTACCGGCCGCGCACCGATTTGGCCGCCACAATCAGATCGGCCGAGCTTCTGCGCCTCCTCCATACGCTGCCTCGCCATCCCCGCAGCGTGCGACTCTCGCCAGAGAGCTCCACCGCTCGTCCAGCACCGTCCGCAGACCGAAACCTCATCTCAAGCCCCTTGTCTCCCTCTCGTCCGCCTGACGAGCAAGCCTCTCCGGCGCCGTCCGACTTTGTCCCTCCGCGTGCTGCACCCTCGCAGCCATCCCGCTCTCTCGCCGACCCAGTGCCGAAAGCCCCCACCGACTTCCTTTCTCAGATCCTCCGCCGACCCTTCCACTCCTCCGCGCCGCCGATGAACTCCACGGCGCCACCCCAGCGGCTCCTCCGTTCTCCTTCTCTCTCGTCTCTCCGCCTATCCTCCGCCGATCAAACCCATCCTCCTCCGCCTCTCGATTTCCAATCCGCCGCTCCGCCTTGCCTCACCCTCCGTCGCAGCACGAGCCCCCTCGCCTCCAGCGCGTGCGCGCCGCCCGCCCGAACCCGCTTCGAAGCCGCCCTGCGTCAGCCCCCGCACGCGCCCCCACGCCTCCGCTTCCTTTCCCCGCTTCCTCTTCTCCCGCTCGCACTCTCTCATCTCTCTCTCTCGATTCCCCTAATCTTTCTTTCTCTCTCCTCTTTTTTTTCTATTTTTTTACTGTTTCGAGAGAGGAGCGCATATGTACATTATTATTATTATTAGTTTCTGTATTATTTATTATTTATTATTATTATTATTATTATTATTTATGTTGTTTTTTTGTATATTTCTATATCATATAAAGAAAACTACTTTCATATCATTATTTTATAATTCTACATATACATAAATTTAGGTTAGGTATAGGAATATAAGTAATATAAGCATTGGAAAGAATTATTATATTTTGCCATATTTTAGTTAGAGATTTGTAAATGAATTTAGAAATCTAATATAAATATATTACAGTATTTCTAATGTAGCTTTGACTCAAATGTTTAGTTTTAAAACCCTAAATAAATTTTATTGATTTTTAATATTACCTATAAATATGTTGATCCATAAAATATAGTTTAAAAATCATGAAATAAATTCTTAGTATTTTTCTCTTCAATAATTATCTAAAGGTATTTTTAAATTATAAAATATAGATTTTTGTCTAAACTCATATCTTCACAACCTTAGCGTTTTAGCCAAATCGATTTTTTTTCCATATTTTCAAATATTTATCTAGAAACTATTTTTACTAATAATATTTTTTTTTAAGTATTATTAGTTTTCTAAAAACGTATATATTATTTATTTATTTTTGATTATTCTTATGTCCAAGACTAAGCCCATTATTCCTATCCTCCTACTAATTCTATCCTTCCTCCCGTCCACCCTAATTAATCTGACCCTTCTGGACCCAATGGAACTGTCCGTGCCACCATCAGAGGTTACCCTGCATATTTATTACACCGAAGTTGCAGTTCGTGCCACAATGATCATCGCAGTACACCAGGCGCTCTACCAGGCAAGACACCTTTCCTTTACTGTTTAATTTTTTGCTCAATATCATGCATGTTTTATTTCTTATAAGTTGTTCTTTCAAAATCCTATGTAGTTGCAAATTATTTTATTTAGTTTTCTTCATGTATTTTTCTAGAGTTAAGGGACCACCTTTATTTGTGCCGCATTCATGGGCCGACACTTGTGTACCATGATGTCACGTGTCTCATATAGATTCGAACTTGTGTACCGACCGTACATCGGTGCACACAGGACGAGCGTTAGGATATAACTGCTAATATAGTTGTCTAGAAGACTTAGCGGTTATTAGAAATATCATGGTGTGGATTCATCACGAGTAATGCATGGAGAGGGTGAAGACAGTTATTAGGCGCAGGGGCTTTCACACCTTTACTTTCGTCTTGCTGCCATTTGTGACTCAGTCGAGAGCTAGTGGCCATGCATTTATTTACTTTTCTCTAGACGCCACTAGTGCCTCGGTTGAAACACAAATGTGCCGTACATTTACCTTCGTCTAGCTGCCGTTAGTGACTCACCCAAGAGCTAGTAGCCGTGGATTTATTTTTCTCTAGATGCCCTTAGTTCTCACTCGAGTTCTAATGGATCGTCCATTTACTTGTCTCTAGACGCCACTAGTGCCTTGGTTGAAACGCTAACGCGCCGTATTTCTAGCCTCAAGAGCCCTTGTGTGGAACGTTGTCTTCAAATTGCATTTTCACATAGAATAGTTAAGACCTTTATCTGTTTAGTCACATATATTTTTCTGTTGAGCTTTTATTATTCAGTTATTGGCATGATATTATGTGTCTTGTTACGTCCCTCGGAGGACCTGGTTATCTCGCCAGGTGTGTGCACTTATCTTTCGCAGGTGTTCTAGCTCTAGCCGTGTTCATTGCTATTTCTTCAAGGATGATTGCGCTTGGATCGTCCTTGCTTCGCTTGCCAAATTTATTTTATTTTCTATGTATTTTCTCTTACTTGTTGGTAGTGGATTTGTCTCCACCCAACATATTGTATCAAGACAATTCTTTATCATTATATGATATCTTTTATTCATTTATTTTTGTGTGGATGAGATTAGTTATGGTTCAACTGTATTTTACAGCTTATATATTCATACGAAGTTTTCATATATTGGAGTGTACTTCGTATGTATACAGCTGGCATGTCTACGTTCCTAGTCCTACGTATTTTGGGACTGGGGCGTTACATGTTTTTGTGGTGGCCCATGCAGGTCAAGATAAATTGTTTGGTTACTTTACCGTACCAAGCAAGCCTGCAAATAGTATTAGAAGTCTAGGATCTCATCTACATACTTGACCTCTTTCCTCGATTCTATATTCGAACTATCGTTCGACTCATCGATTGCATCTTGCTTGATTCCTCCTATCATTATTCTTATCTTCCCTTCGTGCTTGCTAGAGAATGACCCTACTAGTTAGATGTCCCAAACACCCATAGCTTAATTTTTTAAGTTGGGTAGAATGCCCCACGACTTGATACACCCTTGACCATTAAGGGAATACAAATAGTATTATCTAAACCGTGGAGACTAGAGAAAGTTAACCCATTTGGTCAACCAAGCCTTGGTCTATAAAACCGTAGAATGGTAGTATAGAAATAAACAAGACTTAGATTCTTATGACTCTTAGACTATTCATATTTTCTTATTTCATCTACCCTCGTGCCTATGTTTTACTGTCTAGACTAATGATGCTAATATAGCCTAGTATTTGCAATCTAATTCTTTTATCAAGCTTGTTTCAAGACATATGTTAATTGGGCATGTCCACTAACATATGGTCTAATCAGAACCGGTGCATGATGGTCTGATCAACCAAGTGCACTTTGGTTCGCTTTTGTCTATTATTCTACGTGGATGGAACATAATTAAAACTTGGCCTTTAGAAACCCATCCACGACTGCCTTGATAATTCCTTTTGAATTATTCGGTCGTCTTTGAGCCACATATTCGTATTCGATAATGTCGTCTTTGGACTCCTTATTGCTTTCACCTCCACCTATTTTAGAAGGACGAAGGCATGATACTAGAACTTCCTATAGTCTTCCTAACGATTAACATAGAAGCAAAAAAATCTTAGCGTAGTGTTGACACTGTATTTTTAGTCCTCGTTTATGGATTAGTCCCTTGAAAGTAGAAGACCAAATTTTTTTTTTTTCAGGACTACCAAAATTTGACACTACTCTCTCTTTGCAGCAAAAGAGGGCTAAAATTGCGATGTCATGAATACCTGTAAATGGTCTGTCAACTCTTTGCTTTGGGCAACCTTGCATTGTCACTCTCGAGCATGCATACCAAAGCATGTCACAGAAGAAGAGGAATGTAATGCTGGAGCGGGAGCAGATCAGATGTTCCCTATTATTCAGTCTCATTTTCTGTCCCCTCTCTGTGATCTTTCTTTTTCTTTTTTAAACAACAGTGGAACCCATCAAGCTATTAGGAGACATAAAATGGTACTGAATAACAGAGACAGCTGAACTGCTCTGCACTGGAGCAGCTAAATAAGAAAGCACACAAGTAACTCTGGTGACATGTTCTTGTTTCTTGAACAGATAAATAAATACTTTGAATAGCAAAATCAGCACGTATTGGTTCCACAATAGGCACGTTTGCTCACTGATACTGTAGTTACCAAGGATCAGCCAGCATTAAATTGAAGCACAGAAACAATGAGAAATTATTTAGCGAGCCGGACTGACCATAAGCCTTGATTATCCTTCACTTGACGGTCTGAAGAAAAATCAAAGCTGCCACTGCATGCACTCACTGATCAAATGGAAGAGAATCAAGGCTCTTGGTGAGCCCCGGCTCACTCCATGAAAAGTTGCAGAACTGGTTTCTCGCTAGCAAGTCTCGGACAATTCAGCAATATGCACAAATATATCAACACAAGAAACATTAACAACATTACAACAAAGGCCATAGTAACACTCCCATCAACCACTCTGGTGATAGCACACATCTCGGTTCAGGAAGAGAAAACTCTTTATGGTTGTGTTTGTGAATCCAGACAATTACATGACTCAGTCGGAGCAGACTTCTCGTCCCAAGATGATTGTGAGCTTTAAGATTTCTCTTCTTTCATCGAGCCGGAAGACGAAGGTTCGCCTGCGGAATCAGGAGAAGACGCTGTCGACAGAGGCGGTTTTTTCAAAGAAGTCGGCACTCCTGAGATTTCCTGGAAAACTATTCGACTTTAGCATTGGCGGAAGAAAGATGATGACATGCTCATATAGATGATAAACTTTGTCATAATTGTAAGTATCTACTAGCAAAAGAAAAGTATATGGTATTGTACTAATAACTCCTTCAGCATTGCAGTATTATCCATTTTTTTTGACGCAACCAGATGAGTCAAATATAATACAAATTGGCTTTAATGAGGAAAAGCATGGCCTTCAAAACAAAAAGGGAGATATATTTTGAAACCGTTAGTTTGCAGTATCGGCAGATACCAATTCGATGCGGCCGATATAGATACGGTTTGACATGTCCCGATCCAATACTGGCCGATACTGACGATAACGACATCGGAGGCTCTTTTCAGTCAATTCAGCAAAGAAAATTGAAAAAAAAAAAACAATTAACAATGATATACAAGTATAGTAAAATTGTGAAAGCATGTAAAAGAAGAAAACGTATCTATTACAGGTAAACCAATCGGCAAGGATAACTACTATTTCATTTAATTCCAAAATTACTAAAAAAAAATAACACCAAAAAAACTTAAAATTATGCCTAAATACATAAAATATTTTTTTCTAAAATTTTAATATAAAAAAAATTCGATACCAAAAAGTCCGATACTCCGATCCGAAACAGTCGATACTGTCCATACCGCCGATCCAGATACTCATAGGAAGAGCCTGATACTGATTCCGATACTGCGGCCCTTGAGTACAACCTTTAGTACATTACTATGAATTTCTACTAACAAGCTGCGAGAACAGGTTGGAGGGTCCTCCTCTTTGATTGAACCTCAAGATTTGTGGAAACCAACTTTCCACCTTTTTGAGTTCAATTCAGCACCTCGGTCATCACCTTGAGGCACAGGCTTATCAGACATCCACTGAGGGATTTCTCCGGTCGGAAATCTTCAGCGTCTCATCTAAGTTTTCCCAAACATTCCCCCTACCCATCAAAAGAAGCACAAGCACAAAATCATCAAGGCAAACTAGCTCTTAAGATTAGATGGAAGCTTCTGAGCTCCTATTTTCTCTTCCTTTGTGGAATTCATGCAAGCTTCTTTCCAGTCCACAGGCTAACCTCCTTCATAGCAGAGCACATTAAAGCAATGCAGGAACATGCAACTAATTTCTCTTTTATGATTAACAGTGGCATAAGTCTAACAAAATGATGCAGCAGTAACATGACAAGAAGAGAGAAAGAAGGCTCAAATCTAGGTACACATTCCCATTTCCTAAGTAAGATGACTATTTCATTCTCCATTGACTAGCAGTTCACTGAAGTGGATTTATGAGAAACTAATCGCGAATCCCTTGGCAAACTAATACACAACTTGGCGTCTTTTGATTCAAATTCATGTTCAATTTCTATTCCTACATCAGTAAATGCCCACCAACAAGTTAAGCCTCATGCAAGCCTTTGCCCACATTCATGACTCTTGAGTCAACAAATTTATTATAAAAAAAACTTCATATTCCTTCCGCTCCTCAACCCTAACCCATGAAAGTCAGAAAAAATAGTAATAAAAAAAAAGTTTCTTCTCTTTCCTCTCCTCTCCTCTCCTCTCACTGACACTCAACAGAAATTCGGAAACACTACCGGTGGTCGGGCAATGGATGACTCTACGACAGTGCATCATGGTGGTGCTTGGCGACTCAACGACACGACGGGTCAACAATGTCATCGGTGTTCATTGACTCTTCAGTACAACAGGGCCAGACTCGCGAGAAACGACTGTCTTCATCACAACAATCGATGTTGACTCCGGTAAGTATTGACATATTTTGATTATTTTCTACTTTTGTAATGAAGTTATATAACATATTGTATCATATATGGATATATGGTTTGATTTATCAAAAGGGTGTTGTTATTGACACTCCTAAAATGTCATCTTACGCACCTCTTTAATTTTCTATCATTCAAATTCCAAATCTACCATGCATTAAATCTAACATTAATTTGTGCATGCACGGAGGAAGGAGTGTAGGATGACATTTTAGGACCAATAATGTTAATACATGAACATATTTGGAATTTGAATGATAGAAAATTAAAGAGGAGTGCTGAATGATAGAAAATTAAAGAGGAGTGTTGAATGACATTTTAGGAATGCCAATAATGGCATATATCTAAATTAGGAAACATACATACAAGTAAACTAGGAAAGATTTAATTTAAATTCATGGTTGTTATAGAGAAATGAAGGATACTATTTGTTGATTGGACTTTGAAGAATTATTCTCGTGGAGTTGAAGTTTAATATTAAACTAATATGTATTGTTCTGAATCTGTACCTAGGCAATAGGAAACTAAGCATTGTATTTTGCTCCAACTAATATCTCAAGAAAAATTCTTCAAAGCCAATCAACAAATCCTTAATTTGTCTATAACAATGATGATATAAACTAAAAGATTGCGTAATCTTCCCTAATTTACTTCTATCAATGTTTCCACAATTTTTGTTAAATCTACATTATAAAAATACTATAGACTTTAATACAAATTTACAAAAAAAAGATATTGTGACAATGAAAATCGTCATGAAGATGTCTTCATTCCTTGCCGGCCTCACCTGTTGGAGGCCAGTGAAGACCGATAACTTTGTCGGCCCGTTGCCTCGAGTCGCCAAATGCCATCGAGATATGTTCTCGTTGAAACACTCACCGCCCGATCAATTGTAGTGTTTCTAAATTTCTGTTGAGTGTCAGCGAGAGGAGAAAGAAGTTTTTTTTTTAAACTTTCTTCTTTTGTGATGATTTTTGTGGGTTAAAAGCAGAAGAATTAGGAAGTTTTCGTTTTTCTTTTAATTTGTTGACTTAAAGAGTCCTGACTATGGACCATTGGAGCCTAGCCTTTGGTATCTAAACCTTATAAACAAAAACAAATTCATTTTTGTGTTTTGAACTTGAGACATGTTTTCCAAAGGTGTTGTTTTCCCCGGGGGGTGGGGTGGGGGTGGAATAATGTTGTAGCTCCGTCCCTGACGACATGGCAGCCACAGACTGTGTACATATGATATTCCCGCCACAGGCTAACCATAACCTGTTCATACATTTTCGACATTTGGTCGTAAATCAAATTTTTTGACAATTTTTACTTCTCCAGAACCTTCTTCTCATAATCTAGCAAGTTCCTCTTTCACAGTGTTGGTTTACATGCAATAGATCAATTTTCTTCTTTTATATGCTTTTACAACCTTATTATGCTTCAAACCCGTGTTGATTTGTCTTTTTTCCTTCAATTTTCATTGCCAAATTGATCGGAAAAAAGATCCCCAATGCCGGTATCGGTCAGTATCGGGTATCGGTCGGTATCGGATCGGGACATGCCAAACCGTATTGATATCAGCTGTATCGGATCGGTATCGGCCGATACTTTAAACTATGCATAAAAGTATCGGTTTGAACTTTTCTTGCGACCAATATCTCATATATTGACGAGTATAAGTATCATTTTGTCCCCGAGAACAATATAAATATCTTTGAATCTTAATGGATGGAAGAACATTTTTCACTTTTATCCTTTCTACCCTGCTCTTCCTTGGTCGCTACTTTTTTACGTTACAATGTTGACAAATGTGGCACTAACTACGAATGATTCTTGGTACCAACCTGTCTTCTTGACACCCAATTTATAGTAACTAAAGATCTCATAATGGATCAGAGAACACATTCTACATTTGTCATACCCAATTTGATTATTACTGTAGAACATTTGGGTTGAGTCTGATGACCCAATTCCACTAACTCAGCCCACTTGCAGCTCCACTTACAACTGCTTATCAATAACAATTTTAAGCCACATAAACCCTACTGGTAGTAGGCAAACCTTTGTTAGCAATCACCCGAATAAAACTCGTATTATACGCAAATTTTTCCGTATCTTTCAGAAACGTATAATACTTGCGTACTTTTGAAAGATTCGAATCAGTACATAAATTTTAAGCATGCCAAGTTTTAAACGTGTTCCGTATAAATTATTTAAAACATTGACAAAAAACGTGGTGGAAACCTGTTTAATTAACTAAATTTGACAACATATTTAAGAATGTGAAGTTTCTAATCTTAATATTTCTATCTTTCGAATATTTTATCTAATTTTGAACGTATTTTATTTGCACTGAGCCGATTTATACTCGTACTTTTGGTGTCCCGAATTTTCCTCGTTTGCCGAATTGCTAACAAGGGGCAAAACTTCTCTAGAACGTATTTTGATTTTGAACCAATTCAGATAAATGACAAGTTTAATCAGGACACTCCCAAGTTCCTGCACCGGAACAATGCTTGTCTGTAGTTTACTAGCATAGCTTGTTTTTGGTCGGATCTGCTTTGTCTTTTACATCAGAAACATAATTTTATTTATGGTGCTTTACTTCTACTGAATAAAAGCAATACTCCAAAGCAAGAAAAGAACAAGTAGACCTGGGAAGCACTAGCAACTTCCATAGGATAAACTGAATTGTCAAAGCAATTCAGAACTAAATCGTACTAAATCACCCCTTTAACCTTCACCGGACATAAACGTCAACTAACACGTTGCAGTAAAAAAATAAAAAACTTGGGCTGAGTCCATTTTCATGCTATTTGTTACATGAATGCCCAACAATAATGCCATTAGGAAAACCTATGCGCCTCTGGCAGAGTACACTAGCTACTTTTGAAGTACGAAGGCGAAGGGATGGAAGGTGAATAGGAGATGATTCGGAGATGTAGCTGATAAGTTCAAGAGGGAGGTAGGGGAACAGAAGGTATATGAGAATGGAGAGAATTGGTAAAAGGGTCGTGGGACAGCAAAGGAGGGCGAGGTGTGACAGTGTTGAAAGGAGCAGGGGAGGACCACAAAGCTCACAGTTGAGAGAGGAGCACGAGGAGGAGGTCAAACTGCTGATACGATCAGTTTCCAAGCTAACAACAGATTTAGGATGTGGCAGAAGAAGAAGGAGAAATGATGAGGAACAATGAAAAAAAATCGTCCATTAACCTTCTCTGTGTGTAAGAGTATGGTGTACCGAGAAAGCAGAAGGTACTGTCTTGTACCATTTTGAATACAAGGTAGTTAATTGTATGCTGCAAGGTTCACAGTATCGGTATCGGAATCGTTATCGGACTATTCCTATGAGTATTGGTATTGGCCATATCGGTAGTATCGGCAGTTTCGGATCGTAGTATAGGATTTTTTGGTATCGGAAAACAAATAATTATTAATAAATTATTTACATTTAAAAACACATACTTTATACATTTAGGCATAAATTTAAGTATTTTTAGTGTTATTTCTTAGTAGTTTTGAAATTAAATGAAATAGTAGTCACCCTTACCGATTGGTTTACATACAATAGATTGATTTTCTTCTTTTACATGCTTTTACAACCTTATTATGCTTTAAACCCTTGCTGATTTGTCTTTTTTGTTTAATTTTCTTTGCCGAATTGACCGAAAAAAGAGACCCCCAATCACTACAAAAAAAGTGTCTTTTTGGGACGACACTATTAGGAACACTAGTCTAAAAAGTCCTAAAAGTGTAGTTCTAGGGACGGCTAAATTCTTGGTAACAAAAAATTGTATTTTTTTGGGACACATTGTGAAAATGGATCACTATTTGGGACTAATAAAACTTTATGTTCCAAATAATTTATATTATCGTCCTAAATAGATCGGCGGGAATGCCAAACATTTGGTAGCTAATTGCCAAATTTTAGGGGGGAACGTTTCCCTCCACATGTCACCATTGTGGCCATTCGACCGGATGAACTAAATCTAGACCGTCTATCACAAAATCATTTAGAACTTATTCACTATTTGATCAAAACCAACCTAAATCTTTTTCTCTCTCCGATCAAAAACTATGGCTGCTGCTCTCCGACCTTTGCTCTCTCTCCGACCTTTCAACCGTAGGTGCTCCGATCTCTCTCTCTCTCTCTCCCCCATTATCGCCACTGCGACCCCGAGCCAGGCCTCCGCGACCACCGCCCTCATCTCATCGGCGCCACCACTCCAACCACCTCTCTCTCTTTCATACATCGTCGCGACAGATTCTAAGGATGACCACGAGGCCGCCCACCACGAGCGAGCTGACGGCACCGACGATGGGGGTATTGCGGAGGGTCCGACCTTGACGAAGGGACCGACGAGAAGGAAGCCGTGGGCGAGGCCGACGAGGAGGAAGCCGTGTTTGGTGCCAGCGGCTATCAGGTCGACTTTCTGCTTCTTTCACTTCTAACAAATTATGTAATTCAGGCTTTTTTTCCCTCATGAAGGTGTTGTTCGTTTTATTGAATCAGTGGTGGCGTCTGGGACCGAAGCATTCACCTCGTTGGAGATGGTTAATACGTTCAATTTTGAGTCGGAGGAACGAATTTGTAACTCGTAATTTTACTCGATTTATGTCCATTTTGCTTGATTTTATTACAAATTTTGTTAGTGTTAGCATTCGATTCTCAGTTGTTGTCTAATATGTGTTCGATATAATGTATCATGGACCCGGTATAGTGCAGATATAAACTGTCTTATATGTGTTTAATACAATGCTGCAGTCGGACTATGTGAGCTTCCTAGATTAGTAGTGGATGTCGATTGCAGACTCAAGTTTGTTTATTCAGTACATTCTTTTATATGCCTGAAATATATTTATTTAATTTCAACACTGTACGCATGATACAAAGAAACATGTTACAATTTTATTCAGTTCATTCTTTCATATGTAATATAGTACCAGCTTGGCCCTGGGCAAACTCGTACATGATGATTGTTATTGTTGTTGCCTTATCGTAGATAAAAACTGATAGGACTGGCATAGGCCCAAGAAGCAATATAATATCGGCCTGGTGGCTAATTGGTAGTCATGAGGACATTTGTGGCCTGGCCTGGCATGGGCCTAACATCATGGAAGAGGTGGTGAATGGCTTGGTATAGGATGAATCGACGTCTACGACGTCATGTTGTCGCCTGCTATCAAGACGAAGAGCTTGACATTAACCGTAGCATTGATGACGCAAGTTACTAGTTTTTAATGGTTATTATTGACAATTTTTAGCATCTTAATAGTTAATAATTGCATCAAAATGACAAATTAATGTTAGAATTAAATCAGATCACAGTGATCTATTTGCATTACTTGTCATTACTATTATGAGTTACTAGTTTTTAAAAGTCACAGTGTTAGAAAATCAAATGGTCATGAGTTACTTAGTTTAAAAAGTCATATGATAGAAGTTAAATAGTCAAGGGTTAGGAATGTGTAATAACATTTTTAGAAAACTTCAGTAGTGTTTGCATTCATGTTGGAGTCCTATAAATAAGTATAAATAAATATGTATCACGCATATGAAAGAATGAACTAGAAGGAAAAAAAATATTGTAACAAGTTACAATTGTATGAAGGAAATAAAAATGTAACAAGTTAAATTGTATGAAGGAAATAGAATTTTAACTATTTAAACTCAAGTTTGTTTATTCATTTTATGGAAATTAAAGAATGAACTGTAGTATTACCATTATACGGAGGTCAACTGGTTTAATCTCAACATTGTAACTTGTTTGTTCTTTCTATTATTTTTCCTTGCAGTTCCAGTTGTCATCTTTTTTTCCTTCTATTTCTTCCCTTGCTATTATAGGGAACTATAGATAAAGGCTCAACTTGTACCATTTTACATCCATCCATCCTTATTCAACACCTTATGATCATTATGATGATAGTAATGGACACATGGCAATACTTCGTACACCGATACATAAATTTTTGTATCGACACACTTGCTCCCAACATCGCAGGCTTCTTGCCCCATATGCCACTTGAGCCCTCTATAACCATTTACTCGAGAGCTTCTAAGTGGGATTCTCTCTTTCTTAAGTCTCTTTTATCAATTACAATCATGTGTGTTGTCCTGATTCTTGTACTACTTTATTGTGTGAGATAAGATTATATCAAAAGCTGTATGAGACAGGGTCACCACTAGTTCAACTCTTTCCACAAAAGGTAAATGTTTTCTTCTATCCAACTTGCAACTGTTAGCATTTTTCAATTTCCTTTAAAAGGTGCGTAGTTTTCCTACCTATATGGTTGGAGTTTAGCATTTATCGCTCAAAACTTTTGCAAATTCTTCCATTGCTATGGTCGTCTGATAAATGTCAGCTCCACTAGTCCTAAAGAAAAGCAGACTCTTACTGATACTAAGCATGTGGCATACCTTTAATGCTTTCTACAAGAAGATGTTCTCAACATAGAGGTGTTGAAAATTATAAATGGATAATGCAACTTTCGTTCGTTTCAGGTTCACATAATTCCTACTCTAGTTCGTTTGCTGCAGAGGAAAATTCCATAAATCGGGTGATTATGTTGGGAAGAAGTTGATGCCAAAAGGAGAACTCATAAATTAGGAGAGAATGTATAATAAAGGGTTTTGTATAAATATTCTGAGAAGTGGGTCATAGTGATGCATAATTCTATTTAGCCAAAACAAATTCACTAAATTGCATGGTTTCTCTTAGGGGTATATTAAGTCAACCTTTCTAGTTTAACTTTCAAATATGTTGTTTTTGTCATTCTTATTATATATCCTTAGTAGCTTATCAGCAAACTGAATACTTGTCAATTAAAATTTGCATTTGTTTAGTGAAAGAAATTTGGTAACATTTTGTAATTATCTCCAACTTTAGTCTGAATACTTCTCTGGTCAACTTTAAATGAAGTTGCAGAAAGTCATTTCTGATGAAGAGAAGATGCAATATTTTACTTTAGAACCTACATACAAAATCCATAGAGAATTTAACATAACCATTCAAGAAGGAGATATATTCTTGAGTAGTCTTGTGGACTTGTAATTCCGTTCTTACATAAATAGCTGTAATGAACTGAATTCTAGTAGGATGGATCTTTGAGGCTGACTTGTTATTTCTACCATATTCAGATGGATGAATACTTATGTACTAATGTTCGTAGCGTATGGGCCGTGGGAGATGTTACTAACTTGATGAATCTCACTCATATGGCATTGATGGAGGGAACTTGCTTCTAAGTAAGTTTGCATTACATAATATATACATTAGAATCTTTAAATTAATTCTTCAATATGGTCTTTTCTCTTTAATTACTTTTTATTGGAAGAAGCATCCTAGTTTTGTTTATTCATATTTCAATTATGTCACCAGATAACTGTTTTTTGAGGGCAACCAAGTAAAACTTACTACAAGCATATACCTTTTGCAGTATTTATGTAAGTTCCATCTAATCTTGTCGACATGATGTTAGTTTTCTCACAGAATGCAATTCATACTCTTTTAACTAACTGTTTATTTTGTTGACAAGATGCTAGTTTCACAAGCTTGTTCATTTCATATATCTTATGCATAATGTCCACTAAGTGTGCTGAACACTTTCTTCAGAGAAATTACTATATTAATTCAATATTTTTAAGAAAAAACTTCGGAAAGTATTATACTTGCTTTGCTTAAGTTACCAAAGAAATATGCTCAGTAACTGAGACACCATGTGGGGAACATCGAAGGGGCTTTTACACCGAAAAGGCATTTAGACAAGTTGGTGATGGAGAGATTCATCAAGAAAATTGTTGGAAGATATTTACGTTATCGTTTATAGGATTCATGAAATACTTTTGGCCTTGAAGGGGCTCTTATGTTCACATTTATCCCGATGCGTACCCATATCTAGTTTTGATTTGTCCTCGTCACATTTCTTATGCTTATGGGGTGAGGGTTTGTTGATTTACCCTTGGATGTTGTGTTTGTATTATGGACCTAGGATCTAGACTTTCTAGTGTGTAATCGGTCACACTGGTTGATGAATAGAACCAAACTGGACCCAATTACTAGAATCAAAATTCTGAATTCTGGCAATGAATCCAGCTTTGGCTACTGTCCAATGAACGATTCAGGGCTTGAACCCATATTGATCGATTGATTGGTAAGTTGTCATGATTATGTCTAATTTACACATTTCATTTACTATGTCCTTGCCCTAGTATACTAAATTTTCATATTCTATATTCTTCCACCACTTTCCAGTTTGACATAATCCTTTTTCTAGCCCCAACAACATAATACCGTAGTGACATATACGTACTACTACCTACCGAAGTCTCATCCTTTATGTGCTTGGTTAGTCCATTTGTAACTAAGGTTAACTGTCTAAATGCCAACTCTTGGTGGTGTAAGCCTGTTGTAATAAAGAAATGTTCACTCTATTATAATTATTCTTATAGTACTATCTCTTTAGATACTTGATTGCTTACTTGAGTTATCCGGATATTTTTTTAATTAATTGATAATAGATGTTACTAGTTACTACTAAGCATCTATTTCGTCAACCAATATATTTATTTCTCTAGATAACTTGCTATATCTTCATTCCATCTAAAATTATTTGTAGTATTGTTTCTGTTCTTTTGGTGTATCTCCAATCATGTTAGTACATAAGTAGCTTCATTACCCTTATGGTTATGTCGATCTTCTGATTTGCTTACTTTCATAAAAATATTTGTTCTTATACTTAAGATTCTCACCTATCTGTATAAACAACTTGTAAATTTCAGATGTTATTGGAAATAATTTAAATTCTTCCAGTCATTAGTCTCTTCTAGTGTAAATGTCTTGTTGAAAGTTGAAACTAACCCGTCAAATGGTTCAACCTTCAATTTTAATACCATCTGGTGCTTCATTAGAAGCTCTTTACCTTCGCCTATATATGTATACCAATTACCAAGCTTCCAGTTCTAGATGAACATTTTTTTTGGATTGCCAAGTTAATTTACTGATTATTGTAAGGCTGGAACACTTTATTATCTGGTTGAACTTTTCTGTGAATCTGTTTGACAATAGGAGATTATTAAAAAAATTAGAAAATTGTTGTTAACTAGTACAGGATTGATAGAGATATTTTGTAATATTATTTTGTTATTATGCTTTCTTTTCTGGTGGTTTGTGTACAATTACCAGGTTGCTAATATATTGGCATGTCTTAATTTTATTTGGAGGTCCTTCAAAAGCATTCTGGATATACTTAAATGGTAGACGATGATCTTGTGAAAAAATTTGGGTTAATTTTTTGGGTTCATGTTGGATATACTAAAACATGATGTGGTGCTTAATATTTTGTGTTCAGAATTTTGTATATAATGGTGGAGACAATGGGTTCATTTTGTAACTGATGGTGTGTGTGATGTATTATGTTTTGGATTTATTTTGGAAATGTTGGTAAATGATGCTTAATGTTAAGCTTTTTTGTTGTTTATCAATTGAACATTATAGTTATATATGGATTTTGTTGTCTTCTACTTAATGGTAAAGAATACTTGATGTTAATTTTTTTATGTATGGGAGCTCCGATACATGGATATACATCTGAGGACAAGCTTAAGCTTGACAACGGACATGACCCTATGAATTATGTTATATGTCCTAGATATAAACGACATCCTTTTGTGTCCAGTGAAATTTTTTTAGGATGGATGTTATTCGTCACAAACTATTTTATTTTAGGACAGTTTAGTAAACCGTCATAGACAATTAATAATTCAAACTCTTTTGGTACGGTTAGATTTTTCGACCCTAAAACCAAGTTAGGACGGTATTTTCCGTCCTAAAACTTTTTGCCGCGCCACCCTAATAGCACTGTCACATACCGTCCTAAAATTCGTCCCAAATTATGATTTAGGACTGATTTGGGCCTTTTTAAGACAGATTTGTTGGCATCCCAGAAAGACACTTTTTTGTAGTGAATGTCAGTATCGGTCAGTATCGGGTATCAGTCGGCCTCAGATCGGGACATGCCAAACCGTATCGGTATCGGCCGTATCGGATCGGTATCGGCCGATACTTTAAACCATACTTGGTGGAAAATTGAAATAGTTCCTTAGCTCAGCCAAAACTAAACTTCTGCAGAAAAAAAAGATAGAAACAACAAAAGCTCATGGTCAAACTTGATAGGAAACACTCACTATCTTCTTTGGGATGTAAACTCTCTTTGACAAAACCAAAATTCCATTGAGGGTCGTCGTCGTCGTCATCATCCTCATCCAAACCTTCTCCCAGCAGAATGGAGATGGCTATGAAGCATAACAAAGCTCCACGAAAGATTTGACAAAATTTTATGACCGGTTGTCAACATGACGTCAACCCTCGATATAGAGTACTACAGAAAATTGCAATTACCTTATATTCAATAGTGCTTACAAGCAGGTAACTTATAATTTATTTTAAGCAGGATTTTATTAAATTGTAGCACCATCTATGCAGCAAAAGAGAGTCGAAAAGATAAAAGATAAAATTAATTTACCTTCATTAAGTGCAACCTTAAGTCACTAGGGCGAACTTCCTCCCCAATACACACCATAACAAATTGGGAGTACGAGTATAGAACATCAGCTGCAGCTTGCTTTTGTTGCTCAGTCTGAAAGGAACAGTTTATTAGTAAAACAAACGTAAAGTCAAATTACCTAAATATTTGTAGAACATTATGTATCCCTAGATCCATTGGTTCACTCATAATATAACTCGAGGCCTGCAAGGGTTCGTTCAACCTTCTTTCCCAGGCCTTTCTTGCTATCAACTAAGGGAAAAAGTAACATACTAAAGAAACTATTTACTTATTTTACTATTTAATCACACAATCAATGTCTTGAGTCGTAGCAAAGCAATATCACCATTATTATTGGACAACCCAGTTCCACAAAGTAAGCCAGAGTTACTATTTAGCGGGAGAGTTTGAACTGTATCCTTCAAGCAGAGGCAAAAAGATGACTGACGTGTTTTGTTGTTCGTGCAGTTCAATAAAGAAGTAATTTATGCTAATAAGATTGGAATAATTCGGTTATAATATCGATTATAATATCGGTTATAAGATAGGAATAATTTGGTTATAATATCGGTTCGTCAACATGTTTCACATCCTCTAACTACATGAAACAGATAGTTCTTTCTGTTTATTAGAATTCAAGAACTTCTTTAGTCCACAAACTTACAGAATCAACCACGAAGTCTATTCGGATTGACGAACAAATGAACTAAAATATGACCATAATATAGTGCAATTATGATTGGTACGCAAAAGAGACGAGCATAATAGAAATATCTAGTGTTGAGGTTCGTAATGGTGGGAAGATAGAGAGAGGTTGCTCAGGAAATTTTCCTAACACGACCCCGCAGGTCGAAGGCCTAACTCATGGGCCAAGGGTTGGAGCCACGCATCGGTAATAATTTTATTTTATTTTTTAAAATCCGTCTAAAATGCGAGCTAGAGAAGATTCGGATCTGGTTTGTTCTGGTACCATATTAAAGTTCCTACTAGTGCAACAAAACTCTAAAGTTACAACGAGGGTTGAGGCTCGTATATTTATATACTCCTAACACGCCCCCGCAGGTCGAAGGCCTAGCTAATGGGCCAAGAGTTGGAGCCACTCATCGGTAATAATTTTATTTTATTTTTTTTAAATCCGTCTAAAATGCGAGCTGGAGAAGATTCGGATCTGGTTTGTTCTGATACCATGTTAAAGTCTCTGCCGTTGCAACAAAACTCTAGAGTTACAGCGAGGGTTGAGGCTCGTATATTTATATTCTCCTAACACGCCCCCGCAGGTCGAAGGCCTAACTAATGGGCCAAGAGTTGGAGCCACGCATCGGTAATCATTTTATTTTATTTTTTAAAATCCGTCTAAAATGCGAGCTAGAGAAGATTCGGATCTGGTTTGTTCTGATACCATGTTAAAGTCTCTGCCGCTGCAACAAAACTCTAGAGTTACAGCGAGCGTTGAGGTTCGTATATTTATATTCTCCTAACATGTCCCCGCATGTCGAAGGCCTAGCTAATGGGCAAAGAGTAGGAGCCACGCATCGGTAATCATTTTATTTTTATTTATTTTAAATCCGTCTAAAATGCGAGCTAGAGAAGTTTCGGATCTAGTTCGTTCTTATTCCATGTTAAAGTCTCTACCGCTGCAACAAGACTCTAGAGTTACAGCGAGGGTTGAGGCTCGTATATTTATATTCTCCTAACACGCCCCCGCAGGTCGAAGGCCTAACTAATGGTCCAAGAGTTGGAGCCACGCATCGGTAATCATTTTATTTTAATTTTTTTAAATCCGTCTAAAATGCGAGCTAGAGAAGATTCGGATCTGGTTTGTTCTGATACCAAGTTAAAGTCTCTGTCGCTGCAACAAAACTCTAGAGTTACAGTGAGGGTTGAGGCTCGTATATTTATATTCTCCTAACACGGCCCCGCATGTCGAAGGCCTAGCTAATGGTCCAAGAGTTGGAGCCACGCATCGGTAATCATTTTTTTTTAAATTCGTCTAAAATGCGAGCTAGAGAAGATTCGGATCTGGTTTGTTCTGATACCAAGTTAAAGTCTCTGCCGCTGCAACAAAACTCTTAGAGTTACAGTGAGGGTTGAGGGTCGTATATTTATATTCTCCCACCACGGCCCCCGCAGGTCTAAGGCCGATTTTGCTCGCGGAGAGTTGGATTCGGTGCGGTGAGTGTGGACATTTGTTCCAATTTGTTTACATAATCTCCAACATTAAACTTGTAAAGCTTTTCATCCCTTTCATCTGAACATACAGTTTGGCACAGTGCAGCAATTTTAACCACAACTTCGTATTTGTTTCATTCGTGCAATCAAATCGCTTCAACAATTAATTAGTTAATTAATTAATTTCGAGTGTCAAGGAATCGTTGATTCAGAAGTTTTTTTTTTAATAAAAAAATTAATAAATAAACTTGATGGAAGCTAATAATAATAGGTAGCAAAATAGAGACGAAGGATCTGGGGAAGTTTAAAAATTAAAGAATACCTCGTAATCATCCTCAGTAGCTGGCCTTGACGAACGCCCCATCTCTGCCTCTTTCTTCTTGCCCAATTTTTTTCTGTTAAGAGCAATTAGAATCTACAATGGCTTAAATCTCTGGGCTTTTCATATATAAGTCCCCTAAATCTAGCTTGCTTTCACACAAGTCCCCCAAATTATTAAAGCTAATTATATGGGCACAGCCAAAAGTGATCAGGGCTATTCCATTGTGGCAGTCCTAGGACTGCCCACTTTTCTGACAGTCCAGTCTACGGACTGGACTGCCAGAAAAATTGAAAAAATGGGCTAGCCCCGATCACTTTTGGTTGTGCCTATATAATTAGCCATTATTAACCATTGGATCATGGGAAAGTTTGGTATGATTGAATTAGACCGTTTCGGGATGGGATATATTGTTCCCAGATTTTCTGTCACAATTATATTCTCTCTCACTGACGATTGTGGGTTCCACTAATTTTATAATAAAATAATAGATTGGTTTGTATAAGAGTACCGGATTTATGATATAATTACACTTTGGGTACTGGGTTTGTCCATTTTAGAGTTTGGGTACTCGAATTTTTTTAGTGACACATTTTAGTGACAAAAGTGGACTTTCAGTGACGAAATAAGTCTTTTAATGACGAATGTTTGTCACTAAAATGTGTCACTAAAAAATTACAGTACCCAAAGTCTAAAACGGACAAATCCAGTATCCAAAGTATAATTATATCATAAACCTTGTACACTTATACAAAATAACCCTAAAATAGTGCCAAAATTAATGGGACCCACTATTGTATGTGAGAGGGGACAAGATCGGGATAGAAAATTTAGGGATAGCAAATCCCCAACCTGACAGTTTCATAAATTTGGCCCAAAAAATTGATGGGAACAGTAAATCTTGTCCGTCCCTACTTCATTGTTTTAACATCCTAGTTTTTTTCTAGTGATTTGGGCTTCTCTGGAAAAAATCCTTCCTCCATATGAGATATGCGACTAACTTGCCATGATTGCGGTTCGTAAAAATTATACTTTTTGTCACTGAATGTTTATCTGACCAAAATTTTGGTCACTCAAAATTTTTTTTTAAAAATTTAGTCACTGAATGTTTGGCCGTCCAAAACAATAGTCATTCTGTTAAATTTTATTTGTTTTATTAACATTTTTTTGTTGACATGACAAGTTATGTGCCATGTCAGTCATTAAGTATGATGTGGCACATTCACGTGGACTATTTTTAGATTTTATTTTTCAAAAAATTCGCTTGGGTATTAAGTTTTATTTTTTAAATAAAAAAATGAAATACCATATCATAAACATTGAAACATGACACATAACTTAATACCCAAATGAATTTTTTTTGCAAAATAAAATCAAAAAAATAGTCCACGTGGATGTGTCACGTCATACTTAACGACTGACATGGCACATAACATGTCATGTCAACAAAAATCGTTAATAAAACAAACAACAATTTAACAGAGTGACCATTTTTTTGGAAGACCAAACATTCGGTGACTAAATTTTAGAAAAATATTTTTGAGTGACTAAGGGTCGGTTTGGATAGACTTTCTAAAATTTTGTTCTGAAAACAGCTTTCTGAAAGTAAGTTATAAAATTATTTTCTGAGTATAAAAATTCTGAGTTTGCGTTTGGTTAACTCTCATCTGAAAAATAACTTTCCGAAAAGAAAATTTCAGATTCTGTTTGGTGAAAAAAAAAAAAATCAGATTCCAAAAATAAATATAAATGTATTGTATCCATATTTTTGTGTCCAGTATCTGTGACACCATCTTGTCGTGTCCACATTTTTTGTGTCCAGTATTCTGTCCGATATCTCCGACTCTGACGAGAACCCGAAACCCTAACCCTAAGTGGATAGTTGATCGTCGACTTTGTCCGCGGTCCTTGACGCGACTCGACGGCGGATTTGGCGCCATGGCGAGCCGGTGGTCGAGAAGCAACGCCATGGCGAGGTGGAGTCGATGACGGCTCGTGGAGAACCACCTCCTCCTCGAAGTCGAGCTGGCATTGAGACGAACCGTTGCCGGCGTCATCGACCCCCACGGCTCGTGGAGAACCACCTCCTCCTCGAAGTCGAGCTGGCCGCGAGACGAGCCGCTGTTGTCGCGTCCACCCCCACGTCCACCTTGTCAAGACAAGCCACCACCGGTGTCGTCCACCCCCACGGCTCGTGGAGAACCGCCACTGTCGAGACAAGCCGCTGCCGTCGCGTCCATCCCCACGTCCACCTCGTCGAGACGAACCGCTGGCAACGCTGCGCGTATGCGGGCACCGCCTGGACGGAGCTTCTCTGGAGCTTTTCTTGGGAGGAAAAAAAATGAGGAGAGAGAAAAGAGTTGGGGGTTGGGGGGTTGGTTTGGGGGGAGGAGGAGTGGGGGCCACAATGGAAATGGTTTGAGAAAACATCTAAAAGTTGTTTTCTGAACACCGCGTTTAAACACCCATCTGCATAATTTTTTTTGGGAAAGTCATTTCTAAGTTTGGAAGTGCCAAACACGATTTTTGGTGGAGTTGATGTTTAAACTCAAAAAAATAGGCTTAAAAAACATAACCAAACAGGCCCTAAAACTTTGGCCATACAAACATTCAGTGACCAAAAGTATAGTTTTCCCATTGCGATTCTCCTCTACTATCACCCCCTTCCCGTGCTCTTTTTCCATCGTCTTGTAGGCAGAGAGGAAGAGAATTAGCACGGAGCTTGTTAGGGATCTCGAGCACATGTGTTCGTAGAGGCGGATATCGAGAAGACGAAGTGACAAAGTACACTTTAGGCTCCGATGAGAAACGAGATCGTCTCCTTGTACTAGTATGCCAACTTGTGAATCATTATTGGCCAATATATTATTTTGAGCAATTATGCTATTTGGCTCCCAAAATTTTTGGATAATATTATCTTCCATTATGTGGTATCTGATGTAGCAACTAACATGGTTGCTGACATGTCATATTTTAATCCAAGAAATTAATTGCCCAAATTTTTTTATGTTAACGTTAATGCTAATTTTAATTTAATATTAATATTAATATTAATTTAAATGTTAATGTTAATATTAATACTAATATTAATATTCATGTTAATTTGATATTAATATTAATTTTAACTGAAAATTGCTGAGAAACCCAATTTCGGGGTGGACTTTTATGAAATGCCCACCCGCTGGAAGAGTTTTATGAAATACCCAGAATTAAGTATTTTCACGTTAAATATTCCAAGATTCCCTTTTAGATGCCACCCGCTGGAAACTGCTATTTTTTTAATACCGAAACTACCCCTCCGCGCGAATTGGTCATCTATATGTATTTGAATTCGAAAAACTCAGATCTGGATTGCGATTTTCGTCTTCTTCTTCTTCACGGAAAATCTGAATTCCATTGCTCTCATCTTCAGCAGAGATCGCAAAGATCGTTCGTAGTTCAGTGTGCTTTTCTTCGGTCGAACTCAGATCATCGCTCGTCATCATCATCATCATCTTCATCGTGAAGACATTTGAAGTTTTTCGACGATTAGGTTAATTGTGGAGAGGAGATCTTTTTTCTTCTTTTCTATAAGAATTATCATCGCTTTGAAAGAAGAACGAAACTCTTTATTCCTGAAAAAAACTAAATTACACGGAGAACTACGTTTTAACACTGGAAATGACCATTCTCCGTGTAAATTAACACGGAGAATGCCATTCTCCGTGTAAATTAACACGGAGAATGCCATTCTCCGTTTTATTTAAAACGGAGAATGACATTCTCCGTGTTCTAACACGGAGAATGACCATCTCCTACGTTTTAACACTGGAATGGTCATTCTCCGTGCTAAATTACACGGAGAATGATAATTCTCCGTTTTATTTAACACGGAGAATGGCCATTCTCCTGCGTTTTAACACTGAAATGACCATTCTCCGTGCTACATTACACGGAGAATGACCATTCTCCGTTTTATTTAACACGGAGAATGACCATTCTCCGTTTTGTTTAACACGGAGAACGTCATTCTCCGTTTTATTTAACACGGAGAATGACATTCTCCGTGTTTCTAACACGGAGAATGGCCATTCTTCGTATTTCTAACACGAAGGATGGTCATTCTCCTGTGTTTTAACACTGGAATGACCATTCTCCGTGATAAACTACACGGAGAATGGCATTCTCCGTCTTAATTTACACGGAGAATGACCATTGGTCATTCTCCGTGTAAATTAAGACGGAGAATGCCATTCTCCGTGTTACTAACACAGAGAATGACTATTCTCCGTGTAAATTAAGACGGAGAATGACATTCTCCGTGTTACTAACACGGAGAATGACCACCCTCATGCGAAATTAACATTTTTCGTGTTCTAACACGGAGAATGGTCATTCTCCTGCATTTTATGGTCAGCTGAAACTTTGGAGGGCCATAACTTTTGACTGGGAGGTCGAAACGAGGTCCCGTTTGTCGCAAAATGAGCGTATCGTCGAGGAGACTGAAAGTAAAAGCCTCACCGTTAGACGGCCTTCCGAAATTTTAGAATCGCAAAAAAATGATGTTTGGACCTCCGTTTTAGCACTTTTGCCGTTTGTTCCGGTCTTTCCGAAATTTTTCGACGAGTTTTTGAAGATTTTTGAGGAGAAAAGTGAGCAGCGTATGGAAGAAGATGAAGTATCGAAACGTTTTTTTTTAAGAGCAGTTTCGTGGATGTTTTCAATAAATTAAAAGGAAGGGCAAAAGGGTCATTTGGAACCCGCTTTGGATAAGTTTCTCTAATTCTGGGCACGCGATGAAAGTTTTTTAAGCGGTAGGTTTTACATAAAACTTTTTTAGTTTTTGGGCATTTCATAAATTGTCCCTAATTTTAATGTTAATACTAATTTTAATTGAATGTTAATATTAATTTTAATGTTAATGTTAATGTTAAAGTTAATATTAATTTTAATGTTAATTTTAATATAATGTTCATGTTAATTTGATATAATATTAATTATAATATTAATTTTATAATTAATTTTAATGTTTAATTTTGACATGTCAGCTGTCATGTCATCAGTCATGTCATATGCCACATAATGGAGGATGATATCACCCAAAAAATTTGGGAGCCAAATAATATTTTTTGCATTTTGAGTATAAATAATGTTTAGTTTTATGTTGTACGGACACATATACAACACAATATGATACAAACACATTTGCATGGTCACGATATGGATTTTGGCAATCTCTAGTATGTTTTGAAGTGTTTGTGTCGTGTCGGATATATTCTTTAGATTATAAAATCATGTTTAATTCACCTGTTAAACATGAAGAGGAAGTTGTTTGATCTTTAGACATTTTTGTTTAGCTTAGTGATATATGAGCTTTAGCCTGACAGAGTGATACAACTACTTCAAAATTGTTGGTCGAAATTTGTAAGACCGATAATTAATCTTAAACAACTTCCTTTTGGTGGGTTGTTTCTCCTTATATTCCTACTTATGGAGAGGGGAATAAGTCCCTATAACTATTATTTGTTCAATAAAGTTAGCGTCTTCCGATGCTGAATAGCTATGTGGCGAGGCTAGCCCTATATATATATATTTTTTTTTAGGATGTCCACTTCTTAATGGTGGCCTCAAAAGGAACTCGAATCCGTGCCACTGCGTCGGGGTGCTCCACCGTTCCCAACGGACTACGACCACAGGAACAGGCTAGCCCTATAGTTAGGCTAGTTTTAGTAGCTAAGACCTCTTCAATGTATAGCGAGAATGGCATGGCCCAAAGCTCGCTTGGACAATATAGCTAAACCATTTGATTCAAAAGCTTGTTTGAACAATGAAGCTAAATAATTTGATTCAAAATCTTGATTATACAATGGAGCTAGCCTTATAGGCTTGTTTAACTTTCCATATATTACAAAGTCAGTCTATTTGGACGCAAAAAATGTTATTTGGCTTCCAAAAAATTTGGGTAATATCATCTCCCATTATGTGACATATGACATGGCTGATGACATGACAGTTGACATGACAAAATTGAGCATTAAACATTAAAATTAATATTAATATCAAATTAACATGAACAATAATATTAAAATTAACATTAACATTAATATTAACTTTAACATTAACATTAAAAATAATATTAACATTAAATTAAAATTAGCATTAACATTAAAATTAATATTAATATTAATATTAATTAGCATTAATAATAACGTGTGTGTGTGTGTGTGTTATCCAAAAGAAAAACATCTTTGATGCTCAACTAATACTATGTCATCATACTTGCACAATACTTGTAGCCAACTACATGATGACATGTTTTTATGTCGATTCTATGAAACCATTAAAAGAAAATTACTGAGGGCATCACCAAAAGTGATATGGGCTATCACATAACAGGGAACATCACTCTTAGGTTATAAAAGTGTTAGGGGACATCACGTCATTTCTTAAAGGGGTTTCACCATGTCAAATACCCAAACTCCTTTTTCCTCTTCATCTTTCTCTTATACAACTTCCTCTCCCTCTCCCTCTCCCTCTTGCAATCACTTCCTCTTCCTCTTGCAATCACTTCCTCTTGCAATCACTTCCTCTTCCTCTTCCTCTTGCAATCACTTCCTCTTACAATCATAATTGAAGACAAGTCTTCCTATTCGTTGCAATGTATTTTTGTTAGTTTTTTTCCAGATAAAATTGAGCACAACAAATTTTAGGATTTCTTTTCTAAATTTTTTAATTAATGTATGTTGAGAATTTATTTCATTCAAAAATTATTATTGGTAGTTTTGAACACCATTTCTAGGATTTGAAAGCTTTAAAAATTGACACAGTCGGGTTGAAATCGACGAAGGACTGCCAGAATCTTACTCATCCTAAGACACAATTTTGTCGTAGGATTGCCAGACAGCCATAATACACAGAAAACAATGATAGCCTCTACAAATATTTTTTAAAGAATATACAGAAAATGTCAAAAAAAAAAAATTTTAAAAAAAAAGGTTGTGATAAGCCCTGTCACTTTGTTTGCTGCCTTTAGTAATTTTCCTTGAAAATATGAGGTATCATCATGACATATTATCAAGTTGGTTCAAAATAGTAGGAGGAGAGTCTGGTTTATCAAAATAACCACGAATCGTTTATTTTGATACCTACCGGCTGACAACCCAAGAATGTCTTGGTCCACTAACATGAACTGGATCTGTTGAAAAAAAGCACAAGTGCAATCCATTAGGCCCGGCCCATAAAACACCTATGGGCCAGATCTCGGCCGGTCCGCGTGATTCACATTTGCAATTGAAGGAATACTGGACTAATTGGCATTTAGATTATGAATTTTACCTTATAGTTCAAGCTTTCACATGCCAGATTGGAAAGTTTGGATCCTGATTTTTTCTACATTATACACTATTTTTCAACATGTGTTTGTCGTTGTCCTTGTACTCACGTTTATGCCTCGTTTGGTTCGCAAAATTATGGGGTTGGAAAAACAAAAGTGATTACTTTCCTATATTTGGGTGCCACCCAAACAATTGAGGACGAAAGTAAAGTGATTCTCAAGGGAAGGAAATTAGAGGGAAAATAATTCCATCCATCCATCCAAGAAATTACTTTCCCACCTATTCACTTTCCTTTTCAAATTCTTTAACATTTTCAAACATCAATTTTTTTATATTACAAATTTCCAAAGAAAATAAAATGTCAATTGGAAATAAAATACAAAGGAATTGATTTGCTCCCCCATCCCTTTTCCCGAACCAGGGTCTGGCCTCTTTTGGTTCGCGAAATGGAAGGAAAAGAAAATCAATTTCTTGGCATTTTTTTCCTTTGAAAAATTATAATTCTCATTGATTTTGTTTTCCGATGTTTGAAAATGTCAATTAATTTGGAAAAGAAAATAGATATTTCAATGTAGGAAAGTGACATTTTTTTTCATAATTTTTTTTCTATTGGGAATCAATTTTCTTTCCTTCTCAATTCTTTTGGCACCCAAATATAAAAAAATAATAATTTTCTTTCCCAACCAGAAGATTCTGCGAACCAAATCAGGAGAATATTCCTGCTGTTCGAAGAGCTCACACTTCCTTGATGTGCTGCACCAGTTCCGCATTTTTTTTTGGCAAATGTTAAAGGCCACCCCTTTTTACTAAGGGTAACCATCCTACTAAGGGCAATCATGACCTTCTTAAATTTTTACTAAGAGCAACCTAATGTAAAATGAATTACTAAGGGCCACCAAGAAGAACCAAAGAAAAGAAAAAACAAAAACAAAACAAAACAAAAAAAGGACTGCAGGAGACCCCGAGGTGGGTGTTCGTCGGCGGCAAGGGCGGCGTCGGGAAGACGACGTGCAGCTCCATCCTCTCCGTCCTCCTCGCCTCCGCCCGCCCCTCCGTGCTCCTCATCTCCACCGACCCCGCGCACAATCTCAGCGACGCCTTCCAGCAGAGGTTCACCAGGATCCCCACCCTCGTCAATGGCTTCACCAACCTCTTCGCAATGGTGTACGTGGAGGAGGAGGAGGAGGCGGAAGTGAAGGTCTGCACTGTGCTCCCCACCCTCGTCAATGGTGTACGTGGAGGATGATGACGTCGTGTGATTGAAAGCCCAAGACCTCCGCCTCCTCCTCCACGTACACCCTCGTCAATGGCTTCACCAACCTCTTCACCAGGATCCCTACCCTCGTCAATGGCTTCACAACCTCTTCACCAGGATCCCCACCCTCGTCAATTGCTCTGCACTGTGCTCCATCCTCTCTTCTCTACTATGCTCGCAGGAGGCCAAAGTGAAGGTCTTCTCCAGATCGACGGAGAGGACTGCAGGCCAGCACTGCAGTCCTCTCTTCATTTTGGACTGCAGGCAAACCCTGCAGTCACTGTAGGTAAAAAAAATTTCTGTTAATTGAGGACTGCAGGCCAGCACTG
This sequence comes from Iris pallida, assembly GCA_029216955.1. NCBI lineage: Eukaryota > Viridiplantae > Streptophyta > Magnoliopsida > Asparagales > Iridaceae > Iris > Iris pallida. Next base: position 6,230,514 of record JANAVB010040218.1, on the reverse strand, counting down.
CAGTTCTGTCTTCACTTTGGACTGCAGGCAAGCCCTGCAGTCCTCAATTGACAGAAGTGGGGTGGCCCTTAGTATTTTTAAAATGGCAAACTTGTAATTTTTTTTAAGTTTTAAGTTGGTGGCCTTTAGTAAAAAGGGGGTGGCCTTTAACATTTGCCTTTTTCTTTTTCTTTCCGTCTCAAGAACTCTCAACTCTAAAAATGTTGCCGATCGCTTCTTCTTCTCTAGATCCAGTGCGAGTCAATGGCGACTCGAGCTTTCGACCTCGCGTTATGCGTCTCGCCGAGGCCCTCGCTACCGATGCGTCCTTCCCTCGCTACCCATCTCCGCCGGAACCAGGGTTTCTGACGAGGCTGGTGGGCCTCCGGCTCTCGAGGACTCACCGGTAGGATCTCAGCGGCGGCGGCGAAGGAGAGGATCGCTCGTCGGGGGACGGTGGTCTGCGAGGTCCAGGACGCCGCGACCGAGGGTTAGCTTTCTTTCGATCGGTCCTTTTTTTAAAAAAATTTCTTCTTTTCTTTGAGAGATGCATTGCGGACATGGCGACGCGGACGCGACACATATTTTGGCGTGTCCTATTGTATTGCGGAATGCCTGTCTCGTGTTTGAAAGGTGTATTTTGGAGACGCCACCAAGTTGTGAAGTGTTCATGCGGCCTGGTTTATGATGAATGTCCATGCTAATTATAGACCAACCATGCTTTATGATGAATGTCCATGCTAATTATAGACCAACCATGCTTTATGGGTCAGATTGTTGGGCAACACTTGCTCCGAGCAAAGCGCAGCCGAAATGAGAATGCTAACAGGGACAAGGGATGAGTGTATTAGTGGGACCGCGGTGCCTTACGAACTGAGGGGGGACCGTGCGCAGCAGACCGCGCTGACTTGGCAGTCCCCAATTGGAGGCGGGTGGGGCCTGGTGGTGCTAATAAGGCCATCTCCAATGGTGATTTCTAAAATTGTGTTTCTATCCTACTTGGCATTGTACTTTAAGAAGATTTCTATCCTAGTTGGAAGAGTTTCTACATAGAAATTGCACACAAAAAAAACTACTCTATAACGGTTTTCCATTTCTATACTAGGTGTCACAGAATAAAAGGACAAATTTAGTGGTGCGGGACCCAATAATAATTGTCATGAGAGACCGAGAATTTCTATGAGAGTTTTTACACGTAGAAACCCTCATAGAAATTTTCCATCCTACATCATTGCCACCTAGGATAGAAATGATGATAGAAACCACCACCGGGAGAAGTTTTTTTGGATTTCTTCCATAGAAATAGTGCAGATAGAAACCCCCATTGGAGATGGCCTTAGGGCTTGGGCCAATGGGGGGTCACGTCAGTCTCGGTCTGCCGCACGGTTCTCTCTCGGTTCATCAGGTTTTTTTCGTTAGTGGGATGTCGAGTGTGGTGACTGTCTCTAGTTGTTTGAAAATTTCCAACATAGACCTATAATGCACTGGTTAGGAGAGAGAAAATATTAGTTAAATGAGCTGCCAAAACCGAGGGTTGGCCAAAATGAACTTGGATTGAGGCGGTAAAAGAGGATGTTATTTTTGCTAATGCTATGAAGGAAATGACCCTTAGTAGACCTGAATGAAATAAAAGGATTCAGATAGCCAACATAAAAAATTGGGGATTAAGGCCTTGTTGCTGTTGTTTTGTATCCGCAGCAACAATCAATTAGGTATTCCTTAGGTTCTACTCTTTACCTGGATTGGGAATTTCTCCTGATGATGGTCATGCCAGTGCTCGAAACACTTCCTTATTTGGGGGTCCTGCAAAAGTTCGGAATTGGAACCATTTGGAAACTATATTAGGAATTTACTGAAGCTCTTTCTGTCACCAACTTGATCATTAAGACTTCGTCTGTGAAGAATTCAGTTGATTGTGTCCATCAATTGTTGTGAGGGCAGCACAGCCATCTCAAAGCAGTAGGCTTTCTGAATGTGCAGATGGGATCTAAGCTCCTAGGTGGACTGATAAAGAACATATGTGCAGTATTTTTTTTTTTTTCTCTCTCAAGCTCAGAGATCTCCCTTGTTTGATTAGGCTCACAGTTTTACAAGATGAGTCGTAGAGACAACTTTATATAACTGCAAAGAAAGCAGCTCAATATTCCATATGTAAAAGTAATAGTCATCGTGAACCAATTAAGCATGACAATAGAGGCATAGTTGTCACGGATTTAGTGTTTTAGGCTACACTTCGACCCGTGTGGCGCACTATCTTCCTCCTCGAAGAGTCGTGCAAGCCTTCCCCCAACACTTAGTTAGATCGCTAAGGTGATATTGAGAATGTTGTGGAGCAAAAGAGAGAGAGTGGAAGATTATAAACTTCACTACACTAGAAATAGAATACAACTTTGGGTGGTGAGGAACAGATGAGGCCTCCCCCCTTATTTATAATGGCCCATAGAGCTTTACATGAAAACTTCTGGAAGGAATATTACAGGAATTATTCTTCCTACCATACTGGAATCGGCATATTCCAGGATTTTTCTCTAGGAAAATAAAAGAAAACTTCGTGGGCCATCCAGAAGGATCTTGGGCCATCTAGAATGATCTTGGGCCTTCCAGAGAAGCCTACCGTCTTCTAGATAGTTCTGCCATCTTCTAGAATGTTCTGAAAGCTTCCCACATAACCCCGGTCCATGGAGAGTTATGCAAATCCGTCTCGGTGGGACATAAACTTTTGTGCGTGACATTCTTGTCACGCCCTGAGTCGGCAAACGTCCGTCCCCGATGTTATTTTGCCGATTCGATCGTCCTCGCTAAGGCGTGATGCCGTACGAGTCTGGAGTTCACTCGTACCAGGCAAGAACGTTACGTTTGTTTTGTATATTAATACGCCAAGTTGAAACTTCACAAATCACATCAGAATATAAGACGCAGTATAGGAAGATAAAAATTTGCTTTTCATTCATAACTTGCAACAAAGTGCAAGTCGTAATTACATTGGATGCCGTTGCGGCTACATTGATTGAAAACAGAAATAAACACACTCGACAAGTTGCCTGAACTAACGCTTGCCGTTCCATACATTCGCCCCTTTATACATAAGCCGTCGATCGAATTGGCTTCAAAATACTTCAGCATAGGAAGAGCTTCAAAACGCCTCTCCGCACTTCAGCTTCAGTTTAGTTTGGAGCGCCCTCCGCACCTGGAGAAATTGGGGGAGGGGATTAGCACACTTGCTAAGTGGACAAGACGAACCAACTCGTCTAAACCGACTCTGATTGTTAAGATAGGCATGCTTTAGAGTTGTCTTTCTATTAGAACTAAATAAATTCAGTTCATATCGATAGCCATCTTTGAGTAATGAAGCATACAGAAAAGCATAGTGATTTATCACGTTTCTTACCACGGCCGTGCTCGTCCCTGCATAAAACAAAGATAGTAATTATACCTGCATAAGACAATAGATGAGCATGCTACTATCTTACATCTGGTCATTGGTGTTACGCACCACTAGGGACTTAATCGAAATTGGCATGCGACGCTACCCTTTCAGCCTAGGTTGCAAGCCTTACTGAAGGTCCCGCATGCCTCGCACCGAAGCACGATAATTTATTTCCCCTAGGACAAATCGGTTCCGGTGCCCCGGATATCGTTTCGAGGAAAACGAACTTGTGCACAAGCTGTCCATGACCATGCCTATGCGTGAACAGTTTAATATATGGAAACAGTTTTGTATAGCGCGGACAGTATCGAACGACATTATCATTTCTCGCAAATCATGCAACGATTCATTTCCCCAAAGCCGTATTTCCGATTTAGCGTCCCGTGGGCACCAAATTGTCCGAGGCATCATAACCTATGATCAACGTTTCATATTATTTTGCAGCACATGAAATAGTCTATCTTTTTCCGTAAACCTTAAACTTTCTGGGTTATGTGATAAACTTGTATTTTTCAGAGTAGATTACTCTAAATCGATACGTTTTTTCTGAGTTCTTGAACTTAGTAGATTGACATGCAATTAACTTGGCATCGTTCGATTTGAATGAATTCGAGGCAAGGAATTAGTTTGCGGGACAGAATAGAAGGAAGGTCCGAATCACCCACTGATTACTTTGCTCGTGCCGATCGTTGAAGCGCTTCGCAACGTCAAGCTTTAGTTACGCGAGCTCCTGCAATGGTACCAACACTTTGTTAGAATTCTTTCTTTTTCCCTTGCTTTCGAAATTTGTAATTGCATCCATGAAAACGACGCGAAAGCACTTCATCAAAATCCAGCGGCAAAAGCTCCAAGAAAACTATACAGCGGTCCGGTCCCGTCGAAGGGACTCTTATAGAGAGCTCACTCGTCGAGACGCATGCCCGTTGCATCCAGGACTTATTCCAACAGAAGTCGTTCCATTAGTTGGATCGATTCTCGTAACTTCCGTCCAAATCGATTTGAATCGATGCCGCAAGGCGTTATCGTTTACCAAGCTTAGTGATCGAGTCAGATGGCCATCTAAGTTTCCGGTCGATCTGACTTGGCGCAAGCATATTATGAAGTTTCGTCGCCTATCGAAAGCGGGGCGCTATAATTCCCCCCCACCTGTTTCGTCGACGCCCTCGTCGACGGGTGCAGCAAGTCTCGGAACGATGTCCACTCTCGTAGGCATGATCACTGCATATCGTCCCTCCTTTGTACGTTTCGTGCAGCGCTTCCCTTTGTCCATCTTCTCCTCAAGATCGGAAGCAAACTGGTTCGTCACACCAACTTTGGCCTCGGTCCGTGCCCTCCTCGGCACAGGACGAATCTCGTGCGGGCTATTGAGTCACCGATCCTCCTCGTCTCGTGCCTGCACATGGTTCTGCACATCTCCGCGTATGCGAGTCCCCTTGCAAGCCTCTCGACCCAAATGTCCCCTACGAGCTTTGAGCAACTCCTTACGTGAGTTACTCTACCTCGTCGCTTCTGCCTCCCTGCAGCTTGCGACACGCTTCTTTGCACTCGTGTCCAGTCCGGTGGCACGGTCCACCTTCCTCCGCGGAAGTGGCTCCTAGGGACACGCCTTTGCAACACCCTTGGTCTCGCACGAAAGGCCTTCCTCCTCGAAGCTTTCCTTCTTCTCGAGCATCGCTAGGTATGTCGTCCCCCTTTTGCTACCCTTTTTGAGCTGAGTAGCAGAGATAGCTTTTCCCTTCGAAGGCTTGTCTCGTGCACCTTTCACCATGCACGGTGAGCCTTCCTCCATGAAGCCGACAACTTCCAAATGTGGCATCGGAATCGCCTTAGCCATGATAAGAAAATCCATGCCTAGTATCATCTTGAAGTCTTCCAGCGACGCAACGGTAAAATTGGCAACACCCGACTAATTTTTCGTCGCTATGCGGACCCCCTTGGCTACCCTCTGTACGGGCGCGCCTCCGCATTGACCGCCTTTATCATACTCAAATTTTTCTCCAAGGCTAGACCCAAGCGACGGACCTCCGCATCCATGATAAAGTTATGAGTGGAGCCCGTCTCAACCAACGCTCGTGTGCTCATGCCATTGATCTTCACATCAACGTACATGAGCTCCCTACTCGGACTCCTCGACAAAATAGACTTGGTCGTCACGGCGTTGAGTAAGCGCAATGCTCCCATGTGCGCTCCCACTTCGCACTCTTCGTCCTCCACATCCTCGCTTTGGACGACATTCACACGTATGCTCCTCATCGGACAATCCCGAGCAAAGTTCTTCTCTCCGCATATGAGCACGAAACAACTCGCTCGGGTTGGGCTTTCTCGTACTTCTTTTTCTCGGACGAACCTTCCTTAGGAGAGCTCTCTTGCTCTCCCCCGCCATTCCCCTTGGTGGACTTTGGCTTGGCCTCGGCATCGTTGTCATCCCACATGTACTCGACGAGCCACTCGGCTGCTGCCACGGCGGTGTTCAAGTCTTGTACCCTCTGTCGCTGCAATTCTTGAGCCGCCTACGGTTTGAGTCCATCAAGGAAGAAGAACAAACGATCCTCCTCACCCAAGCTAAATATCGTAAGCATCAAGCGTGTAAACTTTGCGATGTACTCCTTGATCGCCCCAGTATGCTTGAGTTGTCGGAAGCTCCGCCTCGCTGCAAACTCTACATTTTTTGGATAGAATTGAGACTTGATCTCCCTCTTGATATCTTTCCAAGTCTCTATCGAGTACAAATCCTTATCGGCCTCCATGCACCTTCGACGCCACCACAGCATTGCATCGTCTGTGAAGTAGAGTAAAACAATATCCACCTTATCGGCGTTATCGTTGATGTACAACGCCTTGAAGTATTGCTCAACGTTCCACACGAAATTCTCAACTACTTTGGCATCCCGCATCCCGTTGAAGGATATCGGCTCGGAGATCTTCCTTCGCCTAGGTGCCTCCCTACTCGAAGGTCCACTATTCGCAACGGCCTTCTCCAAGATAACTTTGGTCTTGAGTTCTCTGCAACTCTCGACCACGGCCTTTAGCTCCTCGTAGCCTTGGACCTTCCTATGCAAGTCCTCAATCTTCGCATGATGTCCCTTGAGCTCCTCCTCAAGTGCGGATCGGATCTCTTGGAATTGCTCCCGAAAGAGTGCCATGGATGAAGCAACGTCGCTCTCCAGCCCATCGAAGTATCTTTCTAGCCTCGTGTTGTTTTGCTCCATGGAGCCCATGCGCATCTCTATGTCCTTCGAACCCGCCTCCAAGAATTTAACGCGCTCGACAAGATCCACAAGACTACGCTCCGTCGTAGACTCCTTACTCTTGCCCTTCTTGTTGGTCTTAACGTGCCCCTCCCTAGGCGACGTGGGTCCCTCTTGGACGTTCTCGGATGTCGACATGGCACCAACCAACCTTTGCTCTGATACCACTTGTCACGGACTTAGTATTTTAGGCTACACTTCGACCCGTGCGGCGCACTATCTTCCTCCTCAAAGAGTCGTGCAAGCCCTTCCTCCAACGCTTAGCTAGATCGCTAAGGTGATATTGCGAATGTTGTAGAGTAAAAGAGAGAGAGAGAGAGAGTAGAAGATTAAAAACTTTACTACACTAGAAAGAGAATACAACTTTGGGTGGTGAGGAACAAATGAGGCCTCCTCCCTTATTTATAATGACTCATAGAGTTTTACATGGAAACTTCTGGAAGAAATATTCCAGGGATTATTCTTCCTACCATACTGGAATCGGCATATTTCAGGATTATTCTCTAGAAAAATAAAAGGAAACTTTGTGGGCCATCTAGAATGATCTTGGGCCTTCCAGATAAGTCTACCGTCTTCTAGAGAGTCCCACCATCTTCTAGAATGTTCTGGAAGCTTCCCGTATAACCCCGGTCCATAGAGAGTGATGCAAATCCGTCTCGATGGGACACAAACTTTTGTGAGTGACAATAGGCATAAGGGAATTGGGGGTTAGGAATCTGAAGATAGAAAGAATGAATAGAGGATAATCTTTCAGGCAGCTTGCAATTGAATAAATGAAATAAGCCTTTTAGAATTGGTTATGATAGTTGAGATCTACATTCCGCCCCTTGCTGGGAAAAGATATGCTACACTTGTATATCTTTTAGATGCACCTGCCATTAATTACTTATACATTCAGATATGAGCATATCTTCACCATATGGAATACAGTCGGTTCAACAAAATCTTTATTTTTCTTAACAGTGAGAAAATTGGAGGCGTATAAATCATGAATTGGCTAAGTCCATTTTGTTTGCGTTGAAGACTAGAATAGTTATCTTCATTTTATACATTTACTGTTTTATGTATTTTTATTCATTTTTATGTATTTTTCATTCAGAGATGACATATCTACTTCCGAATTGGCCATACGTGTCACGTCCCGATTCCGTCGAATCGATAGTCATCCTCGGACGTGATGCCGTGCGAACCTAATTTGCGATTGCACAAGGCATAGTCATAACGTAATCTGAAACAGGAGATCTAAGAGAGCAAGCAGACAAATTGATTCACACATTAAGTAGAGAGAACTTTGATCTTTATTGATATTATACATCATTTACAAACTTCAGTACATGACTCATTTCGCGCGGGCTACAACATGACTCAATTACAAAAGAGTGCCAATGAGATAGCCGTTCCATACATTGCACACCCCTCAATTTACAACAGAGCATTCCAGTGACCTGGAATGGAGGGACGCTGAGCCATCTTTCTTGGACAGTTGAGAGTCTTCAAAAGTGGAGTTGCGAGAAAAATCTTCGACGCGCGGCCTAAGCTTCAAAATCACGAATGTCGCCAAACTAGTTGGCACGTCCTTCCTGATTTACGGGACCTGCAAAGAGCGAGGATCAGTACGATCATATGTACTGGCATATGGCTAATTAAAATCCAAGCTCTGCATTTGATTCAAGCAGTTTTATAAACATGTTAGCTACCTATTTCTGTGATCTTTCTAACCATCCTGATTGATTTGCATGTTAACATGTTTTAAGGCGAGCATATGAAATTGTACGTATACATTGAGTACTATCATATTCATCCTATGGTACGTGCATTAGTTCAAGTAGTGAAGGGGTGTGAAGGTCACTGGCAATGTCAAGCTATCACGGACTATAACTGGATTAGACGACGACCCTTTCGCGGTGGGTAGCGAGCCTTGTGCGAAAGTTTTCGAATAACCCACGCCGATGTAAGGCTGGCGATTGCTATACTCGTTCCTCCCAGGCCGATTCGGTTCCTTGGCCTAGGCAACCGTTCGAGGAAACTACACCTTGTCGATAAGTTATCCAATAGCCATTTTGCAGAGTCTTAAAAAATGCTCTTTTTTCTAGAACCTTATCATTTCTCTTTTAGTTGCAAAACCTAGCCTTTCTTTTGAACTTAGTCAATTTACTCACTTAGCCATGTCGTTGCGATAAACGTTAATCGATTCATTCATTGTTTTGCATAGGTAAGTGAAATTGCATAAGAAAACACGTTTTCCATTTTCAATATCGGCAGTTTGATAGCAAGTGTTTCGTGAATAATCATGCCATGATTTCTTTGATTCTATACTATGATGACAAACATTTCATTTAACTTCATATTGATTTTGAAATATAGGGTCGAGGTGAAGGAGGTTAGCCATTCGTCTTAGACTTTCTTCAGGCGAGGGACTGGTTGGCTGCGCTGACGTCGCCTACGCGATCACCTACAATCGTATAAGCAACTGATTAGACCACTGTATAATTCAAGGAATTTTGATATAAATGCGAAGCTCGAAAACACAAGTGATGAAAACCCATCGGAAATATTCACAAAAATGCATTCACGAAAATTAAAGCCAAAGCCAAAGCCAAATCAAGCGCGACATGAAAACCAGAGCAACGGAAGGTCTCTCCCGATTCAACCGCAGAGCCAATCCTTGAGGCGCAACCCGCTGAATATGGGACTTGGTTCCGAAGAAGCCATTCCATAATGGGGAATGGATCTTAATTCAACCGTTTCCGTTCGACCGATTCGACCGATTCCGACCTATCGGTCCCGAACGAATCGATAGCGACAATGTTCCTTTCTCGCGCACCCCGTGGACGGAAACGGAGCACGATGCAGGGATGGGGCACTACACCATAACCAACTAATAAAAAGTTTCGTCCTTAAAACTTAAGTATAGAACCTACCTCTACGAGAACAATAAAGAAATTTTTTTCTTCATTTTCGATTCAAGCTCCCATGTCGACTCTTCGACTCGTTCGATATCGCAGCAACTAATCCTTGCGTTCTAATATTTGAACTGACTCTTCAATGTAGGATAAGTCAGACTTCAGCTGACCAAAATCTACCACGTGGCTAGGGTCATGTACGTGCTTCCGCAACTGAGAGACGTGGAAGACATTGTGTACACCTTCTAGCACCGACGGTAGGGCAATTTTATAGGCTACTGGGGCGACCCGCTTGAGTATTTCGAACGGCCCAACGAATCTTGGACCCAACTTTCCCTTTGCACCAAACCGGGTCACTGCCCGCATATGTGACACTTTAAGAAACACGTGATCGCCTTCTTGAAACTCGAGGGGTCGACGATGAACATCCGCATAACTTTTCTGAAGACTCTGTGCTTCCCGAATGAGCCGAACTTTTTGTACAGTCTGTTCCACCAGTTTCGGCCCGAGAATCTGCCACTCTTCGACTTCGTTCCAGCAAATGGGTGATCGGTACTTTCGTCTGTACAAGGCTTTATACGACGTCATTTGGATGCTGGATTGATAGCTTTTATTATATGCAAATTTGGCCAGAGGTAGATGAACATCCCAGCTTAATTTGAAGTCAATTGTACAGAGTCGTAGCATGTCTTCGAGAATCTGATTGACGCGCTCCGTTTGGCCGTCGGTCTAGGGATGATAGGCTGAGCTAAAGTTCAACTTGGTACCCAGAGCTGAGTGAAGGCTACTCCAGAATCGCGACATAAACCGTGAATCCCGATCAGAGACGATGGATACTGGAACTCCGTGTAGCCGTACTATCTCATCAAGATAAATTTGCGCCAGGCAATCAACGCTCCAAGTAACTTTAATGGCAATGAAGTGCGCTGACTTAGTTACTCGATCGATGATGACCCAGATGGTATCATTTTTCCGCAGCGTCTTCGGCAGACCAACAATAAAATCCATGCACACGTGCTGCCACTTCCATTCCGGAATTGCCATATTCTGCATCTTTCCGTCCGGTCTCTGGTGCTCAGCTTTCACCTGCTGATAGGCCATACATTACGACACGAAGAGTGCCACATCTCTTTTCATTCCGTGCCACCAGAAGTTTGTGCGAAGGTCTTTATATACCTTTGAGCTACCGGGATGCAAGATGTACTTCGCGTAGTGCGTCTCCGACAATATCTCATTTCTAAGTTCGGAGTTATCCGGAATGTATAGCCTACCCTTCAATCGAAGCATGCCGGTTTCATCTTCCACAAAGTCGGTCGTCCTACCCATCGAGATTAGCTCTCGTATTTTCTTCAGGTACGGATCGTCCTTCTGAGCAGTTTTGATCTTTTCTTGCAAGTTCGGCTCTAGCTGCAACTTTGCCAACTGTACATTCCTGAATCTGACTCGGAGTTCGATGCCCATCTCTTCTAGGTCGCGTAGCAATCTGCGGTCGATAGACAGCGAGGCATTATACTTTCGACTCAGAGCGTCCGCCACAATATTTTCCTTTCCCAGCGTATAGTCAATGGTTAAGTCGTAATCCTTGATCAGTTCAAGCCAACGCCTTTACCGCAAGTTCAGTTCCTTCTGTGTGAATAGATACTTGAGCTCTTGTGATCGGTATAGATCGTGCATGCCACGCCATAAAGATAGTAACGCCACAATTTCAACGCGAACACAATCGTCGCTAACTCCAGGTCATGAGTATGGTAGTTTTTTTCGTGCGGCTTTAGCTGTCGGAAAGTAAAAGATATCACCTTGTTCCGCTGCATCAGCACACACCCGAAGCCCTGATCGGACGCATCGCTGAAAATCTGGAAACCCTCAGTCCTTTCTGGAAGTGCGAGTATCGGGGCCGAGATGACCTGTTGTTTTAATTCCTGGAAGGAAGCTTCACAGTCGTCTGACCATTCAAATACGACTCCTTTCTGGGTGAGGCGATGTGTCTGAGGAATGCGACGCTGCTCAGCCAAAATTTGCATTTGCTTCGCTTCGCATACAACTAATTTTTTCGAAGGGTCTGAAGCACGGTTCGTAGATGCTCAGTATGTTGCTGTCTATTCTTCGAGTAGACGAGTATATCGTCGATAAAGACTACTACGAACTTGTCGAGGAATGGTCGGAACATCCGATTCATTAAATCCATGAAGGCAGCTGGGGCGTTCGTTAGGCCGAACGGCATTACCAAGAATTCGTAATGGCCGTATCGAGTGCGAAAGGCGGACTTCGACACATCGTCCGGCTTGATCCTGAGTTGATGGTAACCCGAGCGCAGATCAATTTTAGAGAACACCGTAGATCCTTGCAATTGATCAAACAGATCGTCTATGCGGGGCATGGGGCATTTGTTCCAGACGGTGGCTTTATTCAGCTCGCGGTAATCGATACAAAGATGTAGTGAGCCATCCTTTTTCTTGACGAACAGCACGGGCGCTCCCCATGGCGAGACGCTGGGTTGTATGAATCCCTTGTCGAGCAACTCTTGCAACTGTACTTTGAGTTCCTTAAGCTCTGCAGGGGCCATTCTGTAAGGGACTTTAGAGATCGGTCGGGTATTGGAAAATGTGTCAATAGTGAACTCAATCTCTCGATCAGGTGGCATGTTGGAGAGTTCGTCCGGGAACACATCTGGGAATTCTGCCACAACGTCGGTCTGACCCGCGATTGCACCATCCTGTCGCATGTCTCGAACGGATGCCAGATAGCCTTCGCATGTGGAATGCAACATCCGTCGAGCAGATATTGCGGAGATCACCATACAGTTCGACGATGCCTCATCATACGAATAGCAGAATTCAGGCACTCCAGGTGTACGGAATGTGACCATCTTTTTAGCACAGTCGATAGTTGCATTGCACGGACCGAGCCAATCCATCCCCAGAATGATGTCATAGTCCTTAATATCTAGAACTATCGCATCAAGACTGACCTTTTGACCACCTATACAGATGATTCCGTCTTCGCATACTAAGTTTGCAAGTATAGTGGTATGTCCGGCAGTACATTAACAGTAAGATCGAGACCCAGCGGTGTCAGGAGAAATTTGTGCTCGATGGTGAAGTCTGTCGATATAAAACTATGCGTGGCACCTGAATCAAACAGTACACGAGCAGGTTTGTTATTGAATGCAGTATATCTGTCACGACTGTGTCAGAGGCGAACGCTTCGTCTCGAGTCATGGCGTAGACGTGGCCCTGAGCATTGGGACGACGGTCTTGGCCATTTTGTTGTGCAGTCTGTGGAGCCCGAGGTGCTTGGCCCCGGTTTTGTTGGTGTTGCCGGGGGCGTTGGTTCGGCTTCTCTGGACAGTTGTATGCAATGTGGTCCGTTCGGCCGCACCCGAAGCATGCTCCACTCTTCAATCGGTACTCGTTAGCCACGTGCCCCTCATTATGGCAGAAATTGCAGACTATTCGATCCTTTGTCTGGTTGCCGCCTCCGTTGCCACGATTTTGACGCTTGTGCGCATTGTTGCCTCCCGTATTACTATAGCATTTTTTATTAAAGTGAACAGCGCCAGTAGTAGCAGGAGGATACTCGGACTCCAGACGGAGGTCATGGTTGAGTGTCTCTTGTATTCCGGCACCGAAACGTGGGCACGAATAGAGGAACACAGGCCCACTTCGAATCGTCGAGATCGACTTGTAGTTGTAGGTAGATGTGCTCCAGCAAATTTGGCCAATTTGTTGAATTCGGCCGTATACTGTCGTATTGTCATATTTTCTTTTCTCAACTGCATAAATTCGTTTTCTTTTTTCTGTCGCACGGCTGCAAAAAGATATTCAGTCTCGAGCACTTTTCTGAATGTGGCCCACGAGATCGCCGCCGTCTCGTCTTCACGTCGAATTGTCCGCTTCTGTACGACCCACCAATCATGCACGTTCATTCGAAGTAGGAGTTGAGCACACGCGATTTTCTTAGAACCTTCGACACCCAGAAGTTTGAACTTGTCTTCCAGCTCCTCCAACCAGTCGATCGCTACGGAGGGATATTATGTGCCGTTGAAGGAAGTGCGACAGCTTTTTGTGAATTTTGAAACGTCGAAGTTAGAACTTCTTGGTGTCGCAGGTGAGAGCACGGACGCCTCCGGTTCAGCTTCGTTGGATCGAACCGCAGGCTCGGTTACGGCAGACGTCATCGTTGACCCGATGCAACGGATGCTGCAGATACTCGAAAAACAACAACGCCAAAATGAGCTCCATCGTCAGCATGCGGAGGCCCGTCAGACCCAGTTCGAAAATTGGTTCGAGGCTCAATTCAAGCAGCAGCAGCTGAATACGCTCCAACAAATAGTACAATCGGTCGTGGCCAATAACAATTCAGCGATGACGTCTGCCGTAACCGAGCCTGCGGTTCGGTCCAACGAAGCTGAACCGGAGTCGTTCGTGCTCTCACCTGTGGCACCGAGAAGTTCTAACTTCGACGTGTCAAAATTCACAAAAAGCTGCCGCACTTCCTTCAACGGCACAGAAGATCCCTCCGTAGCGATCGACTGGTTGGAGGAGCTGGAAGACAAGTTCGAACTTTTGGGTGTCGAAGGCTCAAAGAAAGTCGCGTGTGCTCAACTCCTACTTTGAATGAACGCGCATGATTGGTGGGTCGTGCAGAAGCGGACAATTCGACGTGAAGACGAGACGGCGGCGATCTCGTGGGCCACATTCAGAAAAGTGTTCGAGACAGAATATCTTTTTGCAGCCGTGCGACAGGAAAAAGAAAACGAATTTATGCAGTTGAGAAAAGAAAATTTGACAGTACCACAGTATGCGACCGAATTCAACAAATTGGCCAAATTTGCTGGAGCACATCTACCTACAACTGCAAGTCGAGCTCGACGATTTGAAGTGGGCCTACGTTCCTCTATTCGTGCCCACGTTTCGGTGCCTGAATACAAAACTATGGGCAAGGCACTCAACCATGCCCTCCGTCTGGAGTCCGAGCATGCTCCTGCTACTACTAGCGCTGTTCACTTTAATAACAAAACGTCATAGTAATACGGGAGGCAAAAATGCGCACAAGCGTCAAAATCACGGCAACGGAGGCGGCAACCAGACAAAGGATCGAATAGTCTGTAATTTCTGCCATAAGGAGGGGTACATGGCCAACTAGTGCCGACTGAAGAGTGGAGCATGCTTCGGGTGCGGCCGAACGGACCACATTGCACGCAACTGTCTAGAGAAGCCGAACCAGCGCCCCCAGCAACACCACAAAATCGGGGCCAAGCACCTCGGGCTCTACAAACTGCACAACAAAATGGCCAAGACCTTCGCCCCAATGCTCAGGGCCGCGTCTACGCCATGACTCGAGACGAAGCGTTCGCCTCTGACACAGTTGTGACATGTATACTGCATTTCAATAACAAACCTGCTCGTGTACTGTTTGATTCTGGTGCCACGCATAGTTTTATATCGACGGACTTCACCGTCGAGCATAAATTTCTCCTGACACCGCTGGGTCTCGATCTTACTGTTAATGTACCGCCGGACATACCACTATAATTGCAAACTTAGTATACGGAGACGGAATCATCTGTATAGGTGGTCAAAAGGTCAGTCTTGATGCGATAGTTCTAGATATTAAGGACTACGACATCATTCTGGGGATGGATTGGCTCGGTCCGTGCAATACAACCATCGACTGTGCTAAAAAGATGGTCACATTTCGTACACCTGGAGTGCCTGAATTCTGCTATTCGTATGATGAGGCGTCGCCGACCTGCAGGGTGATCTCTACAATATCAGCTCAACGGATGCTGTATTCCATATGCGAAGGCTATCTGGCGTCCGTTTGAGACATGCGACATGATGGTACAAACACGGGTCAGACCAACGTTGTGGCAGAATTCCCTGATGTGTTCCCGGACGAACTATCCGACATGCCACATGATCGAGAGATTGAGTTCACTATTGACACATTTTCCAATACCCGACTGATCTCTAAAGTCCCGTACAGAATGACCCCTGCAGATCTTAAGGAACTCAAAGTACAGTTACAAGAGTTGCTCGACAAGGGATTCGTACAACCCAGCGTCTCGCCATGGGGAGCGCCCGTGCTGTTCGTCAAGAAAAAGGATGGCTCACTGCGTCTTTGTATCGATTACCGCGAGCTGAATAAAGCCACCGTCTGGAACAAATGCCCTATGCCCCGCATAGACGATCTGTTTGATCAGTTGCAAGGAGCTACGGTGTTCTCTAAAATTGATCTGCGCTCGGGTTACCATCAACTCAGGATCAAGTCGGACGATGTGCCGAAGTCCGCCTTTCGTACTCGATACGGCAATTACGAATTCCTGGTAATGCCGTTCGGCCTAACGAACGCCCCAGCCGCCTTCATGGATTTAATGAATCGGGTGTTCCGACCATTCCTCGACAAGTTTTTAGTAGTCTTTATCGACGATGTACTCGTCTACTCGAAGAATAGGCAGCAACACACTGAGCATCTACGGACCGTGCTTCAGACCCTTCGAGAAAATCAGTTGTATACGAAGCGAAGCAAATGCGAATTTTAGCTGAGCAGCGTCGCATTCCTCGGACACATCGCCTCACCCAGAAAGGAGTCGCATTTGAATGGTCAGACGACTGTGAAGCTTCCTTCCAGGAATTAAAACAACAGCTCGTCTCGGCCCCGATACTCGCACTTCCAGAAGGGACTGGGGGTTTCCAGATATTCAGCGATGCGTCCGATCAGGGCTTCGGGTGTGTGCAGATGCAGTGGAACAAGGTGATATCTTTTGCTTTCCGACAGCTAAAGTCGCACGAGAAAAACTACCATACTCATGACCTGGAGTTAGCGGGGATTGTGTTCGCGTTGAAATTGTGGCGTCACTATCTTTATGGCGTGGCGTACACGATCTATACCGATCACAAGAGCCTCAAGTATCTATTCACGCAGAAGGAACTGAACTTGCGGCAAAGGTGTTGGCTTGAACTGATCAAGGATTACGACTTAACCATTGACTATACGTCGGGAAAGAAAATGTTGTGGCGGACGCTCTGAGTCGAAATTATAATGCCTTGCTATCTATCGACCGCAGATTGCTATGCGACCTAGAAGAGATGGGCATCAAACTCCGAGTCAGATTCAGGAATGTACAGTTGGCAAAGTTGCTGTTAGAGCCAAACTTACAAGAAAAGATCAAGACCGCTCAGAAGGACGATCCGTACCTGAAGAAAATACGAGAGCTAATATCTCGATGGGTAGGACGACCGACTTTGAGGAAGATGAAACTGGCATGCTTCGATTGAAGGGTAGGCTATATGTTCCGGATAACTCAGAACTTAGAAAGGAGATATTGTCGGAGACGCACTACGCGAAGTACATCTTGCATCCCGGTAGCTCAAAGGTATACAAGGACCTCCGCACAAATTTCTGGTGGCACGGAATGAAAAGAGATGTGGCACTATTCGTGTCGTAATGTATGGCCTACCAGCAGGTGAAAGCTGAGCACCAGAGACCGGACGGGGAGATGCAGAATCTGGCGATTCCGGAATGGAAGTGGCTGCACGTATGCATGGATTTTATTGTTGGTCTGCCAAAGATGCTGCAAAAAAATGATACCATCTGGGTCATCGTCGATCGAGTAACCAAGTCAGCGCACTTCATTGCCATTAAAGTTACTTGGAGTGTTAATCGTCTGGCACAAATTTATCTTGATGAGATAGTACGGCTGTACGGAGTTCCAGTATCCATCGTCTCTGATCGGGATTCACGGTTTATGTCACAATTTTGGAGTAGCCTTCACTCAGACCGACGGCCAAACGGAGCACGTCAATCAGATTCTCGAAGACATGCTACGACTTTGCGCAATTTACTTCAAATCAAGCTGGGATGTTCATCTACCTCTAGCCAAATTTGCATGTAACAATAGCTATCAATCCAGCATCCAAATGACGTCATATGAAGCCTTGTACGGACGAAAGTGTCGATCACCCATTTGCTGGGACGAAGTAGGAGAGCGACAGATTCTCGGGCCGGAACTGGTGGAACAGACTGTACAAAAAGTTCGGCTCATTCGGGAAGCACAGAGTCTTCAGAAAAGTTATGCGGATGTTCATCGTCGACCCCTCGAGTTTTAAGAAGGCGATCACGTGTTTCTTAAAGTGTCACATATGCGGGCAGTGACCCGATTTGGTACAAAGAGAAAGTTGGGTCCAAGATTCGTTGGGCCGTTCGAAATACTCAAGCGGGTCGCCCCAGTGGCCTATAAAATTGCCCTACCGTCGGTGCTAGAAGGTGTACACAATGTCTTCCACGTCTCTCAGTTGCGGAAGTACGTGCATGACCCGAGCCACGTGGTAGATTTTGGTCAGCTGGAGCTGAAGTCTGACTTATCCTACGTTGAAGAGCCAGTTCAAATATTAGAACGCAAGGATTAATTGCTGTAAAATTGAACGATCCCTCTCGTCCACGTACTCTGGAGTAACCATTCGGTCGAAGAGTCGACATGGGAGCTTGAATCGGAAATGAAGGAGAAATTTCCTTCATTGTTCTCGTAGAGGTAGGTTCTATCCTTAAGTTTCGAGGACGAAATTTTTTATTAGTTGGTTATGGTGTAGTGCCCCATCCCTGCATCGTGCTCCATTTTCGTCCACGGGGTGCGCGAGAAAGGAACATTGTCGCTATCGATTCGGTCGGGACCGATAGGTCGGAATCGGTCGAACGGAAACGGTTGAATTAAGATCCATTCCCCGTTATGGAATGGCTTCTTCGAAACCAAGTCCCATATTCAGCAGATTGCGCCTCAAGGATTGGCTCTGCGGCTGAATCGGGAGAGACCTTTCGTTGCTCTGGTTTTCATGTCGCGCTTGATTTGGCTTTGGCTTTGATTTTCATAAATATGTTTTTGTGAATATTTCCGGTAGGTTTTCATGACTTGCGTTTTCGAGCTTCGCATTCATATCAAAATTTCTTGAATTACACAGTGTTCTAATCAGTTGATTATACGATTGCAGGTGATCGCATAGGCAACGTCAGCGCAGCCAACCAGTCCCTCGCCTGAAGTAAGTCTAAGACGAGTGGCTGACCTCCTTCACCTCGACTCTCTATTTCAAAATCAATATAAAGTTAAATGAAATGTTTGTCATCATAGTGTAGAATCAAAGAAATCGTGGCACGATTCTTCATGAAACACTTGCTATCAAACTGTCGATATTGAAAATGGAAAACGTGTTTTCTTGTGCAATTTCACTTATCTATGCAAAACAATGAACGAATCGATTAACATTTATCGCAACGACATGGCTAAGTGAGTAAATCGACTAAGTTCAAAAGAAAGGCTAAGTTTTGCAACTAAAAGAGAAATGGTAAGGTTCTAAAAAAGAGAACATTTTTCAAGACTCTATAAAACGGTCATTGGACAACTTATCGACAAGGTGTAGTTTTCTCGAACGGTTGCCTAGGCCAAGGAACCGATTCGGCCCGGGAGGAACAAGTATAGCAATCGCAAGCCTTACATTGGCGTGGGTTATTCGGAAACTTTCGCACATGGCGCGCTACCCGTCGCGAAAGGATCGCCGTCTAATCCAGCTATAGTCTGTGATAGCTTGACATTGCCAGTGACCTTCACACCCCTTCACTACTTGAACTAATGCACGTGCCATAGGATGAATATGATAGTACTCAATGTATACAATTTCATATGTTTGCCTCAAAACATGTTAACATGCAAATCAATCAGAATGGTTAGAAAGATCACAGAAATAGGTAGCTAACATGTTTATAAAACTGCTTGAATCAAATGCAGAGCTTGGATTTTAATTAGCCATATGCCAGTACATGTGATCGTACTGATCCTCGCTCTTTGCAGGTCCCATGAATCAGGAAGGACGTGCCAACTAGTTCGACGACGTTCGTGATTTTGAAGCTTCGGCCGCGCGTCGAAGACTTTCCTCGCAACTTCACTTTTGAAGACTCTCAACTGTCCAAGAAAGATGGCTCAACGTCTCTCCATTCCAGGTCACTGGAATACTCTGTTGTAAATTGAGGGATGTGTGCAATATATGGAACAGCTATCTCATTGGCACTCATTTGTAATTGAGTCATGTTGTAGCCCGCACGACATGAGTTTTGTACTGGAGTCTGTAAATAATGTATATTATCAATAAAGATTAAAGTTCTCTCTACTTAATGTGTGATTCAATTTGTCTGCTTGCTCTCTTAGATCTCATGTTTCGAATTACGTTATGACTATGCCTTGTGCAATTACAAATTAGGTTCGCTCGGCATCACGTCCGGGGGACGATTATCGATTCGACGGAATCGGGACGTGACACGTATGGCCAATTCATGATTTATAATGTGTGATTCAATTCGAAAGTAGATATGTCATCTCTGAATGAAAAATACATAAAAATGAATGAAAATACATAAAACAGTAAATGTATAAAATGAAGATAACTATTCTAGTCTTCAACGCAAAACAAATGGACTTAGCTAACTCATGATTTATACGTCTCCAATTTTCTCACTGTTAAGAAAGATAAATATTTTGTTGAACCGACTGTATTCCATATGGTGAAGATATGCTCATATCTGAATGTATAAGTAATTAATGGCAGGTGCATCTAAAAAATATATAAGTGTAGCATATCTTTTCCCAGCAAGGGACGGAATGTAGATCTCAACTATCATAACCAATTCTAGAAGGCTTATTTCATTTATTCAATTGCAAGCCATGGAATACCGAGGAAGATCAGAGGGACACCCCAGATGATGTTCTTGTGATTCCAGTTAAAGGATGCACTTCTCGTCCTTCGTCTTCTCAGACGCTAACCATCCAAATCTCCTCTTATGTTAAGCCTCTTCCTGCTGAAAAAGGGGAACAGAGGGAGCTCACCTCTTTTGAGCCTCTTGTTATCGACCTTCGTCGTAACAAGCCTTCTCCTTCTCTTTCTCCTTCTCCTCTTCTGGTTATCAACCTTAGCAAGCCATCGGCTAAGGTCAAAAGCCTTGTTGTAAATGATGATGTAAAAATAAATAAAATAGAATCTCCTTTACAGTATACTGATGTTATTTGTTATACTCAATGTTACTCAGAAATGCTAGATAACTTCGAACCACTCACAATAGGAGCAGTTCAACCTTTCCAAGACGAAGTATTAGTCGAACCAGCTCAAGATTTTTTCTTCCTAGTTCCTTCCAGGAAGAAAGATGAACTTCCTATACTTTTTAGTAAAGGAATAGAGCAGAAGACTACGTCCGATAGCGAGACTGAAAATGACGATAACGGGCGGCTACAACTACGATGTTATAGTCAACAATCTAAAGACATCATTCAAAAGATGGGCTACAATTTCAAAGCTGACCTTAATGGTGGAAAGAGAAGGCGAACTCCTATTCGTATCCCTACTCCAAAAGAAAAATCACTACAATACTACAGCAAAACAAAGCATGGGTTGGGCTATACTTCGCCAGTTACGACCCCAGACACTTCTGAGTCTGACAAAGAGGAGCGATCTAACTCTTCTGACTCTGTTTCATGGGATTCTGACATCAGTATAGGGTACGTCCATCGAGTGACTCTATCTTCTAATATGGTGACCGCCGAGTTCTCAAAAGACGATTGTAGAAGCATAAAAAATATGGGGTTCATGCGGATCACAACTGACCGTATGAGTACTTTGGGCCAAATTGGTCCGCATAAAGAAGAGCCACATGACAGACTCAGCATGTCCCCTACGGCCCATCTTCACTATCTCAGATTATATATTGAAAGCAACCAGATTGATTTGAGCCGCAGAAGGAAGAGTTACTTATGCGGCCAAGCTGGTCTGTCTTTCTGATAAAGCTGACAAACTCTGCCAAAACTGACAAAACTGACAGCTCTGACACTCTGACAAAAAGAAAATAAGACGTCCACGTGCCTGGATATAGTCATGCGGCCAGAAGGACTGCGACCTGAGTCGCATGAACCATAAGTGCTTCATGCGGCCAAGGGTGACTGTAACCTGAGCCGCATGAGCTTTATGCGGCCTAGAATATAGAATCTATGCGGCTCAAAAGTCCCCAAGCTACATGCGGACTAAGGGAGACTGTGACCTAAGCTGCATGAGTCTTATGCGGCCCAGCATGGCCGAACACTAAAAGACCTATGCGGCTCAAAGTAACTCGAGCAGATTGATCCTATCCTGCGATAGGACACGTGGCATGTCGATCAAGACTCAAACCCAGATTTGCTGCAAAGGAATCTCAATAAGTCACCAGCTGGCGGCCAAAGAGCGGGTCTTTGTGTGCTGTTGTAGCCACGTAGTCACGTGGCCTTCTATGCGGCTCAAGATATCTATCACTATAAATAGCAGGGTACCACACCCATGCAAAAGGCTGGCAACCTACGAAGGACAATTTCTTCAAGAGCAAGGACCGTGTCAGATAGTCCAAGGAGTAAGGCATAGTTGCTACACTTTTTCGAGTCTCCATCGTCGTCCCCCAGAATCAAAAACTAAACAATTGTACTTAGATTGTTTCCTAGGATTTCTTTCTAGGCTTTATTTTGTACAAGCGACTTTGCAATCAAGTTCAATTCATCGGTAATTCTTGTTCTTGATATTTAATGGCAAACACGATGGCGACTCTGCTGGAGACTTTCTTCTCCTCTGATAAGAAGTTGGTGACGCAATTCGACGCGTCCAAGCTCGGCTCTACACAGCAAATGCTCGTAGTTCGTTTTGACCAACGAGCATTCGAAGAAATGCTCTCTGAAGGGAGCGCCAGTCCGTCGCAGAAGCGAGCCAGCCCAAAGAGAACTCGCAGGACGTCGAAGCGTAAAACTGTTGTCTCCGATCAGGTTCTCAAAGAAGCTCATTCTGCGACCCAAGACGGTGATCAAAGCTCTCATGCGGCCTTGCTTCCGACTGCAGAGAACCCCACTGTCCCCAAATCCAGCAAAGAAAAACACGATACTGAGCTTTTGGGGGCACAAGGGAAATAAATACGGATGAGGAAGAGGCCGCATAAGAGAGATGGGCAGATGGCCCATACGGCAGTCAACTCTGGCCGCAGGCAGATGGCCCATACGGCAGCCAACTATGGCCGCAGGCAGATGGCCAATGCGGTAGTCAACTCTGGCCGCAGGCAGAGGGTGTAGCTCCCCTTCCCGGAATTTTGAAATATTTTTATTTTATTTATTTTGACTTAAATGGTAATTTTAGATTTTTTTTATAAATAATTATTTAGTTAATTATTACGGTAGATAACTTTAGCCATAGAGGAGTTTTGGAGTACAAGCCGACTAGGAATCATGACACAGATAGTGCAGTGGCGTGCTTTGACTAGTGTATTAGCCATGCCAAGGAAGGCCGAGCCATAGTGATGTCCTAACAAAGAAAACCAGGCCAAGTTGCGACTTAACCCTATAGAACGTTTTAGTTATTTATTAATTGTAGTATTGACCTGTATGAGACTACTTGTATCGATTTAGCCCGAGCTGGGTCCGAACCGAATCCAAGCCTTCGTAGGTATGTAGTGAGATCAAATACACTCATGTAGACATATTTCAAGTAGATGCAATGCCTAGTATTGGTATAATAAAATTTCGTTATTATTATTATCTTCATTGGGATTATTATTTAATATTATCATTCTATTGGTTATATTATTCTATTATCAAATAAATATTATATATGTGTGAATGTGAACGTATGTATATATAAATATATATTATATATGTGTATGTATAGAAGATACGTGTATATAGACAAATATATATATATATGTATGCATGTATATAGAAGAATATATATATATAGAGATATGTATATATATAAATATATATACATTATACGTATATATATATATATATATATATATATATATATATATATATATATATATATATATTGTACGTGTGTGTAAAGATATACGTATATATAAATAGATATATGTATGTATATACGTGTTTGGATATTTTAATGTATTATTTGATTGCTTGGAATAATGGTTGTTGTAGAGAAATAAATATAAATATATATATAGAGGACAAATATATAGATGTAGATATAAATATGTGTGTAAGTATATATATATAGGTGTATAGACAAAATTGAGATTGGTATTTTCTATTAAAAGTATTTAATTAGATTTTAGGAGATTTGTTATATACATAAAAATACGAATATTATGTGTGAATATATATAAATATATATATATAAGAATATATATACATGAGAATATGTGTATATAGATATATATATATTAGAGATAAATGTATTTGTGTGTATATATGAATAAATATATATATATGTATAAATAGAAAAAGAATAATAAAAGAAAAGGAGAAAGAAAATATTGGAGCACAGGATGATAAGCATAAAGGTATAATTTATTTCATTAATAATCAACATGTCTATTACATGAAGTAATATTTAAACAACAAAAAATGCCTACTCTAATTGGTTATCAGGGGACATCAATATCGGTCTGAGCTTGGGATTACAAGAAGCCGGGTTGTACCAGCACGTGGATGAGCTTAGAGAAAGCCCAGGCCCACAGGCCCAGTATTTTCCCCTCAGCCAAGTGCAATAGGCCCCGACCCCCCCTATTCGCAATAACAGCAGTAGTTATAAATATATATTCATAGAGAGAGATCGAGATCGAGGAAAAATCAAAACCTTAACGTCAGAACCCAACGCCACCACCCCAGCCCGGCGTGGCGCACGACGCTAGACTGCTGCACGCGGCCGCACAGGCCGTCGGAGGCCGACCACGGCCAGGGCCGCACTCGCACGCACGCGCGCAAGGAGCAACAGCAGCAGGGTGCTGCGCGAGATCAACTTCGCGATTGCTTTTCGTCGCGCTCGATCGACCAATGGTCGAACCGTCTTCGCAGGTTTGTCGACAACCTTACCCTCTGTTTTTCCTTTCAAATAGATTCCATCGTCATGCGTTAGATTCTTCGAAAATTCGATCCAAAGATCGAGAAAAATCTCAAAATTCGGAATATAGAGACTGTCCCAAAGTCCCCAGTTTGAGTCCGATTTCTTACAAAACAGTGATCGATTTCGAAATCCTTTTGAAGGCTTTTATTGACAACATGTAGGACTTCGAATCCCTTTTTACGAAATTTGATTTCATCGACTACGTGTGGAAAAATCGGATTCCGAAGTTACCGAAAAACCTGTTTTAAAAATCATAAAAACGCTCCACACGACGTGCGTCACGCCAATCCGGACGACGTGGTCGCGTACCGAAAGAATCAAAAGCTGCGTAACGACTTCGTGGTCGTATGGGCTTTGGCGGAATTCAAATTGGTCGCGTGTGCGCGACGAATTTGATGCGTATCCGTCGAAGTTCACCGTATCGTGCACTTTGTAAATTCTTTAATTACTTTGTGCACGCTCGTCAGATCGAGACGAAACTTATGCCATCAGGACCGTATTATTTTTCTGGTCCTGTATGCCAAGTTTGGTCCGATTTTGAGACAGTTGACAAAATCGCCGTTTTGCGGGCCCCGCGGTCCGACTCAACGGGTGATTTTGTGCACGGCCCACCGGAATCCAACTTTGGACATACGGTTGGGTTCGTATCAGAAAACCGGATCTGTAGACATATAGTTTGACGACTTTAGAGACCGTTGACTCTGGCACGCTTTTCGGTGCAAAGCGGGTCCAACGGCGGACATCATTTTTGTCCGAAATTATCGTTTTGCCCCTGTGTCCAGAATTGGACTTAAGGACATGCAATCCTAGCTAATTTGACTATTCTGAGAATATTGGTAATGTTTATTTCAGCTTCTGGGGACTGTTGTACGGGTTTTGACTATTGGGACACATTGAGATGTTCAGATTGTCGGTTTCATCAACAGAGGACCACAGGCGAGTACAGTTTATTGTCTGTATTTCGATATTGATTTTCACTATATTTCATTGATTGGCCATTGGTTATGTGATTATTTTCTATTATAAATTGTTGAGTCGGGAATGAGAAGTACCAAGGATGTGTGATCTGACCTTAGACCGTGTAGACCGTGTAGACCGTATTTATTATTGCATTTAATTCTTGTAGACCGTGTAGACAGTGATTTATTTATTGCAAAGTAGACAGTGTAGACATTGATTTATTTATTGCAAAGTAGACAGTGTAGACCGTGATTATTTCTGCATTTAAACTGTGTAGATCGTGATTATTATTTTGTAGACAGTGTATCTTTACTGTAATATTTTCTGTAGACCGTGTAACTGTAGACCGTATAATTGTAGACCGTGTAACTGTAGACCGTGTAGCTTTAGACCGTGTCGCATAATTGTCCCGAGACTGATCACGTATCAAAGGTACTTCTAACAGTTGGGGAAAGTATTTTGTGTCTATTTATTGCTATTGGTTTTCCGTATTTACTGTTTATTTTCAAAACTCATGATTGATGTCTAACCTTTGTTTATAGTCATTTTCTTTATTTGAAATTGCATTCAGTGAATTGTGCTCGTTCCATTCATGACTGGAAACCAACATTTTCAGGTTAGCCATGAATTCACTTAGCTTGGGGAGTGACAGGAATACTTGCAGACAAAGGCCTAGAGACTAGCTAGATAGTGGAGTTGTAGTCATTCATTTATTTGTACAAGTTTATATTTTTCTACAAATGTAAAATTTGTGATCATTGTAAGTTAAATTAATTATATGAATGAGCATTATTTATGATTTTGATCTTCATGGCCGTGACAGCGTTCTACCGCCGACACTGCGACGTAGGCTGGCTTGGACACGTCTCGTATCCGTTTAGAAAAAAAATGGGTGCGGGTCGTGACAAGTTTTTGTGGTGGCTCATGCAGGTCTGTTTTTGCAAATCATGCGAACTCGTGATAGTACTTAAGTTAGTTGTACTATTACGAGCCTGCGACAAGAAAATGCTCATTAACGAATTATGATTAATTTAATTTAAGTGAATGACTAGGGCTAGGAGTCCCCTATACAAATTTACAAATGGGTAGTCTAGGCCATGGAATTTAGATGAGGAGTCATTAATTTTGATAGTTTGTTAGATCCCCATAGGTACACTATTACCTCTTGATATGACGACACGATCCAATGTGGATAGATTATTCACTTGGTGAGACAGGGCTTCATAGAATTAATGACCTAACATTGATAAATTGTGCAAATCCTCATCCTTGTCTGTTAGACATCATCCTCATGTCTTAGCCCCAAATTGCCTATTTAGTTCCTATTTTGTCCAAGAATTATTATTTTATATAATTTCTGATTATGTTATCCATATACGGACCTTGAGTTAGTTTCGATTCAAGTTTTTCCTCAAAGGCTTGAATACACATGGAATAGTTAGAATGTTTGTATTTCTTTTGTCCTCAGTTATTTCTCCCTGTTCAATCCTTTATTTTAAGGGTTGTGACTGATAGGACAAATGTTTTCGCTTTATTTCATAGTCAACTTATTTGAATCTATAGAAGCCCATGAAGTTTTACATATATAGTTAAAAGAATGTTAGTTGACTCATAATGGCAGGACAGCAGCACACTGTCGCCATTTTATTTGAATTTTGGACTCACTGCAGCCAGCAGCGCACTGGCGAGACACGACCCTAGAATTGAAATTTTAAGGAATTTATAGGTTATAGAATATTCCTAAAACTATGGCTAGTGGTCCTCTTTGATCATAGTTACCCGGGTGTCGAGATAAGGTAGAGTATCTGATAGTATATCACATCTGAATCATGGAACCAAGGGTTTACCACCGCCAGGGTTTACAGACGAGGCAAAATTTTTGGTAAAATGACTTCAGACGTGATTACAATTTTAGGGTTGTCACGCCCCAGTACCGAAATACGGAGACGGACTAGGCCAGCTACACCATATGAGGTACGTAACGTCATACGGCGATCGTGGCTGTCGAGAGACTAGAGAGTACATGCTACAATCAAGTCTCCTATGGTCCCACAGAGTTCTATGTCTCAATCAATCAAATCACATCAACAAATAGATGAACATTAAAGATAAAGCAGTAAGGCGTCCCCGACGCTTCATCAAAATGATCATGAAAAACTAGCTTCATAATTTAGCTATCTCGAAGAGTCAGGAGTACAAAATTATACACAGCTGCAGTCTGTTTAATTATAATTATGTACTGACACAAAATATCAAGTAATCCGGCTAACAGGTGCCGGTGGCTAAACGCCGCAAAAGTATAAGCAGGAGTGGTGGAGAAGAAACCCACTCGAGTCCCCGAACTGCCATGCTCCTAGTATGCACCATGGATGTCAGGGAGGAAGATCGTGTCCTCAGGCTCTGCTACGGGATCTGGCCAAACAAAACCAGCGGGGTCAGCCCCGAATAGCAAGTACCGCCAAAGGGGCACAAGAGTTAAGATTAAAAACCCAGTTAATAGAATGATTGATAATAGTAATACTTATGTTACTATTATAGGGTAGCGCAACATCCTCGAACCCATATGGCACCCTTACAACCAAACAGGGACAAAAGGTGCCGCATGGAGTCGGGACGTGTCGTACTCTATAACTTTCATATAAGTTAAAAGGTATAAACAATAAAATCTCCTGATCGTGACTTCGGTCGATAGCCTATCGCAGCACAATAACCAACCCAACAATCAAACAAGAACATGGGTTGGATCATGTACCATGATAGACCATGTTCCTCAGTCATTCACAGAAGTAGCACTCCATAATCAGAATAAGTCTTCCGTTCATAACTTCGGTCCACAGCCTATCATAGCACGATAACCAACCCAACAATCAAACAAGAACATGGGTTGGATCACGTACTATGACAGTCCGCTTCCCTCAGTTACTCACGGAAGGTAATAGGATACAAGCAAGTCGTTTTCACGGCCAATCAAGTCTACGAGTTTCTAGTGGGATGAGGTTATCCTCGCATCATGTTATGTAGAAATCCTCAGATCGTATCTTTCCAGCAAGGCTAGCCCACCCAGGGGTTCGCGTAGACAGGTATGATTGAGCACATGTCCCTTGCAAGGCCACCTTGCTAAAATATATAATATGTAGCAGGAATTAATCGGATACAGTCATCCACTTGTTGCAGATGACACAGTATCCGTGGAGACCAGCCGGCGCGTCAAGACAGTATCTCAAGGCGGCTGGTGTAACACGATCTCGGGATTTTGCCCTCCCCATGCATCTAGTATATTTAGTTGCCTAATTTAACCCTAGGTGAAATCTTGGATTTTCATGCTGTGGCCTGCATGATTATCCTCCTAAAGTCGTACTTTAGTACGAGTACCCCAAAGAGGATCCATGTCAATCAGTATGTCAACATGTTCTACCCTCCTTAGTGTAATGCATCATTGCAAATACGCCACGTGGATTTACGAGTCATTTGTCGAGCATAAACAAGAACTGGGATATTCAGGTACATGTATCAGGTAGGAACACTTTGTTCTCCGGGTCATATTAGTGCTCATATCATGCTCGGAACAAAAGGCATAAGGATATAAAATGGGCATATAATATATATATATATAATAATAATAATAATAATAATAATAATAATAATAAGGTAACAATATAGGGCACAAAAGTCCATGCGGCTCAGGGGGAGTGAGTCCATGCGGCCGGGTCAATACTGGTTCATGCGGCTCAGGGGGAGTGAGTCCATGCGGCCGGGTCAATACTGGTTCATGCGGCTGGAACTATACGCTCATGCGGCTCAGAGAGCCCCAAGGCGCATGCGGCTGGAAAGGCGGGTTCATGCGGACGAACGGGTGTCAGCATATGCGGCTACGATCAGATGAAGTCCTATACGGCTGAGCATGGGCGATACATATGCGGCTGGGTGCAAAAAGAACTCATGCGGCTGCGAAGGCTAGCCGCATGAAGTCCATGCGACAGGGGCTCATGCGGCTGAGTCTGAACAAGGCTATGCGGCTCAATTACTTGCCGCATGAAGATTCATGTGGTCAAGTACTCAAGCAAGTCTTATGCGGCTGGAAGGACTTTCCATGCGGCTGAGCTCGAACGAGTCTCATGCGGCCAGAGATTTGCCGCATGAAGATTCATGCGGTCAAGTACTGCTCTTCTTCTCCACTCGTCCGAGAAGAGGAGCCAAGCAACCATGGCTTCCAAGCTACACAAAACCTTCATCCGGAGCCCAAATCGGAACTTCCTTAGGTCAAAACGGGGTAGAACAAAATTCTCTACAACATGGAACCATCAAAACTTGAAAATAATGAAGTTTGCTAGATCAAAACCAAGAAAATCCGAAAATGGTTAAAACCTAGATCTACAAAGATTAAAGCTTCAAAATGGAAAACTTCAAGTTCTAAACTAGTATATAATAAGGAGAAGAACATATTTTGACAAGTAATTTTGTAAGAAAACATCAACAACATTTATGGATCCATCTCTTGAGCAAGTTGGTACTTGCCTTGGTTGATGGAAGAAATATTTGGTTGGTAGAGGAAATAAATGAGAGGAAGTAAATGAGTGGAGAGAGAATGAGTTGAGTTATATATATAGATCTTGGACCCATGGGTTCATGATGAACCAAGGTGAACCAAGAATAGGTTACCCAAATGAGCCAAAATTGTAGGCCCAAATGCAGAAAATAAATTACGAAATAATATTTTGTCGAATATTTTTGGGAAATGCATGAAGAAAGACAGCATAATAAATATAGTATAAATACAAAGTAAATACAATTTATCGATTTACGTATTAAAATACGTATTCTAGGATCGGGGAGTGACATCTCTACCCTTCTTAAAAAAATTCCGTCCTCGAAATTCCAGCCAAGACAGGATAGTGAAATCAGGACAAGCAAGGCTCAATCATATACAAGTTAATTATCATAGCAGTTATTATCATACATCACAAGGTGCAAAACAAGCAGGTACAGATAAGCATGGAATCGTGTCAATAAGGTGCAAAAATATACCTTATTAGTCAAGCAAATGCGGATACCGAGATCTGATCTCGTCCTCGCGCTCCCAGGTTGACTCTCCCGGAGAGTGATGATTCCAAGAAACACGGACAAGGCTTATCGTCCGATTCTTGAGTACCTTCTCTCGCCGGTCTAAAATAGATACGGGTTGTTCCTCGTAAGTTAGGTCGGTACCAACGACTAACTCTGAATGATCGAGGACATGACTCGGATCCGGGACATACCCACGTAACTGGGACACATGAAACACATCATGTATGCCAGTTAACGAAGGTGGAAGGGGAAGTCGATAAGCCACATCGCCTACCCGAGCGAGAATCTTAAAAGGACCAACGTATCTTGGACTAAGCTTTCCTCGGGTTCCAAATCTAATGATACCCCGAGTTGGCGAAATCCGCAGAAACACTTGGTCGCCAACTCTGAACTCTAGAGGCCTACGATGCTGATCTGCCCAATGACGATGTCGGTCCTGTGCAACTCGAAGGCGCTCTCTGACCAACTTAACTATCTCCACAGTCTGCGTGATCATCTCTGGTCCCAACAACTTTCGTTCTCCGACGTCGTCCCATGCCAAAGGGGACCTGCACTTCCTTCCGTACAATGCTTCGAACGGGGCCATCTGAATGCTAGCCTGATAGCTGTTGTTATAGGAGAACTCCACAAGATGAAGGTGATCCTTCCAAGATCCGCCAAAGTCCAAGGTACATGTCCGTAGCATATCTTCTAACGTCTGAATGGTTCTTTCTGATTGCCCGTCGGTTTGTGGATGATAGGCAGTACTGAATCTTAACTTAGTTCCCAAACTTTGGTGTAAGCTCCGCCAAAAATGGAAAGTAAACCGCGTATCCCGATCTGATACTATACTAACTGGAATACCGTGCTGCCTTACTATCTGCTTCATGTACATTTCTGCTAACTGCTCAGTAGTCTGTCCAACTCGGAAGGGAAGGAAATGAGCGACCTTCGTGAGTCGATCTACTATTACCCAGACTGCATTCTTGCCAGCCGGAGATCTAGGTAAACCGGTCACAAAGTCCATCGTGATGTGCTCCCATTTCCATTCTGGGATAGGAAGCGGCTGTAGCAATCCTGCTGGTCTCTGCTGCTCGGCTTTCACCTGCTGACATACCAGACACTTGGATACAAATCTCGCTATCTCTTTTTTCATGCCATTCCACCAAAAGTACTGCCTGATATCTCGATACATCTTCGTTCCTCCTGGATGAATGGAGTAAATAGAACTATGAGCTTCGGACATAACTTCTTGCCGAAGGTCCCCACTCGGTACACAGAGTCTGTTTCCAAACATGAGCGTACCGTCTTCATGAATCTCTAACTCCTTCCTACGGCCTGATTCACTCTCCGACCGCAACTTCTGAATCTGTGGATCTCCTGCTTGTGCTGCCCTTATCCTCTCTACTAAGGTTGACTGAATCTGCATACTGGTCATTCTTCCTATATCCCTTGGCAAAACTACTTCGATTCCCATACTCTGAAGGTCTTCTAAAATATGCTTCTGCGAGGTCAGGATAAAGGCACTGTTTCTCCTACTCAGTACATCTGCAACTATATTCGCCTTGCCTGGATGATACTGAAGATCTAAATCAAAATCCTTCAGCAGTTCTAACCATCTTCTTTGCCTCATGTTCAAATCTCGCTGCGTGAACACGTATTTCAAACTCTTATGATCAGTATAGATCTCTACCCGATTTCCGTATAAATAGTGCCTCCACAACTTGAGTGAAAACACCAC
The DNA here is from genome assembly GCA_029216955.1 of Iris pallida. Taxonomy (NCBI): domain Eukaryota; kingdom Viridiplantae; phylum Streptophyta; class Magnoliopsida; order Asparagales; family Iridaceae; genus Iris; species Iris pallida. Next base: position 6,198,307 of record JANAVB010040218.1, on the reverse strand, counting down.
GGCTGCTAACTCCAAATCGTGAGTCGGGTAATTCTTCTCATGGTCTCGAAGCTGCCGAGACGCATATGCTATCACCTTTCCGTGCTGCATCAATACACATCCAAGACCCTTCCCAGATGCGTCACAATATACTGTAAAGCCTCCCGCTCCTACCGGAAGCGTCAAGATCGGGGCTGAGATCAACCTCTTCTTCAATTCTTCAAATGATGCCTGACAGCTAGCTGACCAAACAAACTCCACGTCCTTGTGCGTCAAACGCGTTAAGGGCGCAGAGATCTTGGCAAAGTCCGCCACGAACCTTATGTAGTAACCAGCTAATCCCAAGAAACTTCACACTTCTGCAACCGTTCTCGGGACTGGCCAATGCTCTACGGCCTCAATCTTCTTCGGATCTACTGACACTCCTGTCCCAGAAATTACATGCCCCAGGAACGAAATGTGATCTAACCAGAATTCACACTTGTCGAGCTTCGCATAAAGTTGATGCTCCCTCAATGTCTGCAAGACAGTCCTAAGATGTTTCTCATGCTCCTCTTCACTGCTGGAATAGACAAGAATGTCATCTATGAACACCACCACAAATTTATCCAAGTACGGCAGAAAGATGCGGTTCATTAAATCCATGAATACTGCGGGGGCGTTGGTTAGTCCAAAGGGCATTACTAAAAACACATAATGCCCGTATCTAGGTCTGAATGCTGTCTTCGGTATGTCTTGCTCCCGGACTCTTACTTGATAGTATCCCGACCGAAGGTCGATCTTGGAAAAGACACTGACCTTGCTCAACTGGTCAAACAGGTCATCAATCCTTGGTAGCGGGTACTTATTCTTCTCTGTTACTGCATTCAGCTTGCGGTAGTCGATGCACATCCTCGTCGACCCATCCTTCTTGGGAACTAGAATCACTGGCGCGGCCCATGGCGATTTACTGTCTTGGATGAATCCTTTAGACTTCAACTCTTCTTCATGTTGATACAACTTATCCTGTTCTGACGGCGACATTCTGTAAACTCTGTCTGCAATAGGCCTCGTTCCAGGGTTCAACTCAATGCTAAATTCTACCTCTCTGACTGGGGGTATCCCTGGGAGCTCATCAGGGAAGACGTCGAGAAAATCTTCGACCACTCTCGGAATCTGTCCTGGCTCTGACACTGCTGCTGAGATGACGCCTCCGGCCTGATTCTTCAAGGTTCGAGTAAAGATGAACTGCTCCATCCCAGGAATGCTGAATATGACCCTACCTCCTCTACAATCAATGGTCGCATGACTGTCTCTCAACCAGTCCATGCCAAGAACAACATCAAAATTCCCCATAGGGAATTCAATCAATGATGCGGGCAATAAATGCCCACACACCTCTACCGGACATGAAAAGCGCACTCTGCTTACTTCTACGAGCCCATTGCCGGTGAGTATATCCATCCTCTCCGGCAATGCCTCAAACACTAGTCCAATCCGTGTAGCATATTGTGCAGAGATGAATGAATGAGTAGCGCCTGAATCAAATAATGCTACAGCGGAAAATGAGGTGACGAGAATTTTATCTGCCACCACGTCACTAGATGCTAGAGCCTCTCCCAAGGTCAATGTGAGAGCCTGGCCCCGCGAAGCCCCTTGTTGCGGCCTTCCTCGACCATGCTGTTGCTGCCTCTGAGGGCCTCCGGCTTCCTGTGCCTGGCGGAACATCTGAGCCTGCGTTGGTAGACGCTGGGCTAGGGGCCTTACTGCTAATACTGGTCCTCCACTCGGGGTTGCCACTGGAGCTGGCAATGTTGGAAACTGCTGAGCTGGCCCTCCTGGCCTCTGCATCATAGGACAAGTGAAAATACGGTGGTCTGAACTACCACACCTCAAGCATAAGCCATTCGCTGACCGGCACACCTCCCTCGTGTGCCCTGCCTTCCCACAGAATGTACAGCCCTGGGGTGCTCCCTGACGCTGTTGCTGCTTCCTCGGCTGCTGATGCCGAACTGGCGCTGTATTAGTTGACACGGCCGTCCTCCGCGGCGCTCCTGCATCATGCATACGTACACCGGGTGCTGGTGCCGATGTTCGCTGCATTGCTCCTCCTCCAACCTGGGAATGAGATCTCTTCTGACCTCCTGTCCTCGATGCCAACCTCTGCTGGGTAAGCTCGTGCCTCCGGGCTGCCGTCAAGACAGCGTCAAACGTCTGGTAGTCGTGTCCCTCCACAAGCTGTAGTAGTTCCAAATGAAGTCCCTGCTGGAACCTCATAGCTTTCTCTGGCTCCGTTGCCACCATTGATGGTGCGAAACGGCACAATCTGCAGAACTCTGCTGCATACCCATCTACGGTCTTGCCTGCTTGCTTGAGACTGATAAACTTCTGCTGGAGCTCATATCGAGCTACTACGCCAAAATACTTGGCCTTGAATCTGTCACTGAAGGTGGTCCAACGAACAGGGCATCTTGTACCAACTTCTTCTGATGCCTACCAGTCGCGGGCAAGATCCTGAAGTACCAGTTTGACCTGATCAACCTTCTCATCATCTGGAACCTTGGCTGCCACAAGAATGGCTTCGATGTCTTGAATCCATGCATCCGCAGTGATGGCATCCTCCGTGCCATCAAAATACCTCGGGTTCAAGCGACGGAACCTTCCTGATGCTCCCGAGTCAACCCCGGCACTCCTCTCAAGAGCTAACTAAATCCCTTGGTTCAGCAACACGTTCTGCTCCTGCTGTCGAGTCTGTTGCTGTTGGTTAGTGACAAGAAACCCCCGGATGATCTCCAGGAGTGTTACGGCGTCTGGTACTGCCGTCGCTGCTGGTGCTGCAGGAGTTTCAATAACCTGCGGCTGCACTGCCTCTGGTTCCATTTCTGCTCGTACCTGCACTGGAGAAGGTTCTCTCCCCTGTTGCCGCCCAGTCGAGCCATGCTCTTGCTGCTCTTTCTCATGGGCCTCACCCGCTACTGAGAATGAAGCACCCCTATAGAGAAGAATATAAGATTATCAAGTCCGGACGAGGAAGATTTCGAGGATGCAAGTCAGGTTAGAGATCAAGGCAAGGACAGAGAATTCGAAACAGAATTTCAAGGGGAACAAGTTTTGATTGAGACTCCTAATAATTCGCAATATCCCACAAGTCTGTAAATCAGACCTGCATGGGCCACCACTAAAACCTTGTCAAGCCCCAGTACCAAAATACGGAGACGGACTAGGCCAGCTACACTATATGAGGTACGTAACGTCATACGACAATCGTGGCTGTCGAGAGACTAGGGGGTACATGCTACAATCAAGTCTCCTATGGTCCCACAGAGTTCTATGTCTCAATCAATCAAATCACATCAGCAAATAGATGAACATTAAAGATAAAGCAGTAAGGCGTCCCCGACGCTTCATCAAAATGATCATGAGAGACTAGCTTCATAATTTAGCTATCTCGGAGAGTCAGGAGTACAAAATTATACACAGCTGCAGTCTGTTTAATTACAATTATGTACTGACACAAAATATCAAGTAATCCGGCTAACAGGTGCCGGTGGCTAAACGTCGCAAAAGTATAAACAGGAGTGGTGGAGAAGAAACCCACTCGAGTCCCCGAACTGCCATGCTCCTAGTATGCACCATGGATGTCAGGGAGGAAGATCGTGTCCTCAGGCTCTGCTACGGGATCTGGCCAAACAAAACCAGCGGGGTCAGCCCCGAATAGTAAGTACCGCCAAAGGAGCACAAGAGTTAAGATTAAAAACCCAGTTAATAGAATGATTGATAATAGTAATACTTATGTTACTATTATAGGGTAGCGCAACATCCTCGAACCCATATGGCACCCTTACAACCAAACAAGGACAAAAGGTGCCGCATAGAGTCGGGACGTGTCGTACTCTATAACTTTCACATAAGTTAAAAGGTATAAACAATAAAATCTCCTGATCGTGACTTCGGTCGATAGCCTATCGCAGCACAATAACCAACCCAACAATCAAATAAGAACATGGGTTGGATCATGTACCATGATAGACCATGTTCTTCAGTCATTCACAGAAGTAGCACTCCATAATCAGAATAAGTCTTCCGTTCATAACTTCGGTCCACAGCCTATCATAGCACGATAAACAACCCAATAATCAAACAAGAACATGGGTTGGATCACGTACCATGACAGTCCGCTTCCCTCAGTTACTCACGGAAGGTAATAGGATACAAGCAAGTCGTTTTTACGGCCAATCAAGTCTACGAGTTTCTAGTAGGATTATCCTCGCATCATGTTATGTAGAAATTCTTAGATCGTATCTTTCCAACAAGGCTAGCCCACCCAGGGGTTCGCGTAGACAGGTATGATTGAGCACAGGTCCCTCGCAAGGCCACCTTGCTAAAACATATAATATGTAGCAGGAATTAATCGGATACAGTCATCCACTTGTTGCAGATGACACAGTATCCGTGGAGACCAGCCGGCGCGTCAAGACAGTATCTCAAGGCGGCTGGTGTAACACGATCTCGGGATTTTGCCCTCCCCATGCATCTAGTATATTTAGTTGCCTAATTTAACCCTAGGTGAAATCTTGGATTTTTATGCTGTGGCCTGCATGATTATCCTCCTAAAGTCGTACTTTAGTACGAGTACCCCAAAAAGGATCTATGTCAATCAGTATGTCAACATGTTCTACCCTCCTTAGTGTAATGCATCATTGCAAATACGCCACGTGGAGTTACGAGTCATTTGTCGAGCATGAACAAGAACTGGGACATTCAGGTACATGTATCAGGTAGGAATACTTTGTTCTCCGGGTCACATTAGTGCTCATATCATGCTCGGGGCAAAAGGCATAAGGATATAAAATGGGCATATAATATATATATATATATATAATAATAATAATAATAAGGTAACAATATAGGGCACAAAAGTCCATGCGGCTCAGGGGGAGTGAGTCCATGCGGCCGGGTCAATACTGGTTCATGCGGCTCAGGGGGAGTGAGTCCATGCGGCCGGGTCAATACTGGTTCATGCGGCTGGGACTACACGCTCATGCGGCTCAGGGAACCCCAAGGCGCATGCGGCTGGAAAGGCGGGTTCATGCGGACGAAGGGGTGTCAGCGTATGCGGCTGCGATCAGATGAAGTCCTATGCGGCTGAGCATGGGCGATACATATGCGGCTGGGTGCAAAAAGAACTCATACGGCTGCGAAGGCTAGCCGCATGAAGTCCATGCGACAGGGGCTCATGCGGCTGAGTCTGAACAAGGCTATGCGGCTCAATTACTTGCCGCATGAAGATTCATGCGGTCAAGTACTCAAGCAAGTCTTATGCGGCTGGAAGGACTTTCCATGCGGCTGAGCTCGAACGAGTCTCATGCGGCTAGAAAGGCCATGCGGCCAGAGACTTGCCGCATGAAGATTCATGCGGTCAAGTACTGCTCTTCTTCTCCACTCGTCCGAGAAGAGGAGCCAAGCAACCATGGCTTTCAAGCTACACAAAACCTTCATCCGGAGCCCAAATCGGAACTTCCTTAGGTCAAAACGGGGTAGAACAAAATTCTCTACAACATGGAACCATCAAAACTTGAAAATAATGAAGTTTGCTAGATCAAAACCAAGAAAATCCGAAAATGGTTAAAACCTAGATCTACAAAGATTAAAGCTTCAAAATGGAAAACTTCAAGTTCTAAACTAGTATAGAATAAGGAGAAGAACATATTTTGACAAGTAATTTTGTAAGAAAATATCAACAACATTTATGGATCCATCTCTTGAGCAAGTTGGTACTTGCCTTGGTTGATGGAAGAAATATTTGGTTGGTGGAGGAAATAAATGAGAGGAAGTAAATGAGAGGAGAGAGAATGAGTTGAGTTATATATATAGATCTTGGACCCATGGGTTCATGATGAACCAAGGTGAACCAAGAATAGGTTACCCAAATGAGCCAAAACTGTAGGCCCAAATGCAGAAAATAAATTACGAAATAATATTTTGTCGAATATTTTTGGGAAATGCATGAAGAAAGACAGCATAATAAATATAGTATAAATACAAGGTAAATACAATTTATCGGTTTACATATTAAAATACGTATTCCAGGATCGAGGAGTGACAAGGGTACTATAAAGGATAGGACCGTGCCATGTATGTCCCATAAGACCCAAAGCTAATACCAGTGGAAGTTCTGCAAGTTGGGTAGCAAGTCTCCCAATCCGGTATCCCGTGGTCCTTGTGATCTATTGACGAGATAATTGATTGACACTAATAGGTTTACCTAGAATACAGAAGTTAGAGGTCATAACCCATTAGTCGACCGAGTCCTTATGAATAAGAAGATAATAGGAAGACCGTATAAGCAAGAACACCGGGTAAGGTTTGATTCTCACAAAACTCGAACTACTTGTGTCTTCTTTCAAAATCTCGTATAATTGTATTCGACTATCTTAACAAACGCTACTGTTACAGCCTAGTTTTGCAAGCTCACTCTGTTCTCGAGCTTGATTTGAGGCATATGTTTAGTGGGGACGCCTGCTAACTTATTGTCTAATCAGAATCAGCGTATTATGGTCTGATCAACCATGATGCATTGGTTCGCTCTTCGTTTAATTACACTACGTGGATGGAGATATATAGGTATCTAGGATCTCATCCGCGACTGCTTTGACAATTTCTCTTGAATTATATGTTCGTCCTTGAATCACAAAATTGTATTAAGTAACATCTCCCTTGAATCCTTTATTGTTTTTGTCTTTCACCAATTTGGAAAGACGAAAGCTCGTGATGGTGGAGAGATACAGAGTATTTCCATGGCTATGATAATGGTAGGCACAAGTGTAGCTACCATCGGCCAGCCAGGTGATTGAGTTACTCGTTCTCCCATCGACCCTCAAACTACTATTGAGACTTTCGAGCCATCTGAATTTGAGAATGATTAAGGTTTTATCCTTAGTCAGAATGCCAACCTAGGAGACTATCTATTCCTAAGAAACCAAATGTGGTGAGTCTCTAATTATTTGCTGGAAGCTGCCTTAACTAGCAACCCTTAAGCCTTGAACCAACCCTTCCTCGACCGAAGCCCACAGTTAGACATGAGCTGAGTGGACAATAGGGAAATCATTTACCGTGACACTCATCCCGAGATTGGTTTCCAACAAATATTACTCTAGTTATGTAAATTTTATTATTAAGACCTAACTAGTGTTGGAACACCACAGTAACTAGCGTAGCCAATACCATAGCTTAAATACCCTGTCATATTATGATCTACCAGTTATCAACAGCAATGCACGATCACTACAACTCTTGTGACAATATTCTGGCAGGTTGACACAAATAGAAATTCATGACTCAGTTGTTAGAAATCTTGTGCCTTAGAGTTGGTTACCCCGTCGATAACTCTAGTATACGATAGAAGAGTAGATCATCCTATTTTATCGACCGTGTGTCATTGTACACACTCGTTCTCCATTTATTGAGGAACAATTCTTGATTTGACTTATATCTACCGTATTTTATTACGTCGCGCCTTATTCTTTAATAACAAGAGTCGAGGTACGATAACCGGACTTTAGAACTCTTCTAACCTCATTATTCCTAAGACCATGACCTAACTTCTAAGGTGGGTAGACAGTAAGCCTCCTAAAATTTTAGGATATACCAGGACTACCGAGTGATTAGAATAATTTCCATTAGGATGATTATTAGTGCCCTTGGACTCCCACTTCTCATTTAGATCCTTTGTGTCCCCGGCCGTGTCATTAATATTCGGAGCACAAGACCAGCCGTTACCTTCCAATAAATTTTATATGCAAGATCTAGACGAGTCCACCTTCATCTAAGTATATCATGTCCCACTCAAACTCGTCCCCTTGTACTCTATTTTTGGGGTACGACTTTCAGACTAAAAGGACTAGCTATAACCCTTACCATAACACCGGTATACTTTCTGATTCCCACTAGAGCCTCAACCCTGACTCAGTTCCTTCGACCCAATATACGATTGTGATCTACTCGAAGCCCACTACGCACATACGACTAGTGTGCCCCTCGGTAGAGGCCTCTTGTGTCACTTAAACACAGAAGTCACTGAAGGCGCATTTTGGGCTTTATGAACTTAGCTAAACAACCCGACTAGCAACTGGCTCAACCACTTGGAAGAAAACCTATTCTAGGTTACCCTAGCCTAGTAGAAATAGTTTTATCATAGGGATCTTGTCCAGTCCATATAGATTGAAGTCCAAGGCTCATCCAACCAACGATTGATGTCCAAATCGGGGAACCCATTAATACCCAGTAATACCCATTCATGCATACCACCATTTTTGGAATATATATAAAACCGAACTATTTGAGATAAGTCCCTATACCCTTTATGTTGTCTCCCCTTGTTAGAATGTGAAGTCGTTCGTAACCTTTATTCCCTCTACTTAGAAGTCGTGATACGATCTGGTATTGCATTTATATCTCTTACTCGTGTGTTTAAATAACCACAGAAAGGATCACAATCTCGATTTCTCAAATTCCGTTCTATTATAGAACCTTGTTTAGATTAATTTCGAGAACGAAATTTCTGTATTGCACGGAATGCAAGCCCTCTAAGAAACGAAGGGTTCCATGATTTAGCAAGTGACTGGACTAGAGTAGCACAATCTAGCAAATAAGTCAAGGGCTTATAACCTTTTTTTCTGTCTCCATTGGATACCCTCTACCGCCCTGAAAACTTGCTCGATTATTTTTCCTTATCTTCCTTCCTATTATAGAGTGATGGATGGTCATGCTTATTAGAATTTACCAATATTTCTTAGCTACTTGGGTAAATTCGTTGCTTATTAGATTTTGGGTTATTTGATAGATAAGGGAGGATTATAGAGGCCAAAAGCAGTAGATATCTATTTTAGCAAGTAGTTGGAAGATTATAAAGTTTTGGTGACATAGCTTTGAGGGAATAGTGTGTCCGAAGGTGGGTAGAAACCCTCAAGGATTCGTAGTACGAAATGACCAGGAGAATAGATGATAGCTAATGGAAACCGTCTTCTATCATAGTGGAGGGACCCTTCCCTAAAATTTCGAGGACGAAATTATTTTTAAGGTGGGTAGATTTGTAGCTCCCCTTCCCGGAATTTTGAAATATTTTTATTTTATTTATTTTGACTTAAATGGTAATTTTAGATTTTTTTTATAAATAATTATTTAGTTAATTATTACGGTAGATGACTTTAGCTATAGAGGAGTTTTGGAGTACAAGCCGACTAGGAATCATGGCACAGATAGTGCAGTGGCGTACTTTGACTAGTGTATTAGCCATGCCAAGGAAGGCCGAGCCATAGACTAATTAAAAGTATAAAATACAGACTCATATAACACAGATTTGCAAAGACTGAGCTGTCGTCTGACTTGAGTTGGATGTGGACGTCGTGTGTCGTATTGAATTAGTACAAGTATTATTTAGTCAAAGTTATCGATATTTGGTTGACTGTGACTTTGTGTCAACAATGTCCTAACCAAGAAAACCAGGCCAAGTTGTGACTTAACCCTATAGAACGTTTTAGTTATTTATTAATTGTAGTATTGACCTGTATGAGACTACTTGTATCGATTTAGCTCGAGCTGGGTCCGAACCGAATCCAAGCCTTCGTAGGTATGTAGTGAGATCAAATACACCCATGTAGACATATTTCAAGTAGATGCAACGCCTAGTATTGGTATATTAAATTTCGTTATTATTATTATCTTCATTGGGATTATTATTTAATATTATCATTCTATTGGTTATATTATTCTATTATCAAATAAATATTATATATGTGTGAATGTGAACGTATGTATATATAAATATATATTATATATGTGTATGTATAGAAGATACGTGTATACGTGTATATAGACAAATATATATATGTATGCATGTATATATATATATATATATATATATATATATATATATATATATATATATATATATATATATATATATATATATATATATATATATATATATATATATATAGAGAGAGAGAGAGAGAGAGAGAGATATGTATATATATAAATATATATACATTATACGTATATATGTGTATACATATATATATATATATATATATATATATATATATATATATATATATATATATATATATATATATATGTATACACACATATATATATAATATATATATATATATATATATATATATATATATATATATATATATATATATATATATATATATATATATATATATATATATATATATAAATATATTGTACGTGTGTGTAAAGATATACGTATATATAAATAGATATATGTATGTATATACGTGTTTGGATATTTTAATGTATTATTTGATTGCTTGGAATAATGGTTGTTGTAGAGAGATAAATATATATATAGAGGACAAATATATAGATATAGATATAAATATGTGTGTAAGTATATATATAAAAAAAAAAAATATAGGTGTATAGACAAAATTGAGATTGGTATTTTCTATTAAAAGTATTTAATTAGATTTTAGGAGATTTGTTATATATATAAAAAAACGAATATTATGTGTGAATATATATAAATATATATATATATATATAAGAATATATATACGTGAGAATATGTGTATATAGATATATATATTAGAGATAAATGTATTTGTGTGTATATATGAATAAATATATATATGTATAAATAGAAAAAGAATAATAAAAGAAAAGGAGAAAGAAAATATTGGAGCACAGGATGATAAGCATAAAGTTATAATTTATTTCATTAATAATCAACATGTCTATTACATGAAGTAATATTTAAACAACAAAAAATGCCTACTCCAATTGGTTATCAGGGGACATCAATATCGGTCTGAGCTTGGATTACAAGAAGCCGGGTTGTACCAGCACGTGGATGAGCTTAGAGAAAGCCCAGGCCCACAGGCCCAGGATTTTCCCCTCAGCCAAGTGCAATAGGCCCCGACCCCCCCTATTCGCAATAACAGCAGTAGCTATAAATATATATTCATAGAGAGAGATCGAGATCAAGGAAAAATTAAAACCCTAACGTCAGAACCCAACGCCACCACCCCAGCCCGGCGTGGCGTGCGACGTTAGACTGCTGCGCGCGGCCGTGCAGGCCGTCGGAGGCCGACCACGGCCAGGGCCGCACTCGCGCGCGCGCGCAAGGAGCAACAGCAGCAGCAGGATGCTGCGCGAGATCAACTTCGCGATTGCTTTTCGTCGCGCTCGGTCGACCAATGGTCGAACCGTCTTCGCAGGTTTGTCGATAACCTTACCCTTTGTTTTTTCCTTCAAATAGATTCCATCGTCATGCGTTAGATTCTTCGAAAATTCGATCCAAAGATCGAGAAAAATCTCAAAATTCGGAATATAGAGACTGTCCCAAAGTCTCCAGTTTGAGTCCGATTTCTTGCAAAACAGTGATCGATTTCGAAATCCTTTTGAAGGCGTTTATTGACAACATGTAGGGCTTCGAATCCCTTTTTACGGAATTTGATTTCATCGACTACGTGTGGAGAAATCGGATTCCGAAGTTACCGAAAAACCTGTTTTAAAAATCATAAAAATGCTCCACACGACGTGCGTCACGCCAATCCGGACGACGTGGTCGCGTACCGAAAGGATCGAAAGCTGCATAACGACTTCATGGTCGTGTGGGCTTTGGCGGAATTCAAATTGGTCGCGTGTGCGCGACGAATTTGATGCGTATCCGTCGATGTTCACCGTATCGTGCACTTTGCAAATTCTCCAATTACTTTGTGCACGCTCGTCAGATCGAGACGAAACTTGTGCCATCAGGACCGTATCATTTTTCTGGTCCTGTATGCCAAGTTTGGTCCGATTCTGAGACAGTTGACAAAATTGTCGTTTTGCGGGCCCCGCGGTCCGACTCAACGGATGATTTTGTGCACGGCCCACCGAAATCCAACTTTGGACATACGGTTGGGTTTGTATCGGAAAACCGGATCTGTAGACATATAGTTTGATGACTTTAGAGACCGTTGACTCTGGCACGCTTTTCGGTACAAAGCGGGTCCAACGGCGGACATCGTTTTTGCTCGAAATTATCGTTTTGCCCCTGTGTCCAGAATTGGACTTAAGGACAGGCAATCCTAGCTAATTTGACTATTCTGAGAATATTGGTAATATTTATTTCAGCTTCTGGGGACTGTTGTACGGGTTTTGACTATTGGAACACATTGGGATGTTCAGATTGTCAGTTTCACCAGCAGAGGACCACAGGCGAGTACAGTTTATTGTCTGTATTTCGATATTGATTTTCACTATATTTTATTGATTGGCCATTAGTTATGTGATTATTTTCTATTATAAATTGTTGAGTCGGGAATGAGAAGTACCAAGGATGTGTGATCTGACCTTAGACCGTGTAGACCGTGTTTATTATTGCATTTAATTCTTGTAGACCGTGTAGACAGTGATTTATTTATTGCAAAGTAGACAGTGTAGACATTGATTTATTTATTGCAAAGTAGACAGTGTAGACCGTGATTATTTCTGCATTTAAACTGTGTAGATCGTGATTATTATTTTATAGACAGTGTATCTTTACTGTAATATTTTCTGTAGACCGTGTAACTGTAGACCGTATAATTGTAGACCGTGTAACTGTAGACCGTGTAACTTTAGACCGTGTAGACCGTGTCGCATAATTGTCCCGAGACTGATCACATATCAAAGGTACTTCTAACAGTTGGGAAAAGTATTTTGTGTCTATTTATTGCTATTAGTTTTTCGTATTTACTGTTTATTTTCAAAACTCATGATTGATGTCTAACCTTTATTTATAGTTATTTTCTTTATTTGAAATTGCATTCAGTGAATTGTGCTCGTTCCATTCCTGACTGGAAACCAACATTTTCAGGTTAGCCATGGATTCACTTAGCTTGGGGAGTGACGGGAATACTTGCAGACAAAGGCCTAGAGACTAGCTAGATAGTAGATCGAGTTGTAGTCATTCATTTATTTGTACAAGTTTATATTTTTCTACAAATGTAAAACTTGTGATCATTGTAAGTTAAATTAATTATGTGAATGAGCATTATTTGTAATTTTGATCTTCATGGTCGTGACAGCGTTCTACCGCCGACACTGCGACGTAGGCTGGCTTGGACACGTCTCGTATCCATTTAGAAAAAAAAAACGAGTGCAGGTCGTGACAGAGGGCCCATGCGGCATCCAACTCTGACCGCAGGAAGATGGCCCATGTGGCAGCCAACTCTGGCCACAGGCAGATGGCCCATGCGACAACCAATCCTGGCCACAGACAGGATGTCTCACACAGCCATGTCAGAAGCTCTGTGTTCGACCGTCTCTCATGCGGGCCCGACTCCATGCGGCCCATTGAGAATGTGAAATATTCCAATATGGACTCTTCTTACTATGCGCCTTCAGGTGCTAAATCGAAGAAGTTTAGGACAGTGCGGACCCAACAAGCCCAGTCAACTGTCCAAGCTGCTGACCGTCAGCGGGTACCATTAATAGTTATACGGGCTCCTGATAGAAAGTTGTACAGAACCACCCGCGTCCAGTCCCCCAGGGCTAACGGACAGGATGGGTCTCAAAAGTCTCCCTCCAACGATCGAGAGCAAGTGCTTTTACTAGCCTCGAATCAGGGTGCAAACATGATACCTACGCACCCGTGTGCTCGGGATACCCGAGTCCACAAATTGGATGCAAAGATAGATCAGTCTGCTATCGACTTGCGAGAGGTGATTACTCACAAACGCAAGGAGGAAGAAGCAACCTTGGCATGTGATGGGCCCTTTCGAGACGTCGTTGCATGCATGTCATCATCAACTGCTGTTGCGACAAGTCGACAGCACCTGAAGATCGGCAGTCCGTTTTCCAACGACTGCACCAGCCAGCACCTGTCCGACAACCACTTGAAGAACATGTGCAAATTTTGGGAGATGAGGTATTTCCTTTCGCCTTTTGTAATTTATCTCGGAAGGTTCTTCCCGGTAAGGGAGGAAAGAAGACAGGCTCTTCCAGCCCGGCAATCTCAGCCAGCACTGCAAGGAAACTCTCATCTGGAGGATTGTCGCCGACAGCCACAGGGGGTGTCTACCTAGGCACTCGATCCAGAAAGAAGCTTCCAACACCCGGGGGTGCACCCTCGACCTCCCTGGGGGTAGATGAAGCTGGGGGTAGCAGTCCCCTTAATGTATGCGACAACCCGGTGTTCCAAGAGCGTACACAGGGGGTAGCGATCCACTGGAATTATGCAACGGACTTGGACGTCCCCGAGGATGACTGCCTTTCCCAAGACGATGCAGCTTCCTGTGCAGGGGGTGGCACCCCTTCTAAATCTGAGAAGGAGGACATTTTGACATTTCCCGACGATTTCTCGGTACGAGGGTACGACACGGAGAGAACCTCTTCTACGGTTCCTTCCGTGTCCACCCACGTGCAGATAGGGTTTCGGCATCACTGCCAGATGATGTCTCGTCCTATGTCCGAGGTTCCGTAACTGCAGGAAAAAGAAATGCAACTCTCGTAGTTTCAGAAAATGTCCTGGGTTCAACGTATAGAACAACTCATATCATCGACACGAGGTCAACGGTTTGAGACTAGAACTCGACACTGGAGGCTAAGGACGTAAAGCCGTGCTCTAATACTATTATGTCACACCCCGATTCCGTCTAATCGATAGTCGTCCCCCGGGTGTGATGCCGTGCGAACCTAATTTGCGATCGCACAAGGCATAGTCATAACATAATCCGAAATAAGAGATCTAAGAGAGCAAGCAGACAAATTGAATCACACATTAAGTAGAGAGAACTTTGATCTTTATTGCTAATAGACATCATTTACACTCCAGTACAGGACTCATGCCGTGCGGACTACAACATAACTCAATTACAAAAGAGTGTCGATGAGATAGCCGTTCCATGCATTGTACACATCCCTCAATTTAAAACAGAGTATTCCAGTGACCTGGAATGGAGAGACGCTGAGCCTTCTTTCTTGGACAGTTGAGAGTCTTCAAAAGAGAAGTTGCGGGGAAAGTCTTCGACGCGTGGCCGAAACATCAAAATCACGAACGTCGTCGAGCTAGTTGGCGCATCCTTCCTGATTCACGGGACCTGCAAAGAGCGAGGATCAGTACGATCACATGTACTGGCATATGGCTAATTAAAATTCAGGCTTTGTATTTGATTTAAGCAGTTTTATAAACATGTTAGCTAGCTATTTCTGTGATCTTTCTAACCATCCTGATTGATTTGTATGTTAACATGTTTTGAGATAAGCATATGAAATTGTATACATTGAGCACTATCATATTCATCCTGTGTCACGTGCATTAGTTCAAGCAGTGAAGGGGTGTGAAGGTCACTGGCAATGACAAGCCATCACGGACTATATAGCTGGGTAAGACGGTGACCCTTTCGCGGCGGGTAGCGAGCCATGTGCGAAAGTTTCCGAATAACCCACGCCAATATAAGGCTGGCGATTGCTATTACTCGTTCCTCCCGGGCCGAATCGGTTCCTTGGCCTAGGCAACCGTTCGAGGAAACTATACCTTGTCGACAAGTTATCCAATGACCATTTTGCAGAGTCTTGAAAAATGCTATCTCTTTACTAGAACCTTATCCTTTCTCTTTTAGTTGCAAAACTTAGCCTTTCTTTTGAACTTAGTCGATTTACTCACTTAGCCATGTCGTTGCAATAAACGTTAATCGATTCATTCATTATTTTGCATAGGCTAAGTGGAATTGCATAAGAAAGCACGTTTTTCATTTTCAATATCGGCAGTTTGATAACAAGTGTTTCGTGAAGAATCGTGCCATGATTTCTTTGATTCTACACTATGATGACAAGCATTTGATTTAACTTCATATTGATTTTGAATAGAGGGTCGAGGCGAAGGAGGTCAGCCACTCGTCTTAGACTTGCTTCAGGCGAGGGACTGGTTGGCTGCACTGACGTCGTCTACACGATCACCTGCAATCGCATAAGCAACTGTTTAGAACACTGTATAATTCAAGGAATTTCGATATGAATGCGAAGCTCGAAAACGCAAGTCATGAAAATCCATCGGAAATATTCACAAAAATGCATTCACGAAAACCAAAGCCAAGGCCAAATCAAGCGCGGCATGAAAACCAGAGCAACAGGAGGTCTCTCCCGACTCAGCCGCAGAGCCAATCCTTGAGGCGCAACCCGCTGAATATGGGACTTGGTTCCGAAGAAGCTATTCCATAACGGGGAATGGATCTTAATTCAACCGTTCCCGTTCGAGCGATTCGGCCGATTCCGACCTATCGGTCCCGACCGAATCGATAACGACAGTGTTCCTTTCTCGCGCACCCCGTGGACGAAAACGGGACACGATTTAGGGACGGGGCACTACAGTACGGGATTGCGTAAACGCATGCTTGACCCATTTAGATGGAACTCTAAATTCCTGAGTCAAGTAGAAGTTTATTCCGCTTTCTATGAGGTCGATGAATTGTTGCACATACTGGCGTCGAATCAAATCAAAATCAAGAATATTGAATTCCTAGACGTCTGCGGATACCGAGGCCGGGCAGGTTTTCGTCTGCATCTGAAATGGTGATCCCCAACTGGATGAGATGGAGAACGTCCCCCTCACGACCTTGTACTTATCCTCAGATGTGAGTTTGTGATACTTCTTCGATGAGTCTAATTAGGTACATGAAAACTTCGTGTCGATGACAGTGTAGGGATAACTGTTGATCAGGAAATCGATCAGACCGCACCAAAAATTGTATGTCCAAACCTATCTAATCACATTCCCAAAATTGGTTGTCTAAGATATTTAATTAATTAATTGACTAATATTATTTAATTAAGGTAGATTTGATATTGACAAGGATCAATGTCATTATTATAATATATTTTATAAAGAGTAATTAGATTTCGAAAACAATAGGAGATAGATATTCTAATAGGTCTCTCATTAGGGCGTCAACTTCAGATCTATTGTGACTATAATTAGATTGTCTTATCATGCAAATGACAAACCTATTTAAAGGAGCACGTACAGCCCTTTCAGAATTATTAAGACTATAACTTTTTGTTCAATTGTCTTTTCTCTCCGAAGTCCGACCCCTCCAACTAGCTATGAAGAAGTCAACGATTGTGATTAGACAAGTTTGGGCGTCCAACTTTAGGTATGAGTTTGGTCTGGTTGATTTATTAATCAATAATTATCCTACATTGCCATCGACATAGAGTTTTCTAGTACCTACCTATACTCGTGGAAGAAGTATCATGAATATGTCTGAGGAGAAGTACGACGTCGTGAGGTGGACGTGGACGCCCTCCATCTCATTCAACTACTTTCAGATGTAGACGAGAACATGTCCGACCTTGGTACCCGCGACGATGAACTGTACGTCTGGGAATTCAAATTTTGATTTGAGTCATCGACCTTCGCGTGCAACAATCCATCAATCTCCTTGTAGAGAGCGGAATATAATTCTACTTCACTCATAAATATGGAGTTCTAGATAAGCGGTTCAAGTACCCGTTTATGGAGTCTCGTATGGCCAATTCCGAAGAAGTGGGCAACAACTGGATCACCTTCCACGGCGTCGCATAATTTGATGAAGTTAATCACCGGAAAGAAACTGCGAAAACTCTCAATGGGTTCTTGGAAGAGTCGAAGAGGATCTTCGGGAATAATGTGTATGACATCAAGAGAATGGCGAGGTGTTGCAACAGATCATTTGTTGGAGGTCTCGAGCAGGTGGCACGAATGCTGCAGACGAAGAGGGAAGTTGGGAGAAGGCAACAAGCCGGATGTGATAGCATTGTCGTAGGACAAGCTTTTCTAGAATTCGGAAGTTATACTTTGCAAAGCAACAAGAACAAGATATTTTAGCAGCAAGTCATGCCGGAAGATTGTTCGGCTTAGAGGAGGAGGTCTACTAAGCGAGGATAATGTAAACCATCTGGCGATTGAAGTTATACTTTTGAAGCTTTGAATTAGTTTATTTGTGATGGCTAAGATTTATTGTAGTTTTGAGATTTTTTTTAGGTTTTATAGACTACCAATATGGTTGCGTCTTGTGAAAAAAAAAAGTTAAAGAGAAAAAAGTATTGGAATTTTTGAACATTTGGCGAGGAATACGAGTGATTGTAATTTTCTTTATAAGTAATTAGTGATATCTATTTAGGTTTATGTAATGATTTTCTACCGACACCTTTGTTATTGTTGTATCTTTGTAGTAACATGGACTACTCGTGCATGTAATTAAAACATCTACGATTTATTTGTAAGCATTAGTCCTGCAGGGGCCGATAGAAAACAAGTAGTAAGCTTGGAGATCCACTCTATTATTACTCATACTATGAATTATTGTTTCTTCTGTCCGCAGTGAACATTTTATATATATATATATATATATGTCCGGCGCTCGTAGCGCGAGTGGCACGAGGGGGGGGGGCTCTCGGCGGGGAGACCCGGGATCGAGCCCCCCCTCCCGCATCAACCCGGCTGGGTGGCAGTGGCCACGGGGTTGATGGGGATGCACGGACACATAAAAAATAAAAAATAAAAAAAATAATATATATATATATATATATATATATATATATATATATAGCAAATGACCTCTAGCCTAGTGGTTTTAAGAGAGATGCATGCGGCCCAAGTGGTCGGGAGTTCGAGCCTCAGTGGAGGCGAGTTCGCCACAAGTACCCATTGCTTCAAAATATATATATATATATATATATATATATATATATATATATATATATATATATATATATATATATATATATATAGTGAAGGTAAGAAAACACCTGACTTGGAAAGAAATCAAAAGAATGATTCAAGTAATCTGGTTCCAGTCTCCAGTGCCTTAAAATTGCAAGTGTGGCTGTAAGAGTCACTTGCGACAGCTACCCATCTTGCAATCCGAGCTGACATCTGACCTATATTCTTTGGTACAAATAATTTTGGAAATAGTTGTAGTAGTAAGAGAAAAATCAACCAAATAAATACAAAGAGAACAAGGAAGAACAAAGTTGATCAGAGCCAGTCAATCAAATTGTCTTTAGAGAAAGGAGGAGGAAGAAGATGGTGGTGATTTAGGGTTTGTGGATGGGGATGAGGAAGATGGTGGTGGTGTGTTAGGTTTTAGGAGGAAGATTGTGGTAGTTAGGGTTTAGAGAGGAGGAAGAAGATGGTGGTGGGTTAGGGATAGGGCGAGGATTGTTCTAAATGTGATTTAATGGAGGATAACAAAGTGAAACTACTTTAAAACTTCAAGATATCAATGTGAGAAAGGGTCATGCGAGAGTTGAAGATACTTTAGCACAAACAAGCCTTCCTTAAGTTCTGAATGTATCGATCAATTTTGTTATCAGATGGTTTATACTTACAATCTCGGGCTTATGGTTTTTAAGAGAATAATTCAAGATTATGGCATGTTATCATATGTTTTTGTTTAGCAAGTTACGTTGTCAATTTTTGTAATGCCCCGCTTCGCACGGTGCATTATGCTGAGTCGTTGACTCGAAGAGTTGCGTTGACCCGATTACGTATCGATGCGAATCGATACAAAGTGTTAAGTTGTCCCGAGCAATGCATCGAACTAAGTCGATGCGAAGAGTTGCCCTGTCCCAAAGAATGCATCGAGTGAATCGATGCGAAGCGCCGCGGTACCTCGAAGGATAAGTGCGTTGAGACGGCTCGAAGATTCTAAGAAATCGAATCGACCAAGACGCAAGTCCGAATCGATGCAAGTATTGATTTTAGTTGGTTTCATGTGCAGGCTATACGTTTACGCTGAAATGTTAGAGGTCGATCTTTCGCCTTATTCAGTAAGGGGTCCGCGAAAGCAAATCATCGCCTTGCAACGGACTGAGACTTGGACACGATAAGCCAAAACGGACGTATAACTCAATGAAGCACGAAGTGCTCGAATGACTAAGTCAGAAGAGTTGCACGTGCAACGAAGTTATGAAATCGAGCCGCAACGGCTCGGCGAAACGACAAGGCATATCGATTCAAGGTGGGGGGACATTGACTCTCTTTCCTACTCCGTCATGCTTAAGTAAAATACATATCATTGTATGCTGAGTTAACCTATCAACGCCACGGACGTGGCTCGATAGAGAGATAAACATAGTGCGTGTCGAACACTAGATAGAACAATTGAAATGAATCGTACGACAAGTGTACGAGTCGCTTCTGAACATTGAATATCGCAAAGGCGAGCGCCTCGGTGCGCAAGCCATAAGAACATGGGATAACTGTATCGACGAGTGCCCTAGTGCATAAGTCATTCTGTGCCCCCGTGCACGAGTTAGTATGTTAGAACATTGAAAGACTATATCGGTGCGAGTGCCTCAGTGCACGAGCGATAGAACATTGAATACCTTATCGAGGCGTGCCTCAGTTGCACGAGTCGGAAGGATGGAACATAAATATAACGCGTTGAATACTAAGTCGTAGAGTGTGGGAAACACGGCTTCGAGGCGTGCATTGAATGCACGATGCAAGAAAAGACGGCAAATGTGCGCAGCTGCACAATACTTACAAAAGACGGCGTCGTTGCGACGAGGAGAACAGTTATGGCACGGATGTGACATAACTGTCGATGCGGCATGGTGCCTTCGAAATGTTCGTGGCCTTCGGGCGTTCGATGAGAACATTTGGGCGTTGTGCCAATTGAAATAGAGATAAGCGAACTTGCTTGGTTGTATGAAAGATAAGATGCGTTGCATGGTCAAATGGACTTAATGACGTATTGCCCGTGCACGGGTGTTATCTTCCCTCGAACGTTGATCACTAGGGCGATGGGACCGTTCGGCCTAGGAGGGACTGCGATAAAATCGGTATTGTTGGTGCACTTCGACTAGACGGGTAGCGACTTTTTAGTGAATGTGATAAGCCACTTACAAGAGTACTTCGGGGGTCCTCTGATTGTGGTTAGTAACCGCAACTGAGTGATTGTCGTCTTACATATTCGATTCGATAAATATAAGTCTATTCTAGTCCGGAAAACTAGTGACCTTCATATAGTTAAGGACGATGGGTTTGGAAGTGCAAGGTATACGTATATCCTGCATGGATGGATCCTGAATAGAGGACACTTATAACATGTCAGGGAAAGCTGATAGGCGTATTCACCTTGTGTCGGTGCAAGGGCGAGTGCGTCGACTTGGTAAGTCGCGCCACGAAACAAACACGAGATTGCTTGCTTGCCTATTCAATTCGATAACATGCTTGCCATGATAACATGCTTTATGCTTTCGAATATGCCATGAACTCATCCTAAGGAGAACATAGAAAGAGAACTAAATTGTATGTTTGCATGAATCAATACAATACTAAATGTCGGTTTGTTAAGTGAGTTTTTGATCAGTACAGCGAGTACGAAAGTACTAATCCCCTACTAGTTTGCTAGCAGGTTCAGGGATTGGTCTGCTCGCGACGGAGCTTCGCTTGAACGTGTTGAGGCTTGGAATGCCGAAGCGTATTGTAGCGTGCAACCGCATTGACGCTCGGACAAGCAACATGATTGATGCGGCCGAGATATAGAAGGCATGATGTATGGAACGGTGAAATCTTTTGTGGGCAAGAGAGAACTTGAGTGTTGTAGCCAATCTGGCAAATTTCGTTGGGCTATCGAAAGCCTTTGTAATCTGATTTTGAATATCAATAAAAAGAATCGTTTCGTATACTCTGTTTTCCTTTCGTTGTTAATGTTCAACTCAAAGATAACAATTTGAGAACTTGTCATCTTGCCTTGCACGAGCGCAACTCCAGGCTCGTGCGGCATCACGTCCCCTGCGAGGACGATGATTCGGGTGATTCCGATTCGGGACGTGACAAATTTCGTGGCCGATTTTCTATAAAATATAATCTTTTTATCATGAAATCTTGTGACAAACTCGATTCCTGTTTTCTTACATATTCTGGTGATGAATTATTATATGCTGCATATATTTACAATAGATCTGACCTTTCCCATGGACTGGTGCTCAAGCTGGCAAATTGTCTCAAAAGCTACTAGACAATACATCATGATATTATGAAATAGAAACTGTGGATTCTTGACAATATTGGACCAATGGCTAGTGGAAAATAATTATATGGGAATGGGCTTAAATTATTTGTGAACTGTGAGTAATCAGTAGATAACTTGTAGTAGTTTGTAGAGGGGACGTGACGAATAGTTTTTAGTAGTTTTTCTCAGTTTTGTTTCAATTTCTGGTTTTGGGCGATACTACTGCTTTCCAATTTGTCAACAAAATGTTCTCAGATTAGCTCACCCAACTTTTTCCTTTTCTTTTTGAGAAATCCAGTATGGAACTTGTTGAATAGCACAGATACTCATATCCTTTACTTGAAATCTCTATTTGCCTAGTTGAAGTCATTCTTTGTCTGTATGTATGAATTTCTTTGTAGATAATTTCATGCATGTTCCTACAGCAGGGATTTCCTTCAGAAGTAGTTTCATGGATGTTCGAGAGAGAGATTAGAGGTTTATTTTGGGAGTGTGTTCACGTCAGTTATTTGTAATTGTGACAATTTTATGAAACTAGAAAAAAGTAGAAGTATATATTTTTTATATCCGACTTTGATTGCGAAGTTTGCTTATGAAACATCTTCATATTATCTTCATTATTGTTCCCCTTCCAAGATCGGTATGATCGCCAGTTGTTAATGTTAACATTAATATTAATATTAATATTAATATTAAAATTAGTATTACTATTAACAGTAATATTAAGATTAACATTAATATTAATATTAAACTAATTTATTAGGTGGAAAGTGTTGAGTAAAATAGTTATTGCCAAATGTCCAGTGTTTATTGGACCGGGCTCGCCACTCAGCACATCCAGTGGTGAGCCGGGAGCACCTAATAATTTCTCCATTGTGAGGAGGCAGCGGTGGTTGCTGATGGGAACGGTTTGATGGATGCGGACACTCAAATAATTGTTGAGAGGAATATTGGAGTACTATTGAAGCATGACGCGATTCGGTAATGATCGTATTTTCTTTCATTCCTAGTTAGGATAGCAAGTGGCTTGTTTATCTACGAAACTTTTCCTATTTGATCACACTAGAAGTTGTTCATTAGTTTCTAAATGTATAATTGTATTACAATCTATTTTCAATTAGTATAAAATATTTTAAAGCAAATTTATATTTGCAATGGTGAATATTTATTATAGTTGGAAGTGTGTAATTATTAGTGATCAGTAATTATTTAGTGGGAAGGTATGTAATTTACATGTTTTATATTTAGTTAATTTAAGTATATTTTTGTATATATGTAAAATTTAAAAGAAATGTAAAATTGACGAAGAACATATGGAATATAATTTTTTTTACTGTGAATCTTAGAACTTTTAATATTATATATAAGATAATAGTATATTTCTATTCTCGTGGTGCATGTACCATTTTATATAGGGGCCTCGCCCCTCTCATTTTCATGATCGTCACATGTTTGTCTTCTATAGAGAGAATGCACAGAACGGGTCTCATAGAAGGTTGCTACTACTTTGGAATAATCGTGACAATTATGCATTATTGGTTAAGGCAAATTAAGAGGTATCCATTTTTGGTAGTCATGTGGATATTTAGGGGTAGGGTTGCAAATGAGCCAAGCTGCGAGCTGCTCGGATCTCGGTTCGATAAAAGCTCGTTTGAGCTCAGTTCGCAAGCTGAGCTCAACTCCATTTTCGAGCTCGTTTAATAAACGAGCGAAGCTCAAACTTAGAAGTATTCGGCTCCTTTGAGCTCGCGAGCTGGCTCGTTTAGAAGCTCGTTTGTTCTTTATATATATATATATATATATATATATATATATATATATATATATATATATATATATATATATATTTTTTTTTTTTTTTTTTTATATATATATTAATTAGTGAACTTTTTTAACTACATTTTTATAAATAAAGTGTTAATATTATAGGTAATTGAATTCAAACATAATACTAACTAAATTGAAGTCGGACTCGTTAAGCTTGAAATCATGCTTAATGAGCTTGAAATCATGCTTAATGAGCTTGAAATAAAGTTGAGCGAACTTGAAATCAAGCTTAATGAGCTTGATTTTGAGCTTATCAAGCCAAGCTCGAGCTCTGGTGGAAGCAATAGTAGCAGGAGCTTCGACGACAGCAGTAGCAGCACAGACGACGAGGAGGGTCGGATCTAGCCGGTGGAGGAGGGAGGGACGCGGGGGGCATGTTGCGGCGGAGGGGGGGGGGGGGGGAGACGACGCCGTTGGAGGAAGGCGGGGGGGGGGGGGGGGGGGTTGTGGGGTGGGGTATGCGGCGGCGGGGGGACGCTGGTGGAGGATGGGGGAACGTGGGGGCGGGAGGACGCCGGTGGAGGAGGGGGGACGTGGGGGGTTGGGCGCGGAGGTTGGACGAGGGGCACATGAAAGAGGAGAAGACAATAGGAATAGTTTAGTATTAAAAAAAGATCAACGGGGTTGACCGTCACTCAATGACGATTTTTATCATAAGTGGAAGGTATCTTACATTTTGGTAATTGGGTGACGTGTTTCTTGAATATGTATAAAAAAAAATTGGAATACAATTCAAAATTTTTCTAATAAGAACGAACCTGGGGAAAGCAGTTGGGGGTGGAGTCCGGTCCGAACGAAACCGATCGGGCAGACCAACGGTCCAACGGCTCGGAATGATGACGTACAAGCTGTTAGCCATCGTGATGCCCATCCCATCCCTGCTGGAAATCCGGGAAGTAGCACATACCGACCCCCTATTTCCCAAAGAAAGAAAGAAAAAAAAAAAATCTTTCTCAACAAATTCTTGCCGTTTCTTTCCTCCAACAACTTTCAATCAAAAGGAAAAAAAAAAAAAAATCCCTCTTTGCATTCCCATCCTCTCTCTCTCTCTCAATTATTTCACAATATCATCGAGAGAGGGAGAGGGAGAGGGAGAGGGAGAGGAAGAAGAAGAAGAATGCAGAACAATTTCTTGACGACCATCCGCAGCATGAAGCTGATCGATGGATGCAAAGGCACCCAACTGTACGCGTTCCACCCCTCCTCCTCCTTCTCCCTCCGCTCCAAATCCACAGCGCAGCAGCAGCAGCAACAGCAGCAGCAGCAGAAGCCCGGCCACCACCGCCACCGCCACACCGCCTCCATCGTCTTCGACACCCTCCTCCCCTACGGGCCCCCCTCCCCCGACCGCATCGACCCCCCCGTCGACCCCTTCCTCCGCCCCGTCCACCCCGTCGACTCCTTCTCCTCCTCCTTCCGCTCCCTCTCCTCCGCCGATAGCCTATGCGACCTCCACCTCCATCAGCACTCCCTCCTCCGCTTCCTCAACGACCCCAAGCTCCTCCGCCGCTCCCTCCGCTCCGCCCGCCTCCACGCCCCCGACGTCCACCACCGCCTCGTCCTCTCCGCCTGGCTCCGCTTCGACCGCCGCGAGGACCAGCTCCCCGCCCCTCCCCCGCTCTCCTGCTCCCCCACCTCCCCGCCCCTCGAGTGCCCCCGCGCCGCCCTCTCCCACCCCTCCCCCGCCCCCTGCCCCTGCAACGCTAGAGCCGCCGCCGACGAAAATGCTATGGACTACGATTACGACGACAGCGCTGCAGAGGAAGAGGAAGCGGAAGAGGGAGAGGAAGAGGAAGGGGATGTTTGGTTCTGCATCGGCGAAGACGAGGTCCCCTGCGTCCGCCACAGGATGGCGTCCCTCTCGCGGCCGCTCTCCACCCTCCTGTACGGCGGGTTCGCGGAGGCGAGGCGGGACCGGATCAGCTTCACGCACAACGACGTCTCCGCGGAGGGCGTCCGCGCGGCGAACGCGTTCGCCCGCACGGGGTCGCTCCCCGCGGCGTCCCGTACGGAGACCGTGATGGAGCTCCTGGGGTTCGCTAACAGGTTCTGCTGCGAGGGCCTGAAGTCCGCTTGCGATTCCAGGCTCGCGGGTCTCGTGAGGACCGTGGACGACGCGGTGCAGCTCGTCGAGTTCGGGCTCTACGAGACCGCGCACCTGCTGGTGGCCGCTTGCCTGCAGGCGTTTCTCAGGGAGCTGCCGAGGTCGCTGAACAGCCCGGATATTACCAAGGTTCTGTGCACTCCGGAGGGGAGGGAGAGTTTGGAGGCAGCTGGGCATGCTTCGTTTGTGTTGTATTATTTCTTGAGCCAGGTGGCGATGGAGGAGGATATGAGGTCGAACACCACCGTGATGCTGCTGGAGAGGCTGGTCGAGTGCGCCGCTCCCGGGTGGCAACGCCAGCTGGCCACACACCAGCAGGGTTGCGTGATGCTCGAGCGCGGCGAGTTCAAGGATGCCCAGAAGTGGTTCGAGGAGGCCGTGGCCCAGGGGCACATGTATTCTCTCGTGGGCGTCGCGAGGGCTAAGTTCAAGAAGGGGCACAAGTACTCGGCTTACAAGCTGACGAATCGCCTCCTGAATGAGTGTAGTCTGGCCGGATGGATGTACCAGGAACGGTCCCTGTATTGTTCCGGGAAGGAGAAGCTCAAGGACTTGAGCATGGCTACCGAGTTGGATCCTTCGTTGACGTATCCTTACAAGTATAGGGCGATTGCGTTGGTGGAGGAGGATAAGGTCGGTGCAGCCGTTGCTGAGATCAATAAGATACTCGGGTTCAAGGTGACGACCGACTGTTTGGAGCTCAGAGCTTGGTTCTCACTGATTCTAAATGATTACGAGAGGGCCTTGCAGGATATGAGGGCGATCATGACGTTGGATCCTGGGTATATGATCTTCCATGGCAGGTTTCCTGGGGATCAGATGATTGAGATGCTTAAGGAGTATGTGCAGCAGTGGGATATGGCTGATTGCTGGATGCAGCTTTATGACAGGTGGTCTGCGGTGGATGATATTGGATCGCTAGCCGTGGTGCATCAGATGTTGGCTAAGGAGCCTAGCAACAGTAGTTTAAGATTCAGGCAGTCTCTTCTCTTGTCAAGGTAATGACCTTTACCGTTTACTATGTTTTTTCTTTAATTATTCACTAGCATCGACACGGACAGTTTTTAAAGATAAGTATTGAGACCAATTAGATCAAATTGAACAAGAACCTCCCGGTTCTTATATTTGATGAAGTATTGAAGTCAACATTCGGATTATCCATAATTTCCCTGTAAATGTCAATGGAGTAGTATAATGGGGCTTTATTCGGTCATCTGGGGTACTTTCATTTAGCTAGTAGATTGAATTGTATTGAGCATGAGGCACATCTTGATAAATGGGTGGATGCATATGCTATGGAGAGGTGGTCAAGAACTCGGGTTTTCAATTGGACCAAGAGAAATGGTAGGTCCCTTGCCCTCCTATACTCGAGAAGCTCGGCTTTAGCAGTGAATACAGGGCTAATAACAATTATGATTTGCAATCCTCACATTTTGGCAACTTGACTGTCTAGACTTCACTAGAGAAGATATAAGACTGTAAAACTTTTATCATTTCTAAATATGTAGCTACGGCTCTTCTCAGCAGTTGCCTAGTACAATTGCAACATCATTTCCCAACTTTGAAATTCAGGTTAAATTGCGAAAATGCTGCGATGCACAGTTTACAGCTGGCTAGAAATCATTCACAGCATGAACATGAAAGGCTTGTTTACGAAGGATGGATCTTGTATGACACTGGTCATAGGAAAGAAGCGTTAGCCAAGGCAGAAGAGTCTATTGCTATCCAGAGGTCATTTGAAGCTTTTTTCCTTAAAGCATATGCTCTAGCAGATGTAAGCCTGGATCAGTCATCTTCATCTTATGTCATCCAACTACTGGAGCAGGCTAATAGCTGTGCTTCTGATAATCTTCGGAAAGGACAAGTAAGTTTCCAGTAAAACAGTTTAAGAAAACATCAAAATCTTGATTTGTTTCTTATTTTGAAGTTCTAATTATCTTATCCACATAATAACATTATTCACCAGGCACATAATAATATGGGCAGTGTGTATGTTGACTGTGACATGCTTGATGAAGCAGCAGAATGCTATATCAAGGCTCTAGGCATAAAGCATACCCGGGCTCATCAGGGTCTTGCTCGTGTCTATTATCTAAAACATCAGAAGAAAGCTGCTTACAATGAGATGACAAAGCTGATTGAAAAAGCAAGAAATAACGCATCAGCATACGAAAAACGTTCAGAATATTGTGAGCGTGACATGGCGCAGAGTGACCTTACCATGGCAACGAAGTTAGATCCATTGAGAACCTACCCTTACAGATATAGAGCAGCAGGTTAGTCCTTTATTCTTAACTCAATTTTTTCCCTTCTAATTTAAATCTGTAATTTGAGATATGGTTCTGGGAACATATTCATAAAATTGTTTAGTTGCCGAATTTGTTTCATATAAATGATAAAGGAATAACACACGAGATAAAACATTTCCTAATAATGCTATTATTTATTTACTAGTTTCTGTTTCTATTTAGATAAAAGAAACTTACATTGGATTGCTATTATATATTTATTCATTTATTTATTCTCATATACTCTGTGTTGTAGCCTATTTTTCTTATACCTATTGTCATTGTACCCACATTGTGTTGCCGTGTCTGTACCGTGCAAAACAGATTTGAAAAAATATTGATGAATAATTTCTAACTATGATATTTTAGTTGCAATTCGTAGAACTCGTGAAGGCTTTCTAATGATCCTTGTAGGAAATCTCATGATCATGAGTAATATTTTCAGATGGCAACCTTCATCTAGATGTAAATACCGGTTGATCAGTTTCTTTTTTATTTTCGAAATTTCATATATGGGACTAGGCACCAAGCCCAAAAAATTGAAATTTGGGATAAAGGGCCTGTTATTGTATATATATGAGATTAAGCAATAACCCGAAGTACCAGGATCAAGGGCGGACCTACAGGACAACCAGGTGGTCCATGGGCCACCCTCAAATTTTCAAACCAAATTTAATATTGCAGCATACAAAATCGTTGTAGGACCATATGATGTCTTTCTTACTAGATACATACAAACAAACAACTCACACTTAAGGCAACCACAACTCCCATAGCATATAGCAATTAGCATATAACATACTAGTTAAGCCTTCCTCCATGTATTGTATATTTTAATTTTAGTGAACGACGATAAAAGATAACATTATACATGGTCCAAAGTGATACCTTCTCGATCCAAATTTGCATCTGGCGTATAATCTCTAAACATTTGCAACAATAGCCCTTTAATGCTTTTCAATGTTTTCATGTTCCTCCTGGCTCGTGGAGTAAACTAGAATATCATCTACGAACACAACAACAAATTGAATAAATGTTTGAATACCATGCTCCTCAAATCCATAAACGCAACCGAAATTTTGTCGATCCAAAAATAATACAAGAAACTCTCATGTCACAAAAGCTGACTTATGTACAACGTTTTCACCTTAATCTTCAATTTACGGTACCCGGATCATAGTTACAGGATCGCATACCGACTAGGACAGTTCCGGATATGGTGCCCCAAATACAGCGGCTTCCCCATCCCGCATAACCAAAAGTGGCGATCCAGACGATCTGGATCTTACATTCATGATGAAGTTCAAGAAAGATATTGATCAAATGGTAATAGAAAAAATAAAAATCAATTAATTGTCAAGATGAAGCATGAATGAACATATTGTTGTAGGATTCAATATGAATTCTTCCGTACTATACGCTCACTAATTGGCTTTAGCGGTTGATCCAACACACGCCCCCCACCCCCCCCCCCCCCCCCCCCCCCAAACATTTCATATACTTTTTTGCATTTAAATTTTAACTCTTGTTTTTACATTAAAACTATCTTAAAAATTTACAAGCCAATTTGGACCACCCTCATTGCAAATCCTGGATCCGCCACTGACCAGGATTGCTAGCCTTATTGGGTGCAGTTAGGATTTACCCATTTGTCACTAGATATAATATTCCACCTATGCTCTGTCATTAATTTATGTTCTGATTGCTGAGAACTATTGACGTATGATTAACTATTATGTTAGTCATTAGACTCATTACATTCTTATCACCTGTCATGTCTGAATGAGGAACTGCTTCAGTTCTCCATCTGCTTGGTGTCTTTGATATCCACTATTTTCTAATTTCGAGGTAATCTCCCTATTCAATTTCATCTTATTCCTCTGTCTGACAGTCAGAGGATAGAGTTAGGCAGTAAGATGGACCAAGTTGCTATTAGGTGATGCTTACCTAGTGAAGCCTTGAAGGCTGAAGCCGTATTGAGTTTCTTAAGATGAAAATAAGTAATTCTTTTTGGTATTAGAGTTAGCAACATCAAGGAAGATATAAGAAATTGAGATGGTTTCAGACTAACGGAACTACTCATCAGAGGAAAGGATGGGACCGTGGTTGAAGCAATTGCTAAGATTAGGATAATTTGAAAGGAGTCTGTATTAAGCAGTAAAAGGTGTATGTTATAGTTGCTACCTTTAAGAGAGATGGCCCTTAGCTGAGCTGAATTGAGCAAAAGTTCATGCAGCTGACACCAAAAATTGGGATAAAGAATTAATTGTTGTTGTTTTTGGTGTTGTATGGATAAGAAGTCTTCCAGCTTGCGATGCTGGCCACTAAAGGTTTTGTTAAAGACCACGAACTTAGAATTTTGGCAAGGTGGGGACATGAAATAAGGAGTTATTTGCTTATTTGAGAATCAGGAATCAAATTGATTAGTAGTAGGGTTAGCAATAGCAACAGGCTAGACTCATACGGGCCCCAATCTTTTCTATAGCCTGATTCCTAGCATGTAAAGTGATCGGACTAAAAATGCTCTACAAGAACTGGTTCCAGGTGAGAAATAAAAGGCCTGGATCGTGGCAGGGACCTGGAAACCAGTGCACTTATTTTGCACACTACAGCTGAATAGCCACCCTACCATTCGGTCTGTTTCTAATATATATATTTTTTGGTTACATGGAAAAGGAAAAAAAAAAACATGGCAAATTAAATGGGGAAAGCTAATTCCTATCCGACCATTATGTAAAGAAATCTACCCAACCATTATGGCACACTTCAACTTTGTAACTAAACATGCAACATGTATTAATTCAAATTCTGAAGCAGTTGCACAATAGTTATAAAAAAGATCTCTCAGCATGATCACTAGAAGGAGCATCCTCGGACTCCCAGTACAACTCATGCATGCAGCCAAAACTACAGGGTCGATGCTTCTCTTAACCATGAAAGTTAAAACTAGGTTATGGTCGCTGCAAGAGACACTGCTTTAGGATCGGCCAACCTCGCTCGCTACCTGTGCCCAAGTCCGTTTGAGGGAGGACTTGCTCGAGCGACTAAATCTCTCCCTGCACAACAGTTGCCAGGTCTGCAAGGAAATCAAGTGAGATTAAATGGATGATCATGTGAAATTGAAGAATCTGATAATAGTTTGGGCATCCATGGAAGGTTCAGCAAAAGGGACCACCTACTGCAAATTTGCTAAAAAGTGTTCAAGCTTAGAACTGAAAGATATGGGATACTACGGGAAGAAATCTAACAAGATCACAGATGGAGCACCAACCATAATGTAGTATATGACATTTGCTTTCTTCTTCGTGTCTTCTGTTATAGTTGCTCTAGACATTTTTCTTTGTACATGATCAGTCCATGTTTTTGTTTTTGTTTTTGTATGTTTATAACTTTATATATCAACATGTCGGCACAGAATGGACTATATTTGCAGACAATCATTTTTTGTATTCATATTTGACATGCTTTCAAGTTTTTCTTGTCATATTCTTATTATTGTTAGTTCTCTATGTACTAGTTGGTCAAGCTTAACTGTTTTCTTTTACCAGTTTTCATGGACGAGCACAAGGAAGAGGAAGCAATCGCCGAGCTCTCAAGGGCAATATCTTTCAAGCCAGACCTTCAGCTGCTTCACCTTCGAGCAGCATTCTACGACTCGATGGGAGACTCAGCAGCCACCTTGCGAGATTGCGAGGCAGCACTCTTTCTCGACCCAGATCATGCCGATACCCTTGCGCTCTACAATAAAGCTTCCAATCGAGCTCCTGACCTACAAACTGACCAACAAACCACGTAAAGGATCAAGAATTTGGTTTAGATAGACGCACACCCTGATTTAGCAACTGACTGACACGAAGATTTGTGTACATGAGACAACAAAGGCAAAGACGAGAGTAAACCTGCGAATTTGTGAGCGCGGTATGTATATAATAATAAGAATTTATTTATTGGGGGTTATGGTTGGTTGATGCCTATCAGGCTGCAGAGGCATTCAGTCGATGTAAAGATTTGTGTAAACATGAGATGCCGCCATGACCAACTCCTCCAGATTAAGCAGTTCTCTCAGGTTCTATGTATTTCTCTCCCATGGTTGGTTTTTTCTGACAGATTTGTATGTTCAATTAAAATTTCAATGGTATAGTGATACAAAGGTGGCAAACGTAAACACGCCCCCCCCCCCCCCCCCCCCCCCCCCCCCCCTTCTCTTGCATTATTGTTTACTAACATAGGAAGTACAAGGATGAAATATGTGCTGTGGGAAATTTATGGAATTGAACTGGCAGTGGTTACTGGTTTGATATGGTTCTCTCTCATGTGTTCTATTGTACTCAAGTCTCACTGTTTGGTTGGTAATGATGGTTCATTGTTTCTGATTTTTTTTGGCAGAACTCCAGTTACAGCAACCACCAGGGGCAATAATTGGAGAACAGCTTCCATGAGTCAAATGGAAGTGAGAAACTCGATGGGAACTGGACACTTCCCATCGAGTTTCCATGCTTTAGAACGAGAAAAGTGGAAATGAGAACTACTGTGGCTGGGATCAATCAACATCTTTGTCTTATTTCTTCTTGTTGTTGACACCCTATATTGGAGAAATTATTCGGTGGGACGGGCTCACCACGTGACAGTGTGTCATAGCACTATTGGAGGGACTCGAGGCTCACCAGTGCCACGTGGATTGCTAGAAAGAATTGGAAGCCAATTTAATGATGGTTACATATTTCTAGATTGTGTTGTTCATACTTTGAGAATAAGTACTTTAGGGTATGGCAATATGAAGTAAGTTAAGTGCTATTGATCAAAGCAATTGCTGAAAAGATGCTATCAAAAACAATAAGTTGTTTAGTAAAATATGACATTCATTTGTAAAATATTGAATTATGATAAAATATGACATTCATACATTATGGTAATTAGATGAGGTGTACATTGAATTATGATAAAACAAGTGGGGGCAATTCAAAAAAAGATTTTCCAGGACAAATTTGAAAAACTATTTCCACATTTGTTTAGGTTAAAAATTTATTTTTGGGAATGGTGAATATGCGGGTAAATAATTTACCCACAAAATATAGGAATCATATCCCTCATAAATGGGTGGGTATATTTTTTTGCGCGGGTAATTTTTTTCTCTCTCTAATACTCTTTTAAAAAAATTTCCTTTCCTTTTCTTTTTTTTTTTTTAATTTTTTTAATTTCTTTAATAATTTTTTTAATTTCTTTAAGATTTTTTTTTGGTTTTTATGTTTCTTTTTGTTTCTTAATCTTTTTTATTTTTTAAAATTTGTTTTTTTGTTTTTTTTCATTTTTTAAAAATCTTTTTTTCATTTTTTTAGAATGTTTTTTCATTGACATGGCGGTGGTCGCACAAGGAGGAGGCATGCTTGGGGAGCTCGAGCTCTTCCATGGGGAAAGAACCAAAAAAGAGGTGGACAGAAAGTAATAACATGCATCATAATACTCATAGTTGAGATATTAAGGGGAGGCTATTTTTATCATTTCATATTTTCTGTCAACTTTGTTAGGATATTAAGTTGTGTCTTAATTTTAACTTTAAGTTGTGTCTTAATTTTAACTTGATACCTCAATTGTTTCAGTTTTTCAATTTGATATCCTAAGCTTTAGAACTATCTATAAAATATTCTTGTGCACAAATTATCTATAACCAATATGTATGCAACTATCTATAAAATATAGAATACATAATCACTATAATGAAATATTAAATATAATGAAGTTATATTCCACTTCCGTAACGTAATAGATATCCATCATTCCATCCCCATCATTCTCGAGCCACCTGATATACTTAATTCCCTCTTTGGAGCCATCTCAACATAGTTTGCACAATCGTCTCAAAATGATGAGTTCTTAATTCCCTCCCCCCCCCCCCCCCCCCCCCCCCCCCCCACCCCCACACACACACACACACACACATAAAAGAACTAAAGCGCAAAATAAATTAACACATTTGATTACGATCATTGGCATTATAGAGTTTATGTTCTTTTTTTTTTATGGTGAAACAATTAAAACATCAATTCTCATTAATCATTGCTGTACAATCCTTTAACAATGCAAACACTAATCTTGTCGGTCATCATAGCCTTATTGATCCATTTAACATACAAAAATCTAAATTCTCCTATCATCGGATTGAAAGTTGATTGCTATTTTTAAGATTTTATTCTCATGATAGGGTTCAATAACAATTGTAACAATTCACACCATTTGTACAAATAATTTATAATTCTGCATTTCCAAGAGTAAGCATGAAAGAACACAAGAACGATAATATAAAAGTATACTGAGTAAATCTCTTTTATACTAATTTTTTAATTATTATATTGTTGGTTTTTTTTGTACGTACAATGTACATGAATTAAGGATATAATTGTGTGCTCTACCATTTTAAAGTGAATTATTTTATGAAGTGAGTTATATTTCTATTAATTTTCTCTGAGAAAGAAGTATTCTTTTGATTATAAAAGTAGGATTCAAAGAGAAGGCACAGCTCATTGTTAGAAAAAGAAAAAGAAAGAAAGAATCATACAAAGTAGAACAAAATGAAGAAGCAAGGCATTGCTTGCTCTCATAAAAGGAAAATATTCCATCTTCCCTCTTGTGGACATCCGATTATATAAGGATTGAGCATACTTATTCATTTACTACATTGATTGATCTTCAGAGATTGCAATGGGAACTGCTTGGAATTTGGTACCTTTTTCTTGTTTCAGTTTTTCTAATATCTTGTTATTATTTCTCTACTATGTTATTTATAATTCGTGTTCAACTACGGAATGAGTGCACATACAAGGCTCAAAAGAGCTATGAATATGAATATCACTCCGATAGGAGTTCGTGGAGTAAGCCGAACTTGACCGAACCACATGAAATATTACGTATGTGTGTGTTGTTCTTGTTGTTATTATTTGGTTAATTGTGTCTTATTATTCTTGTTGTCTAAAGATAATCGTTTGTAGCTCTTGCAGGACAACTTCCTCCAAATTCTTTTCTACTAATTGATGTATAACAATGTGTGTGTACAATATATATAAGACCATAAACAAGTAACTTATGACTTTTTTGTTTGGGTTATTTAGTAATAGAACTTGGGTCTCCATAATGTCCAACATTAGGATTTAGGTCTCCACAGGTCTCCAAATTGGTAACAGATTTGTACATCAACAATAAATATAAGATCCAAATTCTAATATTGAACATTATGTAGATCCAAACCATAATATTAAATATAATATGGGACCCTATTACTAAACATAGCTCGTGCCAACATATTCATAATTAAAAGAAGTACATATTATCAAACCATTTATAAATGGTGTTGCGCATGGGCGGACCCATGTGAAGGGCCACCCCAAAAATAAAATTTGATTTTTTTGTCTTCATATATATATATATATATATATATATATATATATATATATATTTTGAAACAATGGGTAATTGTGGCGAACTCGCCTCCACTGAGGCTCGAACTCCCGACCACTTCGGCCGTATGCATCTCTCTTAACCACTAGGCTAGAGATCATTTGCAATATATATATATATATATATATATATATATATATATATATATATATATATATATATATATATATATATATATATATATATATATATATAATAAGGGAGGTAGGGTGCCACCTCACGGGGGGGTGTCTACTTGTCACCCCCCATGCTATCATCAAGCACATGGGTGCATGATGATAGCATGTGGGGGGGTGACAAGTAGACACCCTCCATAGGGTGGCACCTGAGGGGCCCTCATCCTCTATATATATAGAATAAGGGAGGTAGGGTGCCACCTCACGGGGGGGGGGGGGGGGGGGGGTGTCTACTTGTCACCCCCCATGCTATCATCAAGCACATGGGTGCATGATGATAGCATGTGGGGGTGACAAGTAGACACCCTCCATAGGGTGGCACCTGAGGGGCCCTCATCCTCTCTCTCTCTCTCTCTCTCTCTCTCTCTATATATATATATATATATATATATATATATATATATATATATATATATATATATATATATATATATATATATATATATATATTTGTGAGTCAATTTATACTTAGTCCACCCTAGTCCACTCTAGTCCACCCCAGCTCAGATTTTGGTTCCGCCATTGGTGTTGCGATAAAAAGAAAATACTGATTTAGCGACGAAAGAAAATTAGGGGAAAAAAGAATATAAAATTAAAGAATTAACAAAGAAGACAGATACGATCCATGTTGATTCACCGGACATCCAAGATGAAAACAAAATTGGGAACTTGTCTGTTTGTGTGTTTTGCAAGTTGTTTCGTATGGACTGTAACATTTCGTCTATGGATGTGGATGACTTGTTACATTTTGTGTAGTGTTGTACTATATATTGCTTGTAAACGCTTTATTTGTTAAATTCCTCCTTCCACAGATTTTCTCAACAACAACAACAACAACAAAATCACAGTAGCAATTTGATCAAACCCTTTAGTATCACAAAAAATAATTTTAGTGTACAATTAAGATAAATTGATGTAAAAATATGTACGAAAACAAGAAAAGATTAAGAGAGAGAGATACAAGAGGTTTGAACAGTTTGGACATTTCAATTGCCCCGGATTAACAATAAAACATGTTAATTACAATATATTGCAACTTTTTCATACTGCATGCATGTAGTATATATACTTTTATAATCTTGTACCAATACCTAATTAAATTTAGTTGTTGTAAATAATTTTTTGGTTCATATATCTCTTGTTTAACTTTTTGACAAAATATATGTATAATGTTGGTACGTAGTGATTAGAGGAAAACACCGGTGATGGCCAAATAGGTGCTGTAACTTACGAGGTACTGTAACATACAAGGTAAATGTTCGAATATTTTGTTCTACTTTTTCATTATCCGAATTTTCATTAGTACCAATGATCATTATTTCTATTACTATTATTCGTATTCTCATCAAGGTTATCAATACCATCATTTTCATTGTTCTCTATATCAGCTAATTCTTCTGTATAACTTATTTCACCTTTTCATCGACTACATTTTCTGAAAATTGTTCATTTGAACTTGCATGTCTATTAATAATACATTTATCAAGCTTACCTTTTTGATAATGAACAAAATGTTCAATCCTTCTTCTTTTTTGTCTTTTTTCATACCCATTTTATTGTTTTCTAAGTAACATATTTTACTAGCAAATTTTTTTAATAAAATATAAATAGTAAACAAAAAATAATAAAATATGTTTTTTTTTCTTCTTCAAAAAGCACATTATACTACATAGGCTTGAAGTATAAATTATATTAAGATGAATGACTAGATGAAATAAATAAATTAATAACAAAACAAACCTAAAAAAAGTTTTATATTTAGAGAACATGGAATTGCAGAGAGTAGGACGAATCAAAAGAGAGAGAGAGAGAGAGAGAGAGAGAGAGAGAGAGAGAGAGAGAGAGAGAGAACAAAAACTGAATTATTTTTCATAAATTAAAAAAGAAATCTTTAGCCTAATAAATAGGAATTCTATTCTATGTTTATGTTTACGTTTTTTAGCTTAACATTTCATTTACTTGCAAAAAAAAGGCTTAACATAATTACTTCTAACAACTATTTATTTAATATATATGGATGCATTTAACAGAAAATTACGTATGGGGGATACAATTTGGGATATTTACATAGGAGATGAGGAATTTGGACTATCCACGTAGAGGAGGGGGGGGGGGGGGGGGGGATGGGGCGCCATTAGCAGGGGATACGACGCCATTGCTAATGGCACCCCAAGGGAAAACCAGTGGGACGCCATTGCCAATAACGCCACATAAGAAAAAGCAGTGGGGCCGGGTGCCATTGCCAATAGCGCCTCACTGGTAATTTGATTTGGACGCCATTAGCAATGACGTCCTACTGATATATTTTTTTGACGGTACATAGATTTTTTTTGACAGTACGTGGATTTTTTTTGACTCTACTATTAATAAATTTTCACAATAAATAGCAAGATAACTATGATTAATAAATTTTGACAATACATAGCAAAATAATTACATAGACAGCTACAACCACGCCTAATCCAATGCAAATAACTCTTGGGCACAACACGTCTGAGACCTAGTCGGTCTCTTCATTGCTCTATAGTCTCTGGAGGAGGATCTGAATCTGAACTGTCATGCATCCGAGTGTCCATCTGCTCTTGAGTTGGAAATGGAGCTGATGAAGCCGACATCCACTGTGTCTCTTGAGTTGGCATTGGAGCTGATGGAGTCGACAACAACTGTCTATACTGATCCATATATTCGAACCAATGTGTAGAACCGGCCTAGGAGTTCCCCTCTCCAGCCTGGTACAAAGTCCACTCTCCAGCCTGGTATGGACTTCCCTCTCCAGCCTGGTACGGAGTCCACTCTCCAGCCTGTTGAACAATCCCCTCTCTATACTGATCCACATAGCAAAGGCTCCGTATTTGACTAACGGTGCCGACTTGATAATCTGATGGGATATAGATTGAAGGCATATGGGGCACTAGACCATGCATAATATTTCGTTCCATAGTAGTCACAAGCCGTTGCAAAAGATCTCGTCCCTGCGGCCACATGTTACTATTCTTACTATTGATTGCTTGTTCAATTTTTTGACGATGCAATTTAAAATATTTTTCAATAAATCTACTAAAATAAAATGTTCTCAAAAGATAAATAAAGATGTACAAATTGGGCAAGACTGTCTAATAATCCACACATGCTACAATCATCTAGAACTCTATTCTGGAATCACAACTCCTCAAATCTAAATGCTCGGTTGCATACACGTGTTACTCCCCACCAACGTAGCATTGTCACCTAACCCTGCACAGTTTAAACCAAATGTTAGCAAAACACAAGGGCAAACTTAAATAGAAATAAAATTTAAACTTACTATCATCTAGATATTCCATTTATCGAGACATAATTTCTACACACTGTCTTTCGTATCTCGTCCCAACCATGAAGGAAACCTTGGATTCTAGATAGCCTGTGAGCTTTGCCATAGCTCATAGCCGATGAATCATCAGGAATTATTTGCACCATCCTGAATTGTCGAAGAACACGATCTGCTGGATGGTATATGGTTCTATATTGATATAAGATAAAAATCTATGCTGACTATATGAATACGACATTCTCTAAATATCGGGAACATCGAAACATATAATGTATGTCATCCATGTAACTTATTAGATCAATTGTAGATAATATAAGAAATACATAAATTAAAATACCTAGAAATATGAAACTATTTTACCTCAACATGCTGTAGAGAATCAAATTGTGCACTGTAAATGGAGACAACCTGACATCTGCAGTATGCCTGGTCCACTACATCAATCGTCCATCATCTAGCTACCGGAAAAAATACCAGTTTCACGACTAGTATCGGTCACCGTCTACCAATAGCAAAATACTCATATGACCAAACATTAGTAGAAATAACATGATAAAATTATATCCTATCAAGATACATGATTAATGTACAAACATGATAAAATACCTGTAGTAGTGATGCATCTAGTCAAATTTTTGCTACAATTCTCCACTGAGGTCGTAGACACAAACTCTGTCAAGGAGCAATGCAGATACACCAATATTTCTTCTCCCTATATATGTCATGTGCGTTCTATCAAAATTTTCAAATAAGGTAGAAGGCGAACACTTACTTTACAGCTAGCTTCGTTTGGAAACAGAATTGAACCACATAAAGCAAGTAGATACGATATCCTATAACAAATGATTTGAAATATTAAACTATAATTAGATAAAAATTCTAAGTATAAATAAATAAATTAAACATCATACATGATTGTCATATATGTTCACAAGACCATCAACAATACAGTCAACATCCATGAAGTTAGTGTGTAGCCAGCTTACGCTGACATATGATATTTTCTTCAAATATGCTGACGGATCCACACCAAGATAGTGCCTAATAAGACCAGCAATATATAATTGGTCATCAAATATATACGGTCACCTGAATTTAAAATTAAATTAATATCGTAACCATATCAAGATATCGGCTAATAAATTAAAATTAAATTATCTTACCTATAATAGGTAACCCTAGTTAGGTTTGCTACTTCCCAGAGAGTAACGGTCACTTCCCCCACTAGCAACTGAAAAATGTTACGTTGGGGCCACCAACGCTAAATCAGACTTAACATCAAGTCTCTGCCGTGTTGCAGGAACTGTAACTCATCTAAATAATGAAAGCCAAAAGCATGAACCAAGACCTTTTGGGAGGTAGTTTGTTGAGCTCCCGTTTGACATAGTTTGATGTGTTACGTCATTTACCATGTTCCCATAAGCGTACTTCATGATTATAATCACACAACTACAAATATAATTTAAGAAAGTAAATAAAATAACCAATAAAAATTAAATCAAAATTTTTATCTCTCCATTAAATACTAGTCGAGAAATATGATTTTGACGTTCTTGGATATCTTTGTGAGTGGTCGGTCCGCTGGAAGTACGGTCGCCGTTTTGTTCATCCATCTTACTCCTATTTCTTTCTTTCTCTCTTGCAATTTCATTGTGAGTGTGTGATTGAAAGCTCAACACAAATGTTCTCTTTATATAGATAAACCTTAATCCGACCACTAGGTTCTAGCCAATCACGGGGCGTCATTGTCAACGACGCCTCAATTCGACCCTTAGAATTATCACCAATTTCCCCCAAAAAATAGGCACGGGCCATCTTTGGCAATGACGCCAAAAATATGCAAGGGCTCGAGCAGAGCGCCATTGATCGTGCTGTGAGGCGCCATTGCCAATGGCGTCCAATTACTTTTTTCCATGGGGCACCATTGGCAATGATGCCCCACTACTTTTTTTCGTGGGGCGCCATTCCTAATGGAGTCCTATCCCCCCCCCCCCCCCCCCCGTTTGTAAATGGCTCAAATTCCTTCTCTCCAATGTAAATACCCCAAATTCCATCCCTCCGTACGTAATTTTTTTGTACATTTAATCATAGATTGATTTTCCATGTTTTTCGACTTTCTTAATCATACTTGTGGGATGTATTTTTCTTTTACTAGTAACTAATATATTAATTATCAATTTGTCATTATTAGTCATAATATTTATGTAATTAGTTTTGTATTTTGGTTCATTGATTAACAATATATTCTTTGACTTCTTAATAAATTTGATTTCCAACACACACACACACACACACACACACACACATATATATATATATATATATATATATATATATATATATATATATATATATATATATATATATATATATATTTGTGGGCCCTATAAGCTTTGGGTTCTAGAACGCCCATGTCCAGAGCGGACCTTGATTAAGAGACTGATATAAGAGGTTCGAACAATTTGGACATTCCAATTACGCCCATGTCCAGAGCGGACCTTGATTAAGAGACTGATATAAGAGGTTCGAACAATTTGGACATTCCAATTGCGGGTTAATTTTTTTTACATACTGCATGCATATTATAAGTAGTCATGAACTACATTTATGAACTTGTCCCATAAAAGTTGGTGCAGTCTACACAAAGAGGATATTTGATTTTATTGGATGAATATTCAACTTCTTTCACTTGCAATTTTTCTTACTACAAAACACTTGCATACATAGCTATTTATAGGATTCAAGATACATCAAGCATAATGAATATGACTATTAGATTTACCTAAATGCATTCATGCATGCATACAATGAACTTGACTCATTGGGAAAAGCAATTTTGTTTAGTTTTCCAACGATGCCTCCCGTACCCCAAATTTGTTTTTGATGCCTAAAGCTTCGACATTTCTTCTAAAGACTTGTCCTCTCCTAGGGGTTTTGTAAACACATCTGCAAGTTGTTCTTCAGTTCTACAATATTCAATGTTAATTTCTCCTCCATGAACAAGTTATCTTAGGAAGCGAAATCGCATGTGAATATGTTTTGTCCTTCTATGTAGGACTGGATCCTTTGAGACAGAGATAGCTGGACTGTTGTCACAACAAATTGTTGTTGGTCCTTCTTACTTGAACTTCATGCTTTTCAATACATCTTTCAGCCAAATAATTTGACATGCAGTAGAGGATGCAACAATATATTCCGCATATGTGGTAGAAAGTGCCACAATTGGCTGCTTCTTTGAACTCCATGAACTGTTGTCACAACAAATTATTGTCGATCCTTCTTGCTTGAACTTCATGCTTTTTAATACACCTTTCAGCCAAATACTTTGACATGCAGTAGAAGATGTAGCAATATATTCTGTCATTTTTGTAGAAAGTTCCACAATTGGCTGCTTCTTTGAACTCGATGAAATTGTTCCACTGCCAAGGTTGAAGACAGATCCAGAGGTGCTTCGAGCAGCATCAATACTTCCTCCCTAATCGCTGTTAGTAATAACCGACAAGATTGACAGTAACATTAGCTTGATAAAATATCCCATAATCAATAGTTTCTTTGATATATCATAATATCCTTTTAGCCGCTTTTCAAAGATTTGAATAAGGCTTCTCCATGAATCGGCTTACCAGACTTACTGCAAACTCGATATCAGGTCTTGTGGCAGTCAAGTACATCAGATTTTCTACTAAACTTCGGAACATAGTGGAGTTAATAATGTTTCCTTCACCATTTTTACTTAATTTTAGTACTGCTACGTACGGAGAAGAGACTGGATTTCCATTCTCCATCTTAATTTTTTTCAAGATTTCTTTTGCATAGCTTTCTTGTGGAATGAAAATACCTTTCATGAATTGATGAGCCTCAATACCAAAAAAATGATATAATTCTTCCAAATCAATCATCTCAAATTCCTTCATAATGGAAAGCTTAAATTCCTTCAGCATTTCTATATTCTTGTGAAGATAAGATCATCAACATAAAGACTTACTATAATGAAGCTTCATCTGATATTTCTTTGGTGTAGAGAGTGTGCTCATATGGACAGTTTTGAAATCATGTTTTTTGAAGTATCAGTTTATACGACTATACACCCTTGGAGATTGTTTAAGACCATCTATAATGCTTTTTTAGTTTAAAAACTTTGTCTTCTTCTCCTTTCTTCATAAAACCAAGAGTTTGTTCAAGATATACCTCTTCTTCAAGAATGTCATTTAAGAATGCCGACTTCACATCTATTTGGAATATTTTTCAATTGTTTTGAGCTGCAAAAGATATCATTAGTCTAACAGTCTTAAACATGAGCAAAAACTCTGTGCAGTCTTCTCCTTCCTTTTGTTTGTATCATTTTGCTACAAGCCTTACTTTGTACTTGTTGGTTGAACCATCAGGATTCTTCTTGAGTTTGTACACCAATTTCACACCAATGAATATCTTGTGTGATGGAAAATTGATTTGTGAGCTCCCATGTATCATTCTTCTCAATAGACTTCATCTCCATCGTTGTTTGTCTCCAAGCTTCTTCTTTATTTGCTTCTTCAAATGAAATTGGATTTTCACCTGCAAAGAAAGCAAAATAGACAATATATATCGTTTCATTCAACTTCCTCGGTTAAGTTACAAAGTTCTTGTATACTTCTTATTTTTTTAGGAGGTCTTTGATAGACTCTTCTCTTGGTAAAGTTTGCGATGCACTTTCAGTTTGAGAGCCAACTCCTTCACCTTCTTGTATAAGAGTATGAGTTGTACTTGTATTACCTTCATAGGTTGAAGCTTCCTCAAATTGAACATCTCAATTGATCACTATCTTCTTTGTTGTTGGATTATATAACTTGTAGACTTTGTTTCTTTCACTATAGCTAACAAATATACTTTTTT
Organism: Iris pallida; assembly: GCA_029216955.1. NCBI lineage: Eukaryota > Viridiplantae > Streptophyta > Magnoliopsida > Asparagales > Iridaceae > Iris > Iris pallida. Next base: position 6,154,322 of record JANAVB010040218.1, on the reverse strand, counting down.
GCTTTGTTATTGACCTTGGACCTTGTAGCATCAGGAATGTGTGCATAACAATACTTCAACAAATTCTCAAGTGTTGAACACTTGGCTTCAATCCATGCTTCATGAGGTGTGATGTTACTTAAACTCTTCTTTGGTGATCTGTTTATCAAGTAAACCAAACAAGAAATAGCTTCGGCCCTTAGTTCTTTGTCCAGCTTCCTAATATCTACTATAAGCATACACCTCACCATGTCCATAATAGTGTGATTCTTTCTTTCAGAAACACCATTTTGTTGTGGTATATATCAAGCTATCAGTTGATGCTTTATTCCATGATCTCCGCAGAATTTTGAAATTCATGATTTGAAAGACATTCACCAACGATCAATTCTCAAAGTTCGTATATGAAGGCTAGAAAAATTTTCAACTTCAACTTTGAAATCTTTAAAGGCTTGAGAAGCATCATATTTTTCTTTGAGGTAATAAGTTCGTACTTTTCTTGAGTAATTATCAATAAAGGAGATAAAATATAGATTACCTCCATGAGATGGAACTAATATTGGTCCACATAAATATGAATGAACAAGTTGAAGTGGCTTCTTGGCTCACCATGTGGACTGCAACGGGAATGAAGATTCGTGAAGCGTCCCGATATTTGACAATCTTTACAAACATTATTGATAGAATAGTTTTAAGGCAACCCTTTGACCATCTCGTTTGTCACTAACCGTTTCAAGCTTCCATAGTTTAAATGACCAAACCTGCCATGCCATAGCTTTGAGCTTCCACTATCAACACTACTGAAACAAGAGAAGCTGGAAGTCTGCAGTCTTAGAGGAAACAAATTATTTTCTGCAATACCATTCTTCGCAAAAGGTCGACTGTTCTTCGACAAAAAACAAGCATTGTTTCGAAAATGAATCTCAAACCCTTTTCTTAAGAGATGACCATCACTTAGAAGATTGCTTTTTAGCCCTGTGATGTAGTATACAACTTCCATCTTCTCAATACTTCCTAATTTTGTTTTGAAATTTATTTCACCAACTCCTTTTATTTTATGCTCTATCGTCACCATTCTTCACTTGGCCACAATCAGATTTTGTTAATCTTGTAAATAAATTCTTATTTCCGATCATATGCTTGCTAGGACCACTATCAAGATACCACACATTATCCAAGTTATCACCATGACATGCAAGCAACAAAGTGTCTTGATGGTTACCTCTTTCTTCATGTCTTGCTTCATGTACGTACACAGCTTCTTTTTTCTTGGCATCATTTTGCTTATACCAGCATTCACTGATTGTGTGGCCTGGTTTATAGCAATGATAGCATTCAAAGTAGCCATGACCCCTTCCTCTTTGATGCCTATGACCTCGTCCTCTTTGTGAATATTTGGAGTTGTTGCCTTCTTCTTCTTCATTGCGGTTATTTCTGGAATAACCTCTTCCTATACCATGAAAATTTGTACTTCGACCACGAAATTTTTTGCCTCTTCCACATCCACAGTTCTGAGAAGAACCACGACCTCCCGTAGATGTGACATTGGACTTGAGAGCTTGATCAAGTTAAGAAGAAACACTTTGAAAACATCTTTTGTTAATTCGAAATTTCTGAGCTTTTAATCTTTCTTGTAAGCTCTCCAAAGACAAAGATGCAAGATCTTTAGTTTCTTGAATAGCAACTACGACATGATCATATTTACTTGGTAGATTTCGAATATCTTTTCCACAATTTTTTGAGTTTCTAAATTTTTTTCATTTGAACTCATTTGATTCATAATAGAGTTCATTATAAAATATTTTTCAATATTTTTTTATTATCTTTCATTTCTAATTTCTTAAAATCTGTTCTTAAAGCTTGCAAGCATACCTTTTTTTGCTTGATCTTGGCTAGAATATGTTGTCTCAAGAATTATCCACGTTCCTGGAAACTTTTTGCCTTGGATATTTTCTCGTAGACTGGAATTTCAATTGCTTGGTAGATTTAAAAAAGCGTCTTCTGTTAGCAATTTTATTGTACCCTGTCGATTCATGAGATGAAGAACATAAATTAAATTGCGGAAGCGTACCTGAATCCATTGCCAGTCTTGATGGATCTTGAAACGGTCGTCCTTTTATGGGGTTCAATCTTCTAACTTGCTACGACCCTTAATGACAAAGAGGAATCCGAATCCTTTGTCCCTCTCTTTCTTTTGATGGGGATGCAGAAGAGAAAAAAGAGAAAACCTCTCTTTTGGTGGCCGTATAAGTTGGGGACCATAACCCTAATAAATACATATATTTATATGTTTTGACATTTCTAATTTGGCCCCTCATCAAATTAGAATTATCTCCAGTACTACACATTAATTCCATAACAATTATACCCTTAAGCCAATTTTCAAATAGACCACTTTAATTTGGCTTAATTATTTAGATAGCCCAAACACAATTAATTTTACATGTGTGGCCCCTTAATTATTAAATAATTCCAACAATCTCCCACTGGGCCACATATGTAACCTTATAATTGTGTTAACCTTAGTGAGCTCATAAATTGCTATCTTAATCCTTAGGGTATATCCGGACAATCTCGTCCATTAACCATATCAACATAGGATCAAAGCAGCATTCGTCACATATAGCGTAACTAAACCATCAATGGTCACATGTACCAATATAGCTAAACGACATAGATCAATCATGGATGCGTAGTATGGAAATTACACGCAATGTGATCAATACATGTCTATTTCCAACTGGTCCTCCTTAACTTTAGTGAGATCAAATACTTTAACATAATAAAAACAGAATGAACTGAATTTTCATATATCTGATCAGATAAATATTCAAAATACTTTAATACATAAATGTGTCCAAAACCAAATAGCACCCAAATACATAAAATACAAACTCCCACTATATTGCTATATTCTTAATTAACACCTATATGAGCAGTATGCTCATGAAAGACCCTGGGTGATAATGTTTTTGTGAGCGGATCCGCTAACATGGAGTTTGTCCTAATGTGCTATATGGACACTGTAACCATTCTGAATTCTTTCCTTCACAACTAGAAACTTTATGTCAATATCCTTTGACTTATATAAGTTTTTGTTGTTATTGGAATACAGTACTGCTGATTTATTGTCACACCATAATTTCATGTGGTCTTTCAAAACCGTACTGTAGGCGCAGCCTTGTGACAATTTTGCAACCATATTCCCTGAATAGATACCCCACAACATGTTATAAATCTTGCTTTCATGGTGGAAGAAATTATGAGTGCATGTTTGACACTCATTGAAAATATACCTCCATTAGTCAGCATAACCTGATGTGGATCTCCTGCTGTGTTGGCATCCAACAAATCAGAGTCGGAATACTTTATGATCTACAGAATTATCCGATCTCCTACAAAGAGAATATAATTTCTTGTTCTCTATTAATTACTTAAGTAGTTTGGCTGCTACCCAATGATCCATCCATATTTGCTTAAATATCTGCCTAACATTCTAATATGTACGTAATATCCTGACGCGTACATACTTGAGCATATATTAGACTCCCTACAACTGATCATGAAGGAAAAATCTATTGTATTTTCTTAATTTTAAGGCTAACCTTAGGGCACTTGATTGAAACCGAATTTGTCTCCTTTAACAAGAGGTGTCACCTGATTTGCATTGAATACTTTAATCAATATATAAAACCAGAAAATTATTCCTACTCCCATTGAACTTGTGATACACACAATCTTCAACAGTGTTTATCTCAAAACCAAACAAGATAATCACTTGGTAAAACTTTAAGTACCTTCGACGAGAATCCTGCTTGAGTCCATGAATAGATTTTATCAATATGCAAACCATATTATATGGGTCTTTCGACACAAAGTTTTCTTCATGCACCATAAATTGTTTCGTCGATGTTACCATTGAGAAACACAATTTTGACATCCATTTAATGTAACTCAAGATCAAAATGTGCAATAAGTGTTGTGATTGTTTTAAAAGAGTCTTTCAAAGATACCGAAGAGAAAGTCTCTTTAAAATCAATCGTTGACTTTTGAGTAAAGTCACTAGCTGCAAGACGTACTTTATACCACTCCACATTATCCTTTCGAATCTTTCTTGGTTTTAAATGTCCATTTGCAACCAATGAATTTCATACCTTTTGGTAATGGGACAAGTTCTTAAACTTTATTGTCTTGCATGAACTTATATACTCCTTATTTATCGTATCAATCCACTTTGAGAACTGAAACTTTCCATGGGCTAACGAAAGTTGATTAGATCATCTTCCAGTATCCACAGTCTTCCTCACGTTCCTAGAGAAATATGACAATATTATCCAAAATTATATTTCTCCTTTATCTGGTGGGCCATCTTAATATTACCGGTTCTTGAGGTTGTTGAGTTTGTTCCTTAGAAATAATTACCTTATCTTGAATGGGGTGCCGCTACGTTGTCGTTGTTAAGGTATCTCAACAACGACTTATAGAGGTAATTCTACATTGTCTTATTGAGGCTCCGAATTCACTTCTTGATCATGACAGGTATAGAATCCTGCACATCGTCAAACGTGATTGTAGGAATCGTAATTGATTCTTTCTCAAAGACAATGATCCTGACTTTATTTTTCCCCCAAACTCAACATCCTCAAAAACTATTACACTTCTCGTCTAAAAAAAAATTCTTTGTGTGGGACCGTATAATTATTAATCCCTCGATTTGTCAGCATAGCCAATAAAGTAGCTGCTTATAATTAAACTTTGGTCTGTATTTCCTTTACACATTAATATTGACATTAAAGTCCATAAAGTCAATGAAATCCAAATCTCATCAGACACAAGTCGTTCAACTCTATTTCTAGAGATGTGACCTAATCGCTTATGTCATAATGAGGCTAAAAATATTTATTGTTAATTTCGCGTTTAGTACCACATGACTCCACTTGCAAGGTTTTATTGTAAGATGCAATTGTTTTGTCACTTCCCGTTCTCAGAATACATATTTTTAATACATGTACTGCTTTAATATTTATCATGTATTGTTCTGTAGTTAAACTCCTTTAATTTCATGTTAATTAATTTTCTGCAATTTTATTTTCGCATTTTAATTCCTGCAATTTTAATTCTGTATTTTACTTTCTGTTTTGCTTTGGGTTCGGTTTGGTTTGGTTTAGCTCAGTTGGTTCATCTCAAACCCCCACCTACCACCACCCCTTTATTAAAGCCATCTCTTTTCTCTCTCTTCATTACTTCACAATTAAGCTTCTTCTTCCTCTTAACTTCTCCTCCACCTACCCAGCCGCCAGGCAAGTGCCAAACTTGCTTCTTGATGGATCACCATTATTTTCGTTCCACCATCTTCCTTACTGGATTTTGAGCCTCTTTAGTACTTAGTATTTTTAATTTCCATGGTTCATTTCTTGTAGATCTATATTTAATGCATTTTCGGATTTCTTAGGGTTTGATCTAGTAAACATTGTTATCCTTAAGTTTTGATGGTTCCATGTTGTAGAGAATTTCGTTCTACCCCATTTTGACCTATGAAAGTTCAGATTTGGGCTTAGAATGAAGGATTTAGAGAGCTTGGAAGCAATGGCTTTCCATGGCTCTGTCCTTAGAAAATTCGGAGAAGAAGAACAGACCCTGGCCGCATGGTAGTGCTTGACCGCATGAGTCTTCATGCGGCAAGTCATCCTGGCCGCATGAGATTTCGTAGCCCCATAAGCTTTGGCTTAATCAGTTAGCCGCATGACTTAATCAATCAGCCGCATGGCAGTTTCGGCCGCATAAAGCTATCAGGCCGCATGGACCTTTCCATCCGCATGAGTATTATATCCTGGCCGCATAAAGGTTCATACAACCAACGATTGATGTCCAATTAGGAAATCCAATAAGACCCAGTAAAGCCCAACCATGCATACCACTATATTTGGATTATAAAACCGAAATTATTAAAATAGGTCCCTATACCCATTTTGTTGTCTCCCTTTCTTAGAATGTGAAGTCGTTCGTAACCCTTATTCCATCTACCTGGAGGTTGCGATACGATCTTGCTTTGTATTTTATTCCTTGCTCGTGTGTTTAAATAACTACGGGAAAGATGACAATCTGGACTCCTCAAATTCCGTTATAATATGGAACCTTGTAGATAGAATTTCGAGAACGAAACTTCTATATTGCACGGAGTGCAAGCCACTCTAAGAGACGAAGGGTTCTTCGTTTTAAGTGACTAGGCTAGAGTAGCCCACTCTAGCAAATAAGTTAATGGTTCATGAATTTTCTTCTAGCTGCAACATTAGATATCCTCTACCGCCCTTGAAGCTTCAATACTGCTCTTGATTATTCTTCCTTATCTTCCTGTCCTTCCTATTTCAGAGTGACGAATGGTCACGCTTATTAGAAGTTAACAATATTTCTTAGCTACTGGGGTAAATTCGTTGCATGTTAGATTTTGGGTGGTTTGATAGATAAGAGAAGATTATAGTGGCCATAAGCAGTAGATATCTATTGGTAGATATTTTGCAATTAGTTGGAGGATTATAATTTTAGTGACAGGAGAATTGAGGGGAGTAGTGTGTCCAAAGGTGGGTAGAAGTTCTCGGAGTTCCGTAGTTACAAATGGCTAGGAGAAGATTGTGGTAACAGTGAATTTATTCTTTTACTTTTATTTTGAATTTTTGGCATATTTTAGAATTTCGAGGACGAAATTATTTTTAAGGTGGGTAGATTTGTAGCTCCCCTTCCCGAAAATTTAGACATATTTTATTATTTCTTATTTTATTGGAATGGTTATTTTAGATTTTATAAATAATTATTTAGTTATTATTTACGGTAGATAATTTTAACCATAATGGAGTTTTGGAGTACAAGGCGACTAGGAATCGTGGCACGAATAGTGCCATGGCGCGCTTTGACTAGAGTACTAGCCCTGCCAGGGAAGGCCGAGCCATAATAATGTCCGAACTAGAAAAACCAGGCCAAGTTGTGGCATGACTTCCCTAAATAATTTAACTAGATATTATTTTAATCTCGTTGACTTTTGAGTGATCCAGTTATACCAAGTTGGCCCAAACTGGACCCGAATTGAACCCCAGCCCATCTAGTGATGCTATGTGCGGGAAGACGCCATGTAGGTATATTTTATATTTTATGTTATTTTACAGATTAACAATATTTTATAAGTATTGTTATACGTATTATATAAATAGTATTAATTTATATGGCATTTTAGAGTGTACGACCTTCGGTGGACCTATTGACGTAGGAGTGTAATGAGTCACCCAATACCCCTATTATTGGCTTATTGCATTTTACCCTTATTATTATTAATGATTTTAGGATTACTAACAAATATAGTTATTATTTAGTTACTTTGTATTCCTAGAAATACATATATACATTATGAGTATCTATATATATTTAATGGCCAGTAGTGTATTATATGAGTATTGTATACGTCCATGGTAGATGTATATATGAACATCTCTAGAATCATTTATATATGTATATATATAATTTAAATGTATATAGAGAAATATGTGTGTATATATATAAACATATATATAGTACCACATCTATTAATATATATACTTATGTGTGTATATATAGATATATATATGCGTATACCAATATATAATATATACGCGTATACATGTACATGGATAAATATATGTATATGTGCAAATGGGTAGGTGTAGATAAATATATGATTATATGAGGATTTAATTATATATACAGATATAGTATTAATAGAAAGAAAAAAAAAAAAAAGAATTGAAGCAGTAGCTTCCCGGCCAGACCCGAGCTTAAGCTCAGGGCCCAAACCGCAATGTACTCTCAGCAAACAGAGCCACCCGGGCCCCCAAACAGAATTCCCACCCGAGCTCTTAAGCACGCACACACAGTGCGAACAGTAGTCGTATATATATATATCGTTATATATATCAACAGCAGCCGAGGGAGTTAACCATCGAAACCCTAATCCCACGAGAGCCTCCCCGACCCCGGACGCTCCACGCCGCCGACCGCGACCACCTCAGCCTTGCGTCGCCGCGAGGCAGTCGCCGGCAGCAGGCCAGGCCGCGCCGTCGCGCGCGCTCAGGCGAAACGCAACAGCAGTGGAAGCGTGAAGGAGCTGAGTTCGCAACGCGATCTCTCGACGATCGTCTGATCGTTTTGCGATCCATCAACTCTGGTATGTTCACAATATAACCATCTTTATTGCCTTTCAATCGGTTTAAATTCTAGCGACCCGAAACTCGAGAGAAATCGAGTTGGAAATCACCCAAAAATCTGTTGAAAACAGGACAGGAAACCAGTCCGACTACTCTAGTTCGCGTTCCGTTTTCTTCCAATCCATGCACGATTTCGAAATTCCATTTGAAGACACTTATTGACAACCTATAGGGCAACAAAACACTTCTTTTAGTTTTAAATAAGTCTAGATATTTATTAAATAAAACCTGTGTAAAGTTGACTAAAAATCTGTTTTTAAAATATAGAAATTGTCCGATACAACGTGCGTCCCGCCAATCCAGGCGACGTGGTCGCACACCGTAAGCATCGAAAGCTGCGTAACGGCTTCGTGGTCGTGTGGGCTTTGACGGAATTCAAATTGGTCGCGTGTGCGCGACGAATTTGATGCGTATCCGTCGAAATTCACCGTATCGTGCACGTTGCAAATTTCTCAATTACTTTGTGCACGCTCGTCAGATCGAGACGAAACTTGCGCCAACAGAACCGTATCATTTTTCTGGTCATGTATGCCAAGTTTGGTCCAATTCTGAGACAGTTGAATCGTACGTCATTTTGCGGGCCCCACGGTCCCATTCAACGGGCGATTTTGTGCACGGCCCGCCGGAATCCAACTTTGGACATACGGTTGGGTTCGTATCGGAAAATTGGATCCGTAGACATGTAGTTTGACGACTTTAGAGACCGTTGTCTCTGGCACGTTTTTCGGTGCAAAGCGGGTCCAACGACGGACATCGTTTTGGCCCGAAATTACCGTTTTGCCCCTGTGTCCAGAATTGGACTTAAGGACATGCAATCCTAGCTAATTGGACTATTCTGAGAGCATTGGTATTGTTTATTTCAGCTTCCGGGGACTGTTGTACGGGTTTTGACTATAGTGGCACATTGAGTAGTTCAGATTGTCGGTTTCACCAGCAAAGGATCACAGGCGAGTACAGTTTATTGTTTGCATTTCGATATTGATCTTTACTATATTTCATTGATTAGTCATTGGTTATGTGATTATTTTCTATTATAAATTGTCGAGTCGGGAATGAGAAGTACCATGGATGTGTGATCTGACCATAGACCGTGTAGACCGTGTAGACCGTGTTGCATTTATTTCTTGTAGACCGTGTAGACAGTGTTTTATTTACTTCTTGTAGACAGTGTAGACAGTGATTTATTTATTGCAAAGTAGACCGTGTAGACAGTGTTTATTATTGCATTTAAACTGTGTAGTTAGTGATTATTATTCTGTAGACATTGTTTCTTTATTGCTGTGTTTTCTGTAGACCGTGTAATTGTAGACCGTGTAATTGTAGACCGTGTAACTGTAGACCGTGTAACTGTAGACCGTGTAACTGTAAACCGTGTAACTTTAGACCGTGTAGACCGTGTCGCATAATTGTCCCGAGACCGATCACATATCAAAGGTACTTCTAACGGTGGAAAAAGTATATGGGTCTATTTATTACTATTGATTTTTCTTACGGCTTTATTGTTTATTTTCAAACCCATGATTGATGTCTAACCTTTGTCTTATAGTCATTTTCTTTATTTGAAATTACATTCAGTGAATTGTGCTCGTTCCATTCCTGACTGGAAACCAACATTTTCAGGTTAGCCGTGGATTCACTTAGCTTTGGGAGTGACGGGAATACTTGCAGACAAGGGCCTAGAGATTAGCTAGATAGTTGAGTTGTAGTCATTCATTTATTTGTTCAAGTTTATATTTTTCTACAAATGTAAAACTTGTGATCATTGTAAGTTAAATTAGTTTCTGTGAATGAGCATTGGATTATTTGTGATTTGATCTTCATGGCCGTGACAGCGTTCTACCGCCGACACTGCGGCGTAGGCTGGCTTGGACACGTCTCGTATCCGTTTAAAAAAAAAAAATCGGGTGCGGGTCGTGACATTATATCCTGGCCGCATAAAGGACCCGAGTCCTATCTGGCCGCATAAGTCAGTTCTTGCCGCATGAGTCTCCTTAGCCACATGGCGCTGACCCTTCTCAGCCGCATGGTGCTGCATGACTTAGTTGCCGCATGAAGTTTTTACTAAGTTGGCCGCATGAGACTATTCCGTTCCGGCCGCATGAGACCCCAGTTTCGTAAGCCGCATGACTCTGACCCCAATGTCTTTTTGCCTGATCCTTGCTTCAAATTGACATTGATTGATTGACATTTATTAGCATTAATTATTAGCATGATATTAATTATTGCCTTGGCATTTGTTTAACTTTAGTTGACATTGATTGACAGGGATTGTCACCCTAAATTAATAATTGATCATGCGTTCCTAGTTGGAACTGAGAGACTGGCTAGTCGTCTTATTGAAATGAATGAATGAGACACGTTCATATTAACTTTGAACTATTGCAATCGACTGACAAATCTCGAATATTGGCATACAGGCACATGCAGGCTTCAAATTAATTAATTAATTTTTTTTATTATTATTTAGTTATTTATCTATTTATCTTACAAAAATAGCATGTGTACTTATGGTCAAGGCATGGTTACTCCGTGGTTAGTTTTGATTGTTGTATTACGCTATGTAAGACCTACAACCTAACCGCACTGGTATCGTTGTAGAGTTGTGCATATCGTACCCCGTACGAAAGTACTCATTCTGAATGACCATGATCCACGACATGGGATTTCACTCAACGTAGAGACTATTAAGTTAAATAAAAATAATGAATTGCATGGAGAGAATAGTTTTCCGAGTTCTTACATGGCAGCCCTCTTGGGACTAGTAGTGCCCGACAGGTCGGTTGGTCCCCACAGATACTGCAAATCTGTCACACGGACAGGGAGCGGTTTCTGGTTATATTATCTATTGTATATTGTATATTGATGACGGGCGTCCCGCTGGGACTCGTCTAATTCATAATTGGCGCAATTGATTGACTGGGTAAACTAGCCTTGCTTGTACATAGTAAGAACTGAGGAATCTTTTATTGCATATATCCAGGATAACTTAGAAATCACAGTAGCAAGCCGTAGTAATTGAATGGCCGTTTATATTGATTTGTTTGTGTACTGTATCTACTCTGTTACCTAACTGAGATGATCAGAATGTCAGGACATGACGGGCCAACTTCTGTCCTTGTTTGGTTGGAAGGTTGGTTCGAAGTGTCGTGATGTTATGTGAATTCCAGTGGCAAGCAGAGATCTATTATTATATCCTCTTACTTACTGGTTTCATCCTTCATATCGTGCTTTCTTGCGGTACTTGCTATTAGAGGTCTAACCTCTCTGGTTTTGCATGGCCAGATTTAGAGCCGGTCCCCGAGGATCCAGCTTACTTCCACCTCCAAGATGGTCAATACTAGAGGAATGATCGCAGGAGGACTCGAGTGGATTTCCTACTTCCCCACTCGTTTTGTTATTTACTTTATACTTTGCCGTTTGGCACCGACATGTTAGTCGGATTGTCTTGTACTTACTTTTACATAATTGTAACTAAGTCAGGCTGCAGCTGATAACAATTGTGTATACTTTTGCTACATCAATCTGGCTATATTTTTTAAAGCCAGATATCAAGAACATTTTGACAGAGTGTTTGGGACGCCTTACTGCTTTATCTTACATGTTCTCTATTTCTGTTCCTTGTTAGAATGATTGAGACAATAGATGTGAAGTGACCATAGTGAGACTTTCATGTAGTATGCACCCCCTCGTCTGGTTAGACAGCATTGATCGTATTATACGGTATTTATCTACCCGTAATACGTAACTGGCTGAGTCATTCCCCCGCTCTCCAGTATTCTGGTTCTGGGGCGTGACAAGTTTCAAGTGAATATAGGTTATCATAAACCTTAAGGGAACCATTACCAATAATATTTGAATTTAAAGATAGACTAAACTTATTGTTTCTAAATGAACAATGGTAACCAAATTTGTCCATTAAGGAAACTGAAACTGAATTTCGTCTAAAAGACGGTACAATAAAAGTGTCTATCAAATCCAAATAATAATCGGTTCCTAAAAATAACCTAAAATGTCCTATTGCATCCACTTCTATCGATTTGTCGTCACCCACATAGATGTATCTTTCACCATCAATTGGCTTCGGTAGCTCAGACAACCTTGTCTATAAACACTAATGTGGGTAGTAGCACCAGAATCTAACCACCACGTATTTTAGGTACTAAATCTAAATTAACCTCAAAACAGACTAAATTAAGAAATGTGTTTTTCCTTATACGCCATGCGTGGTACTTTGTACATTTCTTCCTTATGTGTCCTGTCTTATAAAAGAACAACCCTTAGTTTTATATTGTTGTTTATTTTGACCTGGACCCTTAGCAGCTACTGTATTCATTTCTTTCTTTCTTTTCTTCTTTTTTTTGGCCTTAAAGTGTATCCTATTAAACATAAAAATTAAAATCTTATTGGCAGATATTTTAACAACATTAACTGAAAAGAGAACAAAAATAAATAAACAAATATGCTCTAATTAATAACCAAAAAATAAAAGATAGTCAAACAAATTCAAATAATGGTGAACCCCATCTCAAGATACCTAGTACATCATTAATATCAAGTCTTTGGACAGTGATATTAACTGCAAGTGGTACTCTTGGTGTAGTGATCAAACGTTGACAATAAGTCATGTCAAATAATAAGCCTATCTTTGGATCGGATTATTATTCACATGTAAACCGTATAATTGTCACACATTTATCACCACAAGTATGTGTGTAATTCGGCCAAGTATTAACCTTTCTTTGGGCCGACTAATACCCGCATGAATATACACACACAAACATCTGACATCCCTCATAAGACTATCTACGCAAGAGAGGTCACTTTGGCAACATCTTGTTTCAATGGGCCTATTTAGAATATTAGACAACTATTGCTAGTCATAAAAGGTACCAAAAAAATTGAATGTTGACTAAATTTTACAAAACTGAATCATGTCAAAATCCTTCTGCTTATTTAAATTAAATAAATATAAATCCTTATGAACTTGCATATTTTTAAATTTAAATAATCAACCGATTAAACTCTAACAAATATATGCATCAACAGATAATATCAAATAATTCATAAGGATGACTTTAAATAGAATAATCTATAGAAGACCAAATATATGCATCAACATATTACATCAACTAATCCACAAGGATTACTTCAAATAAAATAATTTATAAATATTATACCAAAATTGATCTACTATATCAAAAGCATGTGAATCTTGTTACATGATCGAAAGTTTTGACATAAAATGTCATTAAATATTTTAAATCTAATCGAATCAATTAGATCGCCACTATAAATACAATTTTTTTTTGACAAATTGTATTTACTGCACCAAATAATTTCTAAGATCAATATTCCATATAATGAATATGCACAAGTCAAAATATTTCAATAGCATCCAAAAATAATTCACAAAAAAAGAAGTGCTTTAATTAAACAAGCTTACCATCGCTGCTTTCACTTCTTCTAAAATTGCCAACGAATCATTAATAACAGGTGCATAATCATGTACCACATGATAATATATCCATCCTTGTAACTTTAGTAATTAAGGACTGCTGGAGAGTTGTATCAATAGATAATAATATCCAACACATTAATTCATTATGCAACATGAGTTGGAGAATCAAAACTAAAGTTGCATTTGATAAAAAAAAAAAACTTTCTTACAGTCGAAACTCCCCTATTGAATCCAAGATCAATTTTTTTAAGCTTTACTATATATTATACAGTATTTTTTTCTAATATTCGGCATCAATCTTAAAAAAAAATTGATCGAGCAATTGGAACCCTAATTAAATTAGATGGAACGATCTAGGGTTCCTCAACAACAATAAAAATTGATTCTGAAACTTCAACCTCATAAATCAAATAGGGTGGCTCTGATACCACTTGTTAGCAATTTTATTGTACCCTGTCGATTCATGAGATGAAGAACATAAATTAAATTGCGGAAGCGTACCTGAATCCATTGCTAGTCTTGATGGATCTTAAAACGGTCGTCCTTTTATGGGGTTCGATCTTCCAACTTGCTACGACCCTTAATGACAAAGAGGAATCCGAATCCTTTGTCCCTCTCTTTCTTTTGATGGGGATGCAGAAGAGAAAGAGAAAACCTCTCTTTTGGTGGCCGTATAAGTTGGGGACCATAACCCTAATGAATACATATATTTATATGTTTTGACATTTCTAATTTGGCCCCTCATCAAATTAGAATTATCTCCGGTATCTACACATTAATTCCATAACAATTATACCCTTAAGCCAATTTTCAAATAGACCACTTTAATTTGGCTTAATTATTTAGATAGCCAAACACAATTAATTTTACATGTGTGGCCCCTTAATTATTGAATAATTCCAACACCTTCTTGTCTTTTTGTCTATTTTCCTTCAGCACCTTTTTTTATGCATCAGATAGTTAATTTTCATTTGCTGGTTGCTCCACTCCTTCAACAACACTCCATAGATTTTGAAATTCAAGACATAGCTTCATGAGATTGCTCCAATAATCATACTTTTCACCATTGAAACGAGGCACAAGAGAGACAAGGTTGTTATTTGAGGTGGACATTTTTTTTTCCTTTTGGCTGATACCACTTTGTAGGACACAAATGATATTTGATTTTATTGACTGATTATTCAACTTCTTTCACTTGCAATTTTTCTTGCTACAAAACACTTGCATCCATAGCTATTTATAGGATTCAAGATTTCCTAAATGCACTCATGCATGCATACGATGCATTTGACTCTTTGGAAAAAGCAATTTTGATTCCAACAATATGGATATTTCAATTGCAGGCTAACAATAAAACATGTTTCAACTCAACGGATAACCATCTTCCTTGTCTGACAATGATACACTATTTTAGTTTGCAACATACATATCTTAATTAGCTGTCAATATTTTAGTTTTAATTACATGTTAATTGCTATATATTGCAACTTTTTCATACTGTATGCACGTTGCAGCAGTCATGAACTATACGTACTTTTATATATGATCTTGTCCCATACCTTAAATTTAGCTGTTGTAAACAATTATTTGGTCCATATATGACTGTTGTTTTACTTTTTGAAGCAATATGTGCATTGTGGTACGTAGTGAATAGAAGAAAAACTTGGTGATGGCCAAAGAAGTACTGCAACATACCAGGTAAAGCAATGTATATATATTTAATTAACATTAATATATACACATACATTTATTTGTGTTACGTTTTTGGAACAGATCATTAGGTGGAGGAGGAGAGATGTCCTCTACAATATCTCCGGCGGCCGACGAGGAGTTGGTGGAGACGATGGCCAAACGAGTGGTGGAATGCTTGAAAGAGTCCCGTACTTCGACAGTGCGTGTGGGTGGATGGAGCGGGATAGGAAGAAAGAGGGTGATGGACCATGTGGCTGCAGCCTTATATAGAGATGATCATGACTTCTTCTGCGGCATTGTACGAGTGTCCTTCAAACCATATATTGAGTTCGAGATACGAAGGAAGATAGAACAAGTGTTAGGAATGCCTCTTCTTGGCAGAGGAGACATGTACTGGAGAGAGATTTGTGTGGCCTTGAAATGGAAGCCATTGATACTGATAGTGGATAACCTGCAAGAAGGAGAAAAGCTTGACAAGAGATTATTAGGGATTCCTGAATTTGTGACTGATGCACGAGACGTTGAGCATTCGTTCCTTAAGCTCGTCTTCACCGCCCTCGGCTGGTATAGAAGGTCTGTTGACAAAGTGTTTGAAGAAGAGTTTGGTGAGCTACCAGACGATGTTGCGCTCCAGATGATCCTCTATGAAGCCCGCAGTTCGGCAATGTCCACAGTGAAGGAATACCTTCCGGACGTGATAAGACGCCAGTTCACGTCCGGGCGAGAAGAGATGACTTCCATGATGCTCCCCAGCCTTGCGCCACTGCACGACGAATTCTTCGGAATGTTAACAGCTGAATGCGTCATCCAATGCTTGCTCTCCTCTATTGGACTCTTCACTACAAGCCTTCCCCTGTACTACTTGAGGTCTGAAATTCTTTCCCATCCTTGTTTTGACAATAAAGAGATGATCAATTCTTGGGAAGCGAAGCTACTTCTTAAAGCCCTATTACAGGATCTTCTAGATAGACAGTTGATGAACTATTGGAAAGATGAAGGAATGCTCGATATCTTGGTCAGACGCTCGGGCATCATGACTCAATTTCATGGCTACTTGGTCAGAAACTCTAGAAGCCTAAAACTGGTGGACATGGCTGAATGGAGCCAAGACCTGACGAGGATCTCCTTTGCCGATGGCTGGATCGAAGAAGTACTCCTTCCACCACCCTCAACAGCTCCAACCAACTTTCCTAACATCTCCACCTTGATTTTACATAAAAACGAACTGTTGGAAAAGATACCAGATGATGTTTTCCTATACATGCCAAACCTTCGAATCCTTGATCTCTCTTATTGTAGCAGTATCAGTACGCTTCCCTCTTCCCTCTCTTCCTTGTTGTATCTTCGTATGCTCTACCTACAAGGCTGCAGGGAATTGCAAACTATCGAAACTACAGGACTCGATAATCTACAGGTGCTCGACCTAGATGATTGTCCCTTGCCTACATTGTATGAAGCTTCATGGTGCCATATGCGCAGCCTCAAGCGTTTCAGTTTCAAGAAATATGGGCTCAGAAGCCTTGAAGAAATGCAACTTTCGCTGAAAAATGTCAAGGTCTTTGACAACTTCCATTACGATTTACATTCATCAGTGCCGACGGTATACGCACTACAGAAATGCAATATTTCCATATTATATCCAAAGGAGGAGGAGGAGGAGGAGATACGAAAGAGAATAACACAAGATGCTCACCTACGGGCAAGCGAAGATAAGTTTCCCTATAAAGGCATCCATGCTGCTCAAGTAGATCGTCACCATATCGATACTGTTGAATATCCCATCGTAGCTGCAGGAGTTGACAACCCTCATGAGAAATGCTTAGAGATCAATGGTGGTGAAGGACTCTGGAGTCTCTATACATTATCACTGATATTCCGACCTCGACTTCTCGCTCTGCATAATTACCAACATGCTCAAGCAGGGATATGGCCTATTCCAGACCTACAAACTTGTTATATCAAGAATTGTAGCGACATGGAATACGCCTTCAACTCTCCAGAAAGAAAAAAGGATCTCTGGAAACTTAAATGTCTAGAGACTCTGTGGATATCCAGCCTTCTGAAGCTGTCTGCGATTTGCGACAACAGGTTTGAACAACTAACGTAGAGCATTTTGCTTCTAAAATCCATCTATATAGAGTACTGCCCGAACCTTCTTGTATTGTTCCCTGTGGCCATTCGCCTTCCGAACCTTGAAGTGATGGAAATAAAGTTCTGCGCTAGGCTTGGTAAGTTGTTCACACAACACACAGGCTCAAAAGGTTGCGCCTATTCGAGTTGCCGAAGCTGACTAGCATCTGCGAGGAGGAGGGTCATCTTCCTTTGCTCCAAAAGTTGGAAGTAAGGGGCTGCTGGAATCTTAAGAATGTTCCAATATTCCCAAGTTCGGATAGTACCTGCAGTGATCCCGATGTTGCCGGCGGCAAGGTAGTGGTGGTTCGAGGTGAAGAAGGGTGGTGGAAGAACGTACAAGGTGGTTCCAAGAAGCTGGACCATATTGATTTTAGGACGGGATTTGCCTCTGCGGCACCGAAACATATACCACAAAGATGGAAAAGAGGCCCTCGTCGACGTCGTCGTCGTTTCCCACTATCATTATAAGAGGTGATCCGTACGTCTTTCCCATCATTTGGCTTCTTACATGTTCTTGTGGTCATGTTGATTGATTCCCTTACTATTTCATACATACTATCTCTGGTTGTCGTTGATTTGGTTTGCATGTTTCTATTTTCGTGTGTGGGTTGGTCCTAGAGACTCTTTCTGGATTGTATCGAAATAAAGAGCAAGATGTATGTATATTGGAGTGTGATAGTGTGATGACCAATATGACTCTTCTTGCATAAAAATAACATAAAACATTTGCTCAGGTTTATGTTGATGATACTCCTCTGAGCATTTTTTGTTGCATTTATTTTTAAAAAAACATTTGGAGTGGATTTATGTTACGATTTTGTATTGTAATAAAGTGATTTTATTTTCCCTATTAGTCCATGGACTATATTAGATGAAGAGTTTCCTCCCCTACTACTTTTATTTATTTATTTATATAAAAAGTGGAGAATATGAATCATGAGTTTCGTAGGCTAATTAATAGTGACAATTACATTTTTTTTTATGTTGTAATATTGTGTATTCTTAAGATTTATGTTGTAATTGATGAGGGAATTACAACAAATTTTGTGTGGCACCAGAGAATGATTCGAGTTCTACATGATTAACATTGTATTGGATATGGAGATAATTTGTGCTTGAGGACTAGAAAAATGGACAATTAGCAGGTTTATACTTGAAGGGGAAAAAATATATTAGTAAATATATTCTGCTCTCATGCGTCATTTCTGTTGGCGTTCCTACATGTGTGACGTTTCCGGCAGAGGATTAGAATGTGTCTTAATGCAGCATGGTAAGGTAGTAGCTTATGCATCACGTCAGCTTCATGATCATGAGAGAAATTATCTAACCCACGACTTGGAGTTAGCAGCGGTGGTCTTCGCGCTTAAGTTGTGGAGACATTACTTGTACGGAGATCGGGTAGAGATTTTCACCGACAACAAGAGTCTTAAGTATGTGTTTATCCAGAAGGATCTTAACATGCGTTAAAGAAGATGGGGTTTCTATCTACCCTATTTCTATGGGAGTAATCCATTTTAGAAAAAAATTCTCTCAATGGTGGTTTCTATCATCATTTCCATTCTAGGTGGCAATGATGTAGGATGGAAAATTTTCTATGAGGATTTCTACACGTAGAAACTCTCATAGAAACTCTCATATCTCTCATGACAATTATTATTGGGTCCCATACCATTAAATTGGTCCTTTTATTTTGTGACACCTAGGATAGAAATGGATAACCATTGGAGAGTAGTTTTTTTGTGTGTGCAATTTCTATGTAGAAACTCTTCCAACTAGGATAGAAATCTTTTTAAAGTACAATGCCAAGTAGGATAGAAACTCAATTTTAGAAATTACCATTGGAGATGGCCTAATAACACTACTTACTAATCTTTGGGTGAAAAAAAAGACATTCCCAATTTTCCATAGAGTTGAGTTCAGTTCCAAAATGTATGGGTGATTTACCCAACGGATTGCTAGAGATAGAGAGGCTGTGGGTGTTTTTTTCTTGCTCAGACCAACTAAGAAGCAAACTTTATTCTTCACTTCACATGGGCTTCTTCCAAATAGGTATATTTAGTTACTTATATATATTAACAAAAAAACGCAAAAAAATATTTAAAAAATGAATAAACCGAACCGATTTAATTCGGTTTGGTTTGATTCGGTTTTGGGTCAATTCGGTTCGGTTTCGGTTTTGATTATTCGGTTTCGGTCCAATTCGGTTTTGGATTAATCGGTTTGGTTTAAACCGAATTAACCGAATGCTCACTCCTAGGCTGTGGGTGTTTTTTCTTGCTCAGACCAACAAAGAAGCAAACTTTCTTCTTCACTTCACATGGGCTTCTTCCAAACAGGTGATATTTAATATTAATGCACATATAGATATAGATAGATAGATAGATAGATAGATAGATAGATAGATGTGGGATAGAACCGTTCTCTAATGATTTTTACAAAAAAAAAAAAAAAAAAAAAAAAATTTGGATTCTGGCGACTTTTTCAATAAATCGTTCAACGTTACCTCAAGATTGGATTTTGAGATGGTAGGCACCTCCCTTTTTGGTTTTTCCAGTGACGAATCTTCCCTATCTCTGTTGTGTTTTTTTTTGGTTTTTGTTGTTGTTGATGGGTTTAATTTAGTCTTGATATTTATTGATTCATTTTCTTGATTTTCTTTTTCTGCCATTAGTGAGAAGGGGTGGACAACATTGAGGAATAGATGGCTGGAGTTGATTATAGTGGAGAAGGACTTCCGAGAAATCCCGGAAGAGCCAAAAAAAAAGACATTGTTATTTTTCGGATTTCGGATATTAACAAGAGACTAAATATATATAAAAAAAATTAACTTATCAGATTTCGGATATTCGGATAATAATAAAAGATTAGGTAGATTCAATTTTTTTTATCGGATCAAATCGGATTTTATCTGTTAAACTAGACGGATACGAATCCGAAGTGTCAAACGAAACATCCGTTCGGATATCGGATCGAATTCGGATATTACAAAAAAAATTGGATATGGATACAGATATTGCCAAATCCGATACTCTGTTGGCGTCTCAACGCCAACTCCGATTTCTAAAAAAATGAGAAAACAAAAAAGATTTTATGTGGCCTCATTCCTCTTTTCAAGAGGAGGCGTAATGGGAGTTGGCGCATACATACCCCATTCTTCCCCTTGGGAAGCAACTCCGATTTCTAAATTAATGAGAAAACAACAATATCTTAATGTGGCTGCTGGGATTCGAGCCCAGGTCAGGTCTCCACGGCCACAACGTGGAATTCTAACCACTAAACTACAGCCACTTGGTAATACTAATCAAAAATTATTATTAGTTATGTGTTAAGTCAATGTTCATTTGTCTGAAGAGTGTTTGAATTATATTTGTCTGAAAATTGTTTGGCGTAAAAAAAAACAAAAAAAGCATTAGCATTTGTAAGATTTGAGCCGGAAGACTATTTGTTTGCAAAAGGGAAAAAAAAATACGGGCGTTTTGGTGAAAGAATGTTCATTGTTGGTGAATCGAAGTTATTCCTCCATAATATTCAACCGGTACTGTGTACCATTGGGAGGAATATTTTTTCTGGGTTGATAATTGGATCACTTTGAAGCCTTTAAGGATAGTACAAGCTGTCTTTCATTCATGTGGTGCTAAGTTTTACAACTGTTTTGATTTGGAGGTCGAGCAAACGGATGGGAAGACGATGCTCCTTCATGGCGATTTGGAGGAAGAGTTGTATATGAGCAACCCAAGAGTATCGGAGATAATTTTATCATTTTGATGCTCTCTGTGTATGATACGATACTGGTGGAACGGAATACCACCATGATAGCGAAGTTGAAGCGCCAACTGGACGTAGTCTACTCTATAAAGGATTTGGACGCAGCGATAATCTTGGAATGCAAATCGGTCGGGATAGACGGTCCAAGATGCTATGGTTGTCGTAGGTGAAGTGCATCAAGAGGGTACTAAATATGGACGGGTCAAGAAATGTGAGCACCCAATTTTGCGTCTCACTTCAAGCTTAGCCCCGAACATTGTTTGTCGACCGAGGAGTGTCTTATGCTTCAGCAATGGAAAGCTTCATGTATGTATGTTATGAGATGTACGAGACCAGATATCGCACATGCGATAGGATCGGTTAACAGGTATCTTTCAAATCTAGGAATAATATATCGGAATGCAGTCAAACGGATCATACGATATCTCTATGCCACTTCTAGTTGAAGTTTTTCATATGGGAGTGACGAGCCAAAGTTAGTCGGGCACACCAACGCTGATATGGCTAGGGATGTAGACTGTACACCAGGAGAACTACTTTGAGCTACATGATGATGATCGCATGGGAACAGTATCGTGGTAATCGCGGTTGTAAAAGTTTATCTCTTTGTCTACGATAGAAGCAGAATTCGTTGCCGTGACAGAAGATCTATTGTGGATGAAGAAGTTCATGCAGGAGTTGGAGTTGAAATATAAATAATACACATTGCTTTGTGATAGTTAAAGCGCTATTTACCACAGTTAAAACTTTACATTTCATAGCATGTCAAAGAATATAGCAACTCGGTATTTTATTGGAACGAGATGTGCTGAAGGCGAATGATGGTAAGTTAGATAAGGTCCATACGGATGATAATGGAGTAAATATGCTCATGAAGATCCTGCAAAGAGAAAATTCCGTATCGATGCGGGAGGATCGCTGGAATGGCAATCCCCTCTACCTAATCGGAAAGGGATAGGTTTATGGACTTGGGTAAGATTTTCTTCCTATATGAAGAATAATACGGAGTGTGACGAGTTGGAGAATACTATTGAGTGCGACGAGTTGATAATGCCCATTTGGACCGTATGAACGTCCTAGTAGTGACCACTATATGTATAGGCATGGCCAAACTGGAGGTTTGAGTTATCCTAGCCTGGTCCGGGGGGTCACTTGCGACTTCGTTCTCTTGCAGATCATGTTGGATCTGAAAGGTTTTCCAAGTCCAAAGTCTTATCGAACTTATCTCTTGGATCTAACAGTATGAAATTTAGGGGGAAAAAAAACTCCTTGACATTTTTTTAAACATTGATATATTTGAGGTCATCATCATCTATGGATTATCCCTCTTACAACATTGATATATTTGAGGTCAACATTGATTATCCCTCTTACAAAAAGAAATGTATCCGTTATCCTCAAAGCGTCCGTAGGTGTGGAGTTGAAGAGACGCAAGTGTTGAATAAAATTTCCACATCATTCATTTTTTTAATTTCAAACGAGAAAGAAAAAATGAGAAGGATTCAAAGAGCAATAATGCCCCAGGCAGTCACAAATTTAAAAAAAAAAAAAAGAAGCTAAATATTCGACAATTTATGTTCACTTGATAAAACACACTCTTTTATTAAGATATAAATGTATGTACAATTTCAGGATATAGAAGTACAGTGAGTGAAGAGCAAGATATTTACAACCAAAATGGTACACAAGGGGATCAAATTACCTAGTGATCAAAATGGTCTGCTCCCCTAAACTTTCTTAGAATCCCTAAAAGAATCTATTGAAGTACTCTACAGAACTCATTGCCAGATGTTAAAACCAGCTATAACAGTAATATACATGGGAACCAACTAAGAGACCATCACGACAAAACATCTGAACAATTTTCAGGTTCTTTGTCAAGAAACATTGGTACACATGTCAAGTCCAATTACAAGACGTCATTCGTCTGGACAAGATAGTGCACAGACAAGTTCGAGGGACTTTGTTGGGCTACAATAGTTTGAACGAGAAGTTGCAGAACAAGACAACAAGAGGAGAAATTGTTTTACACAGGATATTTTGTGGACAGTCTAATCCTCTCAACAACTCTTCAAACTTCATTTGACACATACGAAATGCAGCAACAAGAATGTTACATAAAAACCAACTTTCAGTTTCATTCCTTGTGAGGCAGAGAAGTTCTCAAATCATACATGTTGATCATTTGGTTGACAATAATGTGATCTGAAACTACTACTAATCATCGACTACAAAATGCATGCTCAAGTCTTATCAATTTAACTTATAGGTCCTAACATATAAATTCATACATATTCGGACTGCACACAAGGATATGGACTGTTACCAGATTTTAGAAGTAATATCCTATTTGTTAAAATTCAAATACAGAGTTGGATATGGAGCAGATTATTCATATTTGTTCACATTATGGAAAAGAGCTCAGGCAATCAACATCGAATACTTCTCCCAGCAGAGTTGGGTGATTGTCAACCAAAACTACCAAGTTCCTAGCAACGGTAGCTATGCAGAAGATTAGACCTTGCTATAAAACTTAGTGGCATCCTTTGGGATATATTAATAACTAATTGTTGGAGTTGCTTCTGTCCATTTCATTTCCATCAAAATTGACTTGGAGATATATTTTCTTCACGTAACAGAGGATTTAGTGATTTCTATAAATAAATAAAAAATCTCTGGTTCCATGTTCCCCATTTCAATGTGATTTATTCTGGTTTCTTTTTAATTCCATGGTTTTACATTAAGGTCACATTTGGTATGAGGTTTGAAAAAATGCCAGGAAAGAATAAAATTCTCGGGCATCAAATTCATGAAAAATTTATAACATGTGCAATAATATGACAATTTTTATTTATATCAACTATATTTAGTAGCATTGCATTTATAACCATAGCCTACTGTAGCCTAGTTGGTTAGGATAGTAGTCAATTGTTCTGTAGACCAAGGTTCAAATCCCACCTAAGGCTCTATTTAACTATCAAATTAATTTTAGAATTTTTTTATTTAAACAATGTTACCCAACCTAGACCTGTTGCCTAAACCCGACATAACTGAGATCTGAGCCGAATCCCACCCTAAAATTACTGGAATCCAACCCAGACCAGACCCATACCCGGCTTAGTTGGACCAGGATCCGATTTCCCCCAACTTGACCCCGACCTGACCGTGACCAGGCTGACCCTGACCTATTAGGGACCCGAATCCTGACCTGAACCCAACCGAACCCACAGACCCAGAGGGCCAGACCCATTAACCTGAACCACACTCAGCCAAACTGACCCAATACGGACCCGAACCTGACCCGGATCCGACTAACCAGACCTACGCGACCCAAATCTAATTGACCCAGAACGATCTAAACCCGATAAGACAATTTTATTCGCATGGGAAATAAAAAACCTTCACCTATTTTGGGGTGAATCGGTTTTCCCACATTTGTGGGAAAATGGAATTCCCAGAACTTAAATATGCCTTTTGGGGGGAGGAGGAGGAGGAGGAGGAGGAGGAGGGTTTATAACACCAAAAAAAACATAATAATCATGTTCCCATCCTTATATTCCCGTTAATTTTTAAATTCACTTGAACCAGATGCACCCTAAAAGCAAAATCCAGAACCTAAGTATCCAAACCCTTGAAAGTTTCAGCTTAGGCTGGCTTTGAACAAAAATGCTAGGGAACCTTTACTCTTATTCATGTGATCGGCTACATTGATCTTCTTTTGCCTTCAAATTGTAGAACTGATCTTTTGCTACAAATTATGAAGATAAGGCAAAGGTCTATACTAGTAGTGGGTAGGTTTCCTTTATCCCAGCTATCAGAAGCAAAGCCTAGACCTGACAAGAGACTACAACCAAAACTGGAACACGTAAAAAAAATAATAATAATAACCTCTTTGATGCTTGGATATAATCCTTAATAATGTCATGTTGGACTTGGACATGGAATGTGCTATGACAGTTCTGATATAATCATGGATGTCATATTTCATGGCTTATATAGTTGACCTTTTTGTTAGTGTGAAGGAAAGGGGCCTTCTAAGAAACTTTTTGAATTATAGAAGGGTCATATTGGACCATCTATAGGAAATAAAAGTTCAATGCAAATCGGTTCCTTTGAACCTCTTGTAGAAAGGAGTGAGGAATATTCTTCCTCCAGTGAAGATAACATGCTAGTCGGTTCCCTTAGAATATAAAGTTAACGCTGAACTTTACCACAGTATCCGAAGGTAGCTCAACAAGAGAGCTACGCTTGTTTCCACTGGCTGAAGACTTTGTCGGAACTTCGCAATCCTCACCAAGGAAGAGTATCAAGAAACTTGAGCCCTTGCTTTTATGGAAGTTATGCAGGAAATGCCGAGTTTTCACCAATTGTGTAAGAACCCAAAACCACGAAAACAATGGCACTGGAAAGCTTCTTTGTGAATAATCAGGGTTAAGACCGCTAGTGAACCAAAGTATAACTGTATAAGGCTTCTAGGACTGCTGCAAAACAATAGCTGATCCTTGTTTAGGATGCTTCTACTATTGTAATGAGCCTCAAGTATTGTGGCACTTGAAACTGGCCTCTATTCTGATGAAGGGTGATATTATATTAAAATCATTTTGTCACAACTTTAAAGGAGCAATTAGTTTGCAATGACGACTGCACAGTGGATATTATGTACCTATTAAAAGGCTGCAAAACTAATTACCTATCGTTAGAAAACAAATACACTAGAAGCTACTAGCATCCAAGTAAATGCCTAACACAGATTATGCTCCAATCAACACCAGTAAATTTATGAGTATGACTAGTGACTACTAAATAGCATTAGCTGCAATAGTGCTTCAAATTCAAAGGCTACACTTGCAGAATATGATCAGATATACTACACACTAGAAAATGATAGTTGAAGGTAACTAAAGGAATAGACTGTACCTTGTGAAATGTTGTACCTGTTCCTGAAGCTTTTCAGTCAACCTACTTATGCCCTCATCAATATCTTCATCATCACTTTGCTCTAGGTATGGCTGAAATGTGAGAGCAGATGCAGAAAAATACAAATTAGGTCCAAGTGATAGCAAAACTAAGTAATAACATCAAACAGTTATGTAGAGTTAAAATGGAAGAACACTAGGAAAATAATAAATCACCATAATTGTTGAAAATGAACCCTTCTTAGAATCCCATAGAGTTTAATGTGGCAAAGTTATATGCCAATTGCCCATTGATACAACCTTAGTTAAATTTACCTAAGACGGTAAGGTACAGAATAGTCAAAATTTTCAAGCTCCTATGAGGAATATAGGTAATCTTGAAGTTATATACATAAGATGTTGGAAGACGGTAGAATAAGATCGTTAAAAAGAGAAGACAGTGCAGTTTTTGGAGGTGCAGACTAATTTATTATTTTACCTGACTGACTTCTATGAGAGATACTAAAACAAAATCAGGAGTAGGCATACGAAGTGATGATATGCATTTCGGACTGCAATTTTATCAGTCCGTCCCATTTGAATGGCCAGAGATATTAAACCGTTGAAATTGGCAATACCCAGTTGATATACGATAAAATTGCACAATGGAAATGGCAAATGAGTGTCATCGACAAGTTAAGCTGTTTGGCAGTGTAGGATTGTGGTATTAGATTTCAGCACTTCAGAGAACATTATGAGAAATTTTAAATTTTTATTAAATATAAGAAATGAAAATTTAAAGATAAACTTAATTTGATCAATTGTGTAGCTATATGTTTGAATACTTCTAGTAATTCTTGTCGTTTGACTACTTAGTCATCGATGCGCCTCGAGTTGCGTGCCACGGGTCCCGAATTGGAAACCGTGATCTTTTTTGGCTAAAAATTAGTATTTAATTTTAATTCCAGAATTATATTAGAATAAATTAGGTTTTTAGATAATTTATGCCAGAATTAAATATAATTAGTTATGTTAAACCATTAGCCACTTTCTAGGATTTTTAGAGTGGGATTTTCATAATCTAACTTATAGTTATTTATGTGACGGGGTAGATCGGTCTACGATGTTTGAGTTGTGACTTCATCATCTAGCGGAGCAAGGCAAGTATCACTATGACCTATGTTACCTTTATTTTATGTTGCATGTTATTCTCTTTCTTAAACTGTTAGTCTTATCGTTTTCATTGCTGTGTTCGAGAGTTATACCTAATATCATGGTCATACATGTTCACTTACTGCTTTTGTCTAATATTTCATGTCCAATGTTTAATGTTTAAAGTTAAAGTTAATGTTAAAGTGATCATGTTTACTTATGAGAGAGTTGGGAGGGAAAATACAACTAGTATGCATGTGGTCTACACAAGTACAATTTTTCTCCAATGTCAATGTTGATAGCAGTCGTTGCACCTCACATACCGACTGCCGGATGTCCTAACCCGTCCACATGCAGAGCACTTGTACTCCAAAATACACAGTACACGTGATTTATTTTGTGTTGACATTTTGCCCGAGGTTTGTCTTATATTCATCGTTCTCTTATATTGTCTTCGTGTCTTAATTATACCTTCAACTGTTCCATGTCAAAATTGTACTCTCAAACTATTTTCCAATGTATAGAGGTCTCTTTTGTATCATGTCATATTCATCCTTTCCTTACTGCTATTCTGCGTGCTTGTATACTATATTGTGTAGTGTAGTGTTATGGTGATCTTGCTCTAATCATGACTGGATAACTAATTTTTTTAACTTTAGACGACGTGGTTTGCCCCGAGGTTTATGGTGTGTATTTTGGTGACACTGACGTTACCAATGTGCCGGTTGCTTCTTCTGATGCGGAGTAGCATATTTTTTTCTTATGTTCTTTCATGTTATTCTTGGCTAGTGAGCTTAGCGGACTTCAGTTCTAGTTGTTTTATATTTTCTTTCAGCGGTTTGTTCCTGAGACTATCTGATTTATAGTGGATCTTTCTTTAAATCATTTATTAAGACTTTTCAGTTTAATCTCTTTGTCGTAACTTAGTTGTGGATGATATATGTGGACTGTGTACTTGTATGGATCATGCTTATCCACTACCAAAATATCATCAAATAGCGACGTCAGGAGACGTCGCTAAATAACCAAAATACGTCGCTAAATACAATTTGCGACGTATTTAGCGACGAAAATCGGACGTCGCTTATAGACAAGTCGCAGATGCCACTTTCGTTGCCGAACGTCGCTATTAGCGACGTAATCTTAAGTGTCGCTAGACGTCGCAAAAGTAGCGACAGATGGCGACGTATCCATACGTCGCCAAAACTGCGACGTAAAGCGACCACTTGCGACGCAGTAAACTTTATATATGATGACCTGGCATGGCAGCCACGTGGGCAATATAGCGACGCCTACCGACTTATTTAGCGACGTAAATTAGTGACGTCTAGCGACGTAACGTCGCTAATGAGCGACTTATAGCGACGTCTATCATCCGTCGCAGTCTGTCGCAGAACGTCGCTATACGTCGCAGTTATTAAAAAAAAATTTAAAAAAATAAAATATCTATTTTTGTTATGCTGTGTGTCTGTGTGTACAGTGTGTGTGAAGTGCAGTGTTCGAACCATCGACAGTTTCGCTTACTGTTCTATGTTTTATATTGGATAGAAAGAGCAACAGTTCAGGGTGCACTTCTCAGAGCTTCCTCTTCACGTCCGTCACCTTCTCGGGAACCTTTACGACGTCCCGAGAAAGTGAAGGACGTGAAAATGAAGCTCTCAGAAGTGCACCCTGAACTGTTGCTGTAATGCCCCGCTCCGCACGAGGCATTTGGTTGGCTTATTGGATGGGATCAGAATATTGGATCATGACTTATGTTGGGAATCAGGAGAATTGAGACTGATGCAGTCTCTCTTAGCGGGCTAGACGGAATGGATATTGGAACGTGGCTCGCTGGTGGAGCTACGCTTAGTGGAATTTTGGGTGAGTGGAACTGTCCTTCCTCCTCCTTACTCCTTCATGCTTAATAGATGAAGTATTGAAATGCTATGAACTGCCCCTAAATGTCCCTTATGTTAGTTGCTGAATAATAGAGATGCTTTTGTTGAGAATTATTGAAATGTACAACACATTGAACTGTTAATGTGATTCGCTGCCTGAGAATGAATTGATAATATTGCCCCTTATGCTTAACACTGCTGGAACAAGTAGACATTCGAATAATGAGATGCCTTATGAATGATAGAATAAGAAATGAACTGGCTATGCTATCGAACCAATGAACTGAATGAAAATACTAGAATCATGTACTCTCTATATAACTGTTGCAAGAATATGAAATGTTGCCTGTCCCTTATAAGAAATGAAATGAATGAATGTTAAGTTCCTCTTAAGAAAGGAATGATATGAGATACGTTGCAATGAAGCAATGAATGAGAAATGATAAAGCTGGGATCGTTGAGATCACCAAATGAAATGATGGTAATGATAAAAGAATAAGTCATTGAATATGACTAATGATGCACTGTTGCCTTTACTTTCCTTAATACATTTTACCATGCGATTTTGTTCACAATCGAGTCGGACACGCATTCGCATGGTCATGGACAACTTGTATACAAGGTTTGAGTAATAATTTCCTCGAACGGTTCCTAGGGCCCTGGGGACCGATTCGGCCTAGGAGGAAATAATGATGAGTGCTATGGGAGCACGGATAAGGCGGGGTGGCATAGAGGCTCGCCACCTACTATGCTGACCGCATTATCTTAAAATGAAATGAAATGAGAAGAGTCCATATGGTTTAACAACACCAGTGACCATGTAGCCAGGATGCATGCTAATGAATGTTTTGTGCAGGCAGAGTAAGTATATCAGATAACCTGTAATTGATACAGGTACGAGGAGTCGGCTATCGGTAAGAAATCACATAATTGTGATATGGTATAAGTTGGTTTAACTTGCCTACTTAACATGTTCAATTCATTATGCTAGAAAGATGCCTTGCTATAAATAGTGCTCAAACATAACATCCATGCTAAGTGATGCTTGAAGTGAGAACTGTCATAATGTTTAAGATGTTAATGTTAACGATGCCTCAATGATGCCTTTTCATGATAACACCTAGTATGCCTCAATGATGCCTTTTCATGATAACACCAAGAATGATAAATGATATGTCCACATGAATGCTACTAAGAATATGTTTACATGCTTCACTTTGATTATTGCCCATGAACTGTAAACTGATGCTAGGCCCCAAATAGAAAGATCACTCTAATAAATGCATGCTTAAATGACCACTTAAATGTTGGTTTATGCGAGTGGGTTGGATTCTGCTCGCCAGTACATAGATGATGTGCTGACCCACGTTTTGTGGGCAGGTGCTTGTGCTTGGAATGTTCTACACACGAAGTTTAGCTGGATTGGTCCCGCGGCATCGAAGATTTGTTGGGCATACAGAAGCTCTCCTTGCACAAGATGATGTCTTCTGTTTATAAAGGGCATAATGTATGGAACATTGTAATCAGTTGTACCATTGAGATTGTAAGCCAAGTCGGTATATCGAGTTGTCATCCATTGTATCCAAATATCAAATGTAAGCTGTATAGCATTGTTCAGTTGGTTTCCAATGTAAAGAGAGATGTGCTGTAATCATTGTACTTCAATACAAGTCTTGTACTCTCCTTCAACTATCAATAAAGAGAATAAAGTTCTATATATCTCGGTGTGGCTTTAAGTTACTCTTTTTCTCCGCTGCTATAAAGAAGTGATGTACTTCTATTCAATGAAAAAGATTGTCCTCACTAAATTCAATTTATCTGCTTCTGCCGCTGCGATGTGTTCCTATTTGAAGAATAATCGAGTATGTACCATCTTTGCCTTGTACAAGTGCAATACCAGACTTGTACGGCATCACGCCCAAGCGAGGACGATCGATTCCAAGAGATAAAATATGTGAATAAATGACTCTATGAATCGGGGCGTGACAAATTGGTATCAGAGCACGGCTTTACGTCCTTGGTCTCTTCTTTGGTTCGTTTCAAATCAAAGTTGCATCGATGATTGACCAAAGTTGCTTCCGCGATCACTCAACGTTGCTTCCGCGATTAAATCAAAGATTGCTTCCGCGATTATATTGTTGTTGTTCTGTAATCATCCTATGTTGTTCGTGTCTGAAAGATCATTGACCCTCTTGGCTGCTCACTGGATGTTCCATACAATAAGTCTATATACATTGTGATGCCCCTGAAAGAATGATTGTTGTTGGTTTGGACACAAATAACCCAACAATGACTCGATGCCATAGTATGCTATATTGTGAATGTTGTTAGAAATATGGGAATATAGAAAAGTGGCTGGGTATGCTGTAACAAGTTGAGAATTGCATGTGATGTTGGAAAAGAATTGTGAATGAAATAATTGATGGATGAGATTGACAGAATTAGTGAATTGACTCATGTGTGTCGGCTAAGTGCTTTCGAGACCCTAAGAATGTTGGCTTATAATATTGAGACCCCGAGATGTTGGTTAAGTATTGTGATCATTATAGATCATGAATGTCCGGAATAGATTGAGTTGGTATTGTTTAAGGATGGCTTCGTTTCTGAGTGGTATATTGCCTCTACCACCTCAGAACGAGATGTATGTTGACCCTTTCCATAAAATAGCAATGAGACTATCTGTGAGTACTGGGTAGTGCCGAGACTTAGCTGGGAGTCATGTATTGTGCTAGACGACTCAAGTGTCCCCTGACGGTGATGCTATGTTGGGTAGTGAGATTGTAGAAATGGTAACGGTTGGCTTGGTTAGAAATTGTTTAGTCGAGTGATGACTCAGACTAGTAAGACAGTTAGCATGCTACGGGTAAATAATTTGGCTAGAGAATGTTGTGGCTTAGAACATTGGAATATCGATTTCGATTGGTTGGATGCAAATCAAATGTGGCTAATATAAAGTGGGATGCGTAGCTGAAAGTTTTGAAAATATTGTCGGTGAATCAAAGGGATATTAGAAATCTGTGCCTTGATCCTAAGGTGTAATAGATGTCAATCCATCTTGATCACCAAAGGATAGTCATTGCATAGATGCATGATGCTGAAGAATTGAATTGTACTAGAAAAAAATAACAAGTAGTGACTCAGAATACTGGTGTTGCCTAAGGGATGGTTAAGTGATACATAAATTGTCGGATTGAATGGGATGAACTACTTGACCATTACTGCATGAGATTAAGAATGCCGTAAGATAGTTTGATGATTGAGAAACAAATGGAAACGAGAAATTGTAAACATGTTGGAAATGTCGGTATAGGTGATTGTTGGTTGGGATATAGATTGTTGGCTTATGACTTAGTGGTTTGACTCTGTCATACAGACCGAATAGTATGATTCCATAGTTATGTTAAACTATCGGAATCGATGACCCTTGAATAGTTAGCATTGGCTTATGGGTTTGTGTGAGTATAAAGGAATTGGAATAGAAATTGAATCATTGGAAATTTACTTGATGGATTATTAGAACGATGAAGATCGTATGTCGGATTTGGAATTTACCGTAATGTTGATAGATCGATCTTAGTCGATTGTTGGGTAAGTCTAGAATGAGCCTCTGTGGGAATTATTTCCTTGAGGAAGACCCTGAATAGATAGACTTGACCCTAGCGACCAGTTGTTGATTTACCAATTGCTGGCTTAGCCCAATTGGCGATTAGTTATTCAGACAGAGTTAAAACCCATAGGTTTGGGTAGAGTTCCTTAGAACTGTTGGTTGCTTGTTGGCCCTAAGAAACAGAAACTAGTATAACCCTAGTAGCCGTCCACTCTAGGGAAGTCACCTGAATGATTAAGTTTAGCTGTCAGTGTAGCTAACCTTAGAGATTGATTGAATAATAGGTGACCATTGGAGACCCATAGAATAACCTTGTGGCATTGAATGAGAGATGGTGCTAATGAGTATTGACCTAAGGGAATGTATGCTTCAACTTGAGCCTTAAGAGATGTTTGACCATTGAGGATTATATGTCGGCCATAAGTGGAAATTGCAATCGTAAGGTAAGGCTTGAGTGTACCTATAGTCGGGTAGCTAAGTTAACCTTGACTGTTGCATAGAATTATACCCTGGTTCGGGTAATCGATAGTGGGTGACTTCGGATTGTATCTTTTAGAAAAGATGAATTGCCTCGGTGAAAAATGTTGTTGGATTTGGGAAGGAAAATGATTGTCGTTGTGAAACCTTGATATGATTGGCTCTAAGTTAGACCCTTGATCGAATGTTAGAAATGTTATGCTTGGATGGAGATTGTCCCTGATGTTAAGTGGTGGCCTGGAAGATAGTGATTTTGGCAAAGTGAATAAAGCAATAAGTCAATTGAAAGGATGCTAAGTTGGATTTAGAAAAGAGAGTTATATTGTGGCTGATCGAATCGCACTAACATGGAAGTTGGCTGAAGTACATATGTTTTGGGGACGCCTAAAATATGTGTATGGATCCAGCAGAAGTGATTGGTTGTGACTGAGATAACATTATGGGAAGAATTTATCGCACTAGCACGGACTTTGGCTAAAATGCATATGTTTTGGGGACGCCTAAAATATGTGTATGGATCCAAACGAAGTGATATGTTGCGACTGAAATAGAAATGTAAGGAAATGTTGGCGAATCAATGAGAAGTTACAAGTAATTGAAAAAGAGATAGACAGATCGAATCGTTGATGGATTTAAATGGTACAGTTGGATAGATATTTTAAAATGACCGAGTGGGCTGAAATGAATATTGATTTGAAGCTGAATGAGTAAACTCATGGTGATTAAGTGAATCTTGTAGAAGACTTGTTTCCTTAAGTTTCGAGGACGAAACTTTTTCTGAGTGGTATATTATGTAATGCCCCGCTCCGCACGAGGCATTTGGTTGGCTTATTGGATGGGATCAGAATATTGGATCATGACTTATGTTGGGAATCAGGAGAATTGAGACTGATGCAGTCTCTCTTAGCGGGCTAGACGGAATGGATATTGGAACGTGGCTCGCTGGTGGAGCTACGCTTAGTGGAATTTTGGGTGAGTGGAACTGTCCTTCCTCCTCCTTACTCCTTCATGCTTAATAGATGAAGTATTGAAATGCTATGAACTGCCCCTAAATGTCCCTTATGTTAGTTGCTGAATAATAGAGATGCTTTTGTTGAGAATTATTGAAATGTACAACACATTGAACTGTTAATGTGATTCGCTGCCTGAGAATGAATTGATAATATTGCCCCTTATGCTTAACACTGCTGGAACAAGTAGACATTCGAATAATGAGATGCCTTATGAATGATAGAATAAGAAATGAACTGGCTATGCTATCGAACCAATGAACTGAATGAAAATACTAGAATCATGTACTCTCTATATAACTGTTGCAAGAATATGAAATGTTGCCTGTCCCTTATAAGAAATGAAATGAATGAATGTTAAGTTCCTCTTAAGAAAGGAATGATATGAGATACGTTGCAATGAAGCAATGAATGAGAAATGATAAAGCTGGGATCGTTGAGATCACCAAATGAAATGATGGTAATGATAAAAGAATAAGTCATTGAATATGACTAATGATGCACTGTTGCCTTTACTTTCCTTAATACATTTTACCATGCGATTTTGTTCACAATCGAGTCGGACACGCATTCGCATGGTCATGGACAACTTGTATACAAGGTTTGAGTAATAATTTCCTCGAACGGTTCCTAGGGCCCTGGGGACCGATTCGGCCTAGGAGGAAATAATGATGAGTGCTATGGGAGCACGGATAAGGCGGGGTGGCATAGAGGCTCGCCACCTACTATGCTGACCGCATTATCTTAAAATGAAATGAAATGAGAAGAGTCCATATGGTTTAACAACACCAGTGACCATGTAGCCAGGATGCATGCTAATGAATGTTTTGTGCAGGCAGAGTAAGTATATCAGATAACCTGTAATTGATACAGGTACGAGGAGTCGGCTATCGGTAAGAAATCACATAATTGTGATATGGTATAAGTTGGTTTAACTTGCCTACTTAACATGTTCAATTCATTATGCTAGAAAGATGCCTTGCTATAAATAGTGCTCAAACATAACATCCATGCTAAGTGATGCTTGAAGTGAGAACTGTCATAATGTTTAAGATGTTAATGTTAACGATGCCTCAATGATGCCTTTTCATGATAACACCTAGTATGCCTCAATGATGCCTTTTCATGATAACACCAAGAATGATAAATGATATGTCCACATGAATGCTACTAAGAATATGTTTACATGCTTCACTTTGATTATTGCCCATGAACTGTAAACTGATGCTAGGCCCCAAATAGAAAGATCACTCTAATAAATGCATGCTTAAATGACCACTTAAATGTTGGTTTATGCGAGTGGGTTGGATTCTGCTCGCCAGTACATAGATGATGTGCTGACCCACGTTTTGTGGGCAGGTGCTTGTGCTTGGAATGTTCTACACACGAAGTTTAGCTGGATTGGTCCCGCGGCATCGAAGATTTGTTGGGCATACAGAAGCTCTCCTTGCACAAGATGATGTCTTCTGTTTATAAAGGGCATAATGTATGGAACATTGTAATCAGTTGTACCATTGAGATTGTAAGCCAAGTCGGTATATCGAGTTGTCATCCATTGTATCCAAATATCAAATGTAAGCTGTATAGCATTGTTCAGTTGGTTTCCAATGTAAAGAGAGATGTGCTGTAATCATTGTACTTCAATACAAGTCTTGTACTCTCCTTCAACTATCAATAAAGAGAATAAAGTTCTATATATCTCGGTGTGGCTTTAAGTTACTCTTTTTCTCCGCTGCTATAAAGAAGTGATGTACTTCTATTCAATGAAAAAGATTGTCCTCACTAAATTCAATTTATCTGCTTCTGCCGCTGCGATGTGTTCCTATTTGAAGAATAATCGAGTATGTACCATCTTTGCCTTGTACAAGTGCAATACCAGACTTGTACGGCATCACGCCCAAGCGAGGACGATCGATTCCAAGAGATAAAATATGTGAATAAATGACTCTATGAATCGGGGCGTGACAGTTGCTATTTCTATCCAAGATAACACACACAACAGTAATCGAAACTGTCGATGGTTCCGAACACTGCATTTCACATTCACTGTAAACACAGACACACATCATAACAAAAATACACAATATATTTTTTTAAAATTTCGGCAGCACCTCCTTTGTATATCAGATCATCGCTTATAACCCAGCGTAGGTATATTTGTCATCCCCGTCGCAGATATCACAAAGTAAATAACCAAATAAAAATAGGAGGCAGTACAAAGTAAATATCACAAACACACATCCTCACAAACATCCAATAGAGTCAAATAAAAATGGAAGATAAAAAAAGTCTCCCACCAAGTGTACCAACAACAATGTACCAATAAACAATTTGTCCATAGGGCCAATACATACAACTCATAAAAAAACTAATAAAATTACTACGGACCCCTGTAGTCAGGCATATGCGATAGCATGTACTCATACTGCTCCTGGGTGAGCTACACCGTAGGGGCAGTAGGAGGCAGTGCAATGTCTGGAGTCGGCGCCGTCGATAGACCGGGAGGACGTATCTGCTCCAGCGATCGCAGTCGCTCACCATGCGCATTAAGGATACTCACCACCCTATCAGTATAGTCAGCGAGTGAGGTAGACATGCTCCTCTGTGCTCCCTCCAGCTCGACCTGTCTATGCTCTGTGCGCTGCGTAGACTCGGTGAGCGTTTGCAAGTTGGCAGCTGCAGCCTGATGCAGACTCATCAGGTCCTGTATACTGCGCTCGATCGCATCAAATCGTCCGGTGACGATCGGAGGGTCGATTCGTCGCTCGACCGCATCAGAAATCTGCTGCTGTAACTCGCGACGTAGCTCCTCGATCTGACGACGAACATCCTCAGCTCGTGACGACGCCTGCGTAGCCGGAGACTGCGTACTGACAGAGGGGGCCCGGGATGACTCCGAAGCCAAATACGCGCTGTAGGATCCCGTACCGTAGTACGTACCCTTCTGAAGACCGCCAACGGCGGTCATCCAGAGCTCGTCCGGCGATGGCTCTGTAGGCGGCTGGGAGGAAGTACCAGCCCCTCCCTCTGCTTGCGCACTAGCAGCAGCAGCAGCATCAGCCGCCTCCTTCTGTAGCCGAACAAACTCGGCCTAGAACATGTTTGCTAACGTGTAAGTGTTTACTAAAGTCTATATTGATATCTATTTTCCTATTTTCTAAATTATAGTCAGTTAATATAAAGAATAGAACGTACATATGCCTGCGTCGCCCTCTCGTCAATGAACTCCCCAGCCCTCCGATGGGTGACCAGGAAGACGGTCACCATGTTCGGGTCCTCACCCTTTTTTACCTGTTAAAATATATTATCTATTATTAGTATTAAACATTCTATCGAACTATATATAAATTAATGTCCGTCATAGGAAACGTACCAGACGACAAAAATGCTCCGTCATCGGAATGGAGCCACCACACCACTTACCGGCGCTCGACCGCGCCACCTTGGCCTTCTCAGACCGCTCCTGGTAACTGCGAGAGCTGAATCTAGCCTTCATCGCAGTCCACTGCTCTGGCGTAATCCAACCCTGGATCGGCCTTCCGGAGATATCACGACGCTTCTGGTCGTCGATCGCATCACGGATGAGCTTGGCTACGACGACAGAAAATTGGCCCTCGATCCTCGCCGCCCGGTGTGGTGGAT
The DNA here is from genome assembly GCA_029216955.1 of Iris pallida. NCBI lineage: Eukaryota > Viridiplantae > Streptophyta > Magnoliopsida > Asparagales > Iridaceae > Iris > Iris pallida. Next base: position 6,116,404 of record JANAVB010040218.1, on the reverse strand, counting down.
AGAAATAGGTCCTCTACAAGAAGTAAAATACAAAAGTTGTATAATATACACAAATGATTATTAAAATTTAAAAAAAAAAAAATTTACCTTGAAGTGGGAGAACCAAAAGGTCTTCCTATCTGCGGGAGCATCTGAGTAGTTAATCCAAGCCCCACCATAGTTCTGCCTCACAAATGTCCCCAGCTGTCTCTGTACTACAGAAGGCCAATATCTATACAATAATAATTTTTCATGAATATATATATACATATAATCATTTGAGAAATATATATTAATTAATTAACTTACTTCATAGGCCCGTCCGTCCAAATCTCCATATGCGTCTCGTCCGGAGGAGCGCATGGAGGGTCGCTCTCATCTCCTGCCTGGGCAGGATCAGTCTGATCGCCGTCCTCCATATGCTCGGCGTCGGCTCCCCCCATAGAGCCGTCGACTGGAGGAATGCTGGACGGGGGATCAGGGATGCTGGACATGGGATCAGGAAGGCTGGACGACAAGGGAGGAGTCGGAAACCTGCTGGACGCGGGATCAGGAAGGCTGGACGACGAGGGAGGAGTCGGCAACCTGCTGGAACTGCCCTGTCCCGGTACTGGACCGGGAACAGAATGGTACAATTGCGTACTCGGAGATGAGGATGAGGGTACGGAACTGCCCTCTCCATTCCTACGCCGAGGCTGACGGGGCTGCCGGATGCGAAATACTCCGCGTCGTCCAGCCATACCTGATAATAACATATGACAATAACATATGACAATAAAACAAAAATACATATTTATACGATAGACGTCACTAAAGTGTAACAGATTTATTATTACAAAAATACATATTTATATGATAGACATCACAGATTTTAATCCTCTTCTGATGCAGACTCATCTAGTTCGTTTAGCTCATCTTCTTCTTCTTCTTCTTCTTCTTCCTCCTCTACATCTTCACTTTCATCTGCATCTTCCTCTTCAGATAATTCTACTTCTTCTACACAATTAGATGTGTAATGAGGAACTTTCGTCGTGTCCACTTCTATAATATTTGTTACAAGAGGTAGTTCATCCTGTTGATAAGCTATATCGTCAACCTCAAAGGTATCTCTAGCTTTGGTCTTGCATACTGCCCACCAGTCCGACCTTGTTGTTCCCCGTTTAGGATAACTTGTGAAGTACACGAGCTGAGCCAGACTTGATAGGACAAATGGTTCATAGGCTTGATATTGACGCCGATAGTTTATATCAACAAGACCGTGCTTGTCTACTTTCCAACCTTGACCTTCAATCGGATCGAACCAATCACACCTGAATAACACAATCTTAGCAGGCTCTATTCCATAACTATATGTCAGCTTCACGATCTCCCGTAGAATGCCATAGAAATCGTTGTCCGTATCAACATCTTTGTAGTTCGAAGATCTGATACACAAACAGCTATTTTTGGTGGAGTCAAGATCCACAAAGTTGTCTCTGATCGGGCAAGTTGTTGACTTGAACCTAAACCCATTAACACAGTAGCTTGGCCATATTTTTGCAGCATAAATTGGTCCCTTGGCTAGCGTTCTGATAGACTCATTCTCAAGTCTTGCGTATGGACGATCGACCTAAATACCACGAAAGAAGCAATTAAGCTCATTCTCAATCAAGTGCATATACAGAAAGGTAATTACAGAGTTCTCAAGTCTTACATATGCACTCAACCATGATGGAAAATAACGCCTCATTTCTTCTTCTAGTTCTTCTTCTGTTATGTGTGGCCTACCTGACCTCACATCATCATTAAATATGCTGAAAACAACATCAAAAAATTAATGTAATAGTATCATTCTCAACACTATTAAAATAATGTAGACGTATTATTTACTTATCCCTCCAGTTTCTCTACTTCCTCCTCGTCGCAGTTGAGTAATATATACACCTGCGCAGCCCTTAGCTCATCATCGTTCAGATATCTCTTCTTCATCTTACCCGATGGCTTTCCTGGAGCATTGAATACCTTCAATATTGTATCATTACTTTCATGATCTCCCTCGTCGTTTCTGGAAGCTCTCGTTCTATTAGTTGCAACATGAGGCTTGAAATACATCGAACAAAAGTTTGTAATCTCCTCGAGAACATAGGCTTCACAAATAGAACCCTCGACCCGTGCCTTATTTTTCACCTTTCTTTTTAGGTGATTCAAATGTCGCTCGAACGGGTACATCCATCGATATTCGACGGGTCCACAAACACGTGCCTCATAGGATAGATGAATCGGCAAATGCTCCATAGAGTCGAAGAATCCAGGAGGAAACACCCTCTCTAGCTTGCATAGTGTTACCGCAATATCCTTCTCTTGCTTTTCTAGACGATCAACGAGCAATATCTTAGAACAAAGATCCCTGAAAAATATGCTAAGCTCCGTCAATGGATCCCAAACTGCCTGCGATAAGAATTCCCGAAATGCAATCGGAATTAACCTCTCCATGAATACGTGACAATCGTGGCTCTTCATACCCGTCAATTTGTTTTCCTTCGGATCGACACATCTTCTCAGATTTGACACATATCCGTCTGGAAATTTTAGGCCCTGGATCTACCGACAAAGTCTCACTTTATCCTCCTTGTCCAGCGAGAAAATTGACTTCGGCAGGAACTGATTTCCATTCTGCTGTATCAAATGCAACGCAGGACGTTTGCATATTTCTTCTAAGTCCAACCTGGCCTTGGAATTGTCTTTCGTTTTTCCCTTTACGTCTATCACAGTATTAATTATGTTATCAAACACATTCTTCTCAATATGCATGACATCAAGATTATGTCTGATCAGATTGGTACTCCAGTATGGCAGATCCCAGAATATGCTCATCTTTGTCCAGTTATGATCTCTACCAAATCCATCACACTTGTACCCAGTTGTAGGATCTTCGATAGCACTTAGAAAATCTTTAACCTCCTCCCATATCGTGGCTCCGCACCACCTTGGCGGTGGATCACCCTTCTCTACAACGCTGGCACAGAATGCATTCCTGTTCCTTCTGAACGGATGATCTTTTGGCAGAAATTGCCGATGATAATCAAAGAAGCACGGTTTTCCTCCGTGTTTCAAGCGGAAAGCCTTACTACGGTCCATGCAATACGGACATGAGAGACGGCCATGAGTGCTCCATCCAGATAACATTCCATAGGCCGGAAAGTCGTTGATGGTCCACATAAGGGTTGCCTTCATCTGAAAATTCTGCTTCCTGGAAACATCGTACGTGTTAGCGCCTACTTCCCATAACTGATTCAACTCATCTATCAAAGGCTGTAAGTACACGTCAATGTTCCTCTTGGGATTGTTCGGACCAGAAATTATAACGGTTAGAAACATGTACTGAGTCTTCATGCACATCCAAGACGGTAGGTTATACGGAGTGACAATCATAGGCCAGCACGAATACTGGGATCCCGAAAGACCAAAAGGAGTAAAACCGTCAGAAGATAGTCCCAACCTGACATTATGCGAATCTGAAGCAAAATCGGGATACACTCGATCAAAGTGCTTCTACGCTTCTCTATCGGATGGGTGATCCAACACTCCTTCAATCTGTTCTCGCATGTGCCAACTCATATTTTCGGCCGTCTCTTTCACCATAAATAATCTTTGCAACCGCGGCGTTAAAGGCAAGTAGTGCATTGAATCGGTCGGTCTTCTTAAACCGGTAGACCTTCCTGTACTAGTTGTCTTGTAGCGATCAGCACCACAAAATCTGCACACATCTGCGTCCTTGTCGTCTTTGTAGTACAGCATGCACCCATTGCGACAAAAATCGATTTTCTCATATCCCATCCAGAGCGATCTCACCATCCTCTTAGACCGGTAGAAGTCTTTAGGCAACTTAGCACCTGCCGGCAAGATCTCTATAATCAACTCCAACACTCGGTTGTGGCATTCTTGCGACATGTTAAAATCTGACTTAATGCTCAACAGTCTTGTAACCACCTCCAACGGTGAATGATCCTCACAACCAGGATACAATGGAGTCCTTGCATTCTCTAGCAACTCCATGAACTGTGCAGCATCGGCGTTCGGTTCCTCCTCAGGTGCATCATGAACGAAACTAGGCCCCGCAGCGTCGAAAACCATGTTCACACACCCGTCGTCGTATGCATGATTATCTGAAACAAAATTAGGCCTCGCATGCATATATGGCTCAACATAAGGCTCCGGCTCTGATGCTAAAGACACAAGTTCTCCGTGTGCGGTCCACTGATAGTAATTAGGCGTGAAACCCCTCGAGTACAAATGATATGTCACTTCCACTTCTGGATAATATTTTACGTTATGACATTTCACACACGGACACTTAATTTTGGTGCCGTCCATGTACTGAGGGAACGTCTTAGCAAACTGCAGGAACTGCTCTACTCCCGCTATGTATTCATCCCGCACACCACACATATCATCAGGACGACGATTGTACATCCATGAACGATTCCGCAAGTAGTAATTCATATCCATTTGGAAATAATTCTGCAAAGATGGACACACATTATCCAACAGGCACAAATTTGTATATTATGTCTTATTAGGGACACACATTAGTAGCGGACAGTTACTAATAACAATGATATGCAATCTAGGTCAAACTAGGTTGTACTAACTCAAACAAAGTCAAACAAGGTCAAAGTCAAACTTGGTCAACCCTGGGTCAACCCAAGTCAATACTCTGGTCAAACTAGGTCAATTGGTCAACTTCGGTCAAGTTCTAGTCAAAACTAGGCTACGATTGACTTTTGGTTAACTTTTGATCAAAATAATTAACTGTGGTCAACCAAGGTCAAAACTAGTCTAATTCCACTATTTCTAACCATTACCAACCATAAAATCCTAACTATAACTATATCTTAAGATATTTAACTCATATATTGAAAAATAGTCATTATCTTAATTTACCCCGTTAAACCCTATACTCTATGTATATAGATTATAAGCCAATTAACCCTATCTATATCTTGACTTACTCTATATACCACTTCCTATTAACTACACTTTTCCATCTATACCATTGTCTAGGTATCAACCTTTTTCCCATACTCTAGTATCTAGGTATTCCTAAACCTTTTCCATACTATACTCTATACTTTACATATATCTATACCTCATATTACACAATACCTCACTACCTACCTATATTGGCTCACCAATCCACTGCCATTACCTATACCCTATTGACTGATCCTGAACACTGCTCGTCCTATTACTCACACATATGAAAACCCTTTCTTATTACCTATACAAACACACACACCCCAAAACCACTGTCTCCTGCCTGCTGCCTGTACAGGCCCTAAGACCTGCACCATGTGTCCAAACCAAACTCGTGTCCAAATACTCGACACCATGTGTCCAAAAACAAACCAAACTCAACACATCCAAAACTGGACACGAATCCAATGGGCACGAGTCTTTGGGGACACGAATCCAATGGGCACGAGTCTTTGGGGACACGATGTGTGTCCGTGTGTCCGTGTGTGTGTGTGTCCGTGGGAGAGGAGGAGGAGGAGGGAGAGGACTTAGGTTAGGGTTTACCTGAGGAAGAGGAGGAGGAGCTCGGATTGGGGGAGGAGGAGCTCGAGGAGGAGGATCTCGAGGAGGAGGAGCTCGCCGGAGGGGGAGGGAGTCGCCGGGGGAGAGTGGGTCGCCGGAGGGGGAGGGAGTCGCAGAGGGGGAGGGAGTCGCCGGGGGGGTTGGGGGCGGGAGAAAATGAGAATTTTGGGATTTTCGAGTGAGAGTGGGGGGAAAGAAGGCAGCGACGTGCCCTAAGTAAAATAACTTAGCGACGTCACTCTATGACGTCGCTAAACGTCGCAATGTGGCGACATATATTTATATTATGTCGCAGAACGTCGCTATTCAGCGACGTAAAATACTGATGTCGCAGAACGTCGCTGGTGAGCGACGTTTTACGACGTGCTTATATAGGTGTCGCTACTGGCGACGTATTTTCTTGCCGTCGCTAATATACGTCGCTATTTGATGATATTTTAGTAGTGATCATAGACAGTGTACTACCGTCGACACTGCGGCGTAGGCTGGGCTTGTACATGTCTCGTATCCGAAAAGCGGCGCGGGTCGTGACAAAGTTAATCACATCCAGATGCACACTAGCACGATAGTAACTTCATGTGACATAATTACGGAGGTATATGGTTCTCGAGTTTTACTTCGACTACATCCTATGCATCTCGTTTGGCCTCGTACCATTCTTTGAAATATTTCGACAATCGTTTGTGTCTTGCTTGACCCTTAACTTGTCTGAATACTGATATGGATTGCTCGCCCCAGCCTTAGGCCCTTGTTACCTTCTATTTAATAGACGACTGAAATAGCCAAACCTCGTTAATGGATTTTATAACTATACTATGTTATTATGTGATTGTGATGAGTATATCTTTCTTGGGGATTTATTAATTAAGCTTATAGGACAGATATGAGTGACTGACTATAGTGGACTTAGAAACCATTAAGAATGATTAGTTTGATAGTATAGATTGATGATAAGGTATCTAAGATGGAGTAATAAAATATTATATTTTTGTGATTACAGATTAAGGATTAGAATCTTGTGCTTAGGTTCGAGGGTTGAGCATTGTAGAAATTTGATGAGCAAGTGATTATTGGTTATCTACAAGTTATTTACATATGATTTGAGGGTTTATATTCAAGAGTTGTTGAGTAAAAAGGAGAGAAGGCTCAATGCCAAGAATATGTTTTGAATGTATAATTTCAAGGAGCTTGTGATTAATAGAATAAAGATATTTAGGATGGGATAAGGAAACAAACTAATTGCTATTGAGATTGGAATTTTGGTTGATGGCCAAGCATTGTTGATAAATATATACATATCTCGAGGATGACCTATATTTTAGAATATACGTAAAGGTTCTTATTGATATGAAGATTCTTAGGATAAAATGACATAGTTTTTATGGAAGAATCTTGTTGAACCTGAACCAAAATATTGTAGAGAGAAGCAGAATGGATGATCACAAGGGTAGCAGATTGAGTACTGTGCCTTAGCGGCTACAAACCTTAGCTTGACATATTTGATGATTTTAATTTCGAGGACGAAATTCTTATAAGGTGAGTAGGATGTAAGCCCCCTAAAATTTAGGGTTAATTTTTTTAATTTTCTAAATCAATTATTTTTAATAAATATTGTTATTTGATTATTATTTCATTTAAGGTTCTTTTTTCGTGACTTTGATTTCTGGAGCATCAGAGATGCCAATCTCTGGAAACTTTTTTTTATGAGTTTGTAGTAGACAAGATTATCTTTATGTTGATATATCATGTTCGACTCAAACTTGTTCCTTTGTACTCTTTTTGCATCGCACAACTTCGGGTCAATCTAGGCCAATTGATCGTTGAATAATTATTAATAATTTTCCCACTTTTATCCTTAATCATCATATGCACGTTGTCGTGACTTTTAATTTAGGAGCACAAGACTAGTCGTTTTCTCAAAACCAACTCCACATGCATGATCTAGTCGAGACTGTAAAATCCCTAAATTTCTACTATATTTTTTATAAATTTTGTACTAATTTTTTTTGTTTTGTATTTGTACGTCGCGTATTTGCATTGTACGTCGCGAACGAAATTTTGTTTTTTTGTAATTGCTCGACGAGTGCGAATATGTACGAGCGTACATATTTAAAAAAATATTTTTCTATTTTTATATTTTTAAAATAATATATATAATAGTTATTTTAGCTATCGTACCAAAGTTTCCAAGTTATTATTTTATTTATTTTATTTATAAAAAGTCTTTCGTTTATAACAGTTATTAATAATAAATAAAAAAATTCGTGCATACATATATTTCATAAATATTTTATTAGTTGATTTTAAATAATAATGTAATTTTCGAAATTATTATTATATGTATTTTTAGAAAATGTATTTTAAAATTTTTATGGCAATTTAAATCTTTGATTGGATTTTTATGGATTTGCTTTAAATAGTTTAAATTTAAAGATAGAATTTATATTTAATTTAAGTTTAGATTATCTAGATTTAAATTAAAATTTGATTTGGATTATTATTGATTGAATCGATTTAAATTTGATTTAAATTAAGTAGCGAATTATCTATTTTTGGGTTTAAATAATCCAAATCCTTATCTTCTAAGGATTACCTCACCCCTATAAATAGGGGAGCCTCTATAAGTTTTTTTTATCCATTATTTTCTCCACAAATTTCCACCACAAAAGTGAGTGCCTCATGTATGTGTCCAACATCTCCCGTGTCAGTCGTGACGGCCTCGGGTCCGACCCCGGGTGTCTTTCCAATAGGTTATTCTTTTTACATATACAAACATTATTCCTCGTCCAACCATCCTGGACACAAATCCAGTATCCCCCTGCCGTGTCCGACGCTCCGGACACGACGACCACCTAAACGCTAATCCTATTCTAATGACCAGACCCCGTCTCTGCCACAGCCACCCCCGTCGACTCCACGACCACCACCTCCACCAAGTCCTCCAACTTCGACCAACTTCCTGGCCAGCTTCCCCCACCATCCTCTCCCCGATCTCCGCCGTGCCTAACCTCCGCCCTCACCCTCGACAAACGTCGACCCGACCAGTAACACCATCCACATTAACCCCGCTACCACGGTTCGCATGCAGGACACCCACACCGCCTCGCCATCCCGACGTCATCGCCACAACAGCCCCAAGCTCCTATTACAAACCACCATCGCCTCTGTTACGGTAATCCCACAACCACCACCCGGACCACCATCACCGGCGCCACTGCGCCCGGTGCCACCTCGTCCCTAAAACCCAACACTGCCACAAGGCAGAGCCAACCATATCATTGCCAAGACCCTAGGCGCCCGGCAACACCACCTTCACCAAAACCAGAACCACCGTCGACGGCTATCCGCCGTAGCTAGCCTCTCAAAATTCCACCGGCCACCACCATCAAAATTCACAAAAGAAAAGAGAAACACCACCTTACCTACCTCCTCGCCGTCGACCATCGATCTCTCCACCGCCGGAGCTGCGAGCTCGAACAGCGCTGTTGCCCCAAACCCACACCAGATCCCGATATTTGACCGCCGACCTCCGCGACCAGATCCGTCGCGTCGTTCTCCCGCGGCCAGCAGGGCAGCTCCGACAGCCTGGAGCCGCCGCCGCGCGTGCGCCGAACCTCCAGCGCGCCGCCGTAGTTCTGCGGCCGACCGCCCCGACCGTCGACTCCCCAAACCCTCCGCCGATCGACCCCAACCGGCGAGTCTCCCGACCGCGTCTCACTTCTCCTCCGCCCGCCGCCTCTTCCTTCCCCGCTCCTCTCTCCGGCTCACCTTCTCTCTCTCCGCCGCTCTCTTCATCCTCTCCGCCCTCTCGATCTCTTCCTCCCGTCTCCCTCTCTCCCGCGCTCGAGCCCTTCCCCTTTCCTTATCTTCCTCACTCTGCTCCTTCTTGCTGTTCTTATTGATTTTTCAATCAAACTCTCTCTCTCTCTCGAAAAGATAGAACAACACAGCAGCCCTCTTTAGTAAGTTTTACTTTGATTATTTTTTTTGATTATTTTTTTGATTGTTTTTTTGTGTTTTTGTTTAGTTTTGTTTATTATTTGTTTTCTTCTTCTTTTTAATATCTATTATTATTATTATAGTTTTTTTAATATATTATCATTTTGTTTTTTTAAAGGAAGGACAACAATTGTCTTGTGATATTATTATTATGTATTAATATTATTATTCCCTTTACTAATTACTTTGACCTAAGTACCAGAGTGTTTTAGTATATAGATGTACTAGTGTAATGTATGTACTTAAATAATAAAAGAATTATTTTATTTTCTCTTATTATTAATATTATGGTTATATAAAAATATATATAATAATTTTCAAAATTATTTTTAGCAAGAAAAAAAATAGTATGGGGTTTGTGCCCATATGTAATTTCCAATTTTGGATTTGATATATTTCCAGCCATTTTTAAATATAGAATTGTCTAGTAAGATATATTTTTATCTAGAAATCCTATTTTTAACAAACTTAAGAGTTTAGCCTTAAAACATTTTTATTTTTCAAGTATATATATCTAAAAACTATTTTAACTAATAAAAATACATTTTCAAGTATTATGAAATATTTCTAAAATCGTATATATATTATTTATTTAAATTTCTTTCGCCTATCCTTCCGTCCATGACTAGATCCCATTATTCATGTTCCCTCGCCAATTCAAGACTACCTTATGTCCACCCTAACTAATTTGACCCTTCTGGACCCAATAGAACTGTCAGTGCCACCATCTGAGGTCACCTTGCATAGTTGTTATACCGAAGTCGCAGTTCGTGCCACATTGATCATTGCAGCACACCAGGCGTACTACCAGGCAAGACACCTTATCATTTGCTGTCACTACCACATTTCTAGTTTGAGGATATTTTTATAATTTTTGAATTATTTGAATTTAATATATTTTATTAGGAATTTAAAATGATTAATTAGAATGGTGTGATTTAAATACTAGTTAATTGATTGCCATGTGGTTTAGGTTAGCCTAACCTAGATTGGACCTAACCTAGATTAGTCATAGCTAGTCTAGTTAGCCACATTGAGTTAGTTAGCATTGGTTAAATGGGTTTAAGTCATGATTAGCTAGTTGAGTGGTTTGCAACTTGACTAGGAAGGAGCCCTAGATTCTAGGCCATCCAAATAGCCATGATGCATTGCTAGCCTTAGATGCACCCCTATAAACCCTAACCCTAGCTAGTGGCCGGCCAAAGGACCCCCCTTGCCTATAAAGTATCTCTATTGGAAGTTGTGCCTCTTTTCACTATTTCATCATTTTCCTAAGAACAAGGTTAGCCTTCATTTTTATTTCTTCATAGATTAATCATTAGTGCTCCATTTTTATTGAGATTTCTTCCATAGTATTCTAAATACTGTTCTCCTACTGTTGATGGAGTCAAATCTCAGGTTTGACACAATTTGGAGACTTTGAGTGGCTTTTGGAGATCTCTTTTGAAGAGGCTTTTGTTGTGAAGAACACACCTAGGTAAAACTCTATTCCTCCAATGAAAATCTAGTTTCTTTGCATAAACACCAAGCCCTAGGTGTCCTTGTACTGTAGGAATAGGGTTTGCACCATTTCGTGTCATGTACGTGTCCGTATCGGACACGTATCAGTAAACGAACGCTGGTGTTCGACGAAATGCCACAGTGGGCATTTCGATCGAGATTTTGAATTATGTTTGAATAGGAAATAGTGTTTTGGTGTCGCCTAACAATATCTAGGTGACTGAGCGTGTCTCGTATTGGTTTTGTGTCGTGTCGCACTCATGCACGCGCGCGTGCGCAGCGTGCTGCATCCCCTGTTACCAGCGTGCTCGTGCTCAGTGCACAGAGCATGTGGACATGCGTGCTTGGACACAAAGTGAGGGGCAATGACTGTCGTGTCATCCCCGAAGTTTTATGTCCAACGGATGCGTGTCGAGTGCGTATGGACACGTGCACTGGTCACACAATTTCGTGCCAGTCTCGTACGTGAGTGTTGAGTGCATTTTGGACACGTTGTGTCCTGTTTTTGGACACAATTTTGGTAATGTGAAAAGTGCCTATATGGTACAGTAGTTAACTACCTAGATTGCATCATTTGATTTGTGAATTAATGTGGAATAAGAATAAGTCCCATTCGACTGATACTTCAGTATCAGTGAGAGTATCACTGTTCTTCGTTTCCTATTCTTAATGATTAATAATGTTGTTAAGTCATGTTTAGATTGCTGATTTATATCCTAACATGTTTACTAATCTCTGTTAGTGTAAATTTACTTATTAGAATGGGTTGATTAATGAGAAATGGAATATTGATGAGTTGGGTTTCGAAATGTGGCTGATACCACTTGTATTCAGTTTTCCTAAAACTTCAATTCCTATTTTAATCTAGTATTGACTAGGTTATCAGCTGTTCCTTTAATCCTACATGTTATCTAGTTTATGATTAGTTGATTTAACATATTAGAATAGGTCTTGTGGCATGAAATGAGATTTTGGCAATGAGCTAGGCCTTCGAAATGCCCATGACTGATACATGAATTGAATGATGTTAATTCCTATTTTAAACTGTTAGGTTCTCCTTAATACCTGACATTGATTTCCTTAACCCCCAAAACCTGAGAATGTTAGCCATGACTGATTCGAATTGGAGTGGGAATTATTGGATGATAACTTCAACTGTTTTGATTCATAGTAAACTGTCAAGTAGTTCTTTTATATTCCTGTCAAATGAGAGTTCTATGTGTATTGTTGGATTTCGAAAACTGAATTGGTTTCCTTTCCTTAATCAATGCTAATTCCTATACCTTGTTCACTGTCTTTGGTTCCAAAAATCTGAGTGTCCTATTTATGTTCACTATGTAAACTGAGGCACTAACTGGACATTGGCCCTGTCTTGGGTTGTCAAACCTGGGACACACAGGGATTTGGTTCACTGTCACCTGAGCATCCTTGCATCCTGAGAACTCACACTGTCTATAATCCTGAGAACACATGGTCTCCTGTATAACACACACATTAAATTGGCACACACACATTATACGTTCACCCACACATGTGTTCATGCCACACACACACATGTTCCCCATTAAACACTAACACTAATGCCTATAACTATATATCATGTCTAACTTAATGAGAATGTGTGAATGGTAGAGTAGGATATATGGGAATTTCAATATGTGTGATAGCTAAATGTGTTAGGCATATTTCTATTGTATATGTATGTATATATATATATATATATATATATATATATATATATATATATATATATATATATATATATATATATATATATATATGGTATTGACCTATTGTGTTATGGTTGTTTTAGCTCATGGACATCATGGTTGTGTTTCTACCTAGGTTTATGGCCTAGTGTATGGCTATTGCCTAGAGGATTGGGCCTATGGCCTATAACCTAGAAGACATAGCCTATGGTTGACTAACCTAGACTAGTTTGACCTAGTTTAAACCTGTTTGACCTTGGTTGACCAATTTGGACTAGAGTTGACCTAGTTTGACTTCTAGGGTTGACCAGAGTTGACCAAGAGTTGACTTTGGTCTAGATTGACCTAGATTCATTTAGAATGCATTGAATTGCATCTTATTATCATTTTAGACATGTTGTGACTTGTGCTGTTCTGATTAGGAGCCAGACACCACTCTTCAGGCAGTATTTTCTTCTGGACAGCCAGAATATCAGGAGAGTACATTCTCTGACCATTTCATACTTGATAGGAGTATTTTCTCGCTCTAGATTATCTTACTTGATGCTGACACGATGAAAACACGGGTTAGTACTATATGGATCTTTTCATACGATGTTATCCCCCTCGGGAGCATCAGATACATCATGTCATGTGCATTTCACTTTCATCATGTACTCTCGTACTTTTACCTTACATGTGCACTCTCGTGATTCATGTACTCTCATGATCACGGAGCCCCCATGTTATATTCATGTGCACCCATTTATGGGCCCCCATGTGAATTCATATGCAATAACATAACTTGAACGGATCCTTGTGTATTGATTGGGGTACGGGGGAGTATAAATAGTCATGTGGACAATTTCCAAAGTAGTGTAGCCATGTACAACCTCTCATATTTATTATCAAGCCGTTCACATGTCTAGCTTGTACTCTAAATCACTAGTTCACTGTAGCTCTTTACTTATAGTAGATATTTTATTACAGTCTTCTTTTTTACTCATGTTACTTTTTAGCGTTTCATATATTTTACTCTATTGCCTGTATTTTATTCCTATCATTATATGAACTGTGTGAGATGTACTGTGCTCGCTCCTGTCCTGACTGGACCTGTTGAAATATTACATAGGATGAGGACGAGGCTGGCTGTCCTACCTTTTATGGGGCTACCCTAGATGACAGCTGTGACTTGGACCAGCAGCCGGACCCTTTAGCAGTGGACGACACTCCTCTAGATTAGGATGTCTTTACTTTCTGGATTACTGTATATATTGATTCTGAGATGTTTGGATATGTACTTATTTAGATACTTAGACTTCTGGATTATATCTCGGTGTTTTCATTTTTGGATATCTATCTTTCTATTTTATCATTCTGCCTTAGATGTGATTGAGACTGTATCTGCTATGTCACCTCTATTCGGAGAGTATATACTGTACATGTACCTTTATATTGTTAGATGATTGACCTAGGACAGCGTTCTACCGTCGATACTGCAGTGTAGGATGGACGTACCCACGTCTCGTGCCCTTACTCTAGGGTGCGGGTCGTGACACGTTTTTAGTGGTGGCCCATGCAGGTCTAGTTTAGAAATGTAGTGGTATTCGAACTAGAATATCGCTGCAGCCTGCAGTAGGATTAGGATATTTTTTGAAGGTACTCAATCACATTAGGAAAAACTCTTTATCAGATTCCGTATATCTATATTTTTCTGCTATTGTCTTCCTTTGAATATTAACTGTCCATCTTTGCTATTTTTGACTCATTCTCAGTTTGTTTCTTGTTTGATCTGTGTCTCCAGGATGGTTAAGACGAGATCTCATCGCCCCAGACCGGGGATGCTGTAGAGGGGTTTGCCACCTCTCGTCCTCAGCAGCAGCCAGCCCCTGGTACTGCAGCCCCAGTCATGCCAGCTGGGGTGGGCGTTTCAGCTGCGTTCGGAGGAGCCCCTCCACCAGCAGCAGGGTTCAGGCCGAGCCCAGTGGTTTCAGAGGCGCTTCTGCAGCAGCAGCCACCTCCAGGGACAGTTAACGCCGTTCAGTTGTTCGCCTTCTTCCGGCAGTTCATGGAGGGCCAGCAGGCCCAGTATTTGCCATTAAAATTCTTTTATTGCAAATTTTAATACAAACAGAACAGTGTTACAATATAGGACTTAGATGTAGTCCTAGGAGTATACTTTTGTTTATCTGGGTCCCTTGTGCCGATGGAGCGAGTAGTAATGCATTGACTCCGTTGACGAGCTGACGACGGTTATCGGTTCTCTGAAGGTTTGGATTGCTCTGGGTGCTGGAGCTTGCCGAGAAGAGGAAGACGTTGAGTGTCTGTATCTGCCTCTCTGGTGGTATGTTCGTTCTTTGTGTGTTCGTTGTGTGTGTGAGAAGGAAATAATCCCTCTATTTATAGCTTTGCAGGATGGCTGCTCATGTGCGCATGTAGGATGCGCCTGTACGCGGGGACGCCACATGATGATTGCAAATGGAGGCGCATGGACGATGCGCCCTGATCGAGGGGTTGAATTCTTCATGCTGCTGTTGTGAGCCGGCACGTAGCAGAGGAGAAGATCTTTCTGTTGCTGAAATCTTGGGTGAGTTGAGTCAAAGGACATGTGTCGTCAACTCATGGCTCAGAGATCTCGGATGTGATGGGGAGATGATCTGGTGGGATACGCCTAGGATTGGGCGCATTAGGAGACTTTGGCTCGTAACCTTTAGGAGTCACGATGTATTCTGGGCGCATGGCTTTTGAGGCGCATGCAGAGCTTCAAATGGAGACTTTCCTTCTGTCTTTTGGGATCAGTGAAAAGTCTGAGGCACATGGCTTTTGAGGCGCATGCAGATTTGGGCGCATGGCTGCGGAGGTGCATGCGAGTGGTTGGGTGGCCACATGGCAGTAGCCGTCGGAGTAAAGTAATGATGATGCTGACGTTGCCGACGCTTCGTCTTCTGAAAAAGATGTCAATTGTTCAGACTTTGGGAGGTGTGCTGCCAACTCTGTCAGTTCAGCATTTAATGTTTCTGACATTCGATGGACAGCTGAGTGGGCGCATCGATTGACGTTCCACTAGGCGTAGGGGACTCATGGGGACACATCTTCTGTGATGTGCCTGGTACTGGAGGGCGCGCGTGTGTTGATGCGCTTGATGCTGAAGGGCGCGCGTGTGTGATGCGCGGACTGGCCGGCACATCCGCTTCTTGACACGCCTTTAATGATGCGACTGTTACGATCTTCGAGTGCCTTAAATAGCCGTTTTGACTTGGCTGAATTCGAAGCGCCTGTTCATCCATTTAATGCAAGTTCATTGCACGGAATTCGGAGAGCCATCCACTTGGCGCATGGGTTTGATTTGCCCGGCCTATAAATAGTAGCATGGAGAGAGGGTTTGCTTCTCGTTCTCTCATGTTCTTCCGACATGAACTCGTTTACTCGGGTGCACTCTATTGACGAGATGCTCCCGAGGGTGAAGATGCGACACGATGTCTTCATTGATGCACTTGAAGGTGACTGTTACATCCAAAAGACGGAGTCGAGGGCTTCTGAGGCAGGCGGAAGGTGCCTGTTGCATCCAAAGATCGGGATGCTCGAGCCTCGTCTTTGTTGTGCAGGAAGAGCCGTAGATCAGAATTGCGGGGCTAGGCTCTTTCTTCCTTCAAAGTGGGTGTTGCCCACTCTGGTTGTGTTGAAAGCTGCTCCTTTAGCCGCATTTCGATTGCGGTCTTCCTTGATCTTTGGAGGCTCTTTCGAAGCCTCCCCTGGCCACAGATTTGTGGTGCTCTTCTCTTCCTCGGTTTGGGGAGCCCTTCCTCCAGCGAGAGGGTTGATTGCCACCCTCGTTCTGCTCAATAAATGCTTCATTAGTCGAAGCACTTATCAGGTGAGTCTGGCTGAAAGGGTGGCACATAACTGGGCTGCTGAAGGGATGCACATAACTGGGATGGACATAACTGAGCTGCTGAAAAGTATGCATCCTGCTGAGGGCGTATGGTGGAATACGCCTGACTGAGGGCGCATGGTGATTGTTGCGCATGCTTGAAGGTGCATGGTGGCTGCTGGCTGAAGACTTAGGATCTTTTCTTTGTAGAAATTCTCCTTTGTACAATCTTTTCTAGACATGTAATAGACTTTTATATGTTAAATAAAAAGTCCTCTTTCCATGTATATATTTTTGCTGTGAAGTACTTTGTCCAAGCTCTGGCGCATGTAGTCTAGTGTATAGACATTCTGGTTCTGAAATTCCATGCTTCTACAAGACCCCCTTCAAAGTTTTCAAAACTTTTGGATAAGTTTTGGAATACTTTGAATAAGAAGCATGGTGGTAGAGGCGTATGACTGTCGGGGCGCATAGATACTCCGCGCATCGATGATGGGGCGCATGCTCCGCTCAGTTAATGCAAATGATGATGCCTCGATAACCGAAAAAGATTAATGATGATCTATTTGCGGTTATCTCTTCACAGAACCCGAGGCGACGGCTGAGATCACACGTCATCGGTTCACGCGTGCGACCAAGCCCTATAAATAGGTGAGAGATGGAGAGAGAGTTCCTCTTCTCCTTGTTTTTGCTTTTTAGAGTTCTTCCTCAAAAACTCTAACTTTTCTTCTCTCAAAGAATGGCTCCCAAGACTCCTCGTGGCGGTGCTGGCAAGGGAAAGGAGCCGGCGGAGTACGTCGAAGAGGATGCTCCTGTCGCCATTGTGACTCCGGCCGACGTTCGACCCGCTGTGACGGGTGGGTGTCGTCTCTTCCACGATTTTCTTTGTTCAGACGATCTTTGGATCATGCAGCTGAGTTGGTGTGCCCTAACTCTCTGCTGCCGACGCGTATGGACTTCTGTCTGTGCCGAGGTTTTATCCCACCGACGTGCATAGGTTTAGACCTTTATCATGCACCGAGGTTTAACTGCTGACGCGCATAGGTTTACACCCTGATGATGCGCCGAAGCCTCTGCTGACGCGCATGGGTTTACGCCATGTTGATGCGCCGAAGCCTTTGCCGACGCGCATGGGTACACCCCTGATGATGCGCCGAAGCCTTTCTGCTGAAGCGCATGGGTTTACACCCTGCTGATGCGCCAGGTTGCTTTGACACACTGTCTTTTTGCCTAACTTTTATTTTTGTTGTGCCAGTGTCAATGACAATTCCTTTGCTGAATGAGGTCCTTCTGGATGGTTCTCTTTGTCAAATGGGAGTTGATTTTGATGAGGCGGTTATCAACCCTGCGAAAGATGCTATCTTACAGAACCAACCTCCTGAGAGAGTGCTGCAGATCCAGAACCAGTTGTCGATTTTCCTCCAGAGTATGATGGAGAGTGGTAAACTGAAATCTGCTGAATCCGGGGATGTGACTTTCTTAAAACCTGCCTTTTTGTTTGGTGACCGACTGATATCTTCCGAAGCGAAGATACTGAAGATCAAAGAAGACTGGTTCTTCTCTGCAAAAGGCATGGTTCTGTACATGCGACAACTTGACCGCCAGTTGCCGCTGACGGCCTTCTACCGTTTGGCTTCAAAGAGAAGGATGCCATGGGAACTTACTCCTTCTCAAGGAGGGGCCTTGGGAGGTACTCTTACGATTGATGCTACCTCGAATCAAAGGGATACCTTGGCCGCTTCGCGAGCCACTTCCTCGTTTAGTTGCCGAACTTTACATCATGGGAGCCTCTACAGTGAAGTCCCTAGTGACACTTTTGCCTTTAGTGCCTTGACCTTTGCAAATCGGATGCTGACATCGAAGGTCACGTATCCGAAAGGTGGCTTTAGGGTTGAAGGTTGGTGTCACCACATTTCAAGGTGGGACGAATTGACCATTTGGGTGCTTTCAAAGTTCAAGGCTGAGCTTAAGGAGATTGGGCTGACAGCTGCTATCCGTGCCACACAGGCTGGTGTGGATCTCAATAAGCCTATGTTCCTTGCACTCTTGGAATTGTTCAATGCCCAGACTGGCACATTCTATACTCCGATGGGGGAGTTGGGGTTGGCTCTCCATAAGATGCACGAAGTGTCCAAGCTTCCTTGGGGCTCGGAACCGTACGAGGAATATTTCCCGTCGAATGAAGAGATCCAGGTTCTAGAAAATAAGGACCCGGAGATGATGGCTGTCTTCAAAGAAGTGGCGAGCCATCATTATCTGATGCACTGGAAGGACAAAGGCAAGACCCAGTCTCATGTGACTGCTTGGAGGGATTATGTTTTCAAGCAGGATTTAGCGGACTCCTCGAGGATCCGGTTTATGACTCCGCCACGGCTGAAACCTGTGGAGGTGACTTATGAAATAAGCCGGCTGGACGAGAGGACCCCTCATTCGAGTGAGAGCGGCGAGACCACGTATAGCTGCTTCTGGCACTGTGCGCACCGGATGTCGTCTAAGGTGGTGCTGACGGCATACTTGATGATATGGCTCCGGGATTGTGTATTTGCGGGCGGATCTGGTGCAGTGGAGAGGGTACACCGGAACCTTATTTTGCCCACCGTAAAGTTGGTTTTTGGACGTCCTTTAGCTCTCCTTCCTGCGATGGTGTATAACCTGTTGCGGGGTTTGAGGACCTTTGCTGATGACGTGATCCAGGGGAGAGGTAGAAATGACAACTTTCCCCGGGCCGAACTTCCATTCCATTATCTTATGGGATGGCTGATTCTGCATCATCCGAACGTGATGAGTCCAGGTCCGGAGGAGGATCATGTTGAAGGAGATGCCTTTGTCCGCCGCTTCTACAAGAGGAAGTGGTTACACACTGGCGTCCCCGTTTGCAGGAGAGTTCTGTCCTACCTTCAGGGGTGGGAGATTTTCAAGGTTGGCCCCATCTTTAAAGACTCGGTCCTGGCTCCCGGGGCGGGCCAGGAGACAAGTGTTGATCTTCCCGTTCTGCCGGGAGAGGTACTGACTGCTGATAAGACGTTGGGGGCTGAAGAGGTGGCCACTGACGTCGGTGGTTCTTCCGAATCTGGGAAGGGCAAGGGTGTGATGGAACCCTCTGTTGCTCCTTCCACTTGGGGTACTAATTTGATGCATGTTTTGGCTTCTTCTGCTCCCTTGGCCCCTCGGACTAGTAGTCCAGTCCCTGTTGATGAAGAGCCTATTGGTGCTGAGGTTCCAGCCTCGCGGGTTGAGGTCGACGGGTCTTCTTCGGGTCCGCCAACTAGAGCAGCTCCTCCAACTCCTGCTATGACGCCACAGGTGCTGGCGGATGCAGATAAATACATGAAATTCATCGTTGAGGCGGTGTATAAAATGCTGCAGAGAGGGGTATCGGTAGTGATGGACGCCAATGGGAGTTTTGCGACGGCAAGAACTCTGGCACTGCCTCATATCAACCTGATCCGTCTTCACCAGGGCCACGATCATATGGCCGTCATTCTGGAAGCCACGGTGGCTGAGTTGGACCAGCGGCTTTCCGAATTAGAGCGCATCCAGCGAAATGACCTCTCCGTCCTGATAGATGCGGAGAGGGAGAAGTTGATCGCCGAGATTGAGTCTTCTTATCAGGCCACTGTGAATGTCTGGGAACGCGAAGTGGCTGAGACTGAAGCTGCAGTGGAGCGGTTATCTCAGTCTACGCGGGAGACAGTGGAGACGCGAGCTACGTTGGATGCTAACATCGCAGAGATTGACGCTCAGATCCGTCGCCTTGAGGACCAGCGGGCCCGACTCCAGTTAGATGTCGAGCGTGCCCAGGCTGAACATGTGGCATTCAAGGAGGAGGAAGCAACCTTCACCCACCGGGATCTTGCCCTGGCTCAGCAGAGGCAGCAGCTGGATGAGCAGCATGAAAAGGACACTTCTCCTGAGGCCATGGAGGTGATACGTCAAGAAGCTGAGCGCCGGGTCTCGACGACTGTGGAGACTCGGGCAGCAGACTTGAGGCGTCGGATTGAAGAGCTTTCAGCCAACCCTGGGGACGTTTAGGGATTGTGGTCTCTTCTTTTCTGTGTCTTTTTGTAACTCTTGCTGGGGATATTGTAATCCTTTACTCTCTTTTTCTAGAATAAAGAAATGCACAATTTTCTGTGATGTGTTCATTTTTGCTGTCATGAACTTGATGATTTGTGTGGACCTATTATCTTTTGTGCACCTTGGTTTTTAGGTACAGATAATAAGTTTAAGAGAACCAACATGTTTGCTCAGAGGTATGTGGACATGGAAAATATGGGATTCAGATGATAGAATCTTCCTACTCAAAGGTGTTAGAATGGCCATTTTCCGTGTTAGAATGCAGGAGAATGACCATTTTTCGTGTTAAAACACTACACCAAATTTTTCAATTTCTAATGGACCATTTTTTAAGTTTCTAACGGACATAACCCGTTACAAATTAGTAACACAATAAACCCGTTACTAATGACTTAGGCTGTTGCAAATATAGGTCTTTTCCTCCCTGTAATCATTTATTAATAGGTAAAAAAGAACATCCTGTTACAAATAGTATATATCCTCCCCGAAAACCTAAAATTATTAGTTGTGAAAAATTGGGGGCACAGCCAAAATTCTCGCGGCAAACTTCCCTCCAATTTCACAATATACTCCCTCCCACATCCGGTTCTCACTTCATTCCCAAATTCTCCATTTGGGAAAAATAAACTTTTCTCTCTACAAACTCCCATTATTCTCCCCTAAATTTTGAATCTAGGGTTTCATAGATCACTAGGACCCCCAGATCCGAAGAAGAATAAGAAGAAGAAGGAGAATTCTTTGATGGCAAATTTCATCCCAAAGTTCGATCGTGAATTCCGCGTCGGACACGCCAGCGGCGGCTGCTCAAGCTCCTCCAACGACGAGCGTCGTTGCCATCGATCTGAATCGCCGAGTCGTCCGCCGCCTCCTCAGCCGCTCGGTCACCCACTAGACCGAGGACATCATCCCCACCATCGAGCGCTGCAACCGCAAGTCTGAGCTCCTCGCCTTCACCAGCCTCAAAACCGTCCTCGAGTCCTCCTTCCTCCCCCCCTGCCGAGTCCCGATCCCGATTACCGACCCCGACCTCGATTGCCGCGGCCTCTTCCTCCATCCTCCGCCGCTGGCAGGAGCTAGAGGACGAGGCGTGCGCGTCCATCCGAAGCTCGTAGAGTCACGAGCAGTCACCGGTGTCCGGAAAGAGAGAGAGGGTGAGGGAGATCATCTACGGAATGACAGAGTCGGCCATGGCCTCACCGGAGAGCCCCAAGGCAGAGTGGCTCAGGAAGATAGAGAGGGAGAGGGTGAGGCATGTGAGGGAGTAGGTCCAGACAGTGACGCAGCGGAGGGACGACAAGAGGGATAAGAGGAGGAGCGAGGATAGTGCACCGAGGGACGCTTTGAGGATTCGGGGGGCAGGCTTGGCTCGAATTGATAATGAGGATCATCAGGGAGAGGCAGAGGGAGCTGTAGGGGCTATCGGAGCACTGCGCTGTCTCAAACTTTGCTCATCGGAGCCGAATTCAGGTCGGTCGGTGAGATTGTCTCCACTTTTTGCCTCTTTTCTCTATTCAATACATGGACTTATTTGTTCATGTTTTTAGAGATAAAAGTAATTTTATTTATGTTAGCATGTATGTTATGCTCCATTTGTTAGAATGCCATTTGAATTAGAGAACTAACTTGATATGTAGAATGTTTGAATCTTGACTCCTTCATATTGGCAACTTCTAATATGATAATAGAGATTAAACCAAATGTGGAACTTGGAAGCACGGGCACAAAAAAACGGTTGCCTTGTCCGTGTGTAGTATCGGATTCATGTCCTTTCAATATTGCTAGAGTAGCACTGTGATATAGTTTCTATCTGGTCTTATTTGTAATGAAAAGAATGATTCTTCTTTGGTAAAATGTACAATTTGGAAGCATGGGCACTCCAAAAATGGGTGCGATGTCTGTGTTATGTCGTATTCTTGTGTGTGTGCAACATAGATACAGCGAGCCTTCTTTGCAATGAAAATAATTATGGGGAGGATGCAGTGGGAAACCAACTTAAGAATTAGCTGCCAGTATTCTTTCTTTATATCTTTCCTATTTTTCCTATGGAACATTCGATCTTGCTTCTCCGGAAGAGTTCTAGGTGACGTGAGATCAAGAAAGAACTAATAACGCATCCTGGTTGGCTGGGTTCGATACTACGGAGAAGTGGGTTATTCCTTCCAAATATTATGGGAGTTAAAAAATTATAATATGCATATGTTCATACGAGTTGGAATATCATTCGTATTTCTGACACATTGTTGCTTCAATGAAAAGGACAAAGCAAACAGTATGTTTTACAGTAGCTCCAAAATTGAAGTATCTAACTATAATGGTAGCTGGGGCCTGGGGTTGAGACCTTATGTATATGAAGAATATAAGACCTGATGGACAAATTATTTTTCAGAAAATGTAATTTCATTCAGACACATTTACCAATAAGAAGAACTAGAATTACTTTTTGTTGTCATAAGCAAAACCTACTTCGTGTGAGATTTCTTCTTCGAAAATATGGAACTAACTCATCATGATTGGCTTGAAGTAGGTTTTGCAGCTTTTGCTTGTTATGCATTTTTTTATTGGATACTCAGAAAAATTATTTTTTCTTGTTATTTAAACAGATTTACGAGAAGATCCTGAGGTTTGAACTTTCTTTCATATTAAAGCGGACCAACTATTCTCAGAATATTTCTTATAGTTGAGTGCACATATGACTGATTATGTTTCCTCGTGGAACATCATCTGCTTCAGAAACATGCCTTACTAACTAGACACGAGTGCCAGAAATTCATATGAATGTTCATTACTTGAAGTCGTGATCTAGATGAACTCCATTGAGATTTCTTACTTGGCAGTAACCAAATTAATATTCATGACAGGAAATATCAATGAAAATTTCACTGTAGTGTTTGTTCATGTTTACCTTCTCAATCACAAATCTATAAACTCTTAGGCGTGTATGCATTTTATCTGCATGAGTTTGGTGACTATTGTATGGTAAACTGATGAAAATGTGCTTCAGTCATTTCTTAGGGGAATATTTTTAAGAAATGGTAGATCTATTGAGGATGAGAGGTTACCTTCAATTGCAGCAAGAGAATTGAGGCAGCTTCAACAACACCATCCCGTCTCTGTCATGAGGTAGTTACATTTCTTCTGCTAATAAGTCAATGCTTTGTGTCTATCCTGTCATCATTTTGGGATGGTAATATCTGGTACTACAGCATGGGAAAAGAGATCAGACTGGTCCAACTTCAATTAAATTAGGCAGGTACTCATTTAGCCTCGATAGGCCCAAGCCTATTTATACTTGTGTCTCAATTGCAGGAAAAAAACATATATAGCACTATTTTTTATTTTTGACTTCGAGGGTCAGTTTGGTGCAGATACTTTTACCAATGCATATGAAGATTCAACTAGAATTTTTGGACCACCTTACCAATGCACTTGAGTTTTATTTCTGGGTCAGATGTTCCTTTTTGAAATCTATATTAGCTATTCGCCTTCAAAGAAGGCTTCATGTACTTGCTTTGATCTTCTCCTCTCCTCTTAGGGTCAACCTTCTTTCTATCTGGGATTACCAGATCTGGACATGATACACATACCGGAGCTCTGAATGCTCGTTCGATATGCTCGTTCGATAACGCTGTTGTTGTAGGAAATTTTTACCAAATGCAAATGATCCTCCCTGCAGTAGAGGTACAATACTGTCTGTTAGTGTAGGCTTTACTTCTGTTGCATATTGGGGTTTATGACATATCCTTCAAACTACTCCAATAGCACAGTTTGCTGAATGCCAAAGGTTGGTCAAATAGTTCTTGCAAGGTCAGTTTGGTATTCTGAATCTGAAGTGCATTCATTCTTGCAGCAATTATCATAAACCTTGTTGTATCAATCTTTACGATCAACTTCTTGACTGTTCTGGAGAATTAATTCAGTAAAGCATTTGTGAGCAGATGCCTTGATTTGTTCAAGCTTTTCAATTAACTTAAGTCTTTGATGGGATTTTTGTACATTAAAGTTGTTTAAGCATTGCATGAAGACTTTCTTGACGAACATAACTCCTGTGTTCATTTATCATGTCTTGTTTATCCACGGAAGATTAGTTCTAAACTTATATTGGTTTGTACAAAAACTTGTTGGATGTTTTCTACATTTCATTCTTTCCGTTTGGATAGCACATACTGTCTCAGAGATCAGTCATTTCCCTGTAGTTTCTCACTTTTTATTCTCTTGCAGGTGGTTTATGTTTTATGTGTTTACAACAAGAAGGAGAAATATCATCGAATAACGGTGCGTGGTTATGTTTTATAGTTATATTTCTTTCTCTTGTTTGCTCTATAATATATTGACTATCCTGATGGTTAGAGAATAGAGTTTCTGCCATAAATCTATTCCCGTCTTGATCAGGTCCGCAAACAGCACTCTAAACAACTATTTTATGGTCTGAAATTTTGACCAGTTGTTCAAACTGATTAGGCTTGTTTCTAATCTGTGTTATATTAGTACATATACATTTGTGTACGGATTGAAATTATTGTGTGTATGCAAGAATATGTGCTGTTTGCTGATGGCTTATAAGAATTCTTATGCTGCACATAAATGCAGGTTTGTGCATTATGAAATATTATAATTATATTAGCTAAGCATTACTTTGTTTAGATGCTGCAATACTATGTCCCGCTAACAGATCAGATGAACAAGCTCTCTGTTGTCACTTAGGAATATTTTTCTTTCCTGGAAGTATATCGAGGAACAAATAACTAATCAGACCATATTTAGAATATTATTATTTTTCTTGAAATGAGTAATCTTACAGGAATATTATTATTTTTCTTGAAATGTGAAGATGCAAGGTCTTTTGTACAACCTGCAGGTTTGAATTCTTTTGGATAATTGTGACAAACGAAAGGTTAACCTGCAGTATCGGCGTTACATGTAAGTTGCCAAAGGTTTTGTGCTCATGTTCTTTTGTTCATCTCTTTGAAATAAATTTGATATTTGATTACTTTTTTGAATCTCTCAAACTCAATGACCACTGTGCTCTTTATAATTGCAGATGACTATCAATTATATGAACGAAAGAAAGAATTCATGGAAAGATATGGTTTTCATCCGCAACAGCATCTTATTATTTGTTTCCCTCTTGTACCTTAATATTGTTTCCCTTGAAACTTATGGAGAAGTTATTTTTTCTTTATGAAAGCTGAAGT
The DNA here is from genome assembly GCA_029216955.1 of Iris pallida. NCBI lineage: Eukaryota > Viridiplantae > Streptophyta > Magnoliopsida > Asparagales > Iridaceae > Iris > Iris pallida. The sequence continues at coordinate 6,090,521 of JANAVB010040218.1, read as the reverse complement.
TGAGAAATATCGACGCTCATTCTAGCAATATTGTACTTGCTCTGTTTGGTCGATGTCTAGTGGCATTTGAGCTAGCTTAAGACTTTTTCTATTTCTCTCATGGAGTGAGTTATTTTGTTTAAAGTCATGCTATGGCAGAAATTTATTTTAGATTTGGGAACTTGTTCTTTTGTTTACACTTGAGACATATTGTTTAAAGTTTATTTTTTTTTCTCCAGATACCCTTGTGTCTATCAGTCTATTGGTAGCAAAGTGTAACAAACCTAGTTAGTTAATTGCCATGAATAGAACAAAGGGAATGTTCTAAACAAATTTATGTTGTTCAGACTTCATCATTCCATTAGTGTTCAATTCTAAAATTAATTTTTTTCCAATTTTTTTAAAATATATTAACGGCCTATTTTCATTAGTATTAAATTCTAAAATTATTTTTTCCCATTTTTTAAAATATACTAACGGTTATAGCCCGTTAGTATTTAATTCTATATATATCTAAATGCCTGTTAGAAAAATAGTTAGTAACGGTTATAGCCGTTAGAATTGTTGAAACACTAACGGACATGGTCCGTTAGAAGAACAGTTACTAATATTACCCACGCCTATATACTCACGGAATATACCCGTTAGAATTAATTTTGGTAACATGTTTAGACCGTTACAATACACGTGTTTTGGTGTAGTGAAATCACGGAGAATTTTCATTCTCCGTGTTAAAATCACGGAGAATTGTCATTCCCCATGTTAAAATTACGAAGAATTACCATTCTTCGTGTTAAAATCACGTAGAATGGCCATTTTCCGTGTTAGAATGCAGAAGAATGACCATTTTTCGTGTTAAAATCACGGAGAATTTTTATTCTCCGTGTTAAAATCACGGAGAATTGTCATTCCCCATGTTAAAATTACGAAGAATTACCATTCTCCGTGTTAAAATCACGAAGAATGGTCGTTCTCCGTTGTAAAATCACGTAGAATAGCTATTTTCCATGTTAGAATGCAGAAGAATGACCATTCCACGTTTAAAAATTACGGAGAATGGTCATTCCCTGTGTTAAGATTACGAAAAATGATCTTTTTTTCCTTCTTTTTTTAAAGTATATATTGATTGATATCATACTTTTTATTGTTGTTTGTTTTATATCAGTGCAAACAACCGAGAAGCTCAAAGAGACAAGTAAAAGGCTCAGGAATAAGAAAAGCGAGCTTCAGAAACAAGTTGAATTGTTACAGAATGAAGCCGTTAAAAATGACCTAATCGCTGGAAACTTCAAATCTCTCCACAAAGATGATGATGATGATGATGAGCGATGATCGGAGTTCGACTGAAGAAAAGCACAGTGAACTACGAATAATCTTTGCGATCTCTGCTGAAGATAAGAGCAATAGAATTCAGATCTCTCATAAATAAGAAGAAGACGAAAATCGCAATCAAAATCTGAGTTTGTGAATTCAAATACATATATATGACCAAATTTGCGCGAAGGGGTAGCTATGGTATTATCAAAATGGCACTTTTGTAAATACAGAGCATCTAAAGGAAATCTTGAAATATTTAACGTGAAAATACATAATGTTGGATATTTCATAAAAACCACCATGCGGGTGGGTTTTTCATAAACATCCACCCCGAAAGTGAGTTTCTCAGCAATTTCCAGAAGAAGAAAAAAAATAGCATTAGCATTTGTAAGATTTGAGCCGAAAGACTATTTGTTTGCAAAAGGGCAAAAAATACAGGCATTTTGGTGATCGAATGTTCATTGTTGGTGAATCGAAATTATTCCTCCATAATATTCAACCGGTAGATAATTGGATCACTTTGAAGCCTCTGATTAAGGATATTACTGATAAGCTGTCATTCATTCATTCATGTGGTGCTAAGTTTTACAACATGTTTTGATTTGGAGGTCGAGTAAAACGGATGGGAAGACGATGCTCCTTCATGGCGATTTGGAGGACAAGTTGTATATGAGCAACCTAAGAGTATCGGCGAGAAAGGACAATTAAAACACATTTAGCTTGTCTTTTGAAGAAGAGTCTCTATGGTTTGAACCACTCTTTGTAGCACTGGTATATGAAGTTTATGGGAGAGAATGATTATGCTAGGATGAAGTCAAATTACCGTGTGTTTCTGAAGTACTTTGTCGAGGATAATTTTATCATTTTGATGCTCTATGTGTATGATATCATACTGGTGGAACGAAATACTACCATGATAGCGAAGTTGAAGCGCCAACTTGACGTAGTCTACTCTATAAAGGATTTGGATGCAGCGAGAATCTTGGAATGCAAATCAGCCGGGATAGACGGTCCAAGATGCTATGGTTGTCGTAGGAAAAGTACATCGAGAATCTTGGACGGGTCAAGAAATGTGAGCACCCTATTTGCATCTCACTTCAAGCTTAGCCCCGAACAGTTTGTTAACCGAGGAGAAAAAAGAAGATATAGAGATAATGATTTATGCTTCACCAATGGAAAGCTTCATGTATATATGTTATGATATGTATGAGACCAGATATTGCACATGTGGTAGGATCAGTTAACAGGTATCTTTCAAATTCAGGAAGGATACATCGAAATGCAGTCAAACAGATCATACGATATCTCTATGCCACTTCTAGTTGAAGTTTTTCATATGGGATGACGAGCCAAAGTTATTCGGGTACACCAACGCTGATATGGCTAGGGATGTAGACTGTACACCAGGAGAACTACTTTGAGCTACATGATGATGATCGCATGGGAACAATATCGTGGCAGTCACGGTTGTAAAAGTTTATCTCTTTGTCTATGATAGAAGTAGAATTCGTTGCAGTGACAGAGGATCTATTGTGGATGAAGAAGTTCATGCAGGAGTTGGAGTTGAAATATAAATAATACACATTGCTTTGTGATGGTTAAAGCGCTATTTATCTCAGTTAAAACTTTACATTTCATATCATGTCAAAGAATATAGCAACTCGGTATTTTATTGGAACGAGATGTGCTGAAGGCGAATGATGGTAAGTTAGATAAGGTCCATACGGATGATAATGGAGTAAATATGCTCATGAAGATCATGCAAAGAGAAAAATTCAAGTTTTGCGGGAGGATCGCTGGAATGGCAATCCCCTCTACCTAATCGGAAAGGGATAGGTTTATGGACTTGGGTAAGATTTTCTTCCTATATGAAGAATAATACGGAGTGCGATGAGTTGGAGAATACTATTGAGTGCGACGAGTTGATAATGCCCATTTGGACCGTATGAACGTCCAAGTAGTGACCACTATATGTATAGGCATGGCCAACCTGGAGGTTTGAGTTATCCTAGCCTGGTTCGGGGGGTCACTTGCGACTTTGTTATCTTGCAGAACATGTTGGATCTGAAAGGTTGTCCAAGTCCAAAGTCTAAGTTCAAAGTCTTATCGAACTTATCTCTGGATCTAACACTACGAAATTTAGGGAAAAAAAAACTCCTTGACATTTTTTTTAAACATTGATATATTTGAGGTCATCATCATCTATGGATTATCCCTCTTAGAACATTGATATATTTGAGGTCAACATTGATTATCCCTCTTACAAAAAGAAATGTACCGTTATCCTCAAAGCGTCCGTAGGTGTGGAGTTGAAGAGACGCAAGTGTTGAATAAAATTTCCACATCATTCATTTTTTATTTCAAATGAGAAAGAAAATGAGAAGGATTCAAAGAGCAATAATGCCCAAGGCAGTCACAAATTAAAAAAAAACAAGCTAAATATTCGACAATTTCTCTTCACTTGATAAAACACACTCTTTTATTAAGATATAAATGTATGTACAATTTCAGGATATAGAAGTACAGTGAGTGAAGAGCAAGATATTTACAACCAAAATGGTACACAAGGGGATGAAATTACCTAGTGATCAAAATGGTCTGCTCCCCTAAACTTTCTTAGAACCTCTAAAAGAATCTATTGAAGTACTCTACAGAACTCATTGCCAGATGTTAAAACCAGCTATAACAGTAATATACATGGGAACCAACTAAGAGACCATCACGACAAAACATCTGAAAGGTCATCCATTGGTATTTGAAGACCCAATAAATCATGGTCTTGAAGTCCATCCTCTTCGATATCGAACCAAGAAGCAATATCCTGTCCTTGAGAACCAAGAAGCATCATCCTCTTCACTTGATAAAACACTCTCTTTTTATCAACCTTGGAGTTAGATACGGCCGACCTACTAATCTTGGGAGTTCCATTTCTAGATACAGCATCTCTGTTTTGCCCTTTGCCTTCTCTCTCTCTCTCTCTCTCTCTCTCTCTCTCTCTCTGTCACTCCTCTTTCCTAAGATTGGGAGTTCCATTTCTAGATACAGCATCTCTGTTTTCCTTTTACCTTCTCTCTCTCTCTGTCACTCACCTCTTTCCTTTTGTACCATTTACAAATAAACTACCGAGACCAGAAGGTGCTCTACCCACAACATCGTCGAGCAATAATTCCTTTTTCTTCAATTTAGTTGACCATGGACCCTCAGTACATATCTCATCTGTCGAGTGATTACCGGATCTAATAACATCAGGATACTGTGCTGGTTGTGAGACTAAACCGTTGTTTTGATCTGCAAAACAGAACATTACAAAATAATAGCTATTTCAAGGTGAACTGAGAAAGGTGGAATAAAGACGGTTTCGTCATCATTACATACTAGTAAAAAGATTATAGGCAAGCCATGGGTCCAAGTAAATCAGTCCTAAATACTTCATTCATCAGAGAGTTTAATAGCAATGTGTTCTAACAAAATTACCTGTGAAAGATGCATCTGAAGGTCGGGAAGGAGCAAACCAAGCAGCCGCTGCACTTGAAGACAGATCCCTGTCTTTAGCATCATCATTGTGAGAAGATACAGAAAGAAACATATCCCTGAACACTGGCTCTCTAAAGCAACTAATTTTCGTTTTCTCAAATTTCCGATATCGTGCTAATGTTCGTTTAATGAAAGCCTGGGTAGCTTGCTTATTAGTTCTAGCCATGTTCTTGCTAGCAGAAGCCTGTTGCAGAAGTATCAAACAAAATTAGCAATAAGATCTCTTACAGTCCAGGATAAAAATTCTTTAAACACAGCCATTGGAACAAGCAGGGCTATAAGCAAACATATTAACAAAATGAGGAGTTTCATGATTATCACAGTTCTGCATGACTACAACCATGTGCACAAGTCATTTACAATTCAGATAACAGAAACACCATATTTAAACATTTACAAACCTATATAGCATGAGTAAATAATAAACCAATATGGATGACTGTATAGATCATACTGGTGCCGTTATAATAGAATTGAAAACCAGGGGGCAAATATATGTTACTATCCTTTTGCCTCAAATTGTAGAAGTAAACTCGGCAAGCACACATCATCCACTCCCAAATAAACTCATGTTACAGCCGACGAGTATTTGTTCGTCTTTTTACCTTCAATATCATATAGCGACATAGGCAGGGTGAGGAATTAGCCACCGCTTCTTTATATTTTGAGATTTGTTTGGACAAAACAAATGGAATGATAACTTTTTGTACCAAACATCAGAAACAATTCTGATACCAAAATTAAATGCACAATACAGGAAGGAACAACTTGATATTGGACATTAATCATTATGGTTGATGGTGCTGGACTGACTGATGGTGCAGGTGATAGTTGCTGGAAGTGGGAATAGTGAGGAGCTGGAAGTTAAGGATTGTGTAGCAACAAGAAAGCTTCTGATAGTTGTGAGTTGTCGTTTATGCAGCTTTTTCATCTTATGTTGTGTTAATGTTTGTTATGTAATTAAGACAGTTGTAATGTCCAGCTTGGATGTGGAACCTTCAGTTCACAGTGGGGATTGGTAATATCAGTTTTGTATTAAAGAAACCATGTATTTTTTGGTAGCAGTGATATCTGGTTGGATGCTTGATTTGGAGAAGACCAGATTAAGTATCTAACCATTTTCTCAACAAAAAAAGAAGGGCTTATTCTTAGCAAACAACAACAAAGCCTTTATCCCAAATTTCTGGAACTTATTTTAGTAAATATATGTATATATCTACAGTGATTGCAAATTACTTAGGTTTCACTTTAGGCCATTAGTCACGAGCAATATCAAGGTTCAATACAGAAGTCTTGGAATTTACTTTTGCCTCGCTTTTTTAAGTGTTGGGTTTGGTACTACGGCAGTTTAGTGGTCACAGTTTCTCATTGTTTTGACTTAAGATCCCTAAAACTTGTTTCAAAGGTTAGAGTTTCAACACGGTTTTATAGATAACTGTATACTGTTTGATGTTAATTTGGTTTCATATCAATGGACTATTGGTTTATTAACCATAAGATAAACCTGACTCCTCTCATGCTTATCTTGGTTGCACGGACATGACTATGACACAACATATATGGACACACAACATTGATATCGCACACTATTTTAATGTCCTAGTGTTTTTAGGAGTGTCCTGTCCAATACGTGTCTGACACGACTCCTCACCGCCATGAAAACAATCTCAGAAGCGTGCTTTCTAGAATAGACACTTATTCTTGCAACATACTCTGGTCTAAGCAACCAAACTCAACAGATACCTGTTTTTCATATTACCAGATGTAGTCATTCACTCTACAGGTGTGATACATGTGGGATGCATGTCATATGGTAGGTTTTCCTGCACGTTGCTAAACACCGTTGATATTGGAAACATATAGTTCAAATTCAGGTATTTTATTTGCAAGAATTACATCTATAATTTCAGGTAAGGTCCCGAAACTCGGTTTCTATATTGATCTTAATAGAGAAATGGCCCTTACATGACCTAAATTTTAAAAAATAAAAATAAAAAACAGGAGAATTCATGCAGTCAGCGCCAAAAAAAGAAAGAAATTAAGATAAAACTTCTGCTGTTTATGTACTAATCCAGGTTCCTCCCCCACGGTTTTGTTCTGAAATTCGCTGAGATCCATATATCACATCTACCTCCCATACCCCATAATCCAAAAAAATACCCAATTCACATTATTAGGCAATTAGATTTTAGTATATATTGAATTCTAGGTTCACACAGATAGATGTCCCCTAAACATAACCATTGTAGAGTTTCCACATCGAATACATCGTAGACCATCGCTTATTTCATTTATTATGATATAATAAATGATATAAGCCTTCCTCCATGTATTGTATATTTTAATTTTAGTGAACGACGATAAAAGATAACATTATACATGGTCCAAAGTGATACCTTCTCGATCCAAATTTGCATCTGGCATATAATCTCTAAACATTTGCAACAATAGCCCTTTAATGCTTTTCAATGTTTTCATGTTCCTCCTGGCTCGTGGAGTAAACTAGAATATCATCTACGAACACAACAACAAATTGAATAAATGTTTGAATACCATGCTCCTCAAATCCATAAATGCAACCGAAATTTTGTCGATCCAAAAATAATACAAGAAACTCTCATGTCACAAAAGCTGACTTATGTACAACGTTTTCACCTTAATCTTCAATTTACGGTACCCGGATCATAGTTACAGGATCGCCTACCGACTAGGACAGTTCCGGATATGGTGCCCCAAATACAGCGGCTTCCCCATCCCGCATAACCAAAAGTGGCGATCCAGACGATCTGGATCTTACATTCATGTTCAAGAAAGATATTGATCAAATGGTAATAGAAAAAATAAAAATCAATTAATTGTCAAGATGAAGCATGAATGAACATATTGTTGTAGGATTCAATATGAATTCTTCCATACTATACGCTCACTAATTGGCTTTAGCGGTTGATCCAACACACGCCGCCCCCCCCCCCCCCCCCCCCCCCCCCCCCCCTCTATTCAATTTCATCTTATTCCTCTGTCTGACAGTCAGAGGATAGAGTTAGGCAGTAAGATGGACCAAGTTGCTATTAGGTGATGCTTACCTACTGAAGCCTTGAAGGCTGAAGCCGTATTGAGTTTCTTAAGATGAAAATAAGTAATTCTTTTTGGTATTAGAGTTAGCAACATCAAGGAAGATATAAGAAATTGAGATGGTTTCAGACTAACGGAACTACTCATCAGAGGAAAGGATGGGACCGTGGTTGAAGCAATTGCTAAGATTAGGATAATTTGAAAGGAGTCTGTATTAAGCAGTAAAAGGTGTATGTTATAGTTGCTACCTTTAAGAGAGATGGCCCTTGGCTGAGCTGAATTGAGCTAAAGTTCATGCAGCTGACACCAAAAATTGGGATAAAGAATTAATTGTTGTAGTTGTTTTTGGTGTTGTATGGATAAGAAGTCTTCCAGCTTGCGATGCTGGCCACTAAAGGTTTTGTTAAAGACCACGAACTTAGAATTTTGGCAAGGTGGGGACATGAAATAAGGAGTTATTTGCTTATTTGAGAATCAGGAATCAAATTGATAAGCAGTAGGGTTAGCAATAGCAACAGGCTAGACTCATACTCAGTCAGGGACTACGGGCCCCAATCTACCCAACCATTATGGCACACTTCAACTTTGTTACTAAACATGCAACATGTATTAATTCAAATTCTGAAGCAGTTGCACAATAGTTATAAAAAAGATCTCTCAGCATGATCACTAGAAGGAGCATCCTCGGACTCCCAGTACAACTCATGCATGCAGCCAAAACTACAGGGTCGATGCTTCTCTTAACCATGAAAGTTAAAACTAGGTTATGGTTGCTGCAAGAGACACTGCTTTAGGATCGGCCAACCTCGCTCGCTACCTGTGCCCAAGTCCGTTTGAGGGAGGACTTGCTCGAGCGACTAAATCTCTCCCTGCACAACAGTTGCCAGGTCTGCAAGGAAATCAAGTGAGATTAAATGGATGATCATGTGAAATTGAAGAATCTGATAATAGTTTGGGCATCCATGGAAGGTTCAGCAAAAGGAAGGGACCACCTATTGCAAATTTGCTAAAAGGTGTTCAAGCTTAGAACTGAAAGATATGGGATACTACGGGAAGAAATCTAACAAGATCACAGATGGAGCACCAACCATAATGTAGTATATGACATTTGCTTTCTTCTTCGTGTCTTCTGTTATAGTTGCTCTAGACATTTTTCTTTGTACATGATCAGTCCATGTTTTTTTTTTTGTATGTTTATTACTTTATATATCAACATGTCTGCACAGAATGGACTATATTTGCAGACAATCATTTTTTGTATTCATATTTGACATGCTTTCAAGTTTTTCTTGTCATATTCTTATTATTGTTAGTTCTCTATGTACTAGTTGGTCAAGCTTAACTGTTTTCTTTTACCAGTTTTCATGGACGAGCACAAGGAAGAGGAAGCAATCGCCGAGCTCTCAAGGGCAATATATTTCAAGCCAGACCTTCAGCTGCTTCACCTTCGAGCAGCATTCTACGACTCGATGGGAGACTCAGCAGCCACCTTGCGAGATTGCGAGGCAGCACTCTTTCTCGACCCAGATCATGCCGATACCCTTGCGCTCTACAATAAAGCTTCCAATCGAGCTCCTGACCTACAAACTGACCAACAAACCACGTAAAGGATCAAGAATTTGGTTTAGATAGACGCACACCCTGATTTAGCAACTGACGGACACGAAGATTTGTGTACATGAGACAACAAAGGCAAAGACGAGAGTAAACCTGCGAATTTGTGAGCGCGGTATGTATATAATAATAAGAATTTATTTATTGGGGGTTATGGTTGGTTGATGCCTATCAGGCTGCAGAGGCATTCAGTCGATGTAAAGATTTGTGTAAACATGAGATGCCGCCATGACCAACTCCTCCAGATTAACCAGTTCTCTCAGGTTCTATGTATTTCTCTCCCATGGTTGGTTTTTTCTGACAGATTTGTATGTTCAATTAAAATTTCAATGGTATAGTGATACAAAGGTGTTAAACGTAACCCCCCCCCCCCCCCCCCCCCCCCCCCCTCTTCTCTTGCATTATTGTTTACTAACATAGGAAGTACAAGGATGAAATATGTGCTGTGGGAAATTTATGGAATTGAACTGGCAGTGGTTACTGGTTTGATATGGTTATCTCTCATGTGTTCTATTGTACTCAAGTCTCACTGTTTGGTTGGTAATGATGGTTCATTGTTTCTGATTTTTTTTGGCAGAACTCCAGTTACAGCAACCACCAGGGGCAATAATTGGAGAACAGCTTCCATGAGTCAAATGGAAGTGAGAAACTCGATGGGAACTGGACACTTCCCATCGAGTTTCCATGCTTTAGAATGAGAAAAGTGGAAATGAGAACTACTGTGGCTGGGATCAATCAACATCTTTGTCTTATTTCTTGTTGTTGACACCCTATATTGGAGAAATTATTCGGTGGGACGGGCTCACCACGTGACAGTGTGTCATAGCACTATTGGAGGGACTCGAGGCTCACCAGTGCCACGTGGTGAGCCTGTCCCATTGCTAGAAAGAATTGGAAGCCAATTTAATGATGGTTACATATTTCTAGATTGTGTTGTTCATACTTTGAGAATAAGTACTTTAGGGTATGGCAATATAAAGTAAGTTAAGTGCTGGTGATCGAAGCAATTGCTGAAAAGATGCTATCAAAAGCAATAAGTTGTTTAGTAAAATATGACATTCATTTGTAAAATTATTGAATTATGATAAAATATGACATTCATACTTATGGTAATTAGATGAGGTGTACATTGAATTATGATAAAACAAGTGGGGGCAATTCATTTTTTTTGGGACAAATTTATGGTGGAAAAACTATTTCCATGTTTGTTTAGGTTGTAAAAATTTATTTTTGGGAATGGTGAATATCCGGGTAAATAATTTACCCACAAAATATAGTAATCCTATCCCTCATAAATGGGTGGGTATATTTTTTTGCTCGGGTATTTTTTTTTCTTCTCTCTAATACTCTTTAAAAAAAATTTCCTTTCCTTTTCTTGTTTAAAATTTTTTTTTTTCATTTCTTTAAGATTTTTTTTGGTTTTTATGTTTTTTTTTAATCTTTTTTAATTTTTTTAAAGTTTGTTTTTTGTTTTTGTTTTTTTGTTTTCATTTTTTTTAAAAAAAATTCATTTTTTTAGAATGTTTTTTCATTGACATGGCGGTGGTCGCACAAGGAGGCGCATGCTTGGGGAGCTCGAGCTCTTCCATGGTGAAAGAACCAAAAAGGAGGTGGACAGAAAGTAATAACATGCATCATAATACTCGTAGTTGAGATATTAAGGGAAGGCTATTTTTATGATTTCATATTTTCTGTCAACTTTGTTAGGATATTAAGTTGTCTTAATTTTAACTTTAAGTTGTGTGTTAATTTTAACTTGATACCTCAATTGTTTGATCAGTTTTTCAATTTGATACCCTAAGCTTTAGAATTATCTATAAAATATTCTTGTGCACAAATTATCCATAACCAATATATATTCTATTTTAAAATATAGAATACATAATGACTATAATGTGGCATTATAGAGTTTATGTTCTTTTTTTGACAGTGAAACAATTAAAACATCAATTCTCATTAATCATTGCTGTACAATCCTTTGACAATGCAACACTAATCTTGTCGGTCATCATAGCCTTATTGATCCATTTAACATACAAAATTATAAATTCTCCAATTATCGGATTGAAAGTTGATTGCTATTTTTAAGATTTTATTCTCACGATAGGGTTCAATAACAATTGTAACAATTCACACCAGTTGTACAAATAATTTATAATTTTGCATTTCCAAGAGTAAGCATGAAAGAACACAAGAACGATAATATAAAAGTATACTGAGTAAATCTCTTTTATCCTAATTTTTTTAATAATTATATTGTTGGTTTTCTTTGTACGTACATGTACATGAATTAAAGATATAATTGTGTGCTCTACCATTTTAAAGTGAATTATTTTATGAAGCGAGTTATACTTCTATTAATTTTCTCTGAGAAAGAAGTATTCTTTTGCTTATAAAAGTAGGATTCAAAGAGAAGGCACAGCTCATTGTTAGAAAAAGAAGAAGGAAAGAATCATACAAAGTAGAACAAAATGAAGAAGCAAGGCATTGCTTGCTCTCATAAAAGGAAAATATTCCATCTTCCCTCTTGTGGACATTCGATTATATAAGGATTGAGCATAGTTATTCATGTACTACATTGATTGATCTTCGGAGATTGCAATGGGGACTGCTTGGAATTTGGTACCTTTTTCTTGTTTCAGTTTTTCTAATATCTTGTTATTTATAATTCGTGTTCAACTACGGAATGAGTGCGTTGTCGAAGTAGTGATACAAGGCTCAAAAGTGCCATGAATAGAGTAGGCCGAACTTGACCGAACCACATTAAATATTTGTGTGTTGTTCTTCTTGTTATTATTTGGTTAATTGTGTCTTATTATTCTTGTTGTCTAAAGATTATTGTTTGTAGATTTTGCAGGACAACTTCCTCCAAATTCTTTTCTACTATTTGATGTATAACAAATGTGTGTGTATAATATATATAAGACCATAAACAAGTAACTCATATTTAGTAATAGAACTTGGGTCCCCATAATGTCCAACATTAGAATTTAGGTCTCCACAGTCTCCAAATTGGTAACAGATTTGTACATCAACAATAAATATGAGATACAAATTCTAATATTGGACATTATGTAGATCCAAACCATAATATTAAATATAATATGAGATCCTATTACTAAACACAGCTTGTGCCAACATATTCATAATTAAAAGAAATACATATTATCTAACCATTTATAAATGGTGCTGCGCATGGGCGGACGCATGTGAAGGGCCATCTTTTTTTTCATATATATATATATATATATATATATATATATATATATATATATATATATATTTTTATATATATATATATATATATATATATATATATATATATATATATATAAATTTTTGTGAGTCAAGTTATACTTAGTCCATCTTAATCCACTCTAGTCCACCCCAGCTCAGGTTTCTGATTCCGCCATTGGTGTTGCGATATAAAAAGACTGATTTAGCGACGAAAGAAAATCAGGCGAAAAAAGAATATAAAATTAAAGAATTAACAAAGAAGACAGATCCATGTTGATTCACCAAAAATCCAAGAAGAAAACAAAATTGGGAACTTGTCTGTTTGTGTGTTTTGCAAGTTGTTTCGTATGGACTGTAACATTTCGTCTATGGATGTGGATGACTTGTTACATTTTGTGTAGAGTTGTACTATATATTGTTTGAAAACTCTTTATTTGTTAAATTCCTCCTTCCACCGATTTTTTCAACAACAACAACAAAATCACATTAGCAATTTGATCAAACCCTTTAGTATCACAAAAAATAATTTTAGTGTACAATTAAGATAAATTGATGTAAAAATATGTATGAAAACAAGAGAAGATTAAGAGAGAGAGAGATACAAGAGGTTTGAACAGTTTGGACATTTCAATTGCCCCGGATTAACAATAAAACATGTTAATTACAATATATTGCAACTTTTTGATACTGCATGCGTGTAGTATATATACTTTTACAATCTTGTACCAATACCTTAAATTTAGTTGTTGTAAATAATTTTTTGGTTCATATATCTCTTGTTTAACTTTTTGACAAAATATATGTATAATGTTGGTACGTAGTGATTAGAGGAAAACACCGGTGATGGCCAAATAGGTGCTGTAACTTACGAGGTACTGCAACATACAAGGTAAATATTCGAATATTTCGTTCTATTTTTTCATTATCCAAATTTTCATTAGTACCAATGATCATTATTTCTATTACTATTATTCGTATTCTCATCAAGGTTATCAATACCATCATTTTTATTGTTCTCTATATCAGCTAATTCTTCTGTATAACTTATTTCACCTTTTCATCGACTACATTTTCTGAAAATTGTTCATTTGAACTTGCATGTCTATTAATAATACATTTATCAAGCTTACCTTTTTGATAATGAACAAAATGTTCAATCCTTCTTCGTTTTTGTCTTTTTTTTAATACCCATTTTATTGTTTTCTAAGTAACATATTTTACTAGCAAATTTTTAAAAAAAATATAAATAGTAAACAAAAAAAAATAAAATATGTTTTTTTTTCTTCTTCAAAAAGCACATTATACTACATAGGCTTGAAGTATAAATTATGCTAGATGAATGACTAGATGAAATAAATAAATTAATAACAAAACAAACCTAAAAAAAAGTTTTATATTTAGAGAACATGGAATTGCAGAGAGAAAGACGAATCAAAAGAGAGAGAGAAAGAGAACAAAAACTTAATTATTTTTCATAAATTTAAAAAGAAATCTTTAGCCTAATAAATAGGAATTCTATTCTATGTTTATGTTTACGTTTTTTAGCTTAACATTTCATTTACTTGCAAAAAAAGGCTTAACATAATTACTTCTAACAACTATTTATTTAATATATATGGATGCATTTAACAGAAAATTACGCATGGGGGATACAATTTGGGATATTTACATTGGAGATGAGGAATTTGGACTATCCACAAAGAGAGGAGGGGGGGGGGGGGGGGGGGGGGGATGGGGCGCCATTAGCAGGGGATACGACGCCATTGCTAATGGCACCCCAAGGGAAAACCAGTGGGACGCCACTGCCAATAACGCCACATAAGAAAAGCAGTGGGGGTGCCATTGCCAATAGCGCCTTACTGGAAATTTGATTTGGACGCCATTAGCAATGACGTCCTACTGATATTTTTTTTTTGACGGTACATAGATTTTTTTTGACATTACGTGGATTTTTTTTTACTCTACTATTAATAAATTTTCACAATAAATAGCAAGATAACTATGATTAATAAATTTTGACAATACATAGCAAAATAATTACATAGACAGCTACAAACCATGCCTAATCCAACGCAAATAACTCCTGGGCACAACACGTCTGAGACCTAGTCGGTCTCTTCATTGCTCTATAGTCTCTGGAGGAGGATCTGAATCTGAACTGTCATGCATCCGGGTGTCCATCTGCTCTTGAGTTGGAAATGGAGCTGATATTGAAGCCGGCATCCACTGTGTCTCTTGAATAGGCATTAGAGCTGATGGAGTCGACAACAACTGTCTATACTGATCCATATATTCAAACCAATCTGTAGAACCGGCCTGGGAGTTCCCCTCTCCAGTCTTGTACGAAGTCCACTCTCTAGCGTGGTACGAAGTCCCCTCTCCAGCTTGGTATGGACTTCCCTCTCCAGCCTGGTACGGAGTCCCCTCTCCAGCCTGTTGAACAATCCCCTCTCCATACTGATCTACATAGCAAAGGCTCCGTATTTGACTAACGGTGCCGACTGGATAATCTGGTGGGATATAGATTGAAGGCATATGGGGCACTAGACCATGCATAATATTTTGTTCCATAGTAGTCACAAGCCGTTGCAAAAGATCTCGTCCCTGCGGCCACATGTTACTATTCTTACTATTGATTGCTTGTTCAATTTTTTGACGATGCAATTTAAAATATTTTTCAATAAATCTATTGAAATAAAATGTTCTCAAAAGATAAATAAAGACGTACGAATTGGGCAAGACTGTCTAATAATCCACACATGCTACAATCATCTAGAACTCTATTCTGGAACCACAACTCCTCAAATCTAAATGCTCGGTTGCATACACGTGGTACTCCCCACCAACGTCTGTAAGCATTGTCACCTAACCCTGCGTAGTTTAAACCAAATGTTAGCAAAACACAAGGGCAAACTTAAATAGAAATAAAATTTAAACTTACTATCATCTAGAGATTCCATTTGTCGAGACTTAATTTCTACACACTGTCTTTCGTATCTCGTCCCAACCATGAAGGAAACCTTGGATTCTAGATAGCCTGTGAGCTTTGCCATAGCTCATTGCCGATGAATCATCAGGAATTATTTGCACCATCCTGAATTGTCGAAGAACAAGATCCGATGGATGGTACATGGTTCTATATTGATATACGATAAAAATCTATGCTGACTATATGACTACGACATTCTCTAAATATCGGAAGCATCGAAACGTATAATGTTCGTCATCCATGTAACTTATTAGACCAATTGTAGATAATATAAGAAATACATAAATTAAAATACCTAGAAATATGAAACTATTTTACCTCAACATGCTGTAGAGAATCAAATTGTGCACTGTAAATGGAGACAACCTGACATTTGCAGTATTCCTGGTCCACTACATCAATCGTCCATCATCTAGCTACCGAAAAAAAATACCAGTTTCACGACTAGTATCGGTCACCGTCTACTAATAGCAAAATACTCATATGACCAAACATTAGTAGAAATAACATGATAAAATTATATCCTATCAAGATACATGATTAATGTACAAACATGATAAAATACCTGTAGTAGTGATGCTTCTAGTCAAATTTTTGCTACAATTCTCCACTGAGGTTGTAGACACAAACTCTGTCAAGGAGCAATGTAGATACGCCAATATTTCTTCTCCCTATACATGTCATGTGCATTCTATCAAAATTTTCAAATAAGGTAGAAGGCGAACACTTACTTTACAGCCAGCTTCGTTTGGAAACAGAATTGAACCACATAAAGCAAGTAGATACGACATCCTATAACAAATGATTTGAAATATTAAACTATAATTAGATAAAAATTCTAAGTATAAATAAATAAATTAAACATCATACCCGATTGTCATATTCACAAGACCATCAATAATATGGTCAATATCCATGAAGTTAGTGTGTAGCCAACTTACGCTGACATATGATATTTTCTTCAAATATGCTAGCGGATCCACACCAAGATAGTGCCTAATAAGACCAGCAATATATAATTGGTCACTAAATATATACGGTCACCTGAATTTAAAATTAAATTAATATCGTAACCATATCAAGATATCGGCTAATAAATTAAAATTAAATTATCTTACCTATAATAGGTAACCCTAGTTAGGTTTGCTACATCCCAGAGAGTAACGGTCACTTCCCCACTAGCAACTGAAAAATGTTACGTTGGGGCCACCAACGCTCAATCAGACTTAACATCAAGTCTCTGCCGTGTTGCAGGAACTGTAACTCATCTAAATAATGAAAGCCAAAAGCCTGAACCAAGACCTTTTGGGAGGTAGTTTGTTGAGCTCCTGCATAGTTTGATGTGTTACGTCATTTACCATGTTCCCATAAGCGTACTTCATGATTATAATCACATAACTACAAATATAATTTAAGAAAGTAAATAAATTATTTAAAACAAGTAAATAAAATAACCAATAAAAATTAAATCAAAAATTTTATCTCTCCATTAAATACTAGTCGAGAAATATGATTTTGACGTTCTTGGATATCTTTGTGAGTGGTCGGTCCGCCGGAAGTACGGTCGCCGTTTTGTTCATCCATCTTACTCCTATTTCTTTCTTTCTCTCTTGCAATTTCATTATGAGTGTGTGATTGAAAGCTCAACACAAATGTTCTCTTTATATATAGATAAACCTTAATCCGACCACTAGGTTCTGGCCAATCACGGGGCGTCATTGTCAATGACGTCTCAGTTCGACCCTTAGAATTATCACCAATTTTCCCCAAAAAATAGGCACGTGCCGTCTTTGGCAATGACGCCAAAAATATGTAAGGGCTCGAGCAGAGCGCCATTGACCGCGCTGTGAGGCGCCATTGCCAATGGCACCCAATTACTTTTTTCCATGGGGCGCCATTGGCAATGATGCCCCACTACTTTTTTTTCGTGGGGCGCCATTCCTAATGGAGTCCCATCCCCCCGTTTGTAAATGAACCAAATTCCTTCTCTCCAATGTAAATACCCCAAATTCCATCCCTCCGTACGTAATTTTTTTGTACATTTAATCATAGATTGATTTTCCATGTTTTTCGGCTTTCTTAATCATACTTGTGGGATGCATTTTTCTTTTCCTAGTAACTAATATATGAATTATCAATTTGTAATTATTAGTCATAATATTTATGTAATTAGTTTTGTATTTTGGTTCATTGATTAACAATATCTTCTTTGACTTCTTAATAAATTTGATTTCCACACACACACACACATATATATATATATATATATATATATATATATATATATATATATATATATATATATATATTTGTGGGCCCTATAAGCTTTGGGTTCTAGAACGCCCATGTCCAGAGCGGACCTTGATTAAGAGACAGATATAAGAGGTTCGAACAATTTGGACATTCCAATTGCGGGTTAATTTTTTTACATACTGCATGCATATTATAAGTAGTCATGAACTACATTTGTGATCTTGTCCCATAAAAGTTGGTGCAGTCTACATAAAGAGGATATTTGATTTTATTGGATGAATATTCAACTTCTTTCACTTGCAATTTTTCTTACTACAAAACACTTGCATACATAGCTATTTATAGGATTCAAGATATATCAAGCATAATGAATATGACTATTAGATTTACCTAAATGCACTCATGCATGCATACAATGAATTTGACTCATTGGGAAAAGCAATTTTGTTTAGTTTTCCAACGATGCCTCCCGTACCCCAAATTTATTTTTGATGCCTAAAGCTTCGACATTTCTTCTGAAGACTTGTCCTCTCCTAGAGGTTTTGTAAACACATCTGCAAGTTGTTCTTCAGTTCTGCAATATTCAATGTTAATTTCTACTCCATGAACAAGTTATCTTAGGAAGCGAAATCGCATGTGAATATGTTTTGTCCTTCTATGTAGGACTGGATCCTTTGAGACATCACAACAAATTGTTGTTGGTCCTTCTTACTTGAACTTCATGCTTTTCAATAGATCTTTCAGCCAAATAATTTGACATGCAGTAGCGGATGCAACAATATATTCCGCATATGTGATAGAAAGTGCCACAAATGGCTGCTTCTTTTGAACTCGATGAACTGTTGTCACAACAAATTATTGTCGATCCTTCTTGCTAGAACTTCATGCTTTTTAGTACACCTTTCAGCCAAATACTTTAACATGCAGTAGAAGATGTAGCAATATATTATGTCATTTTTGTAGAAAGTTCTACAATTGGCTGCTTCTTTGAACTCGATGAAATCGTTCCACTGCCAAGGTTGAAGACAGATCCAGAGGTGCTTCAAGAAGCATCAATACTTCCTCCCTAATCGCTGTCAGTAATAACCGACAAGATTGACAGTAACATTAGCTTGATGAAATATCCCCTAATCAATAGTTTTTTTGACATATCATAATATCCTTTTAGCCGCTTTTCAAAGATTTGAATAAGGCTTCTCCATGAATTGGCTTACCAGACTTACTGCAAACTCGATATCAGGTTTTGTGGCAGTCAAGTACATCATATTTTCTACTAAACTTCGGAATATAGTGGAGTTAATAATGTTTACTTCACCATTACTTAATTTTAGTAATGCTACGTACGGAGAAGAGACTGGATTTGCATTCTCCATCTTAAATTTCTTCAAGATTTCTTTTGCACAGCTTTCTTGTGAAATGAGAATACCTTTCATGAAATGATGAGCCTCAATACCAAAAAAATGATATAATTCTTCCAAATCAATCATCTCAAATTCCTTTATAATGGAAAGCTTAAATTCCTTCAGCATTTCTATATTCTTGTGAAGATAAGATCATTAACATAAAGACTTACTATAATGAAGCTTCATCTGATATTTCTTTGGTGTAGAGAGTGTGCTCATATGGACAGTTTTGAAATCATGTTTTTTGAAGTATCAGTTTATACGACTATACACTCTTGGAGATTGTTTAAGACCATCTATAATGCTTTTTTAGTTTATAAACTTTGTCTTCTTCTCCTTTCTTCATAAAAACAAGAGTTTGTTCAAGATATACCTCTTCTTCAAGAATGTCATTTAAGAATGCCGACTTCACATCTATTTGGAATATTTTTCAATTGTTTTGAGCTGCAAAAGATATCATTTGTCTAACAGTCTTAAACAGGAGCAAAAACTCTGTGCAGTCTTCTCCTTCCTTTTGTTTTGTATCCTTTTGCCATAAGCCTTACTTTGTACTTGTTGGTTGAACCATCAGGATTCTTCTTGAGTTTGTACACCAATTTCACACCAATGGATATCTTGTGTGATGGAAAATCTATCTGTGAGCTCCCATGTATCATTCTTCTCAATAGACTTCATCTCCATCGTTGTTTGTCTCCAAGCTTCTCCTTTATTTGCTTCTTCAAATGAAATTGGATTTTCACCTGCAAAGAAAGCAAAATAGACAATATATATCGTTTCATTCAACTTCCTCGGTTAAGTTACAAAGTTCTTGTATACTTCTTATTTTTTTTAGGATTGATAGACTCTTCTCTTGGTAAAGTTGGAGATGCACTTTCAGTTTGAGAGCCAACTCCTTCACCTTCTTGTATAAGAGTATGAGTTGTACTTGTATTAACTTCATAGGTTGAAGCTTCCTCAAATCGAACATCTCAACTGATCACTATCTTCTTTGTTGTTGGATTATATTACTTGTAGACTTTGCTTCTTTCACTATAGCTAACAAATATAGACTTTTTTGCTTTGTTATTGACCTTGGACCTTGTAGCATCAGGAATGTGTGCATAACAATACTCCAACAAATTCTCAAGTGTTGAACACTTGGCTTCAATCCATGCTTCATGAGGTGTGATGTTACTTAAACTTTTCGTTGGTGATCTGTTTATCAAGTAAACCAAACAAGAAATACCTTCGGCCCTTAGTTCTTTTTTCAGTTTCCTAATATCTACTAAGCATACACCTCACCATGTCCATAATAGTGTGATTCTTTCTTTCAGAAACACCATTTTGTTGTGGTATATATCGAGCTATCAGTTGATGCTTTATTCCATGATCTCCGCAGAATTTTGAAATTCATGATTTGAAAGATATTCAACAACGATCAATTCTCAAAGTTCGTATATGAAGGCTAGAAAAAATTTCAACTTTAACTTTGAAATCTTTAAAGGCTTGAGAAGCATCATATTTTTCTTGGAGGTAATAAGTTTTTACTTTTCTTGAGTAATTATCAATAAAGGAGATAAAATATAGATTACCTCCATGAGATGTAACTAATATTGGTCCACATAAATATGAATGAACAAGTTGAAGTGGCTTCTTGGCTCGCCATGTGGACTGCAACGGGAATGAAGATCCGTGAAGCGTCCCGATTTGACAATCTTTACAAACATTATTGATAGAATAGTTTTGAGGCAACCCTTTGACCATCTCGTTTGTCACTAACCGTTTCAAGCTTCCATAGTTTAAATGACCAAACCTGCCATGCCATAGCTTTGAGCTTCCACTGTCAACACTACTGAAACAAGAGAAGCTGGAAGTCTGCAGTCTTAGAGGAAACAAATTATTTTATGTAATACCATTCTTTGCAAAAAGTCGACTGTTCTTCGACAAAAAACAAGCATTGTTTCGAAAATGAATCTCAAACCCTTTTCTTAAGAGATGACCAACACTTAATTAGAAGATTACTTTTTAGCCCTGCGATGTAGTATACAGCTTCCATCTTCTCAATACTTCCTAATTTTGTTTTGAAATTTATTTCACCAACTCCTTTTATTTTATGCTCTATCGTCACCATTCTTCACTTGGCCACAATCAGATTTTGTTAAGCTTGTAAATAAATTCTTATTCCCGATCATATGCTTGCTAGGACCACTATCAAGATACCACACATTATCCAAGTTATCACCATGACATGCAAGCAACAAAGTGTCTTGATGGTTACCTCTTTCTTCATGTCTTTCTTCATGTACGTACACTGTTTCTTTTTTCTTGGCATCATCTTGCTTATACCAGCATTCACTGATTGTGTGGCCTGGTTTGTGGCAATGATAGCATTCAAAGTTGCCATGACCCCTTCCTCTTTGATGCCTATGACCTCGTCCCCTTTGTGAATATATGGAGTTGTTGTCTTCTTCTTCTTCTTCTTCTTCTTCTTCTTCTTCTTCTTCTTCTTCATTTTGGTTATTTCTGGAATAACCTCCTCCTTTACCATGAAAATTTGTACTTCGACCATGAAAATTTCTGCCTCTTCCACATCCACAGTTCTGAGAAGAACCACGGCCTCCCGTAGATGTGACATTGGACTTGAGAGCTTGATCAAGTTAAGAAGAAACACTTTGAAAACATCTTTTGTTAATTCGAAATTTCTGAGCTTTTAATCTTTCTTGTAAGCTCTCCAAAGACAAAGATGCAAGATCTTTAGTTTCTTGAATAGCAACTACAACATGATCATATTTACTTGGTAGACTTCGAATATCTTTTCCACAATTTTTTGAGTTTCTAAATTTTTTTCATTTGAACTCATTTGATTCATAATAGAGTTCATTGTAAAATATTTTTCAATATTTTTTTATTATCTTTCATTTCTAGTTTCTCAAAATCTGTTCTTAAAGCTTGCAAGCATACCTTTTTTTTGCTTGCATACCTTTTTTTTGCTTGATCTTGGCTAGAATATGTTGTCTGTCCACGCCTCCTGGAAACTTTTTGCCTTGGATATTTTCTCGTAGACTGGAATTTCAATTGCTTGGTTGATTTAAAAAAGCGCCTTCTTGTCTTTTTGTCTATTTTCCTTCAGCAACTTTTTTTATGCCTCAGATAGTTAATTTTCATTTGCTGGTTGCTCCACTCCTTCAACAACACTCCATAGATTTTGAAATTCAAGACATAGCTTCATGAGATTGCTCCAATAATCATACTTTTCACCATTGAAACTAGGCACAAGAGAGACAAGGTTGTTATTTGAGGTGGACATTTTTTTTTCCTTTTGGCTGATACCACTTTGTAGGACACAGATGATATTTGATTTTATTGACTGATTATTCAACTTCTTTCACTTGAAA
This sequence comes from Iris pallida, assembly GCA_029216955.1. Classification (NCBI taxonomy): domain Eukaryota; kingdom Viridiplantae; phylum Streptophyta; class Magnoliopsida; order Asparagales; family Iridaceae; genus Iris; species Iris pallida. The sequence continues at coordinate 6,067,749 of JANAVB010040218.1, read as the reverse complement.
TTTTTCTTGCTACAAAACACTTGCAGCCATAGCTATTTATAGGATTCAAGATTTCCTAAATGCACTCATGCATGCATACGATGCATTTGACTCTTTGGAAAAAGCAATTTTGATTAGTGTTCCAACAATATGGATATTTCAATTGCAGGTTAACAATAAAACATGTTTCAACTCAACGGATAACCATCTTCCTTGTCTGACAATGATACACTATTTTAGTTTGCAACATACATATCTTAATTAGCTGTCAATATTTTAGTTTTAATTACATGTTAATTGCTATATATTGCAACTTTTTCATACTGTATGCACGTTGCAGAAGTCATGAACTATACGTACTTTTATACATGATCTTGTCCCATACCTTAAATTTAGCTGTTGTAAACAATTATTTGGTCCATATATGACTGTTGTTTTACTTTTTGAAGCAATATGTGCACTGTGGTACGTAGTGAATAGAAGAAAAACTTGGTGATGGCCAAAGAAGTACTGCAACATACCAGGTAAAGCAATATATATATACTAGTCTACATGTACGTACTTTGTACGTATTTAATTAGAATATCATAAGATCAGTTGTCGTCTTTCCATCTTTTTCAGGTGACTATTCATGTATATGTGCTTTCTTTGTATAATACCAAGAGATTCGAAGTATGAATTTTGTTTTTTTTTTTTTAAATTTTATATTGAGAATAATAATCTTTGAAAAATGGTAAGGAGAGAGAAGTTTATTACCATTGGAACATGAATAGTTGTATAGAAAATGAAACTTATGCAAACTTTATTGCTTTGACTCTTAAACATAAATGAAATGCAAGTTGACATAATAACATCATGTTTATAAAATACTCAAGGGTATTTTAGGAATTCAAAAGTTTCACCACCAAATTTTCCTATTATATATATATATATATATATATATATATATATATATATATATATATATATATATATATATATATATATATATATCACGTTTTAATTAACATTAATATGAGCTCTACTATTTGAAATATATACACGTACGTTTTTGGAACAGATCATTAGGTGGAGGAGGAGAGATGTCCTCTACAATATCTCCGGCGGCCGACGAGGAGTTGGTGGAGTCGATGGCCAAACGAGTGGTGGAATGCTTGAAAGAGTCCAGTATTTCGTCAGTGCGTGTGCGTGGATGGAGCGGGATAGGAAGAAAGAGGTTGATGGACCATGTGGCTGCAGCCTTATATAGAGATGATCATGACTTCTTCTGCGGCATTGTACGAGCGGCCTTCAAACCATATATTGAGTACGAGATACGAAGGAAGATAGAACAAGTGTTAGGAATGCCTCTTCTTGGCGGAGATGACATGTACTGGAGAGAGATTTGCATGGCCTTGAAATGGAAGCCATTGGTATTGATACTGGATAACCTGCAAGAAGGACAAGAACTTGACGAGAGATCATTAGGAATTCCTGAATTTGTAACTGATGCACGAGGCGTTGAGCATTCGTTCCTGAAGCTCGTCTTCACCAGTATGCGCTGGTATGGAAAGTCTATTGACAAAGAGTTTGAAGAAGAGTTTGGTGAGCTACCAGACGGTGTTGCGCTACGGATGATCCTCTATGAAGCCCACAGTTCAGCAATTTCCACCGTGAAGGAATACCTTCCGGACGTGATAAGACGCAAGTTCACGTCCGGGCGAGAAGAGATGACTTCCATGATGCTCCCCAGCCTTGCGCTACTGCACGACGAATTCTTCGGAATGTTAACAGCTGAATGCGTCATCCAATGCTTGCTCTCCTCTATGCTCTTCTCTTCCCCCTTCTCCTCCGAAGGCTGTCCCCTGTACTACTTGAGCTCTGAAATTCTTTTCCATCCATGTTTTGGCAATAACGAGATCAATTCCTGGGAAGCGAAGCTACTTCTTGAAGCCCTATCAATGGATCTTGAAGATAGACAATTGATGTCCAATTGGGGCAATAGAACGTTCCGTCTCTTTTATAATGTATACGACAAGCTTGCTGCCTTGGCATCCTCTTCTTCTTCCAGCTCGGGCATCATGACTCAATTTCAGGGCTACTTGGTCAGATGCTCTGGAAGCCTACAACGGGTGGACATGGCTGAATGGAGCCAAGACCAGACGAGGATCTCCTTTGCCGATTGCTGGAATATCGAAGAAGTACACCTTCCACCACCCTCAGCAGCTCCAGCCAACTTTCCTAACATCTCCACATTGATTCTACATAAAAACATACTGTTGGAAGAGATACCAGAAGATGTTTTCCTATACATGCCAAACCTTCGAATCCTTGATCTCTCTTATTGTAGCAGTATCGGTACGCTTCCCTCCTCCCTCTCTTCCTTGTGTTATCTTCGTATGCTCTACCTACAAGGCTGCAGGGAATTGCAAACTATCGAAACTACAGGACTCGATAATCTAGAGGTGCTCAACCTTGATGATTGTCCCTTGCCTACATTGCATAAGGCTTCATGGTGCAATATGCGCAGCCTCAAGTGTTTCAGTTTCAAGAATGGGCTCAGAAGCCTTGGAGAATTGCAACTTTCACTGAATACTGTCAAGGTGTTTGACAACTCCTCTTACGATTTACATTCGTCAGCGCCGACGACAGACGCACTACAAAAATGCAATATTTCCATATTATATCCAAAGGAAGAGGAGGAGGAGGAGATACGAAGGAGAATAACACAAGATGCTCACCTACGGGCAAGCGACGATAAGTTTCCCTATAAGGACATCTATGCTGCTCAAGTAGATCGTCGTCCTGTTGAATATCCCATTGTAGCTGCAGGTGTTGACAACCCTCATGAGAAATGCTTGGAGATCAATGGTGGTGAAGGACTCTGGAGTCTCTATACATTATCACTCATATTCCGACCTCGACTTCTCGCTCTGCATAATTACCAACATGCTCAAGCAGGGATATGGCCTATTCCAGACCTACAAACTTGTTATATCAAGAATTGTAGCGACATGGAATACGCCTTCAACTCTCCAGAAAGAAGAAAGGATCTCTGGAAACTTAAATGTCTAGAGATTCTGTGGATATCCAGCCTTCTGAAGCTGTCTGCGATTTGCGACAACAGGTTTGAACAACTAACGCAGAGCTTTTTGCTTCTAAAATCCATCTATATAGAATACTGCCCGAACCTTCTTGTATTGTTCCCTGTGGCCATTCGCCTTCCGAACCTTGAAGTGATGGAAATAAAGTTCTGTACTCGGCTTGGTAAGCTGTTCACACAACACAACACTGCCGTCGGACAAATTGTGCTTCCGAGGCTCAAGAGGTTGCGCCTATTCGGGCTGCCGAAGCTGACCAGCATCTGCGAGGAGGAGGAGGGTCATCTTCCTTTGCTCGAAAAGTTGGAAGTAAGGGGCTGCTGGAATCTTAAGAATGTTCCAATATTCCCATGTTCGGATAGTAGTTGCTGCAACAGTGATCCTGATGTTGCCGGCGGCAAGGTAGTGGTGGTTCGAGGTGAAGAAGGGTGGTGGAAGAACGTACAAGGTGGTTCCAAGAAGCTGGACCATATTGATTTTAGGATGGGATTTGCCTCTGCGGCACCGAAACATATACCACAAAGATGGAAAAGAGGCCCTCGTCGACGTCGTCGTCGTTTCCCACTATCATTATAAGAGGTGATCCGTCTTTCCCATCATTTGGCTTCTTACATGTTCTTGTGGTCATGTTGATTGATTCCCTTACTATTTCATACATATTATCTCTGGTTGTCGCTGATTTGGTTTGCATGTTTGTATTTTCGTGTGTGGGTTGGTCCTAGAGACTCTTTCTGGATTGTATCGAAATAAAGAGCAAGATGTATGTATATTGGAGTATGATAGTGTGATGACCAATATGACTCTTCTTGCATAAAAATAACATAAAACATTTGCTCAGGTATATGTTGATGATACTCCTCTGAGCATTTTTTGTTGCATTTATTTTTAAAAAACATTTGGAGTGGATTTATGTTACGATTTTATATTGTAATAAAGTGATTTTATTTTCCCTATTAGTCCGTGGACTATATTAGATGAAGAGTTTCCTCCCCTACTACTTTTATTTATTTATTTATATAAAAAGTGGAGAATATGAATCATGAGTTTCGTAGGCTAATTAATAGTTACAATTACATTTTTTTTTATGTTGTAATATTGTGTATTCTTAAGATTTATGTTGTAATTGATGAGGGAATTACAACAAATTTTGTGTGGCACCAGAGAATGATTCGAGTTCTACATGATTAACATTGTATTGGATATGGAGATAATTTGTGCTTGAGGACTAGAAAAATGGACAATTAGCAGGTTTATACTTGAAGGGGAAAAAATATATTAGTAAATATATTCTGCTCTCATGCGTCATTTCTGTTGGCGTTCCTACATGTGTGATGTTTCCGGCAGAGGATTGGGATGTGTCTTAATGCAGCATGGTAAGGTAGTAGCTTATGCATCACGTCAGCTTCATGATCATGAGAGAAATTATCTAATCCACGACTTGGAATTAGCAGCGGTGGTCTTCGCGCTTAAGTTGTGGAGGCATTACTTGTACGGAAATCGGGTAGAGATTTTCACCGACCACAAGAGTCTTAAGTATGTGTTTATCCAGAAGGATCTTAACATGCGTCAAAGAAGATAGGGTTTCTATCTACCCTATTTCTATGGGAGTAATCCATTTTAGAAAAAAATTCTCTCAATGGTGGTTTCTATCATCATTTCCATTCTAGGTGGCAATGATGTAGGATTGTAGAAACTCTCATATCTCTCATGACAATTATTATTGGGCCCCATACCATTAAATTGGTCCTTTTATTTTGTAACACCTAGGATAGAAATGGATAACCATTGGAGAGTAGTTTTTGTGTGTGTGCAATTTCTATGTAGAAACTCTTCCAACTAGGATAGAAATCTTTTTAAAGTACAATGCCAAGTAGGATAGAAACTCAATTTTAGAAATTACCATTGGAGATGGCCTAATAACACTACTTACTAATCTTTGGGTGAAAAAAGACATTCCCAATTTTCCATAGAGTTGAGTTCAGTTCCAAAATGTATGGGTGATTTACCCAACGGATTGCTAGAGATAGAGAGGCTGTGGGTGTTTTTTTCTTGCTCAGACCAACTAAGAAGTAAACTTTCTTCTTCACTTCACATGGGCTTCTTCCAAATAGGTATATTTAGTTACTTATATATATTAACAAAAAAAAACGCAAAAAAATATTTAAAAAATGAATAAACCGAACCGATTTAATTCGGTTCGGTTTGATTCGGTTTTGGGTCAATTCGGTTCGGTTTCGGTTTTGATTATTCGGTTTCGGTTTTGATTATTCGGTTTCGGTCCAATTCGGTTTTGGGTTAATCGGTTTGGTTTAAACCGAATTAACCGAATGCTCACTCCTAGGCTGTGGGTGTTTTTTCTTGCTCAGACCAACAAAGAAGCAAACTTTCTTCTTCACTTCACATGGGCTTCTTCCAAACAGATGATATTTAATATTAATGCACATATAGATATAGATAGATGATAGATAGATAGATAAGATAGATAGATAGATAGATAGATGTGGGATAGAACCGTTCTCTAATGATTTTTACAAAAAAAAAATGGATTCTGGCGACTTTTTCAATAAATCGTTCAACGTTACCTCAAGATTGGATTTTGAGATGGTAGGCACCCCCCTTTTTGGTTTTTCCAGTGACGAATCTTCCCTATCTCTGTTGTATTTTTTTTGGGTTTTTGTTGTTGTTGATGGGTTTAATTTAGTCTTGATATTTATTGATTCATTTTCTTGATTTTCTTTTTCTGCCATTAGTGAGAAGGGGTGACAACATTGAGGAATAGATGGCTGGAGTTGATTATAGTGGAGAAGGACTTCCGAGAAATCCCGGAAGAGCCAAAAAAAAAAAGACATTGTTATTTTTCGGATTTTGGATATTAACAAGAGACTAAATATATTAAAAAAAATTAACTTATCAGATTTCGGATATTCGGATAATAACAAAAGATTAGGTAGATCCAATTTTTTTTTATCGGATCAAATCGGATTTTATCTGTTAAACTAGACGGATACGAATCCGAAGTGTCAAACGAAACATCCATTCAAATATCGGATCGAATTCGGATATTACAAAAAAAAAATTGGATATGGATACAGATATTGCTAAATCCGTATCGATACTCTGTTGGCGTCTCAACGCCAACTCCTTTTATGTGGCCTCGTTCCTCTTTTCAAGCGGAGGCGTAATGGGCATGACCCATTGCTCCCCTTGGGAAGCCAACTCTGATTTCCAAAAAAATGAGAAAACAAAAATAGTTTATAAATGTGGCTGCTGGGATTCGAGCCTAGGTCTCCACGGCCACAACGTGGAATTCCAACCACTAAACCACAGCCACTTTATAATACTATTCAAAAATTATTATTAGTTAGGTGTTAAGTCAATGTTCATTTGTCTGAAGAGTGTTTGAATTATATTTGTCCGAAAATTGTTTGGCGTAAAAAAAAAAAAAAAAGCATTAGCATTTGTAAGATTTGAGCCGGAAGACTATTTGTTTGCAAAAGGGAAAAAAAAAAATACGGGCGTTTTGGTGAAAGAATGTTGAATTGTTGGTGAATCGAAGTTATTCCTCCATAATATTCAACCGGTACTGTGTACCATTGGGAGGAATATTTGTTCTGGGTTGATAATTGGATCACTTTGAAGCCTTTAAGGATAGTACAAGCTATCGTTCATTCATGTGGTGCTAAGTTTTACAACTGTTTTGATTTGGAGGTCGAGCAAACGGATGGGAAGACGATGCTCCTTCATGGCCATTTGGAGGAAGAGTTGTATATGAGCAACCCAAGAGTATCGGAGATAATTTTATTATTTTGATGCTCTCTGTGTATGATACGATACTGGTGGAACGGAATACCACTATGATAGCGAAGTTGAAGCGCCAACTGGACGTAGTCTACTCTATAAAGGATTTTGACGCAGCGATAATCTTGGAATGCAAATCAGTCGGGATAGACGGTCCAAGATGCTATGGTTGTCGTAGGAGAAGTGCATCAAGAGGGTACTAGATATGGACGGGTCAAGAAATGTGAGCACCCTATTTTGCGTCTCACTTCAAGCTTAGCCCCGAACATTGTTTGTCGACCGAGGAGTGTCTTATGCTTCAGCAATGGAAAGCTTCATGTATGTATGTTATGAGATGTACGAGACCAGATATCGCACATGCGATAGGATCGGTTAACAGGTATCTTTCAAATCTAGGAAGGATACATCGGAATGCAGTCAAACGGATCATACGATATCTCTATGCCACTTCTAGTTGAAGTTTTTCATATGGGAGTGGCGAGCCAAAGTTAGTCGGGTACACCAACGCTGATATGGCTAGGGATGTAGACTGTACACCAGGAGAACTACTTTGAGCTACATGATGATGATCGCATGGGAACAGTATCGTGGTAATCGCGGTTGTAAAAGTTTATCTCTTTGTCTACGATAGAAGCAGAATTCGTTGCAGTGATAGAAGATCTATTGTGGATGAAGAAGTTCATGCAGGAGTTGGAGTTGAAATATAAATAATACACATTGCTTTGTGATAGTTAAAGTGCTATTTACCTCAGTTAAAACTTTACATTTCATAGCATGTCAAAGAATATAGCAACTCGGTATTTTATTGGAACGAGATGTGCTGAAGGCGAATGATGGTAAGTTAGATAAGGTCCATACGGATGATAATGGAGTAAATATGCTCATGAAGATCCTGCAAAGAGAAAAATCCGAGTTTTGCAGGAGGATCGCTGGAATGGCAATCCCCTCTACCTAATCGGAAAGGGATAGGTTTATGGACTTGGGTAAAATTTTCTTCCTATATGAAGAATAATACGGAGTGTGACGAGTTGGAGAATACTATTAAGTGTGACGAGTTGATAATGCCCATTTGGACCGTATGAACGTCCAAGTAGTGACCACTATATGTATAGGCATGGCCAACCTGGAGGTTTGAGTTATCCTAGCCTGGTCTGGAGGGTCACTTGCGACTTTGTTCTCTTGCAGATCATGTTGGATCTGAAAGGTTGTCCAAGTCCAAAGTCTTATCGAACTTATCTCTGAATCTAACAGTATGAAATTTAGAGGGAAAAAAAAAACTCCTTGACATTTTTTTTAAACATTGATATATTTGAGGTCTTAATCATCTATGGATTATCCCTCTTACAACATTGTTATATTTGAGGTCAACATTGATTATCCCTCTTAGAAAAAGAAATGTACCGTTATCCTCAAAGCGTCCGTAGGTGTGGAGTTGAAGAGACGCAAGTGTTGAATAAAATTTCAACATAATTCATTTTTTTAATTTCAAATGAGGAAGAAAAAAGGAGAAGGATTCAAAGAGCGATAATGCCCCAGGCAGTCACAAATTACAAAAAAAAGCTAAATATTCGACAATTTCTCTTCACTTGATAAAACACTCTCTTTTATTAAGATGTAAATGTATGTACAATTTCAGGATATAGAAGTACAGTGAGTGAAGAGCAAGATATTTACAACCAAGGTCACCTAAATGGTACACAAGGGGATGAAATTACCTAGTGATCAAAATGGTCTGCTCCCCTAAACTTTCTTAGAACCCCTAAAAGAATCTATTGAAGTACTCTATCTACAGAACTCATTGCCAGATGTTAAAACCAGCTATAACAGTAATATACATTGGAACCAACTAAGAGACCATCACGACAAAACATCTGAAAGGTCATCCATTGGTATTTGAAGACCCAATAAATCATGGTCTTGAAGTCCATCCTCTTCGATATCGAACCACGAAGCAATATCCTGTCCTTGAGCACCGAAATCACTAACATCTATATCCGGCAGTTGCAGATTACCTAAGTCCATGGCCACAGCATCATTTGACAAATCTTGCGCCCCTGAATAACTAGGAAGCAAGTCCAATTCGGCCCTCCTGGCGCTTCCGCCAACAGTTTCACGTGATTTAGGTGCCGAAGGCGAAACCTGACCTATAAAGCCGTTGAAGGAGGCAGACAGTTGGGTCGTCTTCTGCTTGGGTTTCGATTTGTTCTTTTTATCAACCTTGGAGTTAGATACAGCCGACCTACTAATCTTAGGAGTTCCATTTCTAGATACAGCATCTCTGTTTTGCCCTTTGCCTTCTCTCTCTCTGTCACTCCTCTTTCCTTTTGTACCATTTACAAGTGAACTTCCGAGACCAGAAGGTGCTCTTAGAGCACTACCCACAACATCGTCGAGCAATAATTCCTTTTTCTTCAATTTAGTTGACCATGGACCCTCAGTACATATCTCATCTGTCGAGTGATTACCGGATCTAATAACATCAGGATACTGTGCTGGTTGTGAGACTAAACCGTTGTTTTGATCTGCAAAACAGAACATTACAAAATAATAGCTATTTCAAGGTGAACTGAGAAAGGTGGAATAAAGACTGTTTCGTCATCATTACATACTAGTAAAAAGATTATAGGCAAGCCATGGGTCCAAGCAAATCAGTCCTAAATACTTCATTCATCAGAGAGTTTAATAGCAATGTGTTCTAACAAAATTACCTGTGAAAGATGCATCTGAAGGTCGGGAAGGAGCAAACCGAGCAGCCGCTGCACTTGAAGACAGATCCCTGTCTTTAGCACCATCATTGTGAGAAGATACAGAAAGGAACATATCCCTGAACACTGGCTCTCTAAAGCAACTAATTTTCGTTTTCTCAAATTTCCGATATCGTGCTAATGTTCGTTTAATGAAAGCCTGGGTAGCTTGCTTGTTAGTTCTAGCCATGTTCTTGCTAGCAGAAGCCTGTTGCAGAAGTATCAAACAAAATTAGCAATAAGTTCTCTTACAGTCCAGGATAAAAATTCTTTAAACACAGCCATTGGAACAAGCAGGGGTATAAGCAAACATATTAACAAAATGAGGAGTTTCATGATTATCACAGTTCTGCATGACTACAACCATGTGCACAAGTCATTTACAATTCAGATAACAGAAACACCATATTTAAACATTTACAAACCTATATAGCATGAATAAATAATAAACCAATATGGATGACTGTATAGATCATACTGGTGCCGTTATAATAGAATTGAAAACCAGGGGGCAATTATATGTTACTATCCTTTTGCCTCAAATTGTAGAAGTAAACTTGGCAAGCACACATCATCCACTCCCAAATAAACTCATGTTACAGCCGACGAGTATTTGTTCGTCTTTTTACCTTCAATATCATATAGCGACATAGGCAGGGTGAGGAATTAGCCACCGCTTCTTTATATTTTGAGATTTTGTTTGGACAAAACAAATGGAATGATAACTTTTTGTACCGAACATCAGAAACAATTCTGACACCAAAATTAAATGCACAATACAGGAAGGAACAACTTGATATTGGACATTAATCATTAAGGTTGATGGTGCTGGACTGACTGATGGTGCAGGTGATAGTTGCTGGAAGTGGGAATAGTGAGGAGCTGGAAGTTAAGGATTGTGTAGCAACAAGAAAGCTTCTGATAGTTGTCGTTTATGCAGCTTTTTCATCTTATGTTGTGTTAATGTTTGTTATGTAATTAAGACAGTTGTATTGTCCAGCTTGGATGTGGAACCTTCAGTTCACAGTGGGGATTGGTAATATCAGTTTTGTATTAAAGAAACCATGTATTTTTTGGTAGCAGTGATATCTGGTTGGATGCTTGATTTGGAGAAGACCAGATTAAGTATCTAACCATTTTCTCAACAAAAAAAGAAGGGCTTATTCTTAGCAAACAACAACAAAGCCTTTATCCCAAATTTCTGGAACTTATTTTAGTAAATATATGTATATATCTACAGTGATTGCAAATTACTTAGGTTTCACTTTAGGCCATTAGTCACGAGCAATATCAAGGTTCAATACAGAAGTCTTGGAATTTACTTCTGCCTCGCTTTTTTAAGTGTTGGGTTTGGTACTATGGCAGTTTAGTGGTCACAGTTTCTCATTGTTTTGACTTAAGATCCCTAAAACTTGTTTCAAAGGTTAGAGTTTCAACACGGTTTTATAGATAACTGTATACTGTTTGATGTTAATTTGGTTTCATATCAATGGACTATTGGTTTATTAACCATAAGATAAACCTGACTCCTCTCATGCTTATCTTGGTTGCACGGACATGACTATGACACAACATATATGGACACACAACATTGACATCGCACACTATTTTAATGTCCTAGTGTTTTTAGGAGTGTCCTGTCCAATACGTGTCTGACACGACTCCTCACCGCCATGAAAACAATCTCAGAAGCGTGCTTTCTAGAATAGACACTTATTCTTGCAACATACTCTGGTCTAAGCAACCAAACTCAACAGATACCTGTTTTTCATATTACCATACATGTTAATTTGGTTTCATATCAATGGACTATTGGTTTATTAACCATAAGATAAACCTGACTCCTCTCATGCTTATCTTGGTTGCACGGACATGACTATGACACAACATATATGGACACACAACATTGACATCGCACACTATTTTAATGTCCTAGTGTTTTTAGGAGTGTCCTGTCCAATACGTGTCTGACACGACTCCTCACCGCCATGAAAACAATCTCAGAAGCGTGCTTTCTAGAATAGACACTTATTCTTGCAACATACTCTGGTCTAAGCAACCAAACTCAACAGATACCTGTTTTTCATATTACCAGATGTAGTCATTCACTCTATAGGTGTGATGCATGTGGGAGTCATATGGTAGGTTTTCCTGCACGTAGCTAAACACCGTTGATATTGGAAACGTATAGTTCAAATTCAGGTATTTTATTTGCAAGAATTACATCTATAATTTCAGGTAAGGTCCCGAAACTCGGTTTCTATATTGATCTTAATAGAGAAATGGCCCTTACATGACCTAAATTTAAAAAAAAATTAAAAAAGAGGAGAATCCATGCAGTCAACGCCAAAAAAAGAAAGAAATTAGGATAAAACTTCTGCTGTTTATGTACTGATCCAGGTTCCTCTCCCATGGTTTTGTTCTGAAATTCGCTGAGATCCATATCTCACATCTACCTCCCATACCCCATAATCCAAAAAATACCCAATTCACATTATTAGGCAACTAGATTTTAGTATATATTGAATTCTAGGTTCACACAGATAGATGTCCCCTAAACATAACCATTGTAGAGTTTCCACATCGAATACATCGTAGACCATCCCAATGGATGGCTTATATCATTTATTATGATCTGCACTCCAATAACAATCTGCAGACAAAAAGAAAATTATAATTTGCAACTAACCTATGATTCAACTGGTCCAAAAATGAACATCTTTCCAAAACACAAATTTGTTTATAGGTGTTTCTTGGTTTGTAGATCATGATAAACCGTTTGAATCATCACTTGGAATGTCCCAAAAATGTAAATAGGCAAAGCAGGAACAACTATTTTGATTAGTGCCCAGGGCCATGAATCCTTCCCCTTGAGATAAGTGTGTACATGTGTAGCATCAAGGGACGATATATAATCATCAGAAAATACATAATTACTACATATTTCTCGTAAACCACAAATGTGCAGGTACGTGCGTTCATGAACACATAATATGAAGGGACAGAACAATAAATAGGTAAATGTTAGAAAATCAAGAAGTACCATATATTTTGCATAAGCAATTTCCACAAGTTTGTCCATCGAAATACTCTCAAGATCCCTACAACAACAAAAGAGTACCGAGTAAAGAAAGGGCAGAACCTGAATCACGAAGGAAAAATAAAATACTTAATGATAAACAGTGATTTGAGGGATAACAGTTTCAATATGACAAACCTTTGCTGAGATTTTCTTGCTTCCTTAATAGTCTTCCCTAATGTCAATAGCATCCTTTTCTTTTTCGCAACCTATTTGATCAACAAAGTGATATTTAAGATGAGGACGAGGGAACATCAGACAAACTGTTATAGAATTTGCATCAGAAAACATTACAATTCATTCTCAAATTTCATGTTTACTACGCCACTCTGGATTATGTTTCAGGTCTTCATAACTCCGTAATATCAAAGAACAGAACCAGCACGTCAATCGAGTTAATATTTGAATTAGTTTACTAAATTAACTGAATGATAAGCATATCTTTGCATTTAGCTAATACAATGACATATTTTACAACGCAGCACCCAAGAACATCCAATGATTGAAGACCTTGATTCTTCATCTACCTTCACAAAGTTCTTATTCCAACTCCCCAGTTAAAAAATAACAAAACCATGCAGATTAATGGTTTTCAGGTTCTTTGTCAAGAAACATTGGTACACAGGTCAAGTCCAATTACAAGACGTCATTCGTCTGGACAAGATAGTGCACAGACAAGTTCGAGGGACTTTGTTGGGCTACAATAGTTTGAACGAGAAGTTGCAGAACAAGACAACAAGAGGAGAAATTGTTTTACACAGGATATTTTGTGGACAGTCTAATCCTCTCAACAACTCTTCAAACTTCATTTGAAGAATGCATCACATACGAAATGCAGCAACAAGAATGTTACATAAAAACCAACTTTCACAGTTTCATTCCATGTGAGGCGGAGAAGTTCTCAAATCATACATGTTGATCATTTGGTTGACAATAATGTGATCTGAAACTACTACTAATCATCGACTACAAAATGCATGCTCAAGTCTTATCAATTTAACTTATAGGTCCTAACATATAAATTCATACATATTCGGACTGCACACAAGGATATGGACTATTACCAGATTTTAGAAGTAATATCCTATTTGTTAAAATTCAAATACAGAGTTGGATATGGAGCAGATTATTCATATTTGTTCACATTATGGAAAAGAGCTCAGGCAATCAACATCGAATACTTCTCCCAGCAGAGTTGGGTGATTGTCAACCTAAACTACCAAGTTCCTAGCAACGGTAGCTATGCAGAAGATTAGACCTTGCTATAAAACTTAGTGGCATCCTTTGGGATATATTAATAACTAATTGTTGGAGTTGCTTCTGTCCATTTCATTTCCATCAAAATTGACTTGGTGATAAATTTTCTTCACGTAACAGAGGATTTAGTGATTTATATAAATAAATAAAAAATCTCTGGTTCCATGTTCCCCATTTCAATGTGATTTATCCTGGTTTCTTTTTAATTCCTTAGTTTTACATTAAGGTCACATTTGGTATGAGGTTTGCAAAAATGCCAGGAATTCTACATTCCTAAGAATAAAATTCTCGGGCATCAAATTCATGAAAAATTTATAACATGTGCAATAATATGACAATTTTTATTTATATCAAGTATATTTATTAGCATTGCATTTATAACCATAGCCTACTGTAGCCTAGTTGGTTAGGATAGTAGTCAATTGTTCTGTAGACCAAGGTTCAAATCCCACCTAAGGCTCTATTTAATTATCAAATTAATTTTAGAATTTTTTTATTTAAACAATGTTACCCAACCTAGACCTGTTGCCTAAACCCGACATAACTGAGATCTGAGCCGAATCCCACCCTAAAATTACTGGAATCCAACCCAGACCGGACCCATACCCGGCTTAGTTGGACCAGGATCCGATTTCCCCCAACTTGACCCCGACCTGACCGTGACCAGGCTGACCCTGACCTATTAGGGACCCGAATCCTGACCTGAACCCAACCGAACCCACAGACCCAGAGGGCCAGACCCATTAACCTGAACCACACTCAGCCAAACTGACCCAATACGGACCCGAACCTGACCCGGATCCGACTAACCAGACCTACGCGACCCAAATCTAATTGACCCAGAACGATCTAAACCCGATAAGACAATTTTATTCGCATGGGAAATAAAAAACCTTCACCTATTTTTTTTTTGGGGGGGGGGGGGGGGAGGGGGGGTTGGAGGAGGAGGGTTGACAACACCAAAAAAACATAATAATCATGTTCCCATCCTTATATTCCCGTTAATTTTTAAATTCACTTGAACCAGATGCACCCTAAAAGCAAAATCCAGAACCTAAGTATCCAAACCCTTGAAAGTTTCAGCTTAGGCTGGCTTTGAACAAAAATGCTAGGGAACCTTTACTCTTATTCATGTGATCGGCTACATTGATCTTCTTTTGCCTTCAAATTGTAGAACTGATCTTTTGCTACAAATTATGAAGATAAGGCAAAGGTCTATACTAGTAGTGGGTAGGTTTCCTTTATCCAAGCTATCAGAAGCAAAGCCTAGACCTGACAAGAGACTACAACCAAAACTGGAACACGTAAAAATAAAAATAAAAAAATAACCTCTTTGATGCTTGGATATAATCCTTAATAATGTCATGTTGGACTTGGACATGGAATGTGCTATGACAGTTCTGACATAATCATGGATGTCATATTTCATGGCTTATATAGTTGACCTTTTTGTTAGTGTGAAGGAAAGGGACCTTCTAAGAAACTTTTTGAATTATAGAAGGGTCATATTGGACCATCTATAGGAAATAAAAGTTCAATGCAGATCGGTTCCTTTGAACCTCTTGTAGAAAGGAGTGAGGAATATTCTTCCTCCAGTGAAGATAACATGCTAGTCGGTTCCCTTAGAATATAAAGTTAACGCTGAACTTTACCACAGTATCCGAAGGTAGCTCAACAAGAGAGCTACGCTTGTTTCCACTGGCTGAAGACTTTATCGGAACTTCGCAATCCTCACCAAGGAAGAGTATCAAGAAACTTGAGCCCTTGCTTTTATGGAAGTTATGCAGGAAATGCAGAGTTTTCACCAATTGTGTAAGAACCCAAAACCACGAAAACAATGGCATTGGAAAGCTTCTTTGTGAATAGTCAGGGTTAAGACCGCTAGTGAAGCAAAGTATAACTGTACAAGGCTTCTAGGACTGTTGCAAAACAATAGCTGATCCTTGTTTAGGATGCTTCTACTATTGTAATGAGCCTCAAGTATTGTGGCACTTGAAACTGGCCTCTATTCTGATGAAGGGTGATATTATATTAAAATCATTTTGTCACAACTTTAAAGGAGCAATTAGTTTGCAATGACGACTGCACAGTGGATATTATGTACCTATTAAAAGGCTGCAAAACTAATTACCTATCGTTAGAAAACAAATACACTAGAAGCTACTAGCATCCAAGTAAATGCCTAACACAGATTATGCTCCAATCAACACCAGTAAATTTATGAGTATGACTAGTGACTACTAAATAGCATTAGCTGCAATAGTGCTTCAAATTCAAAGGCTACACTTGCAGAATATGATCAGATCTACTACACACTAGAAAATGATAGTTGAAGGTAACTAAAAGAATAGACTGTACGCTTGTGAAATGTTGTACCTGTTCATGAAGCTTTTCAGTCAACCTACTTATGCCCTCATCAATATCTTCATCATCACTTTGCTCTAGGTATGGCTGAAATGTGAGAGCAGATGCAGAAAAATACAAATTAGGTCCAAGTGACTGCAAAACTAAGTAATAACATCAAACAGTTATGTAGAGTTAAAATGGAAGAACACTAGGAAAATAATAAATCACCATAATTGTTGAAAATGAACCCTTCTTAGAATCCCATAGAGTTTAATGTGGCAAAGTTATATGCCAATTGCCCATTGATACAACCTTAGTTAAATTTACCTAAGACGGTAAGGTACAGAATAGTCAAAATTTTCAAGCTCCAATGAGGAATATAGGTAATTTTGAAGTTATATACATAAGATTTTGGAAGACGGTAGAATAAGATAGTTAAAAAGAGAAGACAGTGCAGTTTTAGGAGGTGCAGACTAATTTATTATTTTACCTGACTGACTTCTATGAGAGATACTAAAACAAAATCAGGAGTAGGCGTACGAAGTGATGATATGCATTTCGGACTGCAATTTTATCAGTCCGTCCCATTTGAATGGCCAGAGATATTAAACGGTTGAAATTGGCAATACCCATTTGATATACGATAAAATTGCACAATGGAAATGGCAAATGAGTGTCATCGACAAGTTAAGCTGTTTGGCAGTGTAGGATTGTGGTATTAGATTTCAGCACTTCAGAGAACATTATGAGAAATTTTAAATTTTTATTAAATATAAGAAATGAAACTTTAAAGATAAACGTAATTTGATCAATTGTGTAGCTATATGTTTGAATACTTCTAGTAATTCTATGTAGCCATAACATGATAATTTTATTATTGCATAGGCAATTACATATATGGCCTCAAGAGTCTTTATACACAACAAAATTTAATCCAAATCAAGTATATAATACCAATTACAGCCAGTTTTGATAAAATTTTGCCCAATTTGACAAAGATTCGACCAGGTTTTGGCAAATTTCAGAATGTTCTGCTACTCCAGTATAACTTCAGCCAGTTTCAGGTTGAACCAGAAACGAAAACGACCCAAACTGTAGATATCAATCTTTTAAATGTTGGTGACCAAATCTTTTAGCCAAGTTTTGTCGGCGTCTTTCTAGAATACTTTGGCCTATTGTGGGAAGTTTTGCCTAGTTTAGGCCAAGTCCACTTGGTCCTAGTAAAAAAAAATCTGAAATTCATCTGATATTCGTTTAGACTTTAGAGTTGATATCAATTTTCTTCTGCAGCTTCAGATTGTGTCTGCAGAGTCTGCCAAACTCAATATGATACCATGGATACATATTGCTCAACTTTGAAGTTTGATGATTCGCACCAATAAGACAGAACTTAACTAGATTATGCTAGTGGAAGCTTGTAAGATGTGTAACGCGATAAACCGATGAACAAAAGGGACGGTACCATCACAGGAGAAAAAAGATGAGTCACAACATGAGATAGAGCCATGGATAAACATCATCGTGGCATGTACATGTCATATCTGACATGTTTGACACGGAAACAGTCATTTTGGAGATTTTTGCTCCCTAGGAGAACAAAACTTATAGAAAGGCAAGGATAGTATTGAAGAACCACAAAGGAGGAAATAAGATTAGAGATCATTTGTCAATCCCACAATCATGAAAATATAAATAAAATTGCATTATTGGCACAAGATGCAGTTCGCAATGAATGATATGAAATCAAACTCAAGGCATGCTGCTTGTATATGTACAGTTTACAGTATTCCAACAGAAGCTGTTGGAATGTTGCATAGTGATATGGGGTAGAATGGTTGTTTATGGTTACAAAGCAAGGTTTACAATATCAACTGATACTGTTTCATACTGGTTGTAGAACTCATATTATATATTATCTGTCGATCTGAACCAGCTCGATAAATTTATTAACAGCTGATATATTCACTATAGGGCCAATATTGGAAAGTTCCGGCCAGTACCATGTTCGGTACTTCCCAAAATTGCTGCAACTTGCCTAAATTTCAGCAATTATTTCGCAATTGGCCGAGAATTTCCGGAAAAGGCTAACTTGGATGCAACTTTCTAAATTTTACCATAAGGGACCAAAATTAGTACCTAATTTGGGTTCCACTTTCCACTTTCATATTTTAGAAAAACTTTTTCGAGCATATGCATCGTAGTTTCCAGTTAAACATGCAAAGTCATCTTATAATTTCAGTCATGCTACTGAAATCAACAAGATTTTACATATTTATGGAGTTAAGTTTAAAGTTAAACATTTTACATCTGTTGATTAAATTGTAAAGTTTTAATTTCTTTTCTGACTTGTCAAAACTAAAGCAACCATAAAAAATACTGTCTGAATTGTCAAAACAGATATTCATAGAGAGGGTCCTATCCTGACACAGCTAACGCTTTCTCAAACCTTTCAATAAAACATAACATATTCAATTTGGAAGGGAATAGCATAGCTCTACAAGATATCAACAACTATAATAAGATCTTTGAGATATTATTTGCAAGGATATGTACTTACAACATGTTCTGGATAGAGTCCAATTTCACTCAGCTCTAGAAGAACTCTGTCATTGATGCTCATCTGATTATACTCATATTCGCTGCAGACTGTGCTTGAAGCCATTGCCAAGTTAGGTAAAGATTCATCAAGCATACCATTGCTTCCCATATCCTCATATACAGGTTCATTATTGTCCCAACTAGAATTAGTCTTATACGAATTAAGAGCAGGTCTTTCAGCAGCTTGAAAGGTCCCCGATGATTGGAAACTGAAACTTCGCGACTTCAACTCTGAGTCAACTTCAAAACTAGTTCCATATGAATGACCATATAGATAGTCTTCTTTGCCATAACTTTGGTGGTTAAGATTTTGGATCTCTTCTTCTTCGATGATAGCTGAAAGTAGTGCTTGGCAAATTGAAACTCCTGTGTGACTTCCATTCTCTCGCACTAACTCCTCTAGAAATGGTTCAGTACTATTTGTCTGTCTAGCAGGATCCACATCCCTCACACACCCATTCAGGCTACTGAACCCATTTAAGTTACCACCATAGTCATCTCTATTAGAAACACTTGGAATTGTTGACAGTGAATTACATTCGAAGTCATCCTGATAATAAAAGGTGAGAACCATAAGATGAGTCGGGGTTATTTATCATATATTACGCATAGATAATGAAAGTTCTACCACTAGAGGGAGAAGAGAATAACAAGGATGCATAATCATAGTATGTAATTGTTAGAACTCTCCTGGATGAACCAAAAAAAAAACCTACAATAGTGATGATACTACAAGAAGCTGATACCTTTAGGCTCTGACCACTTCCGGTACCACAAGTGCTTCCAGCAGCCTCTTCCGTAATGCGGATCTGATTAATTTGAAACAATTTTGATATGTCAGACATGAATTGGATGAACATAACTATAAAACTTAATAGAATGTTATCCTGATTACTTGTTCATTCAAAAAGTCTGTGTCTTCTGCAGATAAAAATCGAAAAAATTCCTCAACTTCCTTCCAAAATTTACCCGAACAAGCTTTTTCTGCCCAAAAAAATATTAAATACAGTTCTTTTTGTCACTTTGAAATTAACAACTACAAGAAGGGATAATACAATCTGCAAGAAAAATCATTTTAAGTGAAAGCATAATACCCCTATTCAAGGCAGCTTTTGCAGCAGCCAAAAGCTCCTCGTGGTCATCATCAGATTCTCCTGTAAAATGAAATGTCAGCAATAGATAATGATGATTTATGAAGCATGCATTTCCCTGCATAACTTTTGCATAAGTATATCTGTGTAGAACAATCATACAAAAGTTACCAGACAAGTCTAATGGTCCACCATTCACTGAAGGCCTCGGACGTGTATGCCCCTTCATCCCCTTGCGCTCAGACCACTTCTTGGTAGGTGGGCGACTTGATTTACTGAACCAAAGAAATCATAGAAGAAGTTTCAATTAAGTTGAATTTGGTATAGAATGTTAGAGACCAATCTTTGACCAAAAAATTAGAAGAGAGATGGTTTTCTTAATGAATCAGCATATCACCTTTCAATCTTTTCGTTACCAGTTCGTGCACTTCTCATTTGCTTTGTAGTGGAAGCAATGTCAAGCTTTTCGGTAGTAGGCATGCCCAACCTAGCAGGAGAAACACCTCGTCCTACCTTTCCATGCCTTTGGGTGCTATCATCCTGATCTTCCTCAGAAACCACCTTGTTCTTTCTAGAAGGAAGCACCAGAGCCGTAACTTTTTGAACAGACGAACCAGATTTCTCTTCAATCTCATTACATTTCTTGCTCTTGTCCTTTGACTTGTTATCAATAACTCCAGACTCCTCGCTTTCTGATAGTACATGGTCACCTTTTGATTTTGATTGTTGAGAGGCATTTGCGGATGAGCGTCTTGGGAATCCTAACCCATCATCATTGACTGCTGCATTATCATGCATTTCAGCTATTGAATACTCATCACGATTTGTAACAACAGGGGGCAAATTTGATCTTCTTGCAACACGTGTTATCTTTTGTGGCCTCTGTCCACCCCACTGTGCTACAGGGGGTGATGATGAGCGTAGAGATGTTGAACGTTTGCGATTAACAACTCCAACAACACCGTTGGACTTGTTTATACACTGAGAATGCTCCCAGTCATCAGAATTTCCCAGCACTCGGTTCAAGTCGGGAGATGCTGCCTTCGACACAGAACCTGAATTTGATCGAGGACCCCGAACAGAAGTAGTCATCTTCATTACTGAAGTAGGACTATAAGCATGACTATCTTCACGTCCATTAGGCCTGCACTTCCATGCAAATATGTAATTTAAAAGTAAGCATCATTTGTTTCCTAAGAATGTAGCAAGAATACACATTCCATAAGAAAAAGGAAGAGTAAAGTACATCATCCCAGGCAAAAACAAATTATAAAGAGAAACAGTACTTGCCAAAAGAATAACCCCATAAGGCATATCTTACTTGCTAGAAGCTTTGAGGGTGGCACCTTACCAATCAAAACCAACAATACACTCTTCTATCATTTGGAAGGGAAACATTGTCTAGGCCATTCCTAGGAAACGGAAGGCTATCAACACCACTACTGAATCACAATTTCCAATTACAGACGCTCCACTAGCAGGTCCTGGCCTGAAATTATGATCCTAAGAGGAGAATACAGAACCCGATGTCCTAGCCTAAAAATAAGAATTCCAGGAGTGTTCAAGCTAGAGCGGACACAAAAATCTAGCTGAACAGTCAGAATCATGAACGGAAAGACTTGATCGACAGAAGGGGAATTACTAGATGCAACTCAGACACCATGGTTGGCTAACTTAGTGCATATGGCTCTAGTACACCTGATAGAAGGGAAGATTCAAGGAGCTAACATGGATATTCGGACAGGCTAAGTTGATGGCAGTGCCAAAGATGGTTATGTTTGACTTTGTAGTTGATTCCAATTTTGAATATATGCTCATCTGCATGATCACTTTTCTTTGCCGCCGGTGGTCTACCAAACAGTAAATTAGCCTCCAAATAGAGGTTTGACTTCAGATTAGCTGATTATGGTGAACCTTCCCCACTCATGCGTTTGCATAAAACTTCATTTGATCATCAAATTGTTTTGAACTAGAGGATTGGGAACCATCTTCGACAAACACCTCATTAATGCCAACTTGTGAGAAAAAATATTTATCTTCATTTCCACATATTATTGATAGAAGAATTTCGACATAGTACCTAGCAGTGAAAGGTACATGCCATGTGATGTTCCCTTCGTGCATTAACCAGACAAGAAAGCTTCACTATACGCCAAAAACCCATTTTGAACCAACACTATATGCCTAGTTCCATCACCATCATATATATCCTTGAAAATCTCAATATAGCTATTCTACAATTGATTCTTTTCCAAAACCCACAAAACTTAATTCCCCAATAGTACAACTCTTACAACTTTGTATATCTTATTTTGATAGACATGATCAAAAACATAACTCCTTCATTCATTAGCTAACTTTCTCACCTTTAGGATTTACTTGAATAAGTTTGTGGACCACATCATAGCGTTGTCCTGCAATCATTTTGACACCTTAACAGTGATATCATAGGCTCCTACAACTCTTCAAATTTCTATTTTCTTTAAAGGATGTTTAACATAAGAAGCAATAATTCCCTAACAATAACAATAATTCCTGTCTAGAACAAATTATTTGATTTACACACTAGAATGTCTTAAGTTGTTCTTGTTAAACAACTTCTAAAGTAACTTGAATGCTTCTCTTTAATATCATTTTCGTTTACTTGTACTTCACACTTCATTATTTCAACATGGAGGCACTTGTGCTGAAAGCAGATGACATTTTGACTTCTTAAATTTTCTAATCCAAGGCAACTGAATATATTAACCATAGTTTCTTCTATATGTTACCAGTTACATCACTTAGGAAGCCACTTTCGTTGTCTCCCCTCAGGCCATCTACAGCCATGACAATTTGATTGCCAAGTGCCAACTTAGGTAACACAATAATGAACTATTCTTTGATGTACATAAAAAAAATCCTTGGATAGTAGAAAAATACTTGCAATTAAGAAATCAAGAAAGAAAGTTTGGGACAAATGAGAATTTCTATTATCAACAATTGAGAAACTCCTCAAAACATAAAAATCCAGGCTAAGGATAGCAAACTTTTGCTATGGTTAGCAGACTTCTGAAAAATAAAAGAAGCGCCCATTTATACAACTTACTTTGTTTACTGAACCATGTCCTTTGTGCAACACTGATTAAAATTAGAAATTTAGAAAATTAAGTTACCTGTTTAGTACGTTGAAAAATGTTATTTCCCTGGTAAAGATGTTTCCATTATCAACAACATAGGAAAACATGGTATAAGTTGTTTGTGATATCAATCGAAAGGTGCCCAGATAACAATCACTTTCACATATCAAATTGGACACAAGTAAAAGCAACAATCAAAAACCATCAGTGAGCATACAACGAAAACGGATTTCCTAGAGAGTATAAGAAGATAACCCACCTGAACCCATGGGTATTATTCACCCTTGGTCGAGCATCAGTTACAAGCTTTTGTTGCATTCCTCTTTTCGGTTCTCGATCAATGTCATGTGGTCTAGCCAAAACTGCACTTCCAGAGGCATCGGACTTCACGACAGATCGCTTCTTCTTCATCTTTGACTTTTCCCATCCGTCGACAACAGTTGGAAGACCTCGGCCTTTTTCTTCCGACTGTGTGGCACCACAATTAACAAGTTTGAAAGCATCTGTGTCCTTATCCATATTCCCAGACTGTCTGGCAACGCTATTAGCTCTTGCGTCCATCTAATTAATAACATGCTAATAAGTTATAGCAAAACACTAAGAAATATCTCAAAAAGAGTTTATAGTGATCCACATTTAGTCAAAAATAAAATCTGTAGCAGTAATGTTAAAGTGGTATACGGAAAGACTCAAGGAACCAATAGATGAAATGAACTGAATTATTCGTCATATAACAGAATTGTAAATATGATAGAATGAGTTTTATCCAAATACAATACATGAAATACTGAAGTACGCATGTCAACTCGTAACTTAGTGACAAGAAGTTGTCATGTATGCATGTGAAAGTATGAAACATTCCTAAAAATGTCTTCTCCATGTAGCCAAAATATAACTAAAATTAACATCATAACATACAAGATAATCAAAGAAGATACAAGGCAAAAGCATAACCAAGTAAGGAAATAAATAAATTCTTCAAGATACAAACCCGTACTTCCACCAAAGAAGTTCGCATTCTTCTGTTTGGTACTGCATTTCTTGCCCTTTCTTCGGATTTCTGCGGGCCAAGATCCAGGCTACTGGCAGTCAAATGGCTTTGAGGACCCATCTTGGAGGCATTTCCTCCTGGCAATGTAGCATGAGACCGCTCTATACTTGAATTATCATTTCGGGAACGTTTTCTTGGCGGATTATTATAAAACTTATCCATTTTGAAGGCAGCCTCGCCAAATGCTTTTGCACGATCTCTATATAACAAGTAATAAAGAAAAGAAAAATATATGAGTTCATTCAGTCTCTATAAGAAACAAAACAATAAATTTAATTGCACAATAGAGTTGTTATCTATAGAAGGCCAAACATAAGATACAAATTAATAATATACTTGTGGAAAAGTTTCGAACTAAGGGCGAACAGTTGCAGAATATATAGAATGCTTTAAAGAAGATCACGATGATATAGCCAAAAGAACAACTTGACACAGGAGAAGCATACTTCCAAAAAAAAAAAATTTGTAAAGATCCTTGCCGATAAAATAATTTGCTTAGGACAGGTATCTTTTGAGATGTGAAAAAGGAATGAGATATACCTCGCCTTGACTGAGCCCTCATGGAGATTATTCCTCAAGCGCTTGATCTCCTCCACGGATGAAGAAGATAGGGGCTTGATAGAGGTAGCAGGTAACGAATCCTCCGCAGAAATGCCAAAGACAGAAGTAACTAATCTCCTCGTTTCGCCAGGTCGAGGGAGCTTCTGATCTAAAACTGTTGTTTTCAAATCAGAAACAAGTGTCTGTAACAAATTAACACCATCAGCTTGAGATGGCAGGGAACCCGTTCTTGATGTGCTCGGAAACGAAGATGAAATTCGACTCTCACTGCCCTCGCGGAAACTTCCTGGCCTCTCAAGTGAAGCAGATGAATGTGGCCCACGCTGCCCATTTGGGTGGGTGGACCCGTCGGAGAAGCTCGAGGGAAAGTCGAACTTGGTACTAGCTGCCATTCTCTTAAAATTCTTCAAGGGTTGTGTGCCCTAAAAAGATGAAGAATAACAGGCGCATGAGAGATAAGAATGGCTAGTGCTTATAATCATCAGATTTGGATGTTCTTACAAGAGCTACTATATACAGACAAAGAATAACACCCGCAAAATGTTCACATACAATCGTTTAAACGACGTAAATGTGCTGCCATAAAAAGTACACCAGAACTCATATAGCAACGAGTTAATAAAGAATATGGCTTAAATAACCTAAAATTATGTCCATGGAAAATACCGCACTCAATAAACAAGTAGTCATCCAAAAGTGGAATCGGGGGTTAACATTAAGTCAAGTGCTAGTCAAAAAGTTGAAAAGTAACAAGTGAATCCAGATTGGCCAAACACCCAACAGTCGGAACTTATGGTCTTAACTCGCATTCTTTAGGCTTTTCCTGGTGCCTCCAAGCACAAGAACAAGAATGCTTAGGCCCAGTTTGATTTACAGTTACATTCAATTTGGAGGTCACTTCAGAGATGAACATAATGGAGTAGTTGTTTGACTACCATCACATTTCATTTGGGTCTCAACCGCCCATTTTGGAAAATGCCCACCTCTGAGCATTCTAGAAATGCCCATTTGGGAAACTGCAATCCAAATGGTTGTTTACCTGGCTAGCCCATTTCTGGAATGGGAGTTTGCTAAACGCCCATTCCAGGGTGCTGGGTGGATGGGTGTACCAGAAACAATCATTTAAATCCCCAAATGACTGCACGTGTATCTACCCTTGAGGGAACGGAGGGCTAGCGAAACGAACTTGCCTAGTTCATTACGTTTTGGCTACATATCAAGACCATATGAAACGAAATGTACAAGCCAAACTGGCACCAATAGGCATAAATTATAGTAATACGAAGGAAATACAAAAGTACAACCAAATACCACTTGTTCTAGCACCCTATATTAACTTATTGAAATAAATAAGGCTACATTGCATTTAAATACCTTCAATTTTCACATTTTTACAGGTTGCTAGTTTGATGCCTCGTACTATTTTTTATTAGCAAATTTCAATCATGAACTTTTGAACGTTTGCAACTAAGTAACATCCGTGAACTAAGTAACATCCGTGAACCTTCTATCACATGTGACAGTCACATGGAAATATGACTAATGTAGGGCAATTTTGCCCCTAGAACAAAAAAAGTAAAAAACTATGTCTCTCCTTTCTTTATCGCATCCCCTAAAACAAACACTGCATAGAAGGTATTTCATGCAAATTAGCCAACAAATAAAAATACCTGAACATAATTCGGATTCAATGGACCTGAAGGTTGGCCAAACCCTAACACTCGGAAGTTGTGACCTGACCTCAAATAGAATTCATTATGGTTTTCCCACTACAATTAAACTGACTAAATTACAACTAGCTGCCACTAATTCAGCGATATTCAAACAAAATTCAGAGTTTATAGATTCATGATCAAGCCAATTCAAACCTAACATATCACAATCAACAAATGTACTTCCACGGCAACTAAATAGAGCTCAATCTTCTGAATTGAAACTAATTCCACAAGTGATCTAAAGCTGATCATCATCAAATACACTAACAAATACCAATCAAAAACCCTACAATTATCAATTTCCTAATCCGGCCAAATTCAAACCTAATATATCACAATTGAACAAATTAGCCAACAAAAGAATGATGTCTGAAGGTTTCAGATTAAATGGAACCGAAGGTCAACATCAGGTCAAGTATCCTAACACAGCATTCAATAGGTTTGCCTGCTACATTAAGATGATTAAATTAGGAAACTTACAACTAAGAGTCACTGATTCTAACTTTATTGACCAAAAAATCAGATTTTAAACAATAGCTTCAACTATAGATTCATGATCCAGCCAAATTAAACCTAATATAACCACAATCAACAAACGCACGTACCACGCAACTAAATAGAGCTCAATATCTGGAATAGAAACTAATTCCACAACCACAAGTGAATCCTGGAAAAAAAAGGTTTAACCCACTTAATTGAAGGTATAAAAATGCAAATTAGCCAACAAATAATGATACCCAAACATATCTCAGATTCAATGGAACCAGATTGGCCAAACCCTAACACTTGGAACTGGTGACCCCAAATCACATTCAATAGGGTTTCCCTACTACATTAAGATGACTAAATTATAAAAATTCAGATTCCAAAGCATAGCTTCAACTTATCCTCACTTTATTCGCACAAAATTCAGATTCTAAACCATAGCTTCGACTATAGATTCATGATCCAGCCAAATTTAAACCTAACATATCATGATTAACAAATGTACATCCACCGCAACTAAATAAAGCTCAATATTCCGAATCGGAACTAATTCCACAAGTTATCCACTAGCAAATACCGATCGAAAACCCTAATTTTATCAAAATTTTCATTATCCGACCAAATTCAAACATAATATATCAAAATCTAACAAATTAGCCAACAAATGATGATGTCTGAACATACTTCATATTCGATGGAAACCGCATGCGATCAATTCGAAGAGGAGGAGCTCACCTGAGAGGGATCGGGAAGCTAGGGTTTTGGAGAAAAAAAAAATCCCAATTTGGGAGGCGGAATCGAGGGATTTGAGGTGTAATTGGGGAATAATTGCCAAAATTGGAACAAATTTGGGGGAAATTTTGAATGTTAAAATTTTTGGGAAGATTTGGGAATAAATCTGAAGCAAGAAAGAGAGAGGTGTGTTCTAAAGATGGCTTCTTTTTCTTTCCAGTTGGTATTAATTTTATTACTTGCTTCGACGATGTTTGACGTGGATGGACGGCTGGGATGCGAGATGGGGGACTAATCGGACGGTAGATTTGGCTTGGAGGGAGGAGGCCATTGGATGGACGGTTGGGATGGAAGGTGGGGAGGACCCTCTATGGACTTGTCTTTGTTGGTTTTTTTGGTTATAAGCCGGAATTTCTTTGGATTCCGAATCTAATATTGTGCCTTGTAATAAAAGAAAAATTCATTTGTAAATGGCTCAAAGTGAGCCGTCATTTGTAAATTATTAACCATTTAAATAAAAATTTATGTAAAATTTTTAAAAAAAATCTGCATAATCAACTCTTTTTTATCCATATATATATCCAAAACAAATTATAATTAAAATATAGCTATATTTAACAAATTTCAATAAAAATATAAATATATATGTAACAAATCTGAATTCAAATATATTTAAAATTTTAAATTATTTTTTGGTAATATCAAAAAAGAAAATTTATTTTACGACAATGCACGTGAATTTTATAGTATATATAAAAAACTTTCAAGGAAAAAAAATTTCTTTTGTCTTGAAAATATATGTAAATGATTAGAATTTTTGTTTTTAACAAAAGAAATAAATGTTTATACCTCATCTTTCACACAAACAAATCATAGTTTGGTTGTATTTTGCTTAAAATATTTTCGTGCCACAAAGCTCTCACTTATGCAGAGCATGAGAATACTTAAGATGCATGCAGTCTTAATCCATACAGAGCTGTTACTTGAACCGCCGCGGGACTGGCACGCTCTGGCCCATGGCCACATGGCGCGTTTGCATTGGCTCTCCGGTCCTGGGTGGGGCCGTGTTAGCAGGGGAGCAATGGTTGGCCGTCACGCAGGCACAGGTCAGCCCTGCGGATAGTCAAAATAACATTTTCTTAATACATAACCTTCGTTATGTAACTTTTGATGGTATCTTTCTTAAAGCGGATTTTGAAAATGCTTACTACAAAGTAGATCGAAATTTTTTGTTAGACATTCTAATAGTTGCTACTAATAAATAAGAAAAAAATATAATCAAAAAATAATCTACTTTTACTGTTGATATTTTGACCTCCTATGTAAAGAAGAAATAAAAAGAATACACACATGCTCAATCTGAGCATAATTGGTTTCCAACATATAGAAAGAAATAAGAAAAATACACGCCAGCTTACGTCATATTAAAATAAACCATATTTCTATTATAGCATAAATAGAAGCCCACAGTTTAAATATTTCTTCCCTATATATTTTAATTTCATCTATATATCATGTTAGTACATATGATTTCTCGCTAAAAAAAATTGTTTTGCTCAAAGCAATTATTCCACTCAAAACATTATGCTCATAAATCCTAACCCTAATTTCTAGGATTCTTCTTTTCTTTTCTTTTTTTGTGTGATATTTTGTTGGTTTTGTTTTCTTTCGTCGGAAGTAAACTCCGAACAATGTTTAGAGGTATTTATAGAGTTTGTGGATAAATACTATTTTTTATGTTCATATTAAAATGATGATTTTGTCCCTACAACTGTTCTAGTCGATGGACTTAGACTGACGTGTTATCCATATGACAAATATTAATTTGGATAATATTCTGTTATGATAAAATGTAAACTTAACTAACTCTCATGTTTATTTAGTATTATACTATTAAGAATTTTCACATAAATACTCTACTTAATCATCTGCACTTTGCAATTCAATTGTTTCTCCCCTACTTCTAGTACACAAATTTGGCATAACAAAAGAGAAATAATTCCTGAGACATTTTTGTTTTTATTTTTCCATTTTTTTTTTGTAAGTTTTTTTATAACTATTATTTTTGTGACAGAAAACTAGCAAGTTCTCGATAGATTTAAGTTTGGATTTAAATTTTATATTTTTGTTGATTCTTGCCCTTGATGATGCAACATAATTACGTAGTGCATTTATATTACAGTCCTTAAAAATGTTACATAATATTTTTATATTATATTAAGTTTAACATTAGAAGTCAATGTCGGTGCTTGTGCCCAACATGCTTGTAGCACGTATAAAAATGGTTGTGTGTCCGTGCTTTGTACACTTTCCACACTTGGTATATTGTAATGACGAATTTGAGAATCAACGAGTAACAAGAGTTTTGAGTCGCATCTAATCCAATGGCTTGGTTCTACATGAATTCTATCACATAATGTGAGCTAAATGTCACGGACTTAGCGTACTTTTGGGCATGACATAAAAGTCTATTGATTTTGGAAAAAAATTTGACTTGTCTCACACTTTGTTTGCCGCAATTCACGGTACACCCCACTGTTTTGCAAAAATGTACATTCTCTCCCACATTGGACGAAATCCGTCAGAAATATTTTTTTTTGACTTCTTCTCCTTTCCTCCTTCCTCCTCCCGCGGGCAGGCCGTCGGCGCTCCCCACCACCGCCTCCGCTCTCCCCTCCCCCCCCCCCCTCCCACCACCGCTCCCCCCCCCCCCTTCCCCACCACCGCCCCCTCCTCCTCCTCTGGCAGGCAGCGGCGGAAAGCAACGGCAGCAGCGACGGCGGAGACAGGGAGGGGGGGGGGGAGCGCACGTCGAGGAGAGGGGAGGGGAGCGGGGGCCGGGGGCGGGTGTGGGGGGAGAGGGTGAGAGAAAAGAGGAAGAAGAGAATGGGAGGAGCATTTTGGTCAAAAAAAAATTTGGTCAAGACAGTTGACCGTCAGACGGATTCCGTCCAATGTGGGAGGAAACATTTTTGCAAAACAGTGGGGTGCACCATGAATTGTGGCAATCAAAGTAGGAGGCACGTCAAAAAATTCCTTGATTTTACAACATAAAATCAAACATACGGTAATCAATCCTTCAATAAAGAAAACTGATTTAACTAAAAAAAAAATATTACTGAACATCATCACATCAGAGTTTGGGGAAGCAATACACATGGACCGGGCATTCTAATAACATTGAAACTGCAACATTCTATAATCACAAGAAAAATCAGACACCAGAAAAGAATTATGGCCAAACGACAAGAGAAAGGGTTAACTACAAAAATGACAATCGGATACAGCTATAACATCCTAATGAAATTACAAGAGTGGCTTATTTCCTCAGTAACTTCCCATCGGCGGCATGCCAAATGGAGGCATTGGAGGCATCCCCATTCCAGGCATCCCCATTGGAGGTGGCGGCGGGCCTCCAAAAGATCCACCCATTCCTCCTCCCATGCCCGGCACAGGTGGTGCTGGCAACGCAAGAGGAAGTAATTGCGCATACATGTTCTGCAGAATAAACACGACTTTTAGTACATGCAGCTGCGGATGTGACGACATTTTTCAACTTCCTGTTTGAGTAGAAGGACTGATTGAACATAAAAATGATATTATTGTGCGTACCTGCTGAGCAACCATGTCCTTCTCTTCCTTCTCCTTACTTTTCACTTCATTTAAGGCTTCAAGCTTATCTTTCACGAGTTCATCCACTTTGCTTGTGTATTCACGCATAAACTGCATATATTAAATGTTTCATTTTGAGCAATGCCATAGGTACACAGACACTAAGCCAGGTGCCTCGTGAAAGAGAAGTTATAGATTTCAATTTAGTAATTTTTGAACTGAATGAGAACTGAAATTCAGATAAGCACAAAACAAATTTGCCCAAGGAAAATGCTTATGTTACCTGCAATAGGTATGGGAAAGCAAAGTCAATCATATTGTTCATCCATGCAAGCTCTAGAGCAACATCAGGTCGGATCAAGTCATAACAAATAAAGAGGCAAGAGGCGAAGCATTCTTTCTTTCCCTGTAAATATATACATAGAAATATTATCGATCATGCTGCACAGAGAGGAATCATGCAAGACAGGAAAACAAGAACGTAATATGCTTATTGTTGTTCAACATTACTACTAAAACGCCCAGCAAGATTTAACTGTAAGTTTATTCTCAAAAGAAAAAGATTTAACTGTAAATTAGGTGTTTATAAGGTAGCAAACAAGTTGATAGTCAGATAGATAAAAAGGAACTCAGAAACTGTACAAAAAAAAAAGGAAAAAAAAAGACTTGTTAATAAATTGATGCTCTCTGGATTGGTAAGCTTGACCTAACACCTGGGAGCGAACAAAATATCAACGAGCTAAATAGTTTAGCCAGAGGAATAAATCGAAATTATGACAACTGGTGGAGGAACCAGGAAAAGTAATCAAGAGATCCAGATCCAGGATAGCCCATTCCGTTCCCAACTTTTTCCATGTGATACTTTCATTCCACATCCGACCACATTTTGGTGAGGAAAGGATTGGGTGATGAGGAAGTTGACTAAGAGTTTCAAATGCAAAAATTTCTAGTTAAGAGGAACATCAAAAGCGAGACTCTGATGGTTAAAGATAGAGAAATATAGGAGGAACCTAATTTAAGTGTAACAACAGATTATTAGTAGAATGCATCAAAGTTTGAGTAATCTAGTAGGAATATATAGCTCACAACAAGAAAGGTCACCGTGGAGGGAGAATACAGTAACTCAAAAGTCATGGCAATAGAAGAAGTGAAGGGGCACTCTTAGAACTACATACATACCCACCAAAAGGGTGATTGAAAATGGAAATACTCACTAAAATGCATCATTTCAAAGACAGGGAATGTAGAAGGCATACATTTAGCAATTACACAAACACAAAATTCATTTGATGCTAAATACAAAAATTGCATAAGCTATACCTGCTCAATGAAATAAACTAGCAACTCCTCCGATAGCTCACGTTCACCAGACTGGGAGCATGTCTCCATAGCATCTTTGTACATTTTGTCCTTTTTGGAAAGTGCAATGGACTGCTTCCATCTACCTGCTTTCTTATAAATATATGCAGCAACCCTTCTCATCTCAAGAAGCTCATGTTTCTCAATCTGAACAGATTAATAAAAGACACCCTTCAGAACTTTTTTTCTTTAACAAGAAGATTTTGAAGGTAAAAATTACAACATCTTTACCTTCTGTGCAAGTCCTATCTGATCAAAGTTATCATGCAAATCGATGGACTCCCGTAACCTGTCATAATCCTCCTCCTCAACATATATTTCATTCAAAGCTTCATTGACAGCAGATACATTGTTACTCTGTACTGCAACCATGTAGGGTTTCACAATATGCAAGTAGCCAGCCTGCATACAGGAAAGAGAATGTTAGGAGTAATCAGATAAAAATACAGCATCGTACCAGAACAGAAGATATTTCATGAGACAAATATGATATATCATGTAGCAGAGAGCTCTCCCAACCAAAGTTATAAGATAAAATCAATAAAGAACACAAGATATCGCTGCAAACCTTCCGCATGATGTCAACAACACGTGTGTGGTCCACACGGAGAGCAAGCACATTGAGAAGATCATTAATAAGGTCTGGATGCTCCTGCAAGTAGAAATGTACTGCCTTGTAGTAAAGCTCAACATTTGCAACTTTAACAGCGACATCCTTGAACTGCATGTGATCCCATGCTTCAGGAGAATGGTTCATGATAGTGGTAGCAGCATTGTCAAACTCATCATACTGTATATACAAATACGTTAGCTCCTTCCAGTGCTGCTGTTCATCACATGCACGGATAAGCTTGGGGATGTTGAGGCGAGTCGAGAAGAGTTTGATGTGCTCCATAAGCTTCTCTGGACGATATCTGGCATACAGGACTCCCAACTCTGTGAATATACCCATATGCGCTCGTTCCAAACCAAGACCACTCTCCATAAGAGAGATTAGCTCATTGAAGCATCCTCTGTTCTGATAATAATCACTGACCTCCTCTAAGTCATCAACCTGCAAAGGAAGAAGCCAAAAATGAAACTTCACATAATCTGCGAGTTAAAGGTCTTCAGCAACAACGGAAGAAAGAAAGACTAAACCATAAAACTGGAATAAAATACTAAAATCATGAAAGTAACCTGCACAATTATATTCAAGCCACATATTTGCGCCAAGCGGAACTCCTCAGCATCCACGCAAGCAAAACAGACCTCCTTCCATGTCTTTGAGCTATTTGCTTTACGGGCTGCATCAACTGCACCTTGAAACTGCTTGAGCTTCACCAGCGTACAGGCCAGTTTTGCCCAGTTAGAAATGAAGGCAAATATGATCTTTGCAGCTTCATATAGGGCCTCATCGTATAGACGGTCACCAACATTTTGGAGATTAGCAACATTTGGCATAAGAATGAACTCTTCTATTTCAGTCAGCCTATCGATCTTTGCATACGCATATATGAGTTCACTATCCACCTTTGGCTCTTTAGCCTTCTGCCTCACCATCAACAAGTACTTCACCAAGTCATGATAAACATTAGCATCCTCAGCAGCCCGAATAACATCCAAGAATTGGGTTGCGTCATCTGCTCGAATAAATGACTCAATTGCATCACTCACTAGCCCCTCCCGCAACTGGGCTTTGGCTACCTGACTCCAAACAGCATCTTCTTCAACTCGGAAAGCAAACTCCACAGCCCGCTCTATGCTTTGGATATTATCCAAGAGGACATTAACAGCCTGCACATTCAAGTTGAACTTCTTAAAAATGGCAAAGGCTTCCTCGTATAATTGTGCTTCAACGGCAACCTCTCCCACTGCAGGTCCATCAAAGTTATCCAATCTATTGATGTAATCCATAACCCTTGATGCGTCTGCTTTGATGGCAGTTAAGATAAGCAGGTTTTGCAGATTGAAATTGCCACTGAAAGCAGAATTTTGGAGCACTATCTTTTCAAGAAGTTCAATCAATTCATGAGGAAGATCAGCAGTCATGAAAGCTTTCACGGCTGCAGAAACTTGTTCAGGACTCTTGCTTTCAGGCAAAGCAGTGGAAACAACTTGATCAATAAGCTGTCTTCTATATTCATTATCAGGCACAAGCACTTTCTCCCAAAGATCAGCATCCATCCTTTCCACAACGTACCTGAAATTTGAAAAAGTAATAAATCAACAAAGTAAACTAAAAGGATATACATCAAAGGATAAACAGATAAGTAGTATTAGATAAATGGATGGCATGACCGATACCTGGCTTGCAGTTTGAACAACGAGTTCTTATTTGTAACATTTATAAGCTCATCGTCACACTGTCCTCGTCTATAAGCAACAACTGCAAGAGTTGGATCCCGTTTTTCACAATATTTACCCACAACACGTGAATCGTAGTATGGATTGGTGGTGAGAAAATGCTCTGGATTGTTATTGCTGTCTATGATAATTTTTCCCAGAGCATTGTGAACGTGAACATCTTGGCTACCCTCACTCACAAGATGTTCCAAAAACTGTGTGAGTAAACGAAGGCGATTCCTACAGAACATAAGCCAGGAGTGAGGTGATTGAGTTCAGATACAAATATTTGGGTGGCATGGCAAGGTACTAGGTCTGACCTCTTTTCGCATTCATCCACAAGAGGCTCAACAGGAAGGAGAGAACGAACTGAAAGAATAAGACCTTTGATGAAATCTTCTGGACACTCGTCATCAAGCAGTTGCCCAACAACCAAGGGGGCATTGCTTGGATTCACCTATAAGATAAATATCAATTTTCAAGTTACTTTATTAGTCCACTCTAATAAAACCATCCACAGATCAAGCTGTGTTATAGAGAGCTAATAGAAGCTGAAACATAAAGAATGCATTAATTTTGAAGAGATTCGTACCTTCTGCACATAACCTTCGATATATCGAAGCATGTTGTTTGAGTACAAGTAGTGAGTTAAATCAGGGACAAAACCAAAACGATCGCAGACATTGATCAGGGGGCGGGCATCTGGAAGTTTTGCCTCCATTAGAAAATTCTTCGTCTTCTCAGCATCATAAAAGTTAGATTCTCTTGTCACCCGTTCGACTTCTTTGATTTGACCAGTTTTGGCTGCAGCTTCAATATATTTGAAGTGTATATCCGGATCTTCACTGTTTCATTATAGTAAACATATCACACATTAACTAGAGCATTGCCTTTGCAAGTACCTTCTAAGAAAGAAAAC
Organism: Iris pallida; assembly: GCA_029216955.1. Classification (NCBI taxonomy): domain Eukaryota; kingdom Viridiplantae; phylum Streptophyta; class Magnoliopsida; order Asparagales; family Iridaceae; genus Iris; species Iris pallida. The sequence goes on along the minus strand of JANAVB010040218.1, from coordinate 6,031,898 downwards.
ACTAAACTTCAAGAATGTACCTAGAGCTCAGGTATGATCCCAGAAAGAAGTAAAGACCTTCATAGGACTTGAATTGCTCAAAAAGTTTAATGCAAGCTTCCACACCCAACTGCTCAGAATACTCTTTGGCAGTCTGCAGATATGCATTTATTTTGAACATACAACACATCCACTTAAATAATGCCTCAAAACAGATAAAAATAAATAACATCACCTGCACAATTATCTGAAGATTCCCTCTCAAATTTACAAGCAGAAGGTCTTTCATGCACTCCAGAGCCCACTCCTTTGAAAGGGTCCCAAAGAATTCCACTAAAGACTGGAAGCACAACATAGTAAATTCAGTCTCAAAATAAAAACTGATTAGACCAATGCGGAGAAAAAATGACAGACCTGTGGCTCAATGGCATGAGTATTTACAATAACACGCTTAATATCCTGCAGTTCTGTATAATGCTGCACTAGTGAAGATGTGTTAATCCTAGGTATAAAACAAAATATATTTCAAATTGGCCATGGAATGTGGATCCAACCTGCAGAGCACGCATAAACAAGCCAGCCTTTTCACATAGCTGACCAATTCTAGGACGATCATAGTGACTGAACATCCCATTAGCTAATATAGCATCTGCAACATTTGGATAGGTCACCAGATTGATCTCCAAGACCTGTATTTGATAAAACATAAGATGGTGATACAAAATCACAGCTGAAAAAAATGTGACGAGAAAATTATACGAATGTAACCTTTGTTTGAAGAAAACCATGTTCAGGTAGATTCGGCTTCAGGACATCCAACAAAAAAGCTGTTGCTTCTCGGATCAAGTTTCTCTATAGTTTAAGAAAAACCAGAAACAACAGATAAACAGACCATCAGATAGCTTCAAGAAGTGTTTGCTGAAGAATGAGATAATATCATTCAAACATTTATTATACAATTGTTTTATCAATCACTGTACCAACCACAATAAATAGAAAGATTGAAGTCAACAAGAGGAGTTAACCTGAAGAAAAAGATCCGTAATTGTATTATAATCAATTGGGCAGCCACCTTCCATTTGAGACATCATGAGAGCAAAATTAACTGCTCCCTGCCAAGCAAGTTGTTATTGATTGTTAGCCTATACTGATAAATGAGTACTACAGTTTTAGTTAAAGTTGCTCCTGAATGAAGAGAGAAAAAGAAAATAGTCCACAGGAATGAAACTTAAGGTTGTTCATAATATCAGAAGAATAGCTACGCCCCAGCAATACCTGGACACGTATGTCTATGACAATGTTAACTATTTATATAGTTCAAAAGAATTGTAACTTCGTGTCAATATATTTTATATTTTATTGACAAACCCTAAGTTTAAAAGAACTAATGTGCTTCAGCGAAAAGTAACTAAACCTAAATTACCTGGGGATCTGATCTCAAAATTGTTTGCAGAAGGAAAAGATAATCGGGTGTATATCCAACCTGTATAAAATAATGGTAAAGTTCAACCACCATGATCCCCACAAGTAGCAGCTAACACAAGCACACATCTCATTATCTAAGTAAAACAGTAACTGCATCACCTGCTTTGAGTAAATAAGAATCTTATCAAACTCCCTTCGCTCAGCAAAAGCAGCAACAACTTTTGGAGTAACCCTTGCTTTTATGTATATCTTGAGTGCCAGGTCATTGTCGACAGTCTAACAAACAAAAGAAAGAGAAAATAAACATAATATATGGGCAGTAGTTAAGACAACTTTCTGAGAAAGAGGCTAGCTGTTGACGGTTGCCCATAATACACTAGACAAAGGCTCCAATCCAATGGAAATAATTTACACAATCAGGGAAGACAACTAGATTAAGGTAATAATATTATATTATTACCTTCACAAGGTCACCAAGTTCTTCGCTGCACTCAAGTTTATCCTCGGCCAACCAATTCTCCAAAAGATTCTTTTTGTTCTGGTTTACAACAAGACGGGACAATTCTAAAGATTCAAATGCATTGAGCTTTCCCTTTGTTAACAATGTCCCGAAGTACTGCAGTAGGGGAGGTGTTTGTCCAGCTTGCACAGGAACACTCTGCATTGCGAAAAAATATTTATCAATTTATATGAATAATATTTCTTCAACAAGGCCCTAAAAGAAGACACAAACCCAGAATTATAACAATTTTAGTACTGGTCAAAAATATGTAAGAGGCAGGTAATAAAAAGTGGAAAAACGTTAGTATTGCTCTCAAATGGAAAAGAAAATTCAATCTGCAGTCTAAGGAACAACTAATCTAACAAGTAAAAGAAGGGGTAGAAGCCTATGGGTCAAAACCTGAAATTTAGCAACAGTCTCGGGTGTCCTTAGAATGCCTTGTGGAGAGTCGGCAGCAAGCTCTGCAGCTTCTTTATACTTTGTTTGGGAGAATAACTCTTGAAACCTTTGCACGACCTAATTCACAAGATAGATACATCATGAATAGGTTTGTGACAGATAAGAAAAGATTTTGGGGATCAAGTAAATAAGAAAGTTTAAAGTTTGAGCATGTCATAAAAAGTAACGATATTTAACTAAAGAAAATAGCAGGTCCATCTGTGTTTCAACTGGTGAATGCAATATAAAGTATAAATCTGCTTAACAAGATTCTGATGCATTTTTTAACATGTAAGAGCCACTAAAACATTAGATCAAGAAGTGCATATTCATATGTAATAACCCTAAACTTTTAAATAATAAGATTAAGATTTAATTATAGTATTGTCCTAATTAGCTAAATAACATACTCGTATTGTGTTAGTTATTAAATTTTTAATTATGTTTTAGCAAATTATTCTATTAATTAAAATATTTATAAAGTTTGAAATTCTAATTAAACCCCCACCCTTAATTAGCCTTTAATTAATTCCTTATTACATTTTTAATAAATTATTATCTAACTAATTTTCTCACAACTCATGCACTTCCCCACTACTCTACTCACCACACTCAGCTCCATTGCCGCCCACACTCCTTTCTCAATCATCAACTTAACCCACAAATTCCTCACAACCACTCGGTAATCAGTCCCCACATCCCGCTCACAAAATTCAATCAGCTCAACCCTTAAATCCTAACTAAACCCTTCTCTCCTGCTCACTCACAAATAAACAAATAACCCCATCCCCATCTCCTGTATCCTCGCAACCATTCCCAAATACCCCGACTCCCCTGCTCATTAAAAGAGCCATTCACCTAGGCAACATTGTGCAGCCGTGAACCGAGCGTCACCGCCCTTCTGGCCAGAGCATCACCCAAGCTATCATCATCCTCCCCGCCATCCCAGTCCTGTCGGCCACCAATCCTCAGCTCCTGTGAGCAAACCGCCTGCGTCCCGAGGCACCGGAGCCACCGCTTAGACCTCCTCGCACGCGACCTCAAGTATTATTGCCAGGAGCCACTCTGCTTGGAGAGCTTTCCGCGAGCAGCAGGACAGACAGAAGGTTCCCAGTTCTTTTGGCCAACCCCTGTCCAGCCGTCGCCACTCGACCGCAACAACCTCCCTGCTTTATCACTGTCCCCGCGAGCTCCACTTCATCACACCAGTGCCGCCACCATATGCCCACACCCCCTCACCTTCGCTCAGAGCACCAAGCTCCGCCGTCGGCCATCATTCTGCAAAACAGGGGGACCCCTGTTTCAATTCCAAAACCTCCTTTGTCGATGCACCTTCCCGAGCTTTTGCGGCATCTCGTCACAAACCGATCGCTTCGAAAGGCGTGTAACGTAATTCTCGACATATACTAGTCGGTGGATTTCGCCGAGCGCTAGCAAAGAAATCATGCGTATCCGCCTCCGATCGTCGTATACGACCACACCAACACTGACTCGTAACTTCGCGTACGATCGTCTTTTAAACACAAAATTTGTACCGTTGGATTGGCAGTGTCGAGATAGCCCTACGTTGAAGTCTGTGTCAAGTTATGACAACCTTTTCGGGAGACGCCTTTTTCAGCCAAATGTTGGAGCTGTGTCTGAACTCCGTAACTCAAATTTGAAATTTTTTTGAGCTCCGTTGACTTATCATCATTTCGGTTCTATTGATCTTTTCATATTTCTATTTCGACATTATTCTAACTTAGCTCATATTTGGTATCATGTGGGGCCCGCATATCAATCCAATTTGACTCTGGTGTCCGTATTTTAGACTTGGACTATTATGAACTTTTGGACGTTGCAAGGTGATTATTTGCAGAATTTTGGACTCGTTAGTGTCTCGGATTGATATTTGGAAATTGATATCCTTCCATGTCCGATAAGATTGTGTCCGACACATCGACTCTTCCCAAATGCGAATCAAGTCCGTATACCTATACTTGCCAAGTGTATTTATATTCATAGAAATAGTTACTCTATAGTTAGGTTTGTAATTGTGATTGTAATCTAGAGATCAGTGCCAGAGCGTCCGAGTCAAACTCAGGTGCAATCGACCGTCGGTGTCGACCGGGGTCGATACTAGCTGTAGATTATATGTTAGTGATTGTGGTTGGTATCATAGTATTTCCACTATATAAGGATACAACCTCAGGACATGGTTTGATATTTACAATCACGTTAGAGCAAGGTAGTCAAAGGCGCAAGGCGCACTCGAGACGCAAAAGGTCTATTTGTCCGAGACGTAAGGCGCACTTAAGGCGCACGCCCGAGTGAAATGAGGTGCAAAATTAAAAAAAATAAAAATACTAAATAAATTAGTAACGTAAGAAATAAAATCAAATAACATATTGAAACCAACAAAAACATGTTAACATAACCAAGTGAATTAGCATAGCAACAATAACACTCAACAAAATTAACAAATTTTTGTATTTTTCTACCACGCTTTTAGTAAATTTTAGTTTTTCAAGTTCAACTATAGCCAACTTTGACAACCGTGGAAAGGGCTACTGCTTTACCACTTGTATGAGGTAAGGGCTATCTCTCTGTCTCTTTTTTATTATAAAAAATAATACATAAGGCGCGCCTTTTCTTTGTTGCGCCTTGGTGAAAGGCGCGCCTTGGGTGCACCCGGAGAAATGTGCCTCGCCTAGTGAAGTGCGAGGCGCAGATGTTGTGCCTTGCTCCGAGGCGCGCCTTTGACAACCATGCGTTAGAGCATGTACTCTATATCTGACTTATCGTCAAGTTGATCGTGACGTTTATGTTAGTTTATGAGTAGGATTATATATTTAGTATTACTCATGAACTTGTAGTTTACTCGTGGATGGTCCATAGATACTAGATCTTGACTAGATGCATCATGGACACGACTCATGTAGTATCATTGGGTAGGGAGGACATTTACTAAACGCCTAGGTTACTATGCACATAGATTCTTGGTGATCTGTGAGTCTCACGACGAGCTAGGGTAGTTATTTATCCACCCTAACCATGAGCCCACGAAGAACTACAATAGGTATTATCCCTTAGCCGGACAGCCCATGCGTGCAAATGTTGTACTCAATTGCATATCACATAGTTGGTTAGATATAGACGTACCATGATTCTTGAGGTGGGTACGTTATTCATCGCCTTTTACTTCTTGGCGTGTTATTATGTATCTTGATTCTTGCTACGTCCCTTTGAGGACATGGTTCCTTCCAAGATGGTTGAGCAGAATTATCTAGAGACCTACCCCTGAGGAGCAACGGTAGGATTCTCCCTTGGATCCAAGTGTCGTTACAGTCTATACTGGATCTAGTTATCTCTCGTATTTCTTGTTACATCTTTATATTTATGAAGGTTCGAAATATCAATACCAGAATCGGACCCTTCCTATGAGTAGAGTATCGAGATCGGCGGTATCAACAATATAAGCAATATAAGCAGTTTTGAATAAGAGTATCAGATATATATATTTATTATATGGAAAGTAAATAATTATTAATAAGTTATTAAAATATACCTCCAAATTTCTATAAATGAGTATCCTACCCTCAATCTCACGACACCAATCCATCTTTTTCCGCTCTAAAATTATCATACCTACTAGCATCTGTGCTCTTGGTTCTTTGTCCTCACTTAGCTACTCGAGAAATTCGGAGATTGGAAAATATCCAGCCTTCGACTTAACTAATCAGGAAGGGGGTCTACTTGAACTATGGATTATCAACAACCTTCTCAGCAGGAACCACAAACCAAGGAGCACAAGGCCTTAGGACAGTATGTATGTGGCAAATATATGACTAGAGTGTATGAGGTAAGGAAGGATGGAGTTATAATTGTAACTAATGTTGAGTGAAATAAATGTAAAAAAAAAATGCTTGGCAACCGAGATTTGGCACATGGCACCTATCAAGGCAAGTACATGTTTATATCCAATCCCAATTGCCTTGAAGCTTGAGACAAAAGGCCGAAGCTCTGTGAAGTTTCGATTCTTGAAGTCAAAGCCATGTTGTTATGTTATGTTTTAGTCTTGAATATGTATTTTTTTATCTCAATTCTCCCTTGATAAAAATTTTATTTCTTTTTTTGTCTTAATATACATTAGTTTTTAATTCTTCTTTTAATATTCCTCATTTTTAAAACTTAATTTGCTTATTAAAAGAAATCCAAAACAATAATAGGTTGTAGCCTATCGTTATTGGCCCAATTTTTGTAATGGAAATAATTTTCTGAAAAATAGCCTATAGCCCTATTTTCTTTGGGCTTTAATGTCTTTCCGGCAGCACGGATCCAGTCTGCCAGCTTCGGTCGTGCCATGTGCCGTGCTATGCCTCCCTTATCCATTTTCCGGGTTGTCCCTCCCATGTCCATTTTCCGGCTCAACACGCATCCATATGAGAGCCTGTGTCGGGCCAGCCATGGCACGGAATTGTTGGGCCGGATTGGGCCTGCCCGACCTGCACCTCTAGTTCCCATATTTCCAACTCCACACCAGATACTCAAATATTGATCATATATCTTGTATAAGATGGTTACACAAATGTAGATGTCATTACTTCAATTATTTGTCAGCTTTTTGTAATTTCAAGAAATGCAAACAAGAAATATTTTTCTCAAACCCCGTAAACTTTAAGTTTTTGTTAACCAAGTTCTAGATGACTTGAAAAAGAAAGAGGCCCTTTAAAATCTGCAAAGGTTCAAACAGATATTTGTTTCCGAATAAAAACAAGAAAAAACTTCAAGGCCTTGAACTTGTAATTTTTCATCAAAGGAAAAAATAAGTATTGTATAGAGGGAAGAAAATGAGATACAAAGCTTACCAGATTCTCTGCCCCTGGAAGGTTTCCTCTTTTGGCCAGGTTAACAGCAAGCTCCAAATTGTTCAGCTGTGCAAGAAACCAGATATAGTCTTTAATGTGTCTTTCATATTTTGCATTAAGACTAAAAGAGATAACCTTACAGAACATACTTGACCACTGACGAAAGGCACAATAGTTGCTTCATTGACGGTTGCCAGTAAAACCTGTCCTCTCCTGTTAACAGCATAAAAGCCGCCAACTCCTGAAGCTTCAGTTGTTAAAAATATAGGATCTGGACTAATCCGATTTCTGTAAACTGCTGTAGCTGTCTCCAAATCATAGACAAAAAGAAGACCAAGCTTCGTAATGACGAATATCAGGCTGTATTTTTGAGAGATCTGCATAAAAAGAGTTTTTATCAAATCAAAGGTTGAGAGTAAACCACTGCCTCATAGATGAAATACTAATTATTGTCCTAAAATTCACCTGCATCGCTACAGGGAAGTCATCAGCAAAATCTGGCGGGAAAAACAGATCTGCTTGTTTCTTTGCAAAGCTGGGTTTACCTGAATAATATCCGATAGTTGAGTAACATAATACACGATATATTTTCCCAATCATAAGAGTGGGAAAAAGTACGATGGGAGGAACAAGAACAATAGATCCACCAAAATATAGAAGAATCTTTTTTAGTAGATTTTTCCGGTCGGAACGAATCTTTTCAATGATCATGTCAAATTTCTTGGCATACACCATGAGTTTGTATGTGGAAGAAAGAAGCAGCAAAAGCAGCAACGGGAGGTATTAAAAAGTACAAGTATTGGTACTAGTAGGTATCATTGCGCCTGTAATGGACTGTACTAAAAGAAGGTACATGACTAAGTCATAAAAGGATTCTTGGATGGTGAAAGAGACGAAGGGAAAAGTCATCCCATGTGATGCTATACAAAACAAGACCAGTTATTAACAGTAAAGAGTGACGATTTTATGACATGAAACAAATGAATGGTAAGGCATCTGCACTCATGGGAGAAGTATGTGCAAGTATATAATAGGTACCTGGCTGTGCACCGAGTTCAATCACATGCAGTTTTGAAGTGATCTGACCAGCATTAGTGGTCTTTGAAGCAAAGCAAATTAGAGTTGAGGGGTTTTCATTTCCAGCAACCTAGCAATAAGTACACCACCTTCAAGTCAATAGCAGGAGCACTAAAATTGCCAAAATGGACAACATAAAGATAAGAGTTGTGAAAGAAAAAACTTCAACCATATATACACACCTTGAATGATGCAAATGAAGCAGCATGTGCTTCAAGTGCTTGACTACGTTGCTGATCCACGGAGAAAAGTTGCATATTTCCTTTAACCAGTTGTGGCCTCTACAACCAAAATTAAGGAATAAAGAGATGAACTTTCGAGGAAAGAAAAACGTTCAAAGATTGTACAACAACATTAATCATGAAAAACAAAAGAACTAACAGCAATTTTACTAAAAATCCAGAGAACCAAAAAGGTGTGCACTTGTGGTTCTCCAAAGATTGTCGTGCTCCTTTATTTAACCTTAGGGAACCTTGTGTAGTCACCACGAAAGGTTTTGCCAAGAACCTTGTACTTTTTCTTATTTTCAGAAAAAGAACACCTTGGGTTATGTTCCATTAGATGCAATCCTGATTACCGATGGAAAAGCCGGAAAAAACAAGAATTATGAGGGGAAAACACATCCGCGACACGATATACATGATAGATTCGTCATCACAAGCATAAATACTGAACAACATAGGCAATTTCATTTGAATGATTCAAGTTTAGGTCATGATGCAAAGTAAAACGCCTAAGCCAGCTTTATCAACCTAGTAAGCCAGCTTTAACATAAGTGGCTAAATATCTCCTTTACCACAGTAATTTGTGTTTTCTTAGTGTAACTCTAGCCTATAAGTGCCTTCAATTCAATGGAGATTCTGTTAATCCTCCTAACATGTAAATCTGTCAATCAGAGCTGCACATGTCAAACCATTTCAAACGATTGCTTCTCGTCTTACTGCTAGTGAAAGTATTCCTAATTTGTTCGAGCAAAGAATATATGTTTATTTTGTCCATGGCTAAGAGTCCGTAGTAAAGCTGCTCTTAATTATCTAAAGTTAGCTATATTTTGGAAGAATATCCAAAGGAAAAGGTATGACAGAAACTGTATGGTAATCCAGCTAACTATTAAGTTTCGGATTCCTTCAATAGTTTGGAACTTTCAATTTAGCATGCAAAAGGTTCTCGGTTTCAAAGCATCTTTGAAAATTGCTAATACCAACATACAACGGCAATAATTTTATCTTGATAAAATGAAATAATATCTTCCGAATGTCTGAATAGTCCTCAAAGAGCACAATTGTCTAGCATATCAAAGACAATAAAATATGGAATGCCTCCCTAGAATTGAATCACCACATTTTGTTCTTAATAACACCTGTTCTCATATTATTTATAGTATGACCAAGCTCTCCTTTTGGGGAAAGCTACAAATTAAAATTCAACCAATACCGCTTTACACTCCCATAGAACATTCTCAATCACTAGCACTGTAATTATCAGTGCTAAAGATAAAATGATAATTGATCCCAATATAATAGTTATGTAATATAACATGCCATAGTAAATTGATGGAATCTGAGCAACTGAAACAACAAGTATTATTGAGTTATGTTTGTTGCAAAATCAGATATGTTACCACAAGGATCCTTCTGATTTGAGAAATATTATGTCACATAGTTGAAGTACCTCAGGAGCACCAGGGGCGATTCCTATCAGAACTAGCCACTTTTCAGAAGGGTCGCAACGGTAGTTAATGATCTGATTATTTGACAAATTAGCTGTTCTATCAAACATTTTTGCAGGCTCCGAATCACCTGTACATGGTACATTACAATGGAAAGATTACAAAGAGCATTTTGACATGATATATAATCAAATCTTAGTAACTAGTATCTACAACTCAACTACGAACTCTTACCTTCTATTGACCAATGATACACAGAGGTTTGCGTGACCAGACCCAACATCTTCGGGGTGATCCATTTCCAAAATACAACCTGCACAAGATAGGGGACTATTTAGAAAAAGAACATGTCCTCGGATCTGGAAAACATCTTATAGAAAGAAATGCCCAGTAAGCACAGCCAATAAACAGTTCATCGCATGCATACTCACCTGTTCCGGCATCTGATGGGATTTAATTTTTGCCTTCAACTCAATATTGAATATTTGTAGGTGATCCTGAGTAGTTCCCGGTAATTGAGCTACAGTTTCACAAAAGAACTATGATGAATATATGAACAAGAACATGGAAAATTGTACCAGCAAGCATAGACAAGATAAAATCTCTGATGGTTTAAACCGTCATTTGTAACCTGCAAGCACAAAGGCCAACTATACATATAGTTTTTGCCTTTGGTATTGTTTTCCACAACAAAGTGTCTTTAAAACTGCAAGATCTAATAAGTAGCATTAACAACCTAATGTTTCCCCCCATCTTGGAAGCATGGATGCCTTTGGTATTGTTGTGTACAATAAAGTGTATTTAACACTACAAGCTCTAATAAATAGCATCAACAAGATAATGACTCAACCAGTCTTGGAAGCACTGACACTTAAAATACCGATGTTGCGTCGTGTCGGGCGTGTATCATACACGGCACAGCAACTCCAAAATACACTAGGACAGCCAAAATCTGTCATGTTCATGCCCCCCCCCCCCCCCCATCCAAATTTTGTCATGTCGTATTCGTGCAGCATCTCCCCAATAAATAAGGAAAAAAATTGTTGAATTCCAAGGGGCATAAAATCGTGCACTACATGGAAACACCTCCTCTAAAGACCTGCTGATTTCTAAGTCAAGAGTTGATTGATAAATGCACAGATGTAGAATATCGAGAAAAACCTAGTACACTTCTGATGAAAGGTAAAAATATTTTATACCATCACTATAAGTACCTGACAAAAATAGTGTTTGTTGTATTATGATAAACACAAAGCAAAAAACAACCATCATCATTATGGTTATGACTAGCAAATCAAGGGCATGCAAGAATGCCGAATCATGCTATCTTCAACCAGGCTTATTCCCAACAACAAACAACAGAAAACAACTTTTAAGGACTGATGAAAGTCCTACCAACTCAGCATGAGATAGCCTTTGTAAATGGGTGCCATAAGCAAAAGCAAGAACCAAAGAAACAAGTTCTTGGTTGAAATTAAAAGGGCAGTTTGAAGGGCCTAGAGGGAGAGGAAAATGAATCAGAAGACAAGGTCTCATATAATAACTTCCATTTGGGCAACAAAAAATTCGCACATTCACAAGCATAATAATTAAAGACAATAATGAATCTGTGATCACATTATACATGAGTAGAACTAGTCATATGTTGCCACGTGATTTTAAATATGTCCAGAGCATAATAATTTCCAATTAGGCAACAAAGGTTAGCACATCTGCCAGCATAAAAATTGGGGACAAAATTGAATCTTTGATCACATTATACAAGCCAAAAGTAGTCACATGACTCATATGTCGCCTCATGATTTTAAATATCTTCAGAGCCTTGAATAGACTTGCACAAGAGAACCAATTTATAGTGACAATATCTAGTCCAACACTGATCGTGACTGAACACGGGAACGCAGCATCTACTCTCACTGAAGCAACATGAAGGATTCAAAATGAAGACATCCGTACATATTTACTTAGAAATGATCAATTACCAACCTAGTTCATCAAATATAAACTATGCCATACGTTGCCTCGTGATTACTCATATGTTGAGGCAGAATTAGTCAGAAGTTGCCTCGTGATTTCAAATAACTTCAGAGCATCAAAAAGAACTGGAGAAGAAATCAACTTATAGTGACACTATCTAGTCCAAGATCATGACTATGAGCACATGAAAGCGGCATCACCTCTCATTGAAGCAACATGAAGGATTCAAAACGAAGATATAACTACATATTTACTTAAAAGGTGCTCAAATACGAACCTAATTCATTATCATAGAAACTATGTCAATAGGCACCTAAACTTGATTTGACACAGGATCACCTGAGTTAATAAGTAAAATTCGTTAGACTTAAGAGCAATCAATTTCACTTTTCAACTTGTTTTCCTCCAGATGACTTTAGCCAAATTATATACCTTTGTATATCAGGACAATACAACTGTACAAAGACTAGCATTATTGATGAGAACCAATCAGAATCTAGTTGATTTTTCAAGAAAAGGAGTAAAAAATGTGAATCCTAATTTAGTGCCACATCTAGCTTGGGTCAACTTAGAAGTTAGAATCAGTTAGTCAGTTACTTCATTTCAGTTTTATTAGTACGATTTAAACTATTTTGGTAAACATTCTCTCGTTAACGATTATGCAAAAATGAGTTATTAATTATAAGTTGATGCCCCTTAAGTAACATTGAGGCGGTCAGCTGGAAAGGGCAACCATTCACTTGGATCAGTGAATTGAATGAAGTTCTAGGATTGTACCTCCAGAAAGTTTCCCTCTTTAATGCTTGTCCGATGCAAGAATGTGTGTTACATTGTAGGAGTCGTATGAAGCCTCCTCTTTCTCTGTGTTCTTTTCCTTTAGTCCCCATCTAAACTTATCTGTTTGTGGCAGACTGCAACTCTATCCAGAAAGGAAACCTCCAACCACATGAGCCTCTGTAGCTCTACTAGTTGAGCTAAGAACAGCCCAAACCCTGTCCTATCAACCCTAAGGTTCAGCAGCCCTAAAACCCTCAATCTGGCCTTTATCGTGATCTACTTACAGCAGTATTACCTGCTGCTACAGCCCCACAAGCTCCATCAAACACTAGTTGTCAATCCATTTTCCATAATCACTTCACTTCTACAACGATAAAGGTATGTAATTTCGTTGTGCAACTATTTTGGTCAATATCATATACTGTCTCTATAACCACAACCCTCAAAACTGGACCTAGTAACCAAGAATGGCTCCATAACCAAATCTCTCTTCAACTACGATAAAGCTCTGCTGCTACGTACCTCACTTAAACATGAGTTAGCTATAGCTACATCACCTCTCTTCAACTACGATAAAGCTCTGCTGCTACGTCCCTCACTTAAACATGAGTTAGCTATCGCTACATCACCTCTCTTCAACCCTACAAACCCAAACCCAAACCCAATATGTCCTTTCCAAACCGGGAAATCCTGGAAAGTAGAAACCATAAATTCTTCCATAATAGAGATCATATGGAGGAATGAATTTGGTTGTGCAGCTATTTTTGTCAATAGCTTATACTGGTATATTACTCTACATGTTTGTACATTACAAACATATGAATGTTATACTGCAACTGATTCTAATCAAACACATTGAAACATGAATTCTTCTCTAGACAAATTAGTTTCATTTAGTGAGGCAAATTGCATGCATATCTAAGGGGGGAAAACAAATTTCCTTCTAATCCAGATCCTTTACATGACAAAATAATGACATGGAAACTTATAAAGATGAAAATGTGGGCCATGCATCTTAATGTGGTCACAGTGGTCACATAAGAGAGGAGAGAATAATGAAGTATGCAGTAGCAAGATTCGTAATAACAGAGATCAGAATCCGTTTTGGATCCATTCTTATGAATATCAGTATCGGCAGATAGTTTGGGATGGGAATTCCAGAGTTCTTAGTTTCGGAAAGCCACAAAATAAAAAAGTTGCTAAAAGCTAAATGTATGTTTGATACATTTGGCATAATTTTGTCAATTATTTGTCATTTCCTATTAGTTTTGGATATAATAATATTCAATATTGCTGAATCATTCAGCAGTAAGAAAAATTGTTTATTTACCTGCTTTTAGACAGTAAAACCAAAAAAGTTAATTATGGATGGAATAAATTTAAGATGGATGAATGTTGTGAATATATAAATATACAACTTTGATAAATGGTGATGGTTATGGTGTATCGATAATGAATCTTATAAACACGTGATAGCATGTCGGTCTACACGGCCTAATTATTGTGTTGATACTATTTTTCCTGTATTTCTACTTCTAAAAATTCTATTTGTTGAATTGACCAAGATAAAGAGGCCCTGCTGTCAGTATTCGGTGGAGGTCAGTATCATATTGGACTGGCCAAAATCCCCATGATACGACCGATACAATCGGTATCTATCAAAACTGCGATATTTGTGCAGTAGAACGCTTTATGCAATTGAAGCATAGCCTTTATTACTAATAATGTGACTGTCAGTAAGGATCTTCAATTTGCTAAGGGTCTACTAAGACAAATTCAATTTAATTATGTTTATGATATAAAGTTATGAAGGACTGGAGTTGTTCCAACTTAAATATGAGTCTGAGTATCGTTATGTTGCATTACTATGTTATTTTCCTATGTTGCACAAAAACGGAAACAGCAAGTTAAGATGTGGGGCAACGACAAAGAAATAAGACTGTTGGGCATGTCAGTATGAGTATGTCTTGGCATGTTACTAAGGTTGTTGTAGAGTGAGTCACTCATACACAATATACCTCCAACAATGGAGGATATATAACATTTCTATTCAATTTGTAGACTTAAGCATTAAAAAGCATTTAATAGTCTGTGCTTCTAATACTTCTATGTAGAAAGTGTAGTTCTGTGATTTAGGTCAAACAAAATAAATAAAGCTTAAGAGGACATTCCAATTTTGAATGCAACTTTTAGGATTTGTATAAATCCACTCTTCTTACTTGGCTGGCTAATTGAACAACTTTTCAAGCACTGAGGACCACTATATTCGTTATTTCACTACTATCGTCCCTTTATTGATGCCTCTATGCAGAGTTGATATGGTGCAGCAATTTTCCAGTAGTACCTTAGACTACAAGCACATCACCCTAAATGGTGTACCCATTAGTCTTTATTAAAATTTGCAAAAGAGTAAGAAAATTATTTCAAATGATTCTCTAAACTTAGTTATCTTCAAATAGTAACTTTTTACAAAAACACCATTTAGCTTTTTCCATCTTATACCTTTACCATTCTATGTACTTTCTATTAATACTCAACGTTTTCAATAGTTTCAGCATGGAAAGGCAACTTACAAAAGCATGTAGCTACCAAAAATGATTGGTCCACACAGCAGATAAGGAAGCAACTTTTGATGAGCTTCAAAAATGCCAAAGCAGATAAGGAAGCAACTTTTGATGAGCTTCAAAAATGCCAAACCCATCCT
The DNA here is from genome assembly GCA_029216955.1 of Iris pallida. Classification (NCBI taxonomy): domain Eukaryota; kingdom Viridiplantae; phylum Streptophyta; class Magnoliopsida; order Asparagales; family Iridaceae; genus Iris; species Iris pallida. The sequence goes on along the minus strand of JANAVB010040218.1, from coordinate 6,016,503 downwards.
AAGTTGTCCCTAAATGCCTGCACCTCTAACTGCTTTCAAATATCCAAAGTATTCCTAATTCTCTTATGCTTTAAACCAAAAGACCGATAACAAGACAAAGATAGCAAGACAGCCTTAATCTAGATAAATTAATCATAATCCCATCTAAAATAGGAGAAATATAAGTCTTGTAAGGTTGACCTTACAATTTTTAAGTTTGGAATTTGAAGGACAGAATTAATTAAGTGTATTGATGTATTAGGAAAGTGTTTTTGGCTACTAAGAACTGCCCTTATAGCTCAGCTACAGCACCATGTTTCTATCATTTTATTACATTTCTACACCATCACTGCACCGCGGTAAAAGAAATTATAAACGGCGAGAAAACAAATCCAAACCCCCAAACACATATATTATTTATTTCACAGCTTAACCCTAACTTCTTCAATTTTGAAATGACAAGCACACAGTCAAGATCAATGTTTTCTACGGTAAGTAGATAACAAGATTTAATCCCACCCAAGTGATACCTACTCCATCTTTTGAACATTCCTAAATCTCTATTCTAAAATTAAACTAGATTATTAGGTTATATCAATTCTAATATGAGAAAATAAACCCATAGTTTTCTCTTCCTCTCCTCTTGATACATCTCAAAGTACGGTTGCTACTTGAAGCAAATGTTGCACTTATCAAATTAAGGTACTGGAAGCTAATGTTGCAATTATGTAAAGAAGACATTGCCTCATTGAGTAGGCAATGTCTTCTTTACATAATTGCAACATTAGCTTCCAGTACCTTAATTTGATAAGTGCAACATTTGCTTCAAGTAGCAATCAGTTAAACCCGTTAATGGATTGGGTTATGGTTGAAGATACTTGGGTTCGGGCTCGGGCTCGGGTTAAAATATTTGAACCCGATCAAAAATCGGATTGGGCTTGGGTTCATGTGTCGGATAACCCGAAGAACCATATATATATATATATATATATATATATATATATATATATATATATATATATTGTTTCATACTTCTTAAATAAAAAAGTTTAAACCCTAAATTTTTCCACACAAACTCTTCAACTCCTCGTCTTAAATCTCATTTCAGTTTTATTTTGTAATGAATGAGGCTTCATTGCCATTTGAATATGTATTTAGTATTACTCATGTTTAAAATTATTTCAAATATCATATTATAGCCCGATAAACCCGATGGACCCGAGTCCAACCCGAGCCTCCGGACTTGGTCTTAGGCTTCATATGTTGAACCCGAGGTCGGGTCGGGCTTGGGCTCGGACTAGGCTTATGATTCGTCGGGTTGGTCTCAGGTTGAACTCAAGCCCGACCCAACCCGTCCGAGTTGCACCCCCAACTCAATGTCAGCCACTTTTTTGGATTCCACCGTACAAGCCATGTCGAAGTCAAGTAGAAGAATCCCTTCCCAACCACTAGTGGTAATTACGAAAAGAAATCAAGACGAGATCGTTGGTGTTTCCAGATCACAATCAACTAATTAAGAAGATCACTGATGTTCATTTTCAATCAGTGAAGGTGCTATCAAGTATCAACTGAATCTTGAACTTAATGCATCTCAAGTATCCGCATCTATCCATTCCTTGAATCCTTTGCCAATCTTCAACCATCAAGAATATTGTGATCCATATTATCAAAATTGTTGCACAGAGCATATCTTGGACTTCACAACAAGATCATTACAATTCCATAATGAAGCCTTGTCAGTTGATATAATTATTCTCGAACTGGATATTTTCATTTTGATACATTAACAATGCAATGAGAGCCGGATACAGTCCATTGAGGGAGCAACCAAACAAGTGAACGTGAGATATCATCGGGTTCACTCAGTATGAAACTATTCCTCACCCCGGTTACAAATCGTAGGCATCATCCACGAGATCTGTAGTGCACCAAAGCCATTGCCGTCATCATCGTCACTAAATTTTGTCCCACCATAAGTCAGTCGGAAATGGGGTACACTGTAAACTAAAAATGGATGGAATGATTGGCCAAATTTACCAAGCTATCAATCCTTCTAAGTGGATCTCCAGTTCATAAATTATAGAACCAAGAAAGATAATCAGTGTGCAGTTTAAGGCACAATGTTGGTCATGCATGCAGTTTAAGCTCAAGGATTCATTCCGACCGTGGAAGGGGATAATTGAAATGGTATGAAGTGATGCTATACTGCAAGGGGCAACAAATAGGACACAACATAGGGGTCCAGGCAACAGGCGACATGGAGATGGCATGTATTTTGGAGTGTCCTAGTGTAGTTAGGAGACCGTCAAGTGTACGTGAGCGACACGACAAGAACTGACACATCACCAACCTGTGGTGCTCCCATCCTTCCAAGAAACAGTTTAAGCTCGAGAATTCCTTATGAAAGGGAACAATTGAAACGAGAAGGTGAAGAGATATTAATATTATCTACAATGTTCAAGTTCATCATTCCCATCGTCACAAGTACCAACAAGTAACCAAATACTGACAGAAATAATCGAGCTACCACGCAGGGGCGGATCCACTTGGCTGGGGCTCAAGCCTCCACTGGATTTTTGGAATTTGTTTACAGTCTTTCCCATAGTTTTGTGAAAATATATATTAATGTATGTTTCTCTACAGAAAATTTCATATAGAGTTATGAAATTTAATTTATTTGCGCAAAAGAGGAGAAATTTGAGATTTTTACGGGGAGAGGGAATGGACGTCATCTTTGATGGCACCCAATACCATTCTAGGATCTGGCGCCATCCTAGTTTTTTTTTTCACTAGAATCTAAGATGGCGCCCAAAAAAAATTATTTTTTTTAATCTGTGACGCGAGAAAGTTGATTTCCTCCTTGTATACAATTTTATTTTTTAATTTTTTTCCTTCAAATTTTTTATATTTGTTTAAATAGAATATTAGAAAAACAACTTAAAGATAAGTTTAAAAAATAATTTTAAATAGTTTTTTCTTAAAACTTAGATATAATTTAAAATCGTAGATAATTTTTTCAAATAAAATTTAAAATATCTTTAAAGATAAAAAATTTAGATTATTTTCAAATCTAATATTAAGAAAAAAACATGTTTGAAATCGTACATAATTTTTTTCAAATGAATTTTTCCTAAAATTAATTCCGTAAAATTATTTTTTTCCTACTAAATTAGTTCGGTAAAATTTAAAATTATATTTTTTAAAACTTATTTTTAAGATATTTTTCTAATACTAGATTTAAACAAATATCTAAAATTTTAATAAAAAATTAAAAGATAAAATTGTATATAAGGAGATGAGAAAATCAACTTTCTCGCGTCTCAGATTAAAAAAATAATAAAAAAATTTGGACACCATCTAAGATGGCGCCAGATTTTATAAAAACGCAAAAAAAAAAATGTGGGCGCCGTCTTAGATGGAGCCAGATACTAGATTGTTTAAAATGGCGTCCCATCCCTATCAAATTTCATAACTCTGAATAAAATTTTCTGGTTTCTCTATCATTGAAGTTATTAACAAATTGAAGTGTAGTTGGTTTAAGTATTTTTTGTTTGCTCCTTAGGTCTTAGTTATTAACAAAATTTTGGGCGTCATCTAGTTTTTTTTTTGTTTTTTTTTTATTTTTTTACAACTTATTTTTTACAAACCAAGCCCCCACTCCATCTTCTGGATCCGCCATTGCTACCAAGAATGAGATGTACCTAACAGCGAAAATCTAGCCCTACCAACCCACCAATTGGCCAAATGGATATTGTGGCACCGCCCTCTCATGCTCGTACTACCTCAGCTAAGAATTCAGTACTAACATAGAGGTCATAGTCCATCAATTCTTTTATGGAGCTTTCTTACGTTCCACTGGAAAAGTCTTGAATGATTATGATGATCTCTTTCGTCAGAATCAGTACACGACATGCCAGTTTCAAGCTCGATTTTTTGCACTTGGATTAAGTTGGACAAAGCCCACTAGGGATTAACATATATATACACAGAAGATGTATAATGACATTCTAGTTTTTTGCATATCTCCAGATATAGCGGCTGTCAAGCTAACAAAAAAGATATCACGATAAAAAAAAAACACTACTTCACAAGTTATATGCACTACGAGCACTGTAGAGGGATGCGAATTGGAACCTTTGAGAGCGAGGATCCTGCTGTTAGGGTTCATCAGCGCCGAGTCGGCGGTGATGGGCCTCCTCAGCGGCTGCATCGGCATGCTCATGTCGATAATGACCACGCTGTTCTGCGGAGAGGTCTCCCGGACGCAGATGTACTTCTCCGACTCCATCGTGACGTGCGTGAAGGTGATGAACTGCTGGTTTATTCCAACGCTGGGAAGCTGCAACCAAACAAACAACAGCAACAAGCACAAAATTCATTCACGGATCCGAACGAAAAATCGAAACAGATCGCCGATCGGCATCGGCAGATCTACGGAGATCCGCGAGATCTCTCTCCAAATCGAATTGGACTCGAGCACAAACAAGTTGAAATCGAATCGAAATAGAGCGTAAGCAACTTCGAATCGAATGAAATCGAAGGGAGAAGAGAGGGAGAGGGAGTGGTGACCGTTAGGGCTTCCTTCATGGTGATCGGAGCGTTGGCCGCAGCCATGGCGACGGGGATCGGCGCTCCGGAGGAAATTAGGGTTTCGTTAGATCTGGAGAAAGAGGGAGGAGAGAAGAGGGAGAGGAGGGGAGGAGTGGGTTTTTATTTTTTCTTTTTTTTCTTTTTGAGTTTTGTTGTTATTAATTTGTTGTTAAGTTTGTGCAGTCAGTCAGTAGTCAGTGACAGGGATGAGCTGGAAATTTCTCATTTGTGACAAAGAACCATAGTTGAATGTTTGAATGGAATAATAATTGTGTGAAGTTAGTTGTTGGTACATTGGTAAACAATAATGCTAAGTCTACTACCAAATTCTTACGACCCTTTTACAACCACTCACCCATGTGCTGACATGTGGACCATGGCCCACATGTCAGCAATGGGTGAAGGTTGTAAGAGGGTTGTAAGCATTTGGTTGTAACTGTAGCATTACTCGTTGGTAAAAGATATGTTTGTAAATTGTGATGGATCTTAATGGATGAATTGATAGTGATATTAAGTAAAAACAAAATAATAGACAAACGCCACGCTTTCACATGATATTTCTGAAGTCTTGTACGGAGGGTGCAATTTGGGACACCAACGGGGGCACGTATCAGAGGCATGATAAAAACGACAATATTTTGAACCATGAAAATAAGTAATTGGACTCGTGCACGTTACCTCGCCCTCGAACAAGAATCCGTACAGATGCGACCGGTCTGTGAACGTGCCTCGACTCGGACACGGGATCAAAGAAATTACTTTGCCTTGTGCATACGGTCGAGCGGGTGCAACCGGCACGTAGACATCCCTTATCGCGTGCACGATCGAGACGGTGCCAGTGTTGACAGAGGTACAATGACAATGATGAAATACCGTGAGGACATGCGGCCATCCCACCCACGATCTCACGACATCAAAGGCCTGATGAACGTGACATAATCTGAGTCTACACGGAAGAAGAAAAAAACACCATGAGTTCTCGAATAATAATTATTTTTAGTTACAATTGTTATATATATATATATATATATATATATATATATATATATATATATATATATATATATATATATATATATATATATATATATATATATATATATGAACGTGTGAACGCTTTTATAGATTATTATTAGAAAGTTGTTATAATAATTTTAATCTTTATTAAAAGTATGTTGGAAGACTAAAGGATAACTACATTAATTATTTTAATTTATTATTATTATTATTATTATTATTATTATTATTATTATTATATTGTAATATATATTATTTTATACATGTATGTAAGACTATTTAGAAAGACCAACGAACACCTCCCATAATTACTTAGTTGTCCCTATTAACTTTAATGAATAACTTTAACTAATAAACGTATGCATGGGTATATTTAGAAGAAGAAGAAATTATACAGTGAAGCTCAATTATATTCATTATATAGTAGTATAGAAGTATATATTACATAGTAGTATATATTAATAAATTTAATTAGTAAATATATGCAATGGTATATCTGGGAAAAAAAATTTACGGTGAAGTTCAACTTTTTTCATTATAAAGTACTATAGATATGTCATGGTTGTGAATTTTAGGATTTGTTTCTCATGGATTTCCATATTTTTATGATGACTTTAAAAAAAAGGTGGAGAATTTTAGGTGAAAGTTTGTTTCATGATAATTATTATTTTCTAATCCCCTGGCTCTCCTTTGCTCTTCTATATTTATATTTGTGATTTTCAGCTACCTTTTATAGCTTGCTTTTCATCTTTTTGTTGTTGTTGTTGTTTTGGCACTCCAAAACACAATTCTAGTAACGCGGTTGCACCACCATCTACTAAACGATAACCTTCCATAGATTGTGTTGTTCATCTGGATCCACCCTTTCTCCTTTAGTCATAATTGAACCATTGATGAGTCATTTCCATTAAAAAAAAAAAAACTATTTGGCTTCCAAAATATTTGGGTGATGCCATCTTCCATTATATGACATATAACATAATTGCTGACATGACAAAATTTAATATTAAAATTAAAATTAATATTAAATTAACATGATAATTAACATTAATATTAAAATTAATCTTAACATTAAAATTAATATTAACATTAACATTAATATTAATATTAATATTAATATTAACATTAATATTAATATTAAAAAAAATTGGGTAATTAATATTTTGGGTTAAAATTTGTCATGTCAGCTGTTATGTCAGCTGTCATGTCAGATGCCACATAATGGAAGATGACATCACCCAAATATTTTTGGAGCAAAATAGCATAATTGAAAAAAAAAAAAAAAAAAAAACCTATCAATAGGTCCCAATCCGACTTCGACTTTGAAGACTTGTAATAATACTGGATATTACCAAGCAACACTATTATAGGCGAAATTATCTCGACTAATCTGACCCTACATGATTGTAAATTTGTATGCATTATAGGATAATAAAGCTTTTGGAATATAGCCACATAGTTTTTTACAGGGAAAAAAAAGGAAGATGAGCTGGGCCGTGTGTTACGCATGCCTCTCCTGTCGGCCCGGCCAAATCGGCCCACCGATTAAGGCCCTGGGCTAAAGCCTAAAAGGGTCGGGCCAATATTTATGCATCTCCACCCGTCCGTCATGTTTAAACCACATAAACTCGGCTTGCAAGTTGAGATATATGGTCCTACACAGGCTCTCCAATGGGGGTTTCTATCTTCCCTATTTCTATGGAAGAAATCTATTTTAGAAAAAAACTTCTCGCTATGGTGATTTCTATCACCATTTCTATCCTTAGGATATAAATCTCCTTAAAGTACAATGCCAAGTAGGATAAGAACTCAATTTTAGAAATCACAATTGGAGATGGTCTAAGTAGTCCCGGAATCTTCTTCACGAGGTACATTTACTCTTTATTTAAAATTCTCTAGAATTTCATATCCACATCAAATCTTAGTCCGACTCCTTGTTAGCATTCACCTGAATAAAACTCCTATTACACACGAATTTTTCGTATCTTTTAGAAGCATATAATACTTGCGTACTTTTGAAAATTTTGAATCAGTACTTAAATTTTATTCATGCGAAGTTTTAAACGTATTCCGTATGAATTATTTAAAAATTTGGCAAAAAAAATGATAAACCTGTTTAATTAACCAAATTTGACAATATATTAAGTTTTTAATCCCAATATTTTTATTTTTCGAATATTTGACCGAATTTTAACGTATTTTATTTGTACTGATCCGATTTATACTCGTACATTTGTCGTTAGAATATTTCCCTTTTTGCCGAATTGCTAACAAGGGTCCGACTTGAATGTCGGAGTGACATCGGAAGAGAATTTTCCGTCCTCTCATGTTTTGTTCATGTATGCAGGAAAAAAAAAAAACCTTGATATCGGAACCCTTCATATCAAGGAGAAGATCACTCCAGATTCAAATCACTAAACGTTATGAACATTCTTGACGAAGAAAAGCACTATCAGAATCCAAAACCTAATGAGCTTTATTCCCATCTTTAAACAACTTGCTTGGTATTTCGAATATTTCACTTATTATTATAACATTATTCCTCAACATCTTGGCCATATATAAACTTTTAGGAACTTGAATATTTCAATGGAAAATAGTGAAAACTAAATTAATTCAACGGAATTATTTTACTAGGAAAATTTTCTATGGAAAAAATTTCACGGAATTAATTTGGGTATTTGATTATCGTTATTTTCCATGAAAAAATAGTTATTTTTCATGAAAATTGATATTTTTCCTATGGGTTGGCCAGTTTTATTTTCCACCGTTTTGGAGGCAAATGATAGATTTTTGGAAAATAATTCCATAAAAAATATACGTTATCAAACAGTTAATACAATTTGGCTGTTTGATTTTCGTTATTTTCCACGAAAAAATAGTTAGTTTTCATGAAATTTGATATTTTCCTATGGGCTTGGCCAGTTTTATTTTCCACCATTTTGGAGAAAAATGATAGATTTTTGGAAAATAATTCCATAAAAAATATACGTATCAAACAGTACAATTGATGGAAAGTTTGTGATGGCAATATTTTTCATGGAAAAAAAAAAAAAAAAAAAAAAAACTCAATCAAACACAAACACTATTCCTCAACATCTTGGTTGGCCATATATAAACTTTTATAACTTCCAAACACACCGATGGAAGATGATGACTTGAAACGAGGAATCTGTCCATTCTAAATTTCTCATATTCATCAAACTATTGACCTCCTACAGGCCTACTACAGAGCTGAATGAGAAGCACAACACAAACGAAAATGCTTATCCACGGTGTTCCTGGCCCGCGGGCCACGTGTCACCAAACGATTGATCCCCTGCTAACTTTCGGGCCCACCCGCTCGGAGGCCAATCGGAAGGTGACACGTGACCCGCGCGGTCCAAGCCCGCGGGCAACGTAGCAGCGTCGCAACACAAATTATCGCTACAGAACTTACTTTTCATTAACATGGAGTGAAAAATTTACAAGAGCAGCAAATTCAATCTAAACCTAAGCTGCTCCTACCCAAATTAGAATGTCAGTAATCCCTGTAATCCTTGTGCAAGTACATTAACAAAAAAACGTACTTGCTATCTACCATTCTACATTTCCTTCCTGCCATTCCATCTGTCAGGTCTTATTTGCCTAATCAAGTATCAATACGACTGAACAAGAACAAGTAAGAATCAGTTCATGTGAAATGCTTCAACTGGACTATCATTACGCTAATATCATCCACAGATCCGCGGCTAGCAGAGAGTTCGGCAAGCTTCCTACAGGCGTGGAGGGGCGAAGGGTTGTGCATGTCCACGCAGAACGGCCTGGCTACATCGACCGCCTCCTGGTTGCTGACCTTGTCCCACAGCCCGTCAGAAGCCAGAACTAGGAACTCGAATCCGGGTTCGATTTTGAGTACCCTCGTCTCCGGATCTGGTATCACCCACTGCTTATGGAGGGAATCCCCGATCCCCCTAGAAACGGCCAGGCTACCTTGCAGTCTCCATACTCCTCGACAGTTATCGACAAATCCACCCTGGAGAAACATAAGTTTACCTTCATTAGCATGAATTCACGACAATTATGCACAATCTACAATTACAAACAGGTGATCGTGTCAGACATGTATCAGTCACGTCACTGACACTCCAAAATACACTTGGATATGCCAACAGATGTGGCGGCTGTGTTGTTGCGTCTTTATCGTGATGTATTCATGTCATGACGTAAATATAAATTTACCTTCATAAGCATGAATTCGCGACAGATGTGCACAATCTACAATTACAAATAGACGATCGTGTCGTGTCTGACATGTATCAGTCACGTCACTGACACTCCAAAATACACTTGGATACGCCAAGGCGGCTGTGGCGTGGCGTTGTGTCCTTGTCGTGATGTATTCATGTCATGACATGAACCAACAGATGTGGCAGCTGTGGTGTTGTGTCTTTATTGTGATGTATTCGGCATGACATGAATTTACCTTCATTCACGACATATATGCACAATCTACAATACAAATAGCTGATCGTGCCGTGCCAGACATGTATCAGTCATGTCACTGACACTCCAAAATATACTTGGATACGCCAACAGATGCGGCGGCTGTGGTGTCGTGTCCTTATCGTGATGTATTCATGCTATGACATGCTAGACTCTCAATGATTTCCAATTCATGGAATCAAATTCACTCCCAGAATGATCAAATTGCAATTTGCAATATGAATTCTACTTTCCACACCTAACTTCTTCATCTCCTAATTCTCTATGGAAAGGATTAGGAAGACTTACGAGGCTTTCGATTCTTTCCCTCTCGTCCTCTCTCGACGGCTTATGATCAGAGGTAAGGGCCTCGGCGGTCCCCGACGCGCTCAGGACGGCACGGCAATCCCCGGCATTGGACACGACGAGGTCGCCCTTGCTCACCAATGCAGTGACGCAGCATGTCCCACTTCCAATCTCCTCTTTCAAGAACTCGGAGTCCGTCTTCAAGTACCCGTTCCTGACTGCTCCCTCTACGTTGCTTTCTCCATCTGAGCCCTTCCTCAACTCATCCACAATGTGTTTGCCTATGTTCTCGGCCGCAAAGTCTGCAGCTTTACTTCCTCCATGGCCATCGAAAATTCCAAAGAAGGCCTGCAATAATAACGAATAATGAGACCATGTTTAGGTTTGCCTAATTTTCATAAAAGTCAATCTTTTCCACCAAATTTTGCAAAAAGTCATCATTTCTCATAAAAGTCGGCTCTTTTCAATCAAATTTGCAGAAAAATCATTGTTTGGAATGAAAAAGTCCCCACCTTTATTACTGAAATGGGGAAAAACTATGGATTCGAAAACGATATCTTCCAATGCATGTTTTCAAAGAACATTAATTTATCCTAAAAAACAAATCTTTTCAATCCAATTACACAGTTAATTTCTCATAAAACTCTTAATTTTAAATGATTTCTTTTTGCGAAAATCACTAATATATCATAAAAATCGGATCTTTCCGATCCATTTTTTGCAAAAAAAAAAAAAAAAAAAAAAAAAAAATCGGTTTGAACGGTAAAGTTCCCATCTTTAGGGTTTCAAAGCACTTACGAATTGGGAATCCCCATCGAGATCGAGATCGGCTTTGTACCGGTCCTCCATCGCCAGCCTCTTCCTCCCTCTTTTGCAGTAAACCGAGCACCTCGGTCCGTCCATCTCGACCTCCGCCTCGCCCATCATCATCGCCGGCACGAGGCTCAGAGCGGCGTCAATCATCGGTATGTCGATCCTCGCCGGCCTCTTCCGCTTCAGCGAGGAGGAGGAGGAGCAGGAGGAGGAGGAGCCCCTGCCGAACCTGGACTTGAAGGGCGACGTGGAGGAAGGGGAGCCGTCGGATGACGGGTGGTGGTGGAGGTGGGTCAGGGTCAGGGTCTCCGGCGAGGTCTTGAAGGAGGAGGAGGAGGAGGAGGAGGAGGAGGAGTGGGTCATGCGGGAGGGCGAGAAGGCCGCCGGCGAGCTCGCGGCCATGGCGACTGAGCAGGACATGGCTTTTTCTTTTTTGACTTTCTCTCTTTTTCTTTTCGTTTCTTTCCCTACGTTTCTTCTTCTTCTTTGTTCCGTTTGGTCTTCTGATTTTGGGGGTTTATTTATATGTAGGGAGGATGTTCATACATGAGCCTTTTTTGGCATGACTTCTTTTTTTGCTTGGACTCCTTTGTGCAAATAGATCCCTATCAACCACCACATTTTCTACTTCTTCCTCCTTGAAATAGAGCTGATATATAATACTTTTTGTAAATAGTGTTACCACTATTTTTGCTGCGGTATGAATTAAGAATATTCTCGTATAATATTACAAATTTATGTTCATATTTTCATATTATCCAGGGGAGGGTTTAGGTCTCCTCCGTCCTGAAGATTGATTTTGCCCGATTGTCCAAAATAGAGACTTAAACGTAAATTTTGTATATTATACGAGAACCTAAAAATAAACGAAAATATGTGAGGGTTGTGTTATTTGTGTAATTAATTTTTTTCATGACTAATCCGTAATGAGACTTATGACACTATTGTTTTCTTCCATCGTGATCTCACTAGCCAAAGAATGCTCTAGCAAATACTTGTAGCATATTATCTGGTGAAAAAATGTAATGATTATAGTTATTTGTTATATATATATGATTATAGTTATTTGTTATATATATATATATATATATATATATATATATATATATATATATATATATGAACAAAGTTATCTTGTTGGTACATTTCAAATAGAGAATGCAGAATTTAGTTTGAACTTATTAAATGATAAGACATTTTTTTCTTCTTACAAGTCGCAATTTTTTCGAGTCTCAGCCCGTCAGTTTTATCTTCCATACCACATGATATTCTTTTAACACCGCTTCTTAATATTATATTTCACTTGTTCTATTTGAATATTTTATTGCATCCTCATAAATTAAAGGTATACAGTACATTATGGGGAACAGAGGGGTTCAAACTAAGGACTAATCTTTCAAAATTGTCTTCAAATGCTATCCACCTGGACCACATGATATTCTTTTGCCACCGCTTATTAACGTCGTATTTCAATGGCTCGTATTTGAATATTTTATTGCATCCTCAAAAATTGAGGATATACAGTACGTCATGGTGGGGGGGGGGGGGGGTTTCAAACTATCGACTAATCTTTCAAAATTGTATTCAAATGCTATCCGTCTAGACCAATGACTTTCGAATACAACAACATATATTTTTATCTTTTACTTTCTCTCTCCTGTTTCTAATTTATGACTCTTTTAAGGCAAAAAGAAAAAAGGAAAAAAATCTTCTGCATGCACAATAGAAACAACTTACATTGGATAATAGTTAATAGATGGGGTAATGTGCAAAAGTCACATATTTGTCTTCTAGCACAGTCAGCGGATAACAAAGTGGAACGAGTGACGCAGTGGAGTCGAGTCAAAAGTCTCAAAAAGAAAAAAAAGGATAAAAAACTGTGTGAGGCGAGGCGCGTCTTGGAAGAAGCGTGGGGCCCACGATCCAAAATTCTTTGTCAAACGCCACCGTCCCCTGATCGGCTGTCCGTCCCGAACACGGAACGCCAGGACCCCAACCCTATTTTGTCCACGCGTCCTCCTGTGGATCATTGTTTAGCGTGTTTGGTGTTTTGGACGCGACAGCAGATGTAGACGAAAAGCGGTCTTTGGTTCGGGGAAGAAGTCTTAATTGCGAAGACAGCTAAAACGCTACTAAGAAAAAAAAAAGGGAGAGGGATTGGAACGTTGGGGATGCATGGACTGACAGAAGTAGCCGTTGCACATTAAACATAATTTCCTTTCTTCTGTGGGTCCCATAGTCTACTGAGAGAATGTGTCAAAAAAAATTCTCACCCATATAAATATATGACTCACCGGCTAATAAGTAATTTAAAATATATTATTTCTTTAAAATTTGGCTAAATTGTGACTTTGATATTCTCAACTATCACATTTTTTTCAACTTAATACCCTCAACTTTTATAGATACCAATTTGATACCCTGAAATTTTTTGAACCAAATTGTCCCTTCTCTTCTCCCCCCCCCCCCCCCCCCCCCCTCTCCGCTGCGGGTGACCGGCGGGCGGCGAGCACGCACGATCGGGCGGCGGGAGCAGGACCGGAGCCGGATAGGGGGTCGTCGGGCCGGGGGTGGGTAGGGGAGTGGTCGGTGCCGAGGGGAGGGGATTTGGGGGGGGGGGGGGGGGTGCAAGTAGCAGCCGTGGGGGATGGGGGGTGCCGGGGCCGGGTTTAAGGGAGGGAGGGGGATGGCCGCGGGAGGGGGGAGGGGGGGTTGGTGTCACGACCCGATACCCAAATTGTTGGGCCGGGCCGAGCCATGTCCAGTCTACGCTTGGTCAAAGCGTAGTAAGCTGTTCTAAGAATAGACAAATAAAGAATCTAAGCAGCTAATAGTTCTAAAACCATATTTAAAGGTTCATCACAACACAGCATCTATAAGCGGAGGTAAACAAACACAGATTTAATAATACACTTCCAAGTATCTAACTGGAGACAAAGTCCAGTATCCAAATATAAGTACAGACCAAAGTCTAAGTCTACTAAACACATGAAAGATAACTAAGCAAGGTTCCCCGCTGGGGCCTCTTCTGGAGCTAAGGCCAGGTCCATGGTAAGTAGGGCATGTATCCTCAGAACTATCATCTGTAATATTTTCAACAGGTCCAATCAGGACAGGAACGAGTACAACCCATCTAGAAAACCCAAGTAAATGACAGAGAACTCTAAAGCAGTTATAGACAATTTTATTGATGAACATGGTAGTTTATATTCAGGTGATGGTATAGAGAAACAGTTAAGATACAAGAAAAGAAAGGTAACTAAACAAGAGAAGAATCATGGCAATGATGACAGTAATAAAAGCTAACTGAACTAGAATAACATGTATGAGTCCAGACAGTACAATATAAGTCTAATGTAATCCCAGTGTGAGTCCAGTCCATATAATCCGATACCAGATGATTTTCGATACAAGATGAGTCCAACAGTGATCAATGAAACCAGGGTGAGTCCAACTATGATCTAACAGTGTGTTTTAAAATACCGAGGTCGACATGTAAACGGCTGTAGGTATCAGGCACATCTCTTACGGATCAGGCAAGAGATGGCTATGCTTCCAGTAGATTCTAGTTGGAGATTCCAGATTTGGGGTATGTCTACATGTCTTACTCAATATTTCCCCGCCCAGCAAGTGAATCCAGTCCAAGACATAAGAATCGAGATGAGTCCGGCCAAATGATGATTCCAGAAATGATTTCGGAATGATTCCAGTGATTCCAGTAATAGAGATCAGTAAGTAAGGTATGTGTCGCATACATGAATCCAGAAATATCCATACGTGTTGATACAGAGAATCACATAGAACTAACTAGAACTGAAATACAGTAATTGACAAATAAATGAGAGAACTATCAGAGAATGTACTCGCCTGATACTCTGTAAAGAGTAGTGTAATATCAGATGTCTGTACCAGGGTCACAATGTCCTAAAATAGAGTAATACAGTTATGACATGTCCAAAATGAAAGTAAACGAAAGAACTAATACAATCTATATGATTTCTAAGCCAATCTAGGTCAAAGTCAACTCTAATCAAACATTTTAGTCAAACTAGTCAAGTGGGGACCTAGCATAAAAAGTCTAATGTGGAGTGCCACTATACACAAACTAACTTCCTAGGATCTTTACACTAGTGCGGGATGAGGTCCAATACGTCTATAACTCAAAACAACACAAAATATGAAAAGTCGTAATTATTCAATAAATAAATCAAACTGCACATTGAGTTCCAACAATTTTAGAGATAGATAAAAAGCTTAAATATATATAAAATAAAGTACCAAAATAATCCTTGTTAATTATAGAAATTTATACTAATTTTTCTGGAATTTATAAACCTTCATAAATACTTATTAAAAATCAGCAAAAACATGTATCCTGAAAATGAGTTCTGTTTTCCTATTTTTATAAAATACCAAAAGTACTTATTAAATACTGGAAAAATTATAATAAATTAGCTAAGTTAACATAGTATTTAAATACAATTTTTCTAAGATTTTTACAGCAATTAAAATATATATAAAAATCCAAAACCAGAAAGTAACAATATCTGGAAAAATAATTAATTATAAATTAAGGATGATACATAATCAAAATCTACAGATGTTGCCGGATGATAAAATAAATATCACCAACGTGTCCAGAACGGTCAAATCAGCTGGGATAACCTATCCATAAGTCCAATTTGGACACAGGGGCAAAACGGTAATTTCGGGTCAAAGTGATGTCCGCCGTTGGACACACTTTGCACCGAAAAACGTGTCGGGATAGAAGTCTACAAAACCTAGCAAATTATATGTCCACGAATCCAGAATGATGATACGAATCCAACGGTATGTCCGAAATAGGATTCCGATGTGCCGATCTCAAAATGATACGTTGACGCGACACTTGGTATCCGGTTTGCACGAAAATGCGTGCCGGAGCAAATGTCTTCAAAACTCAGCAAATTATATGTCAACGAGTCCAGAATGACGATACAAACTCAAGGGTACACCCGGAATAGGATTCCGATGAGCCGATCTCAAAGTGACCCGTTGACTCGAAAAGTGGGACCCGCTTTGCACCGAAATGCGTGCCAGGGCCCACGTTCTCCAAATCAAGCAAACTTTATATGAAAACATACCAGAACGACGCCACGAGTCTACTGGTGTTGTCAGAAATTGAATCCGGAGTCCCGGGTTCAAAAATGGAATTTAACAAGTGCAAATTAAAGAATTCAGACGGCCAACTTTGGCGTCGAATTCAACCAACCAAACGTGCTTATAATGAAACGAAACCTAAAGGAGGCAGGAAGAGGGTTATACCAGCTGTGCATCGGAACTAACGGCACGCAAAACGGAGCTGCGACGGCGGAGTTACGAACCCGCGAAGTTGGCGTCACAAAACTGTCCAAAAATAGTTCAATTTAAAACGTCAACTTGGTGGCCAGTTTTGAGGTATCAAACGACAAAATTAACGGACAAAAATTGACAGGAGTGAATATGGATATACCGAGATTGCGACGGAGCAAATAGATCGCCGATCCAACGGTCGGATCTCCCAGAAAACGTGCACGAAGTCGCTACGATGGAGCGCCATTTTCGAGTTCAAAACTCGCGCGCGCCGACTGGATTTCGACGTAAATGCAGGAATAGCCCATGCGTCGCGCCGGGGAGGAAGGTGACGGCCTGGGGGAGGTCGCCGGGGGCTCGTCGGAGTTGTGGGGTGCCCGCGGTGGTGCGGGCCGGCCACGTGGTGGCGCACGGCCACGCACACATCCGCGCGTGCGCGCGCGCGTGCATGAACGCCCGCGGCTGCTGCCGCTGGCAGCTGTGCTGCCCCGCGCGGGGGTGGTCGCCGGCCTGGCACGGCGGCGGAGGTCGTGCGGGGGCGGTGGTTCGGGTGGCTGTGCGGGTGGTGGAGGTGGTGGTGCATGGTGGTGTTAATGTCGGTGGTGGTGATGGAGTATGTGGTGATGATGATAGTGAAGATGATGATGGTGATGAAGATGATGTAGGAGGAGGAGAGGGTGGTCGGCAGGGTGGCGGTCGACCGACTTGGGGAGGAGTCGGCTGGTGTGTGTGTGTGTGGTGTTATGTAAGGAGAGAGGGAGAGAGTGTTTTTGTATGTGTGTGTGTTTATAATATAGAAATAGATAGAGAGAGTGAGAATAGAGAGAGAGATATTTGAGAGAGTAAGAATTGAGAGAGGTCGGTTGGGGGGGGGGGTGTTCCTACTGTGAGGTGGAGGTGAGGGGGTGGTGAGTGTTTGTTTAATAATAGGAGAGAGAGAGTTATTTATATACATATATATATATATATATATATATATATATATATATATATATATATATATATATATATATATATATATGTATGTATGTATATATATATAGATATTTGTAAAGTAGAGAGAGGAAGTGATATTTCCAAAATAGAAAAAATAGGAAAATTAAGCGGGGTATTTGAGCAGTCATGAGAGGGCAACATGGAGCTTGGGCTCGGGTTCGGTCGAACCGGGTCGGGTCAAAATCGGACAGAGTACAATAATTGAATTAAATACGTATTTATGAACATGGGTAAATAAATAATATGCGGGGACTCCAATAAATGGGACACAAGTTTCATGTGGGTAGTAGGCTTCATATGGGCCACGTCCATACTTTGGGTCGACTAGGTTGGGTCGATGTCGGGTCCCGAAATTAAATTGGAAAATAAATCAGGTTTCACGGTAGAAAATAAATCGGCCTAAATTGACCCGAAAGTTGTGCGAAGAAAATGGAGCACAAAATGGAGTGTCTGAGTGGGACACGAAGGTCATGGGTGGAGAGCGTCTCAAGTAGATCATTCATGAGAAGTTGGTTATGAGAAAACGACTGGTCTGGTGCTCCTAAATTAAAAGTCACGGTGACGTGTAAACGAAGATCAAAAATAAAAGTGGGAATTATTATTGAATGATTAATCGGTCTAAGTTGACCCGAACTTGCGCGATACAAAAAGAGCACAAGGGAACGAATTTAAGTGGGACAAGATATATCAAAATGAAGATAATCTTGTCTACTTAAAAGCTCGTGAAGAGAGTTTACAGAGATTGGTATCCCTGACGTTCCAGAAGTCGAAGTCATGGAAAGGTACATTAATGATCTAAACAATTAAATAAATAAAATATTTATCGATAATAATTCATTCAGAAAAATAAAAATAAACCCTGAAATTCATGGGGCTTACATCCTACCCACCTTACAAAAATTTCGTCCTCGAAATTAAAAATCATCCAACCGGTCAAACTATAATATGTAGCTGCTCTGGCTACGATACTCAATCTGCTATCCTTGTAATCATCTCTTATGTTTCTCCTACAATCTTTTTGGTTCCGGTTCAACTAAGTCCTTCTATCATAAACTTCGTCATACATCCTTTAGAATCTTCCATACTAACATGAAACATTTATGTATACCCTAAACTATAGGTCATTCTCTAGGTATGTCTATAAGCCTATAATGCTTAATCATCAATCATATTTCCAACCTTAATTGTAAATACTGGATTTCCTTATCGTATCCTAAGTATCCATATTCTATCAATCCACAGTTCCTTAGCATCATTTGTCGTCAATCCTTTCCTACAGTTTCTCTTTGAAATCATACGTTCAATTCTTATCCTTGGCGTAGAGCCTTCTTCTTTTACTCAACAAGTCCTCCGAATACAAATCCTCGATTTCAACTCCCGATTTATTAATTACCAATATACATATGTCTTTGTCTTGCTCCATATCTTTTTAACTGATATTTTCCCGATCTCGTACACAATACGATAACTCATTCTAACTTATTCTATATCAATCCACATATCGATCTACCCTCTAATCACATGTAATTATCTATAGATAACCAACCAAAATTCTACAAATGCTGAATCCTTAATTTGCTAAACACAAGATTCTAATCCTCAATCCATAGTCATAACAATATAATATCTTATTTCTCCATCTTAGATATCCTATCAAGTTATACTATCAATACAATCGTTCTTAATGGTTTCCAAGTCTACTACAGTCAGTCGCTTATACTTGTCCTATAAGCTTAATCTAACCAATCCCTAGGAAAAGTATTTATCACAATCATACCATACATTTATACTTGTACTACAAAATCAGTTAACAAGGTCTGGCTATTTCGGTCGTCTATCAAATAGAAGGTAACAAGGCCTAAGACTGGGTCAAGCAATCCATAACAGTGTCCAAACAAGTTAAAGGTCAAACAAGACTAAAAAGTTTATTGGAATATCTCCAAGAATGGTACGAAGACAACGGGATTCATAACGAGAAGAATTACCCAAGAGGTTAACAAAGAAGAGTTTAGTCAAGTCATAGGAAAGATGGAACACAAAAATAATTATGTCCAAAAAGACAATATGAAAGCAATCCTATTGGAGAGTCCTAGAGAACCTGTAATCCTAGCTGTAGATGTTGATAGAACAGAGTTAATCAAGACGAAGAAGAGTGATGATAAAAATTTATTCTTGCTCAATCGGTCATAACGAAGTAAACCAAGTTGAGATATGATCTAATAACCATATACGTCTTCCTAAAATCATGTTTCCAGAATTTTCGCCACACCAGTAAGCTTAGATGCAATAAACGGTAGAGTCATAACTAAGGTATACACCCTATAATCATATTATCTAGAATCCTCGCCACGCCAACCGGTATGGCTGCGAGAAAATCTAAATTCTATGAATAGGATAGTATATCCGAAATCAGGCTCTATGTTTTTGTCATACCAGCTAATATGGCTGCGATAAATTCTAAACTCCATAACTAAAGCAGACGTTCACCTTATCAGGATATATCATAATTCAATCCACAAAATTTATCACGATGCAAGATCAAAGTCAACAACGAAAATCAGAAATCGATTTCAACAACAAATTAAGGAATAGCAAATGGAAACAGGTGAAAACAGATTTCGAGATAAGATTAGAGTGAGATCCTCCGGGGTCATCCCAAGGGTACAAACTTGGTCTAAATTGACCCACTGAAATACAAACAAGAGGCTAATTATAGCTAATGGTCCTATGCTGTGATGAGTTCTCCTATGTTGCAATCCTAGAAATTCTCTAGGTGTTCTAAATGTTATTCCTAGTTGTATCAAGTTGTCCTAGATCCTAATTGCAGGCATGCTTGGTACAATAACGTAACCAAACAACTTAAGTCTGGACCTGCATGGGCCGCCAAAAAACATGTCACGACCCGATACCCAAATTGTTGGGCCGGGCCGAGCCATGTCCAGTCTACGCTTGGTCAAAGCGTAGTAAGCTGTTCTAAGAATAGACAAATAAAGAATCTAAGCAGCTAATAGTTCTAAAACCATATTTAAAGGTTCATCACAACACAGCATCTATAAGCGGAGGTAAACAAACACAGATTTAATAATACACTTCCAAGTATCTAACTGGAGACAAAGTCCAGTATCCAAATATAAGTACAGACCAAAGTCTAAGTCTACTAAACACATGAAAGATAACTAAGCAAGGTTCCCCGCTGGGGCCTCTTCTGGAGCTAAGGCCAGGTCCATGGTAAGTAGGGCATGTATCCTCAGAACTATCATCTGTAATATTTTCAACAGGTCCAATCAGGACAAGAACGAGTACAACCCATCTAGAAAACCCAAGTAAATGACAGAGAACTCTAAAGCAGTTATAGACAATTTTATTGATGAACATGGTAGTTTATATTTAGGTGATGGTATAGAGAAACAGTTAAGATACAAGAAAAGAAAGGTAACTAAACAAGAGAAGAATCATGGCAATGATGACAGTAATAAAATCTAACTGAACTAGAATAACATGTATGAGTCCAGACAGTACAATATAAGTCTATTGTAATCCCAGTGTGAGTCCAGTCCATATAATCCGATACCAGATGATTTCCGATACAAGATGAGTCCAACAGTGATCAATGAAACCAGGGTGAGTCCAACTATGATCTAACAGTGTGTTTTAAAATACCGAGGTCGACATGTAAACGGCTGTAGGTATCAGGCACATCTCTTACGGATCAGGCAAGAGATGGCTATGCTTCCAGTAGATTCTAGTTGGAGATTCCAGATTTGGGGTATGTCTACATGTCTTACTCAATATTTCCCCGCCCAGCAAGTGAATCCAGTACAAGACACAAGAATCGAGATGAGTCCGGCCAAATGATGATTCCAGAAATGATTCCGGAATGATTCTAGTGATTCCAGTAATAGAGATCAGTAAGTAAGGTATGTGTCGCATACATGAATCCAGAAATATCCATACGTGTTGATACAGAGAATCACATAGAACTAACTAGAACTGAAATACAGTAATTGACAAATAAATGAGAGAACTATCAGAGAATGTACTCGCCTGATACTCTGTAAAGAGTAGTGTAATATCAGATGTCTGTACCAGGGTCACAATGTCCTAAAATAGAGTAATACACTTATGACATGTCCAAAATGAAAGTAAACGAAAGAACTAATACAATCTATATGATTTCTAAGCCAATCTAGGTCAAAGTCAACTCTAATCAAACATTTTAGTCAAACTAGTCAAGTGGGGACCTAGCATAAAAAGTCTAATGTGGAGTGCCACTATACACAAACTAACTTCCTAGGATCTTTACACTAGTGTGGGGTGAGGTCCAATACGTCTATAACTCAAAACAACACAAAATATTAAAAGTCGTAATTATTCAATAAATAAATCAAACTGCACATTGAGTTCCAACAATTTTAGAGATAGATAAAAAGCTTAAATATATATAAAATAAAGTACCAAAATAATCCTTGTTATTTATAGAAATTTATACTAATTTTTTTGGAATTTATAAACCTTCATAAATACTTATTAAAAATCAGCAAAAACATGTATCCTGAAAATGAGTTCTATTTTCCTATTTTTATAAAATACCAAAAGTACTTATTAAATACTGGAAAAATTATAATAAATTAGCTAAGTTAACATAGTATTTAAATACAATTTTTCCAAGATTTTTACAGCAATTAAAATATATATAAAAATCCAAAACCAGAAAGTAACAATATCTGGAAAAATAATTAATTATAAATTAAGGATGATACATAATCAAAATCTACAGATATTGTCGGATGATAAAATAAATATCACCAACGTGTCCAGAACGGTCAAATCAGCTAGGATAGCCTACCCATAAGTCCAATTTGGACACAGGGGCAAAACGGTAATTTCGGGTCAAAGTGATGTCCGCCGTTGGACACACTTTGCACCGAAAAACGTGTCGGGATAGAAGTCTACAAAACCTAGCAAATTATATGTCCACGAATCCAGAATGATGATACGAATCCAACGGTATGTCCGAAATAGAATTTCGATGTGCCGATCTCAAAATGATACGTTGACGCGACACTTGGTATCCGGTTTGCACGAAAATGCGTGCCGGAGCAAATATATTCAAACTCAGCAAATTATATGTCAACGAGTCCAGAATGACGATACGAACTCAACGGTATACCCGGAATAGGATTCCGATGAGCCGATCTCAAAGTGACCCGTTGACTCGAAAAGTGGGACCCGCTTTGCACCGAAATGCGTGCCAGGGCTCACGTTCTCCAAATCAAGCAAACTTTATATGAAAACATACCAGAACGACGCTATGAGTCTACTGGTGGTGTCAGAAATTGAATCCGGAGTCCCGAGTTCAAAAATGGAATTTAATAAGTGCAAATTAAAGAATTCGGACGGCCAACTTTGGCGTCGAATTCAACCGACCAAACGTGCTTATAATGAAACGAAACCTAAAGGAGGCAGGAAGAGGGTTATACCAGCTGTGCACCGGAACTGACTGCGCACAAAACGGAGCTGCGACGGCGGAGTTACGAACCCGCGAAGTTGGCGTCACAAAACTGTCCAAAAATAGTTCAATTTAAAACGTCAACTTGGTGGCCAGTTTTGAGGTATCAAACGACAAAATTAACGGACAAAAATTGACAGGAGTGAAGATGGATATACCGAGATTGCGACGGAGCAAAGAGATCGCCGATCCAACGGTCGGATCTCCCAGAAAATGTGTGCGAAGTCGCTGCGACGGAGCACCATTTTCGAGTTCAAAACTCGCGCGCGCCGACGGGATTTCGACATAAACGCACAAATAGCCCATGCGTCGCGCCGGGGAGGAAGGTGACGGCCTGGGGGAGGTCGCCGGGGGCTCGTCGGAGTTGTGGGGTGCCCGCGGTGGTGCGGGCCGGCCACGTGGTGGCGCACGGCCACGCACACATCCGCGCGTGCGCGCGCGCGTGCATGAACGCCCGCGGCTGCTGCCGCTGGCAGCTGTGCTGCCCCGTGCGGGGGTGGTCGCCGGCCTGGCGCGGCGGCGGAGGTCGTGCGGGGACGGTGGTTCGGGTGGCTGTGCGGGTGGTGGAGGTGGTGGTGCATAGTGGTGTTAATGTCGGTGGTGGTGATGGAGTATGTGGTGATGATGATAGTGAAGATGATGATGGTGATGAAGATGATGTAGGAGGAGGAGAGGGTGGTCGGCAGGGTGGCGGTCGACCGACTTGGGAAGGAGTCGGCTGGTGTGTGTGTGTGTGGTGTTATGTAAGGAGAGAGGGAGAGAGTGTTTTTGTATGTGTGTGTGTGTTTATAATATAGAAATAGATAGAGAGAGTGAGAATAGAGAGAGATATTTGAGAGAGTAAGAATAGAGAGAGGTCGGTTGGGGGGGGGGGGGGTGTTCCTACTGTGAGGGGGTGGTGAGTGTTTGTTTAATAATAGGAGAGAGAGAGTTATATATATATATATATATATATATATATATATATATATATATATATATATATATATATATATATATATATATATATATATATAGATATTTGTAAAGTAGAGAGAGGAAGTGATATTTCCAAAATAGGAAAAATAGGAAAATTAAGCGGGGTATTTGAGCAGTCATGAGAGGGCAACATGGAGCTTGGGCTCGGGTTCGGTCGAACCGAGTCGGGTCAAAATCGGACAGAGTACAATAATTGAATTAAATACGTATTTATGAACATGGGTAAATAAATAATATACGGGGACTCCAATAAATGGGACACAAGTTTCATGTGGGTAGTAGGCTTCATATGGGCCACGTCCATACTTTGGGTCGACTAGGTTGGGTCGATGTCGGGTCCCGAAATTAAATTGGAAAATAAATCAGGTTTCACGGTAGAAAATAAATCGACCTAAATTGACCCGAAAGTTGTACGAAGAAAATGGAGCACAAAATGGAGTGTCTGAGTGGGACACGAAGGTCATGGGTGGAGAGCGTCTCGAGTAGATCATTCATGAGAAGTTGGTACTGAGAAAACGACTGGTCTGGTGCTCCTAAATTAAAAGTCACGGTGACGTGTAAACGAAGATCAAAAATAAAAGTGGGAATAATTATTGAATAATTAATCGGTCTAAGTTGACCCGAACTTGCGCGATACAAAAAGAGCACAAGGGAACGAATTTAAGTGGGACAAGATATATCAAAATAAAGATAATCTTGTCTACTTAAAAGCTCGTGAAGAGAGTTTACAGAGATTGGTATCCCTGACGCTCCAGAAGTCGAAGTCATGGAAAGGTACATTAATGATCTAAACAATTAAATAAATAAAATATTTATCGATAATAATTTATTCAGAAAAATAAAAATAAACCCTGAAATTCATGGGGCTTACAGTTGGTAATGGCCGCCGAGGGTTGGGGAGTAGCAGCGAAGGGGTAGGGGTGGGGGTATTTTAGAAATAAATTCTTTTTTGGGTATCAACTTAAAAATAGTAGTTGAGATAGTGTATTAAGTTAGTACCTATCAAAGTTGAGGGTATCAAGTTGAAAAACTTGAATAGTTGAGGGTATCAAGTTGTAATTTAGCCTTAAATTTTTAAGAACTAATTTAATCACCGAACTTAGTTGGTTCTTGTGAACAGTAAAAAGAGGTATAACTTTCTTGGCTAGGCGGATGATCTCGGAATAGAAGTACGGAGGAGATATACACTAAGTCCCGTGTATTATGCCGATAAATTTTTTTTCTTGATTTCATCAATAATTGGATTATTTACGGCGTACTGAAAATATTGCTTTTTCTTTTCTTTTTTGTCAAGGAAATAGTGTTCTTGTACTAATAAAATAAGTTTTAGATTGTAGAGAATTTACTTCCAAATGTTATTGGGAGTGATGTTCGTTTACATTTTACTAAAAGTTTAAAAATAAAGTGAACTAGACAACTATATTTTTCTTTAATCTAGGATAGTCATAAACTTTTATGGCCTGGTAAAAGGTACTCTTGATAGTTGATATACATATTTTTTTGTATGGCTAATTCTAAGTACACTTCCAAATTTATTTGGGGTTAGTCTATTTTTTCTAAAATTATTTTCAAGTTTGTCATTCAAATTTTTACTTTGGACTATTTCCTTCTTTTTTTTCAGAATTGGAATTAGGGTTAGGGTTCCCCTCCTCCTTCTCCTCCTCTACTTCCGCCTCCGCCCCCTCCTCCTCCTCCTCTGCCACCTTCTCCCCCTTCTCCTCCTTCTCCGCCACCTTCTCCCCCTCCTCCTGCTCCACTTCTGCCTCCTCCTCCGCCTCCTCCACCTCCTTCTCCTCCGCCTCCGCCTCCTCCTCCTCCTCATCATGCGTCTCCGCGCGTCTCGCTGGCGTCTGCTCCCCCGCGCTCCCGCAGGCGTCCTCGCACCCATGCTCCCGCCAGTGTTCGCACCCCCCTCCCCCGCCAGCGTCGGCACAGTTTCATCTAAAGAAATCATAATTCAAGTAAAAATTGGGATGTTCCAAGTAAAAGTTCCACAAACTTGGGATGTTTCCTAATAAGGATTAGCCTCAAGTAACTTTGGGAATGCCCTTAGAAAAATCATTTTTGTATTGTAGTTTTCAATTAAATTTAAAGGGTATAGAAATTTTGAAAGAAACATTATATTAATGTTACATATACTTAATTAAATATCTACACTAACATATAATTTAAATATGAGAAATATTCATATTTGTTTGAATAACATTTATTGTCAAAAAAATTGTTATTTATAAATAAAGAAATTTATTTCTCTTTGTTTCTTTCAATCACATACGTAGGGAAGGGCTCCGGGGAGCAATGTCATTATACTCTACCTTTTCATGAACCGTACGAAGGAAAGAAAGTCAAGACTTTCGTGATGCAAATTAAGCGAGAAAGGGAAGAATTTTCTCGCACTACTGATCATGAAAGCGACTGGCTTTGATTTCGTATGTCACATTGAACAGTCGCATACGAGATCTATATATATATAATTCTTTGTGGCTGTGCCGGCTAGTACTATATAGATAGTAGGTATCTGGTTCACTGCTTTGGGTATCAGCACTATGGCTTTCAACCTAAATGGTTGAAATTTCAACCAATCTTTAGTTGATAGTCAAGGCCGTGTAATTAAGACTTGGGCTGATATCATTAACCGTGCCAACCTTGGTATGGAAGTTATGCATGAGCGTAATGCTCACAACTTCCGTCTCTCCCACTAATCATGCTATAGACATCTCATTGTCTTTTTCCTGCTTTCAGGCAAGTGAGGGAGGGGCTATCCACCTATTATTTCACAAGGCATTCTTGCGCATTCGAGAGCTCGTGCGTCCTGAAAAAAGCCCTTTACTCACGAGATGAGATGGCATGAGCTTGTTCGGATGCTAATGTCGGCGACAAGATCCGATATGTCACTTCTGATTCAATTCCTTCTACTATTGTAGTTGCTGCCCCTCAGATTCGGAGAAAAGGGACCTAGCGTTATTCTCGAACAGGGGATTCTTCCGTCGCAGCTTAATAAAGAAATTTATTTACTAACCCACCAACTTAAACTTTTGTACTAATTCCAACATAGCCCTCTCCCCCTCTTCGTACATGTGTATGTTCTTCTTTCACTATAAGGGGGCGTTTGGTATGCGGAATACTATATAGCCGGGAATTCTATATTTCCGGAAATCAAATTCCAAGAAATTAAATTCCCTGAAAAATTACATTCCCATGTTTGGTGACAATATAAATATTCCCGAAAAATAAATAAAAAAAATAATAACGAAAAAAATTAACAAATATGAAAAAAACGGTAAAAACGACAAAAAATCGGTTAAAACGACAAAAATGACCAAAAAGCGACAAAAAATGTATAAACGAAAAATAACAAAAAAAATGGGTAAAAACGACAAAAATAACCAAAATACGACAAAAACGACATAAAATCTGTAAAAATGACAAAAAACAAAAATGCGGCAAAAACGACAAAAAACAACAAAAAATGGGTTAAAACGACAAAAAATGACAAAAAAATCGGTTAAAAACGACAAAAAATGATTAAAAACAACAAAAAATCGGTTAAAACGACAAAAAATAACCAAAAAGCGACAAAAACGAAAAATAATCGATAAAAACGAAAAAAATGGGTTAAAATGACAAAAAATCGGTTAAAAACGACAAAAAAGGGTTTAAAACAACAAAAAAACGGTTGAAACGACAAAAAATAACCAAAAAAACGACAAAAATGAAAAATAATCGATAAAAACGACAAAAAAGGACAAAAAAATGGGTTAAAACGACAAAAAATAACCAAAAAGCGACAAAAACGACAAAAAAAACGGTAAAAGCGACAAAAAATGCGATAAAAATGACAGAAAATGCCATAAAATCAGTAAAAATGACCATAAAGCGACAAAAACGACAAAAAAAACGACTAAAAATCGGTAAAAACAACAAAAAAAAGCTACAAAAACGAAAAAAAATGCCTTAAAACGACAAAAATTGACAAAAAAGCGACAAAAATGACAAAAATTGGGTAAAAACGACAAAAAATAATCAAAAAGTGATAAAAAGACAAAATCGCTTAAAAACGACAAAAAAATGGTAAAACGACAAAAAAAAGGATAAAAACGACAAAAAATAATCAAAAAGTGACAAAAAAGACAAAAAATGGGAAAAAAACGCCAAAAAAATCGCTTAAAACGACAAAAAAATGGTAAAAACGACAAAAAATGACAAAAAAGCGATAAAAAAAGAATTTTTTTTTAAAACTAATCAAAATTGATCAAAAAAGAAAAAAAAAATTAGACAATTTTTTTTTGCCCGGGCAAAAGAAAAATACCCACCTATTCTCAAGGGATAGAATTCCCATGTTTTGTGGGTAAACTATTGATACAGAGCTGACCTCCGCTCACTCTGTATTTTCACTCGAATCCCAGTAGTGGTAGCAGCATTCCAGTAGCAGTAGCAATTTGCTTGTTTACCAGTAGCCAGTGGCAGTAGTTGTAGCCTAACTGATAGGTAATCAATTAGCCAGGTCAGCAGTACAGCTCAGCTTTTCTTGTTAGCTAATTAGCCACCTCATCAAATTCTGTTAGCTCTCTCCTTCCTGAAAAGTATCTGCACATGGGAAGAGATATTTGTGACTAGTATAAATAGGAAAGGAATGGAATAGAGGAGTATGGAGAAAGTAATGAGAATCCTTACTATACTGTAGCTTGTCTTCTTTTTCCTGTCTTCTTCTTAGCCATTGTTAATAAAGCTTGAATTCTCCATTGCTATTCCTTGTTATTCTCTATTTTTTCCTGCACAAAAATGCATCACTCACCAAGGCCACAGGGGAACACTGGTATGACTGGAATGGGTCGTATCAATTTGGTATCAGAGCGCCTCGATCCATTGATCGAGGGCAGTATGGAGCAAGGGTCAAGCTCTCGATCTTCACATCCAGAAGGATCTCGTAGTGCAGCCACAGGAGAGGATCGACTGCACTCCTTGGAAGGTACTGTTCTAGAATTGAGCCAAAAATTCAATCAATTTGGTCTCAAATTTGATCAGATGTTTGAAGAAATGGGTAGAACAAGGAGAGCCAATACTGTCCCTCCCCCTGTAACCACCCTGCCACCACCACCCACCCTAACACCTTCACCACAGATCCATCCCACCAGACCATTCTTCCCACATTTTTCCATCCCTCCATCTCCTTTTTCAAATCAAATTCCACCAGGAAACCCCCCATACACACCCCAAATTTCCCCTCACCAGTTTGAACATCAACCATTCATTTATCCCACACAATTTCAGAACCCACAAATGACACAAGGAATGCAAGGTTCTAATGTAGCTCAAATGGGATCTCCTTTCCCTGCTGAATTCAATAATAATGTCAACACAGGAGGTCAGGGATGGGGCCAGCCAACTCCCAGGCTCAAATTGCCTGAGTTTGATGGAGAGGGAGATGTTGATGAATGGTTATTACGAGCTAATCATTACTTTGCTTTTTATGGCATACCTGAATATGATAAGGTCAGGTACTGCTCTGTGCAGCTCAAAGGCACAGGGGCATATTGGTATGACTGGCTTGTCACCATTAGGGGCAGAGCAGTTACATGGGATGAATTTTATCAGTGTATTAGAATGGAATTTGGTCCATCCCAATTTACAGACCACACAATTGACCTCAAATTACTGAAACAGGAAGGGACAGTGCAAGATTATACTTCCAAATTTCAAAAACTCTCAAAGAGAGTAGCTGGTACACCTGAAAGATGTTTGATCAGCCATTTTATAGGAGGGCTCAAAGAGGAGGTTAGATATGAAGTGTTAGTGGCTAATCCAGTTAGCCTACCAGCAGCCATGCAAGTAGCAAAGTTATATGAATCTAAAATTGCAGCCATCAAAAAGAATTATAGAGTTCCAAATCAACCTAACAGATGGGTAGGTGGGAATTCTGGTTCTTATTCTGCTGTCAGTGAAGCTCAGAACAAGGGGCCAGCACAGGGAACAGAGGCTAAATCAAATTCCAGATTTCAAACTCCTACTATATCACCAAGTGAGTTATTGAGAAGAAAGAACTTGGGCCTATGTTTTCTATGTGATGAGAAGTGGGCTAGAGGTCACAGATGCAGAGAGAAGAAGTTGTTCATGTTGGTGTCAGATGAAGATGAAGAAGGAATTAATATAGCTGAAGAACCAATGACCTTCTTGCCAGAAAATCAGGAAGTTATACAACACAACTCTCAAAGTTTATTTGAAATATCATTGCAAGCTTATTCTGGAACATTCCATCAGTCTACCATGAAGATAAAGGGAACTGTTAAGAGTAAACCTGTAATAATCTTAATTGATTCAGGGTCCACTCACAGTTTCATAGACACTTCCTTCATTGAGAGATTTAATCTCCCTCTGGCCAATGGCAACACTTTTGATGTAATGGTAGCAAATGGGGACAAATTAACCAGCAAAGGACTTTGCAAGGATGTTGTAATTGAGTGTCAAGGCACTAGAATCATCACTGATCTGCTACCTCTCTCAATTCCTGGTTGCCAAATTGTACTTGGAGCAAATTGGCTCAGTACCTTGGGTACCATCATGTGGAATTTCCAGGAGCTTACAATGGAGTTCACAAGCCAAGGTGTAGAGCACAAGTTGCAAGGGTTAAAACTTCAGAAAGGTTTGGGTGAGTTGGAACTCAGAGATCTCAGGCACAAACCTCATCTGTTTGTCATTCAATTGTGTTCAAGGCAGGGGTGTAATGAGAAGCCAGTCCCAGAAGCAGAGGAAGAAGGAATGCAAGAATTGTTAAATCAATACAAGCACTTATTTGAAGAACCAACAGGTCTTCCTCCCAGGAGACCCTATGATCACAAAATTCCTCTACTTCCAGGAGCAAGTCCTGTATGCAGCAGGCCATATAGACACTCCTTCTTTCACAAAAATGAAATTGAAAGGCAAGTTCAAGAAATGTTAGAGTCTGGAATCATTAGGAACAGTAATAGTTCTTATTCATCTCCTGTGATTCTGGTCAGAAAGTCTGATGGCACTTGAAGAATGTGCATAGACTATAGGGGGCTCAACTCGAGTACAGTGAAGGACAAATTCCCAATTCCATTGGTAGAAGAATTGTTTGATGAACTCAATGGTGCCAAGTATTACTCAAAGCTGGACCTCAGATCTGGATATCATCAAATTAGAATGGAGGAGAGTGATGTGTTCAAAACTGCCTTCAGGACTCATGAAGGGCATTATGAGTTCTTAGTAATGCCTTTTGGGCTTACTAATGCTCCCTCCACTTTTCAAGCTATGATGAATGACATCTTCAAGGAGTACTTAAGAAGGTTTGTTTTAGTATTCTTTGATGATATACTTGTGTATAGTGCTAACCCTGCAGAGCATAAAATACATCTTGAATTGGTCTTCAAAAAGCTGGAATTGCACCAGCTGAAACTCAAAAGAAGCAAATGTTGTTTCAGTCAGAGACAAGTAGACTACCTGGGACACAGAATTACTGAGCAGGGGTTAGAGGTGAACTATGAAAAGATCAAGGCAGTGGTGGAGTGGCCAGTTCCCAAGACTCTCAAGCAACTAAGAGGATTCCTAGGCCTCACTGGTTACTACAGGAGATTCATACAGGGCTATGGTACCATAGCAGGAGCCTTAACAAATCTCCTCAAGAAAAATTCATTCCTATGGGACAGCAAGGCCCAAACTGCATTTGAAAATCTGAAGGAAGCCTTAACTCAGCCACCTGTGTTGGCCATGCCCAATTTCAATGAAGAATTCACACTTGAGTGTGATGCATCTGGGGGAGGTATAGGAGCAGTACTGATGCAGGGAGGAAGACCCTTGGCTTACCTAAGTCAACAATTGAAGGGCAGGTCAGTACTTCTTTCTACTTATGAGAGGGAAATGTTAGCAATCCTTTTAGCAGTTAAGAAGTGGGGACAGTATTTGTGGGGAAAACCATTTGTCATCAAAACTGACCACAAACCACTCAAATATTTGCTAGAGCAGAGAGTTTACACAGAGGCCCAATACAAATGGGTAATGAAATTACATGGTTACCAGTATAGGGTTGAATACAAGAAGGGCAAGGAAAATCAAGCAGCAGACAGTTTGTCTAGGCAGGAAGAAGCAAGTTTGACAGCCATCACCATTGTGCAGGCAGACTGGATTCAGCAACTGAAGAACCAGTGGCAAACTTCAGAGTATTTTTTGAAGATGCAGGAGAAATGGGACAAAGGCAAGCTGAATACTGACAAATATTCAATGAAAGATGGTCTCCTATACTACAAAAATAGGGTAATTATTGACCCTTCATCTGATTTGGCTCTCCAGTTAATTAAGGAGCACCATGATGTACTGCAAGCTGGTCACTCAGGTTACTTGAAGACTTTGCAGAGGCTCAAAAGAGGTTGTCATTGGACAGGTATGAAGTCAGCAGTAAAAAAATATGTACAGGAATGTGGGTTTGTCAAGAAAACAAGGGAGAGAATGTGTCTCCTGCAGGTTTATTACATCCTCTTCCAATTCCAAAACAAATCTGGAAAGATATTTCTATGGACTTCATAGAGGGGTTGCCCACAAGTAACAATAAGACAACCATAATGGTAGTTGTAGATAGGTTAACCAAGTATATACACCTATTTGCATTACACCACCCCTTTACAGCAGTAGTGGTGGCCCAGGTTTTTGTTGATGGGGTCTTTAAACTGCATGGAATGCCTAGATCAATTGTATCAGACAGGGATCCAGTCTTTACAAGTCACTTTTGGAAGGAATTCTTCAAACAGCAAGGGACTGCTCTCAAGTACAGTACAGCCTATCACCCTATTCTAGTTACTAATAAATAGTATATGTAATAATAAAATTATTGTAATACTTTACTCAATTACATCTTTTCAAGGGTTATTTAGTAATAGGATCTCATATAATATGTGATATTAGGATTTAGGTCTCTAAATTGTCCAACATTAGAGTTTCATGAGTCTCTAAATCACTGTTGACTAGCCTACGTGAACAGTGATTGGGAGACTCAAATACTAACGTCGGATAATTTGGAGACCCAAACCATAATATCAACTATTATGTAAGACCCTATTACTAAATGTCCCATTTTTCAATCGGTCGGACAAGCATGGTACACTTGGACAAATAGTTTGCCATATACGGGACAAATAATACAAAAAATAAACAAAAAAGTAACTCAAATAATTTTCCTAAACAATCCATAGGGCATGTTTGGTAAAGATGGAGTAGATTTGGATTTGAATTTTGATAATTCATATTTTAAACTTAAAATTTGGGGAAGTGGACATAATCCAATTTTTTTGTTGGGTAGTATGATGTATATACAAAAGAATATTATGGTTAACTTGTAAAAAAATAATTGATATTAATAAAAATAATGGTTAACTATTTAAATATCATAATTTTATAAAGATATTAATTACCTAATATTATGGTTTACTAATGATCATAATTATTATGGTTGACTAATAATCAAACCTAATTATCTAATTACTTTAAAATCTAGTTAATTAATTGTAATATTAATAAAAAAATTAAGTTTTAATTTACCATTCCAATTAAATAATTGCACGTACTCAATATTATCTAATTAAACTTATAGTTACCCATTAGTATTATATATTTTTTATTTATATTATGAATTAATTGTATTACTTAAATATTCTGACAACTTATTTATATTAATTAATAATAAAAATTGGATATTGAAAATGTTAACTAAGTGTTAATTAATTATTAATTAGGTTATTAATTAATTGATTACTATATGTTGATTAGCGTTAAATTAGTATGTATAGATCAATAAAACAATTAAAAAAAATCAAATCCAACTTTCTCATTTCTAATCCGTATTGAATAGGAGGATGTGGGAGAGCCTTCAAATCATAATTTTAGATTAGAAAAATAATCATTACCCACTTTTCTAATTTAAATTCAGGACCTACCACAAACATAATATACCATAAATTTATCTCCAAATTTATGAAATCCTTAAATCCAATTTCGAATCTATGAAACCAAATAACCTCTGGTGGAAACAAAAATTTTAATCTAGTATTTTCAAAATCGGATCGAATCGATATGTTCAACCGAGTGATCCATGAACCGGTTGCTTTTTCTAATCGGATATGTGGTGACCCATTGTTTTTCAAAAACCAAATGTAAGTAAATATTTTTGTAGAGATCATTGGACCATTTAGATTAACCCACTAGTTGAACTACTGGTTGAGCCAACTGGTTGAACCGATTTGACTCGATCCATTGTCTTGTTCGAATGGATATCCGGTCTAAAATTTGAAACAATACTTCAATCTTGAACCATTTTCCATTTTACTTTTTCCACGTGGTATCATAGCTAACGTTGGCTAGAGTGTGCTATACTCAGAGCTGGCTCTAGGGTAAGCCAGACAAGCCATTGGGCTTGAACATTCCCCTTAGTTAGGACAAACCCCCAGGCCCCTAAGTCCCCACCTCGAGTAGCTCGAGAACACGGAATCCGAACTCTACGCCATCGTCAGAACCGGAGACTTCAACGTCCCTGCGAACTCCATTTGTCATTAATTTTTTGATGTCAAGGACAAAGGACAATCAAATTTTAGCTCTGGTTAGGACAACCCAATCCCTTGGACCGGCCCTGGTTGTATTTGGGGACAATTAGATCCGCTAATTTGAAGAATATAATAGACCTAGTTTACTTAAATAATGTATTTTTTTTTGTAAAACTACTTGCCATTCTCAAAATAAAAATAAAAATAATGATATTATAGTTTGATATGCTATGAACTAGTATCAATTTGGTGGGTAGTGAGCTGGACTCACTCGTTTGATCCTAATGTTAGACTTCCGGCAAATGATGGCATCACCATCGTTGTCCAAATGTGTCAACCACAAAGTTTGGCTGATTAATTCCATGGTTAGATTAATTATTTGATTAATTCGTAGAGAAAAATATTGTCACATATTTATTCTATGCACTAACAAAGGATGACATCGACTTTTTGGTGGGTTTGACTTTACAAAAGTATTTATTCTTCCACACCACACTCTTCGCCTAACTTTGAGCACTAGTGTTGACTTTTAGCCTAAAGTCAAACCAAGTTGCTTAAAAAAATAAATTATTTTTTATTATCTATTCTACTGTATAATACAAAATTTTTGTGGTAAAATTTTTGAATTCATAAAATACTCTTAAGTAATTTATAAACATAATATTATTATGTCAAATTGTATATCATTTATGTTTAAGAGTCAAAGTAATAAAGTTTGCAGGCTATGGAGTTTCATTTTTTCCATAAGGCTATTTTTGGTAGGAAGGATGAAAGAATGGAAGGAAGAAAAAAGATAATGATACATTTTTCTTGCATATGGAAATGAAAGATCATTTCTTTCCTTTGCGTTTGGTAGCAAGGATGGAAAAGATAATAGATACAATTTTCTTTGTTTGGTATGAAAGAAAAAGTTGAAGGAAAGTAAAAAATATAGGGTTTACCAATTCTACCGTCAACTAAAAACACTTATTTACCATTTGACTTCATAAATAATTTTTAAATAATACATTCATATGGGGGTATAATTGTTAATTAATACAAGCCTCCACTTTTTCTCCCACTTTTGGGGTGATTGGATTTCTTAGGTTATGAGGAAAAAATAATCCCTCTACTTTTCCTTCCTTCCTATTTTTCTTCCATATCAAACAAGAGAAAATGAATCTTTTCCTTCACTTTTTCCTGCTCTATTTTCCTTCCTCCCACTTTTTTCTCCTACCAAACACACCCTAAAACTCTTCATGTTATAATAAATTTTTCTGTCCTTACCATTTTTCAAATGTTATTATTTTCAATAGAAAATTAAAAATAAGAAAGCACAAACACATGAATAGTCATCTGAAAAAGATGGAAAGACGACAACTGACCTTATGATATTCTAACTAAAATACGTACAAAGCACGTACATGTATACTAGTTGCACCAAATGTTGTATCCTAACATTTCTTTTTGACGTGGGGATGTAACGTTGAGAAGTTCATGTTAGTTTGAAATCCAAGCCCTCGCGCATCCTCTTACTGAAATTTTGCTGTAACGATAAATAATTATAAGAAATTTGATGTAACAAAAGGGAAAAAAATTAGAGAAGCTGAAAGTTTTCGCCAGTCCATCGATCAGAAACCCAACATGTTATTTTTTATTTTTTAACATTAGGTTCGGTCAAGTACATGAAATGCGATCAAACATTTTTTCTAAAATGTTCAATCAAGTACATAAAATGACAACGACCAGTAGCACCGGCCACCACGTATGCATGCACCACTCACAAGACCCTCAGCTTAATGGTGCTTGTTAGCTACATTGTACTGCTTCATGATCTCATCTTTGTTAGCTGCTGCTCCTTGGAGCAAGCTGCTGCAAAAGCTCAAGTTAGCTTTAGTCCCACATCGGCCAGTGAGTTCTCATTTACTGTGCATATATTACTTTCTCTCCTTTTGCTTCACTAAAAGTTGTGTGTGGGAGCTCCATGGGCCACATGCGCGCGCCGCTGCCGCGGCTTGGCTAGGCTTGGCGCGCGTAACGGGTGCGGGTACGTGCCCACACCTGCGGGCGCCGAATGCCGATTCAATTTCCACTTTGGGTTCGGACTGAGATCCTAAAGAATTTTTTACTTCTTTCTTTTTCTGACTGTTACCACTCATTTATTTTTTGTAACGGTTGGATTTTAAATTCCATCCAGGTTCAATGAACCTTGTGCTGCTGTATATATTTGTAACGTGCAATTTTAATGATCATTATTTTCCTATCCGTTGGCAACCTTTTTCACCAGCCTATATATACATCACTTCTTTCTTCTCCGATGGACACAGAAAATTACTTCCTCTCTCTAAACTCTCTGCAATTTGCATCTTCTCGAATCGCTGCTGTTCTTTGTTGTCGCTCTGGGCGGAGTTAAGTCGGGGTCATTCTCTCCACGTCGTGTGCGACAACGAGATTCCGGTAGAGCGGGGATTTTACCACTAGGGGCGTTCGGATTCAGTCTGCACATAGACCCGAGCTAACTCTTAGGGCAGTGCTACGTGCACGACTTCCCCGGAGGCCGGTAACAATTTAATTAATTACTTTTATTTCTTTTGCAGATTTAAATCGAAGTGTTATTGAAAAATTTCTAACAATCTAAGAGTTCTCTCTTATAAAACATTGAAATAAATACATCAATCCCCCCTATGTTTCATGAGTATTACAGAGACTACCCCTATTTGAAACTAATTACACTCACCACCCCTCTCCTTTAGAAATTTTATAAAACATAGGGGTAGTTAGTGTTATATTTTTATAGAAAATAGAAACTATAGGGGTGGTCCGCGTAATTAGTTTCATAGTAGGGGTAGTTTCTGTAATAAGTGTAAAACATAGAAATAGTTAAAGTAATTTGCCCACTAAAACATTTTATCATAATTTCTTGCTTCTACTGTTGAAAAAACAAGTAGCTTCATTCTCATTTTTCGTTTGCTACTGGTCAACAAAATAGACATTCGTCGGTTAATTTGCTACTGTTAGTACTGTACGATAGCAAAATTGTTATATTCAAAATTGTTATATTCAAAATTGTTCTTATTAGTTGCTTAGATCTCTGTTTTAGTTGCTTAGATCTCTGTCACTTTATTTCTAATCATTATTTGCTTAGATTTCTGTCTTAAAATAAATATTAATTGTTATACAGTACATAAATTCTATTGTAGAATATTTGCTTACATCTCTGTTTAATTTTTCCAATATATCAAAATTGTTATATTCAATAACATATTGCTATTCTAGAAGTGTTTTTTGTCCTTCATTAGTTGGAAAATTGCTAGACTAGTATCAGTACCATTTTCTTTATTAATTATTACAAACTAGAAATTGACATTTTCATACCCAATATTGTAGTATTATTGTTTTGTCAATACTAGCTTTCTTTTATTCGATATTTTTAATTTACGCTAAATCAAAACAATTAACTGATTTAGTAAAATTCCTTTAATTTTAAGGTTCTAAAGTCAAGATTTGTTTGGGAACAAGCCGAAAGGGCCCTTCTGTCAACAAGACGAAAATTCGTCTAAGCGACCGGTACTTAAGAGTTCCTAGTGAACCTCCGCTTGCTGGGATCCGGCCCCTACAGCTAACCCAATCTTATCGAAACTTGAAAAACTAAAATTTTAAAGGTTTATTACTAAAATCTTCTTAATTGTCAATTTTAGCTTAAAGCCATTTATTGAGTAATTTTAAACTTTTACAGACTTTAGAAAACATGACTTCCAAGGAAGAGACTTTTTCTGCAAAGCCTGCAAAATTCAATGGCACCTACTTCAAGAGGTGGCAAAGCCAGATGAAATTTTGGCTTACCACTTTATGTCTGATTTCTGCCATTGATGGGTCCACACCCATCTCAAATGATTCTGATGAGACTGAGTCTGACGTAGGGGTGTCCAAGTCCTCCTCTTCTACCAAGCCTAAGACCCCTAAGGAAATTGACTACCACTGTTTCCACCGAATCTTAAGCGCTATGTCGGAGTCACTCTACGACATATTTTTTGAGTATAAAATCGCTAAAGAACTCTGGGATGCTTTGGAAGATGAGTATGGTTGTGATGATGCTGGAATTGATAGATTCAATTCTACCACATTCAACCAATATGTCATGGTAGATAACAAACCTATCAATGACCAAATTCATGAGTTCCAAGAACACCTTAGGCAGCTTCAAGCCAAGGGAACCGTTTTTTCTACTGAGCACAAAATAGGATGCTTGATAGATAAACTTTCCCCTTCCTGGTCTAAAGTGGCAAAAGACCTTCTACATCTACAAGGATCTATTACATATTCTCAAGCTCTACAGAGAATTAGAACAGAAAAGAAATATAGATCCAAGACCAAAGCTAGGTCAAATGCCACAGCTAAGGTAAACCTTGTAGAAAGCCATGAAAAACCTAAGTCAAACAACCATCTCAAATCTAAGAAAACCTCCTTCAAAAATAAGCAGAGTTTTCAACCTCCTCCCAAAAATCTTCATCACCAAAACCATCACCACCAAAACCCTCAACCCCAAAAACCTAGAAACTTTGGTCAGACTCAGGATCAAAGAAGATTTTATTTTGTGTGTGGTAGAACCAACCATAAAGCCATCAACTGCTTCCAAAGGAAGAAAGAACCTATCCAGAACTCCTTTAAGGGAAAAGGCAAGGCAGAGGCTAACATGATTCTGAATGGGTCTTCCAGCTCCTTCAGGTCTGTAAGCTTTCAACCTGTAGTAAACCTGCCTTTCCATTCTGATGATTGGTGGTTGGATTCTGGAGCTAATGTTCATGTTTCATTTGATCGCTCCTATTTTTCAACCTATCAGGAATCAGGTGGAGGAGGCGTGACCCTAGGAGATGGCTCTACGGCACAAGTTGTGGGAAGAGGAAGAATAGATCTGAAGATGATATCAGGAAAAATTCTACCTCTCCATGATGTGCTTCATGTGCCGTCTGTCAGGAGAAATCTTGTTAGTGGATCTCTCCTTGTAGCCTCAGGATACAAAATTGTAATGGAGGCCAATAAAGTAGTTTTCTCCAAGAATGATCTATTTATTGGAAAAGGATTTGTGAAAGATGGACTTTTTGTTTTAAGTTGTCACTCCCTGATTCCGGAATACGTAATTTTAGTACGTATACTGCTTATTTGTATTTACGTATATTTATACAATATTTATTTTGTTGTATTTCTTCATGTATATCCCAAATTATTTGACAAAATAATATTTTGTAATTTATTTTCTGTGATTTTAGTTTACAGTTTTGGCTCTAATTGGGTGACATGTTCTCGGTTCACTTGAACCCGTTGGGTCATCATGAACCAACTTGCTTTAGGCTTTTAAATAAAACCCCTTTTCTTTTCTCTCCCCTCATTCATTCCTCATAACTCCTCTCATTTACTTCCTTCACCCAACCAAAGGCAAGTATCAACTTGCACAAGGGAGAGATCCATCATTTTCGTTTTTCCTTCAAAATTTTTACCAAAACTTGTTCTTCTCCTCATTCTCTACTAGATTAGAACTTGGAATTTTCTGATTGGAAGCTTTAATTTTTGTAGATCTAAGTTTTAAACATTTTCGGTTTTCCTTGGTTTTGATCTACTAAACTCCATCATTTTCAAGTTTTAATGGTTCTATGTTGTAGAGAATTGAATTTTACTCAAAATTGAACTTTGAAAATCGAAATTTGGTTAAGAATTGACTTAGTTATGATTTTTGGAGTTTTTAGGGTTCATGGTTCTTCCCTCTCGGTTGAGGGGAAGAAGATGAACAGTGTCCTGTGTCCGCGCCCTCCGCGCGCGCGCGTCCCGCGCCGCGCTGATGGGAGGTCCGCGCCCCTGTGTCCCGCGCCCTCCGCGCGCGCGCGTCCCGCGCCGCGCTGATAGGAGGACGCGCTCCCGCGCCCGCGTGGTGCCCGCGCCGCGTGGTCTCCTGCGCCGCGTGGTTCCAGCACCAGGCCGCCCTCGCGTGTTCGCGCCCCTGTGTGGACGTCATGCGCCCGGCCTTCCGCGCCCTCGCGTGTCCGCGCCCGCGTGGTGCCCGCGCCGCGTGGTCTCCTGCGCCGCGTGGTTCCAGCACCAGGCCGCCCTCGCGTGTTCGCGCCCCTGTGTGGACGTCATGCGCCCGGCCTTCCGCGCCCTCGCGTGTCCGCGCCCGCGTGGTGCCCGCGCCGCGTGGTCTCCTGCGCCGCGTGGTTCCAGCACCAGGCCGCCCTCGCGTGTTCGTGCCCCTGTGTGGACGTCATGCGCCCGGCCTTCCGCGCCCTCGCGTGTCCGCGCCCGCGTGGTGCCCACGCCGCGTGGTCTCCTACGTCGCGTGGTTCCAGCACCAGGCCGCCCTCGCGTGTTCGCGCCCCTGTGTGGACATCATGCGCCCGGCCTTCCGCGCCCTCGCGTGTCCGCGCCTTGCGTGGCCCGCGCCCTCGCGTGTCCGCGCCTTGCGTGGCCCGCGCCCTCGCGTGTCCGCGCCTTGCGTGGCCCGCGCCCTCGCGTGTCCTCGCTTTGCGTGGCCCGTGCCCTCGCGTGTCCGCGCCTTGCGTGGCCCGCGCCCTCGCGTGTCCGCGCCCCCGCGTGTTCGCGCCCCTGTGTGGACGTCACGCGCCCGGCCGTTTTTCCCGCGCCCGTGTGGCCGTCCGCGCTCGTGACCGCGCCTTCGCCCGCCATGCGCCCGCGCCATGGATGTGACGCGCCCGCGTTGGTTGGCCGACCTTGCCTTAGTACCTAGTCAGCCTGTCCCCGGTTTTCCATTTTTCATGCTACCTTGGCTTATATACGTGTATATGTATTGGTTTGTGTATGCGATATATCCTTACGCCTTTTGTCCTGAGCATGAATCTGACCCTGGAGAACAAAGTGTTCCTACTCGCTACATGTGCCTGAATGTCCCGGTTCTCGTTCATGCTTGACAAATGACTCGTAATCCCACGTGGCGCATTTGCAATGTTGCATTACACTAAGGAGGGTAGAACGTGTCGACCTACTGATCGACATGGATCCTCACTTGGGGTACTCGTACTACGGTACGACATTCTAGGAGGATGATCATGCAGGCCACAGCATGAGGATCCAAGATTTCACATAGGGTTTAAATTAGGCAACTAAATCTATTAGATGCATGGAGAGGGCAGAATCCCGAGATCGTGTTACACCAGCCGCCTTGAGGGATTGCCTCGACGCGCCAGCTGGTCACCACGGATACTGTGCCATCTGCAATGAGTGGATGCCGGTATCCGATTATTTCCTGATATATTATAAGTTTTGGCAAGGTAGCCCTACGGGGACTCATGCCTGCAAGGTAGCCTTATGAGGGACCTGTGCTTAATAATACTTGACTACGCGGACCCCTGGGTTGGCTAGCCTTGCTGGAAAGATACGATCTGAGGACTCTGATAATTTAATGCGAGATAACCTCGCCATACTAGAAACTCGTAGACTTGACTGGCCGTGAAAATGACTTGCTTGTATTTTTCTTTTACCTTCCGCGAGTAACTGAGGAAAGCGGACTGTTATGGTGCGTGATCCAACCCATGTTCTTGTTTGATTGTTGGGTTGGTTATCGTACTATGACAGGCTGCGGACCGAAGTTACGAACGGAAGCCTTAATTTGATTGTGATGTGTTACTCCTGTGAATGACTAAGGAACATGGCCCACCGCGGTACGTGATCCAACCCATGTTCTTGTTTGATTGTTGGGTTGGTTATCGTGCTGCGATGGTCCGTCGACCGAAGTCACGACCAGGAGATCTTCTTACTTATATCTGTAAACTTATGTAAAGGTCATAGAGTGCGACGCGTCCCGGCTCCATGTGGCACCTTTTGTCCTTGTTTGGTTGTAAGGGTGCCAGATGGGTCCGACGATGTAGCGCTACCCTATAGCCGCAGCATAAGCTTTATTCTTATCATTATAACTGGGTTTTATCTTAACTCTTGTGCCCTTTGGCGGTACTTGCTATTCGGGGCTGACCCCGCTGGTTTTGTTTGGCCAGATCTCGTAGCAGAGCCAGAGGACGCGATCCTTCTTCCTGACATCCATGGTGCATACTAGGAGCATGGCTGGTCGGGGACTCGAGTGGGTTTCTTCTCCACCACTCTTGCTTATACTTTTGTGCGGCGTTCAGCCACCGGCACCTGTTAGCCGGATTACTTGATATTTTGTGTCAGTACATAATTGTAACTAAACAGACTGCAGCTGTGTATAATTTTGTGCTCATGACTCTCTGAGATAGCTATGTTATAAAGCTAGTCTCTCATGACCATTTTGATGAAGCGTCGGGGACGCCTTACTGCTTTACCTTTAATGTTCATTTAATTGCTGATGTTGTGTTGATTGTTTGAGACATAGAACTCTGTGGGACCATAGGAGACTTGATTGTAGCATGTACCCCCTAGTCTCTTGACAGCCACGATCGCCGTATGACGTCACGTACCTCATATGGTGTAGCTGGCCTCGTCCGTCTCCGTATTTCGGTACTGGGGCGTGACATAAGTACTATGAATAAAAGTTATAATTCTTCTTTTGTTGTAAATGTTGAATCTTCAAATGTTTGGCATGGTAGACTAGGTCATGTGAACTTAGGATCTATCAAAAGGATGATGAACTTAGATCTTATTCCTAAGACTCCTATAGATGATGAGCACAAATGTGAGATTTGTGTTCAAGCCAAACACACTAGATTGCCTTTCAAATCTGTCTATAGGGATTTTGAACTCCTAGAACTTATCCATAGTGATGTTTGTGATTCCAATAGGATTTTGATCCGAGGTGGTAGGAAATACTTTGTTACTTTTATAGATGATCATTCAAAGTATTGTTATACCTACCTCCTTAAGACCAAAGATGAAGTTCTAGACAGATTCAAGGTCTATAAATCTGAAGCTGAGAACCAGTTGGATAGGAAGATTAAGATCCTTAGATCAGACCGTGGTGGAGAGTATACCTCAAATGAAATGACTAAC
Source organism: Iris pallida (assembly GCA_029216955.1). Classification (NCBI taxonomy): domain Eukaryota; kingdom Viridiplantae; phylum Streptophyta; class Magnoliopsida; order Asparagales; family Iridaceae; genus Iris; species Iris pallida. The sequence continues at coordinate 5,973,030 of JANAVB010040218.1, read as the reverse complement.
TTCTGTGAAGAGCACGGAATTATTCATGAGGTAACTGCTCCTTATTCACCACAATCCAATGGAATTGCTGAAAGGAAGAATCGCACTCTTTTAGATATGGTCAATGCCATGCTTCTCAGCTCAGGTGCCCCTGACAATCTTTGGGAAGAAGCCTTATTGTCAGCCTGTTATATTCTTAATAGGATACCCAGTAAGACTAATGATAAAACCCCATATGCGTTATGGAAAGGTCGGACTCCTAGGATCAACTATCTTAAAGTTTGGGGATGTCTAGCTAAAGTAGGAATTCCTGAACCCAAAAGAGGAAGATAGGACCTAAGACTGTAGATGCTGTATTCATAGGATATGCCCTAGATAGTAATGCCAATAGATTTCTTGTAACCCATTCTGACATAAATAAAATCTCTAATAACACAATCATTGAAGTTAGAGATACAGTTTACTTTGAGAACGTCTTTCCCTTCAAGGATAGAAACCCTTCATCTTCCTCTAACCCTTCTCTTACTCCGTCTACTAGTTCTCATGACCAAATGCCTAATTTTCAATCTGAACAAGTCATAGAACCTAGAAGGAGTAAAAGAGAAAGGATTGAAAAGAACTTAGGAGAAGGATTCTTCACATTTCTGATAGAGGGTGATCCCTCAACTTATGAAGAAGCCATATCCTCTCTTGATGCCCCTTTCTGGGAAGAAGCTATTAACAATGAGTACAACTCCATCATGGAGAACAATACTTGGTTTTTAGCAGACCTTCCTTTAGGCAGCAAACCAATAGGTTGTAAGTGGATCTTTAAGAAAAAACTTAGAGCCGATGGTACCATAGAAAAATATAAGGCTAGATTAGTGGCCAAAGGATTTACCCAAAAGAAAGGATTAGATTATTTTGATACCTACTCTCCTGTAGCTAGAATATCTTCTATTAGAACCCTTCTAGCTTTAGCATCCATTCATGATATGCTGATCCATCAAATGGATGTAAAGACAGCATTTCTAAATGGAGATTTAGAAGAAGAGATTTATATGGAGCAACCTGAAGGTTTTATTGCTAAAGGTCAAGAAAAGAAGGTTTGTAGATTAGTAAAATCTCTTTATGGCCTAAAGCAAGCTCCCAAGCAATGGCACAACAAATTTGACAAAGTCATTATAGAATTTGGTTTTGTGCCAAATGAATATGACAAATGTTTGTATTCTAAAAATACAAATGAAAGTTGTGTTATCTTATGCTTGTATGTTGATGATATCCTTATTTTAGGATCTTCACTGGAACTGATAAATAACACTAAGAATTATTTATCTAACCAGTTTGATATGAAAGACCTAAGTGAGGCAAATCTGATCTTAGGAATGCAAGTGTCCAAATGCAATGAGGGATATACTCTATCCTTAGCACATTCAATTGAGAAAATGCTAAAGAAGTTTGAGTATTTTGACAAAAAACCTGCCCTTACCCCTTATGACAGCAATATTGTTCTCAAGAAGAATGAAGGATTACCTATAGAACAACATAGATATTCACAAATGATTGGGTCCCTTATGTACATAACAAATAGGACCAGACCTGATATTGCATTTGCTATTGGGAGACTAAGTAGATATACTAGTAACCCAAATCAGTCACACTGGACTGCATTAGACAGAGTATTTAGATATCTTAAGGGTACTCTAGATTATAAACTTCATTATACTGGACACCCTGATATCATAGAAGGTTACTCCGATGCAAATTGGGTAACTGATTCACATGATGTGAAATCCACTACTGGATATGTTTTTACCCTAGCAGGAGCTGCAATCTCCTGGGGATCATGTAAACAAACTATCATAGCCAGAAGTACAATGGACTCTGAAATGATAGCTTTGGATACTACATGTACAGAAGCCGAATGGCTGAGAAATCTTATTATGCATATACCTGTTTCTGTTCATCCTATTCCTGCAATTTCTATAAACTGTGATAATAAATCTGTTATAGAACTACTAAAGCATGATTCTGTGAATGCTAAGATGAACAGGCACCTGCAGCTGCGCTTCAAGTCAATAAAGAGCCTATTGGGCAAATATGTGGTTCTTGACTATATAAAGTCAGAAAAGAACCTTACAGACCACTTGACGAAGGGTCTGTCTAGGACATTGATCCTAGAATCATCGAGGAGGATGGGATTAAGCCCATAGTTTAGTCACCAGCAGTGGCAACCCAACCGAGTCTGACTGGAGATCCCAAGAAGCCGGTTCAATGGGTAGAAACAAGCTGGACTAGGTGACTATTATGGAACACTGACCTTGAGATTAAATTCTCTTTAAAATAAAAGTCCAGAAGGCTATACATGTGTACATTGATATCCCATCCCTATGGTGACAGTGTTCCTTTTGTGATATGGATAGGTTGAGTTTAAACTCTTAATAAGTCCAAGCATAATATGCAGGATTGATTCCTATCACCAACCCTTAAGGACTTACCTATATGAGAGGTCGTGAGGGCCGCGACTATAGGACAGGGCGATCCTAGACAACTCTCATGAATGTGTAAAAGTGCGCATGGCCAACCAAACGCGCCACCCGATAGACCCAAGTACCTCTAGCGTACTATGTGTGCTATAGTCTGAACCTGGTTCAAGAAGACTGATTCAAGGCGTAGTCCATCAAGCTCTTCTTCAGATAAAGACAATAGTCACTACGTGAGATTCAAGGCTGTAGTCTATCTCATTTATGCATAGTATACAACTGCCCAGAAATTCTCTTATCTTATTCTTCTTCTTTATATTATCTTTGAACTTGACCTTTTGGGGGGGGGGGGGGATTGTTAGCTGCTGCTCCTTGGAGCAAGCTGCTGCAAAAGCTCAAGTTAGCTTTAGTCCCACATCGGCCAGTGAGTTCTCATTCACTGTGCATATATTACTTTCTCTCCTTTTGCTTCATTAAAAGTTGTGTGTGGGAGCTCCATGGGCCACACGCGCGCGCCGCCGCCGCCGCCCTGCCCGGCTCGGCTCGGTTCGGTTCGGCGCTTGTAACGGGTGCGGGTACGTGCCCACACCTGCGGGCGCCGAATGCCGATTCAATTTCCACTTTGGGTTCGGGCTGAGACCCTAAATAATTTTTTACTTCTTTCTTTTTCTGACTGTTACCACTCATTTATTTTTTGTAACGGTTGGATTTTAAATTCCATCCAGGTTCAATGAACCTTGTGCTGCTGTATATATTTGTAACGTCCAATTTTAATGATCATTATTTTCCTATCCGTTGGCAACCTTTTTCACCAGCCTATATATACATCACTTCTTTCTTCTCCGATGGACACAGAAAATTACTTCCTCTCTCTAAACTCTCTGCAATTTGCATCTTCTCGAATCGCTGCTGTTCTTTGTTGTCGCTCTGGGCGGAGCTAAGTCGGGGTCATTCTCTCCACGTCGTGTGCGACAACGAGATTCCGGTAGAGCGAAAATTTTACCACTAGGGGCGTTCGGATTCAGTTTGCACATAGACCCGAGCTAACTCTTAGGGCAGTGCTACGTGCACGACTTCCCCGGAGGCCGGTAACAATTTAATTAATTACTTTTATTTCTTTTGCAGATTTAAATCGAAGTGTTATTGAAAAATTTCTAACACTTTTGTGCCGGTGGTCGACGAGGAGAGGTCTTAGTTGTCCAGGATGTTGATGTTGATGTAGTACTTGTTGTCGAGTATCATCGGGATGCCACGGTCATTATGGACGTGTTGGACGCCTTCATCAAGGATCGCGTCAACGTACTTATTGTACAACGAAACAAACTAGCAAAAACCAAAACAAAAACATAAATAACTACACCAAACCAAACCAACAAAAATCCAAATAAATTTAGAAAAAAAAAAGATTTTGGATTTGTGCCAAAGCGTCTCCAATTTTTGCCAAACAGACTGGCAAAAACTATTTGTTTATCCAATTTTATGAATTTTCTTTCCACATATCCAATTTTTTAATAAATTTTATCAGCAATTTTTTTGATCCTCTTATCCCACCTGGATGTAGTTGAAGAATGATGGATTTGCTGCTTCTTCTTTTATTCTTCTTTCTATTATTTTATTAAATATTTAGTTATCGTTAATTACCAATAAACCTACTAATAACTGATAAAAAATTAATTTATATTTATTCAATATTTTAAATATACTTTTTTTTAATTCTTAAGTAATGTTATTTGTTAGTATAGTAAAGTTTAATTGTTATATTGAAATTTGTATTTAGATTGGAGTTATGTTGCATGACTATAAATATGATACAATATGGTAATTTAAGGACACGATGGATATAACATATATTTTTGTATGTCCATGGACCGTCACATACTTATTTTTTGAGTTTTTGATACATGTACGACACAAAAATGTCATAGTTCCTGTGTGTTCGTATTTTCTAGATTTGGACTAAATTTATTTGACTTAACTTATTATTAGAAGTCAATTAATAAATAAGATAATCAATTTGTATTTAAGATAATTTATTTATTTTTTATATAATTGAAATAATTAATTGGTTATAGAAAAGTTTCAATTAATTATAACCACTATTCTTCTTTATTTGATAAACTAATTATCATATATTTTTATTATAATGTACTATCACACCTTCTATTTTTTACTTTATTATCATAACCAAATATATTTTAGGAGGACAAAAAAATGCATTAATTTTATATATATTTCATCATTTGAAAATGTGATGTAATTTTTTTTTTTTCATTTACCATTTGGCAAACATTCTTTTAAGCAATAAATGATCGAGTTTATGGGAGAACGAAAGAGAAATAGTATAAATATTTTTGTTAGTTACGTTGTAGTTTAGAAAGTTGTTACAATTGTTTATAACAAACCAATCATTGAGAATAATGATGTTTAGGTCTTAGTTTCCAACAAAGACTGGTTTCGTGATGATTTTGAGAGAAGCAACATTCTAATGTCGATTTTATATCATGATGTCCTGCTATGTATTTTACATAGTCAATAATATGAATAAATAATCTGATCGAGATCGAGCCTTGAACATGGTTTAATGTTCTTAAGATAATATTCGTCCAGCACTGATATTTACGGTGTAATGGCTGTCTCCCAGTATACAATGGAACTCCTCTCCCCCGATAGCAGCACTTCACACCGTCGGAACTGGACGAAGCAATGAATGTAAACTCTCTCTCTCTCTCTCTCTTGGATTGAATGTTTGAATGAGTGAATGAATGTTGAACTGAATGAATCAAACATACATAAAACTATGCTTTTAAAAATGACGGAGAGACACATGTGAGTAGACACAATGTTTGGAAGGGGTACATCTTTTTCCAACAGATACAATCATTACAAATTGGAGACACATATTTAGACTTTGATTAAACTATTTTTAAATTATTTTTTCCAAGTTAATTGTTTATTCACTTTTCCAACAATACAAATATTTACATACTTGTTTAAATTTTAATAAAATTTGGCTGGAATATACTGATCTCATTTTCTACTCTTAAGAAAAAAAAATTATGGTGAGAGTTGAGGAGAGACATAAAAGTTCTTGTCGGATGGCGGATGATAAGTAGATCGAGCCACGAAGGCGTACTATTCATTCTATTTATGGCGGAAGTTGAAAAATAGTGGACCTAAATAACATACAATGCAGTGTGTACAAAAAATATCGAACATTGGCATCACCAAAATAAAAATAAAGGCTTAATTGCAACTTGATACCTTCAACTATTTCGATTTTTCAAGTTTATACCCTAAACTTTTTTACTCAACAACTTAATACCATCAACTATTTTACATTTCAACTTCATACCCTAAGGCCTCGTTTGGTTCGCGGAATGGAAGGGAAAGGAAATCAATTCCTTGTCATTTCCTTTCCTTTGGGAAACTTTAATTCCTATTGATTTTCCTTTCCGATGTTTGGTAATGCCTAGGAATTTGGAAAGGAAAGTGAATACTTCAATGTGGGAAAGTGATTCCTTCTTTGGATGGATGGAATCACTTTCCCCCCTAATTTTTCTTCCATTGGGAATCACTTTCCTTTCCTCCTCAATTCCTTGGGCGCCCAAACATAGGAAAGTAATCACTTTCCTTTCCCAACCGGGAGATTCCGCGAACCAAACGAGGCCTAAAATTTTAAAAATTCGAAAATACCCTCGTCCTTTCCTCCCTCCCTCCCAGCCCCCACCCCTCCCCTCTCGCACAGCCCCCCCTCCCCCCTCACCTCCCCTCCTTCTCGCGCAACACCCTCCCGCCTCTCGCCCTCTCACCCTGGTGCCCCCGCCGCCCCCCCACCCCCCGTGCTGCCGCGCCCCAAGAGGGGGGGGCGAGAGGGAGGGAGCACGGAACAGGGGGGGGCAGGGTGGTGTTGTGCGGGAGGGGAGCGGGTGGCCGGAGGGGGGGGGGGTGAGGGGTGGGGGGTGGGTGGCCGGAGGGAGTGAGCTAGGGGGGAGGGGGTGTTGGAACTTTTGGTTTTTTGAGTTCCACTTTATAGATATTTCAAATACACCATAGACAAAAGGGAAGAGACTTTTGTTTAGTCCCACATCGCTTAAAACCCACACTTGAGAGTGGGTATATATAAGTTTACACCTTCTACATGGTTGTGATGAGTGGGAAGCTAGAGGGGTGCTCGCGCGCCCGGGGGCATTGGGCTAGAATGCACCCGGGTTGGAGGGAAGCTCCAGAAAACCTTAATGCGCATGTGCGGGCACGTCGCACGCGCAGGGGCGGTGCAAATCCGGGCCGTTTAGCCTCGCGCATAGGCGGGACACGACCCTACTTTTTGCATTTTCTCTTGGTAAGTGAGCCCGCAATTTATGCGTAACCGCCCCTACTCATTTCAACACGACTCATTCTCGTTCCTTATTCTTCTCCTGAGATTTGGTTCACGATCTAACAGTATTAGAGTTTTGCAACTCTATATATTCATTCGTTCTTCATTGAAAGAACACACCGCTGAGATCCAAAACCACCAAATAGAGAAAGAACTGAATCGCTGCCGTTCGTCTTCTTCCCTGTTCGACTGTAGGTTGCAGATAGGTACTGCTATCTGTAACTCGTTGTTGTATCCTGGAGGAAAGTCGTCGTTCGAACCATACAGTATCGATAAGGGGCGAATCTTTTCTTGAGGACAGTGATTCACACGCCTCAACGACTCCGAGTTCTGTTCCACGAAGCTTCTACCCCAACAATCTCAAGAAAAGATGGCTTCTCAGAACAATGATCTCGCTGCTGCTGGATCCGCTCAATCTCGTTCAAGGCTACCTGACGTATCGAAGATCGAAGTTTTCAACGGTACCCACTTCAAACGCTTTCGATGATTTCCAAAAGCTGTACGATGAGTGGCAGCAAGGAAACAAGGTATGCCGATACACTATTCTAAATACCTTGTCGAATGAGATCTTCGATATATACTATTCATATAAATCAGCTTACGAAATCTGGGAAAATATGAATAAGAAGTATATAATCAAAGATGCTGGTACTCAAAAGTACGCTATTGGGAATTATCTTAAATTCCAGTTTGTTGACTCTAGAGATATCTCTTCTCAAATCATTGAATTTCAAGTTCTTTTAAATGATTTGAAAACTGAGGATATTGAACTCCCTGATGCTTTCGTCTCTGGTTGTTTGGTTGAGAAACTACCTGAATCATGGAAAGACTACAAGGACAAGGTGAAGCACAAAAGGAGGCAGATGAGTCTGGAAGACGTGATTATTCATGTCCGGATTGAAGAGAAAAACAGGAAACTTGACGCAAGATTAGCTACGGAGTTTGACTCTAAGGCTAATATTGTGGAAGGTAATCCCAGTTCTGCTTCTAATCGGTTTAGGAGAAATCCTAAGAAAACCGATAAGAAATCTTCTATTCCGAAGACTAACAATTCCCGTCCTTTTAAGAAGAATAAAGGAAATTGTTATGTTTGTGGAAAACCCGGACATCATGCTTTTCAGTGCAGACACAAGAAGGATGGAGACAACAAAGACGTCACTCCGAAAGCTAATATAGTGAAGGATGATGTCTTTGCTGCTGTTGTCTCTGTTGTGAACATGGTGGCTGAGAAAAAAGACTGGGTTATTGATTCTGGAGCAACCCGTCACATCTGTGGTGACTTAAAGTCTTTCTCAGAGTACACCCAAGTGAAAGATGGAGAAGAACGAGTCTATATGGGTGACTCTAGGCCTGTACCCGTCCTGGGAAAAGGCACAGTTCTTCTCAACTTGACTTCAGGGAAAACCCTTTCACTGGGTAATGTACTGCATGTTCCTGACATTCGCTGCAATCTGATCTCTGTGTCGCTGTTGGTTCAAGCTGGAATCAAAGTGAACATGGAATACAACAAGGTAGTGCTTTCTAAGAATGAGACATTCATAGGGAAAGGGTATTGTAACCAGGGTTTATTTATTCTGAATGTACTCAAAACTGTTATTAATGAAAATTCTGCTTACATGGTTGACTCTTTTGATTTGTGGCATGGTAGACTAGGACATGTTTCTGCACCTTATATTAAGGAAATGAGAAAAACTGGTTTATTGCCTAACATCACTAAACCAACGAATGATAAGTGCGAAGTATGTGCTGAAGTTAAAGCTATCAAAAAGGGTTGTTTACCTATTGTTTCTAGAGATAATACTGATTTGCTTTCTTTAGTTCACACCGATCTTGCTGAATTTAGAAGCTTAATGTCTAGAGGAGGGAAATATTATTATATTACCTTTATAGATGATTACTCTAGATACACGAAGGTATATCTCCTTAGAAACAAGCATGAAGCAGGTGAGATGTTTCTGAAATATAAAGCTGAAGTTGAGAATCAACTAGATAGGAAAATTAAAAGGCTTAGGTCAGATAGGGGAGGTGAATATGAATCTAATCCCTTTGCTGACCATTGTGAACAACTTGGCATAATTCATGAGACTACCCCTCCATATTCACCAGAATCGAATGGGGTAGCTGAAAGAAAGAATAGAACCTTGAAAGAGATGATGAATGCTATGCTGGTTAGTTCAGGTGCACCCCTGAACTTGTGGGGGGAAGCCATCCTATCTGCTTGTTTTGTTCAGAACAGAATACCTTATAAAGCAACTGGCAAGACACCCTATGAGTTATGGAAAGGCTATACGCCTAACCTAAAATATCTCAAAATGTGGGGGTGCCTCACCAAAGTTCTGTTAGTAGGACCTAAAAAGTCAAAATTAGGTTCTAGAACTGTTGATTGTGCGTTCATTGGTTATGCTAATAACAGTGCTGCGTATAGATTTTTGGTGGTTAAGAGTGACTCTGACCAGGTTACTGTCAATACTACTCTGGAAACCAAAAATGCTGATTTCTCCGAAACTATTTTTCCTTGGAAATCCGGTCTCGAAAGAACTGTTAACCATACCGAACGTATCTCTGAGACTACCGAACGTATCTCTGAGACTCCTGAAAATCCAGAATTTGAATTGAGAAGGAGTAAAAGAGCGAGGATATCCACCAATTTTGGTAATGATTTTCACATGTTTCTTGTGGATGATGATCCGATAACCTATGATAATGCTATGCATTCTAGAGACGCACCTTTCTGGATAGAAGCAATCAACAGTGAGTTAACCTCAATTATGTCTAATCATACTTGGGAAGTTGTTGATTTACCTCCTGGTGCTAGAGCTATAGGTTGCAAATGGATCTTTAAGAAGAAACTAAGAGCAGATGGCTCTATTGAGAAATACAAGGCTATGTTGGTTGCGAAGGGATTCTCCCAGAAGAAAGACATAGACTATTTTGACACTTTCGCCCCTGTGACACGAATCTCTTCTATTAGGATTTTAATTGCATTGGCAGCAGTTCATAAGTTAATTATCCATCAAATGGATGTGAAAACTGCTTTCTTAAATGGTGATTTAGAGGAGGAGATTTATATGTCACAGCCAGAAGGTACTATTGTACCGGGTAGTGAGAAGAAAGTATGCAAACTAGTTAAATCTTTATATGGGTTGAAACAGGCACCTAAACAATGGCATGAGAAATTTGACTCTGTGATGGTGTCTAATGGATACCTGATCAATGATGCAGACAAATGCGTATACTATAAGTCTTTTAATAACTCTTATATTATGCTTTGTCTCTATGTGGATGACATGCTTATTTTGGGACCTAACCTTGATATTATAAATGAGACCAAAAGATTTTTAGCTTCAAATTTTGATATGAAAGATCTTGGTGAAGCTGATTTAATCTTAGGTATTAAAGTTGTAAAGACAAAAGATGGTCTTACATTGTGTCAAGAACACTATGTCGAGAAGTTTTTGAAAAGATTTGGATATTATGACTGTAAGAGGGTGTCGACGCCATATGATGCTAATATGCATCTTAAGAAAAATAAAGGACATAGTGTCTCTCAGAAAGAATATGCCTAAATTATTGGTAGCTTAATGTACTTGATGAACTGTACAAGGCCTGACATAGCTTATGCTGTTGGCAGACTGAGCAGATATACTCAGAGTCCTAGTAAGGAACACTGGGTTGCCATTGAGAGATTAGCCAAGTACTTAAAAGGTACCATTAATCATGGGATATCTTTCAAAGGGTCCCCACCTGTGTTAGAGGGTTATTGTGATGCTAACTGGATCTCAGATTCAGATGAGATCAAATCCACTAGTGGTTATGTGTTTACCCTTGGTGGGGGTGCAGTGTCTTAGAAATCTACCAAGCAAACATGTATAGCTCGTTCAACCATGGAGTCCGAGCTAATCGCCTTAGAGAAGGCATGTTCTGAGGCTGAGTGGCTTAGAAACCTCTTAGCGGATCTTCCTATTAGTGTAAATGCTCCTCCTCCTGTGCCTATGCATTGTGATTGTCAAGCTGCTATCGCAAAAGCAAAGAGTAAGATTTACAATGGGAAAAGTAGACATATACGTCTAAGATATACAGTGGTAAAACAGCTGTTAAAATTCGGAGTTATATCCTTGGATTATGTGAGGTCAGAGTTGAATTTGGCCGATCCTCTGACCAAACCACTTAATAGGAGGCAAGTGGAAGACACGTCGAGGGGAATGGGACTTATGCCTAAAACAGAAAATAAGAGTGATGGTAACCCCACCTATTTGATTGGTGATCCCATGACTTAGGTTCATAGGGGTAAGAACAAGTCACTGGTTGTTTTTGTGTACTATCGACTATTGTATTTGAGATGTTCCATTCCTATGACTAGATAGTACTGTATTTATGAATACAACTACTGCAGTGAGAAGGTTGAGCTTTGCTCTTAATAGAATCCATATCCCAAATCTTGAGGTGGTGTGTCTAAACTGCAGTACACACTTGATGGAAATCTACCTATACGAGCGAGGAACTGGGTCGGTTCCTATGAAAGCCTTTGGCAGGCTTTCTAGAGCACTCATGAAAAACCAGGAATCAGCGCAGGGTCAAAAAGCGCAAAACTGCAGAACAGTGAAGTACTAAGAATTATAATGTGGATGCGAGTCCTCTGTTCACATTTAAGGTTGTTGGTTCATAGAAATTTATTTCACCAACCTCCTGTGAACAAGATTTGCTATCCTAATGGCTGGTTCATAGCTGAAAGGCACCAGTACTTAGGCATTGTGTTCGTGCTACGGCTAGCAGATGAGACAACCACATATTCATTCGTTCTTCATTAAAAGAACACACCGTTGAGATCCAAAACCACCAAATAGAGAAAGAACTGAATCGCTGCCGTTCGTCTTCTTCCCTGTTCGACTGTAGGTTGCAGATAGGTACTGCTATCTGTAACTCGTTGTTGTATCCTGGAGGAAAGTCGCCGTTCGAACCATACAGTATCGATAAGGGGCGAATCTTTTCTTGAGGACAGTGATTCACACGCCTCAACGACTCCGAGTTCTGTTCCACGAAGCTTCTACCCCAACAGGGGGGAGGGGGGGTCGTTGGAGAGGGAGGGTTGGAGGTAGTTTTTAGTTTTGAGCAGGCGCATTATTTTTCAAAAAAATTCAGGAAATTAAGTTGAAAAAAAATTAGAATATTAAGTTGAAAAACAAAAATAGTTGAGGGTTTCAAATTATAATTAAGCAAAAAAAAAAGGAAATTTTTTACTTTCATCCCACTTGTTAATATGAATTTGTACTTACATCCCACTTTTTAATTTATTTAGAATTATATTCTATCTTTTGTCACGAAAAGTATTTATTTTGTCATAAAAGATATTCGTTTTGTCACGAAAAATATTTGTAGTGATAAAAAGTGGGATGTAAGTCAAATAAAATTAAAAGATGAGATGTAAGTATAAATACATATTAATAAGTGGGATGAAGTCAAAAAAAAATCCCCCCCAAAAAAAACACACATCAATAACATTGTAGCAATTTATTTTGACCAGTGAGCTGGAGTCGCTCGCTTCATCCTGACGTAAGACTCGGAAAAATAATGCATAATTCTCCAAAACACACAAATGTGTTGACAAGAGTTTAGCTGTTGATCTCCACACCCCCATTGATTAAATAATAAAAACGTGTCGAATAATCAAAAGTCATATCACTCGGAATAGACATCAACTTCCTAATTTTAGTCTTCGACAGCAACTCCAACACAATTGTCTTATTTTATGTTGTGATCCGTATATGGCATGAGACATAAAATAATAATTTTTTTATATGATAAGATAATATTCATATAAGACAATGAGATAAAAATACATTTTTTTCATGCAAAAGTACTGTGGAGATAATAAAAAATATTTTTACCAACTTCCAAGACAACTCCTCCACTTCTTCATTTTTTAATAAATATTTTTATTCATAATTGATGATGTGTAGACAAAGTCATTGTGAAGTACATTGTCTAGATCTAGATAACCAACTTCACATTGTCTTTCACATGTCATTGCCATGTCAACTTCATGATTAATTCTACATTTAGAGCATCTCCAACCCTATTGTGAGTTTGAAAAAAATGGTTGCCACATAGGAATGACAACCATTTTTTCCAAAAGTACTTCTCCAATGCATATGTGAAATAAAGTGTGGAGTTGACATGGCAATGACATGGCAAAGACAATGTGAAGTTGGTTGTCTAGATCTAGACAATGCACTTCACAATGTCTTTATGTCCACATCATCATTTGTGAATAAAAATATTTATAAAAAGAAGTAGAAGAGTAAAAGTTGTCTTGGAAGTTGTAAAAAATTACTTTATATTGTCTTCTCAATACTTTTGCATTGGAGATGACTTTTTAAACTCATTGTCATTTGTGAATATAATTTTGCCACATAAACAAGACATTGTCTTGTGCCTCATGCCACATAGGATTCACAACACAAAACAAGACAATAGGGTTGGAGATGCTCTTACATTGGAGAAGGATTTTTGAAATGAAAGGTTGTCATTCCTATGTGCCAACCATTTTTTCTAAACTCACAATAGGGTTGGAGATGCTCTTAGGCTGTGAATCAGAATCTTGGAAAAAAAAATCGAACAAAATACGTAGGAATAAAAATTGATTCAAAAGAGAAAGAGGAAATATAGAAAAAAAAACAATATTTTTTCCATCAATCCAAGAATTCACATTTTTCCTATAAGTATTCACATTTTCTTACATTTTTTCAAAGAAAAAAAAAGTGTAAATTAGTTTCATTTTCTTCTTTTCTTGAACCAAAGGAAAGGAAGAAAAATAGGAACTGTTTGGTTACACAAAAGTATAGAAGAATAAAATTTGTGTATGCAATGCATGTGTATAAATTTTATGGTTGCACAAAAGTGTTGACGGTGGAAAAAAAGAATTCGATTGTTTGGATGGTTGTTAAAATTAAGTGAAAAAAAAAGTTCGATTATTTGGATGGTTGTTGAAAGTAGATTTTTTTACAGACAAATAATTGTCATTTAAATATAAACATTGTAATTTAAATTTTATCAAATAATTATTGTTTATTTTAATTGACATATAATTACTTAGTGTAAATTTTCTAAAATCAAAACTAAAAATTTCTAAAATTGTATTACAAACAAATTTTATTGAAAAATGTAATATTTTTCAAAATTTAATTCACTCCAATATTTTGCTACATATTTTTTTAGTTTACTCCAAAATTTAATTTACTCATAAAAGATCTAGTTTATACTTTCATGCAACCAAACGAACTCCTCACCTACATTCCACTTCCTCCAATTTTCTGCGGAGGTGAAAAATAACATTTTCTTAACCGACATAGAACTGCAATATGTAAAATAAAATAAAAAGAAACAACTTTTCCACTTTTGCAACCAAACGTCCGTACTCGACCGAGTTTCACGACATGAAACTCCCATCGGTCACATAAAAAAAAAAAAATGAGTTCACGACATGAAACTGTTACCGGCCAAATAAAAAAAAAATTTCAAGCCAACACCTGAACTCAAAGAAATAGAAATAACTTACCAATAATTTACATTTTCAACTTCCACATTTTCATCCAAAAATATCGGATTTTTTTATTCTGTTTGACCCCGCAAAAAAAAAGAGAGATTTTGCATCAAGTCAAAATGAATATAAAAGCAATCGAATTAAAGAGCTGGATAAAAAAATTTAAAGAGCTGTATGACTTCTAGACCGATGAATTGTCAAACTAGTTCTATGAGTTGTGTACACTTAAAAAAAATTAAAAAAAAAAACACACATGAAAGTATCACTACCAAACAATAATGTGCGTAAATATTATTTTCACTAAAAAAAGTTTATTTTTGACAACAATATCAAAATATCAAATTGCTATTCAAGTTATAACCACAATTTATTTTAACTAGGTTTAATGTTTGGATGTCGTTTTATTGAATTAAATATTAGCTAAAAATATTTACAAGTAGTCTGGTAATTTAAAAAGAGAGATGTTTTATTCACCGCCTTTAACTTTTAAACCTACTCACGTGCACTCTGGACACAATTTACTTATTTTTATTTATATTTAACTAATATATAATTCGAATATAAAAAAATTATTAGTTTTTTTAAAAATAATTATTATTTATCAATTAACATTTATTTAGTTTTAGTAACTGAATTTTTTATATTAATCTAAAATCATCGTAATCTTTTTCTTGAATTATTAGTTTCAAACACATCCAGAAGTATTTGTTTAGGGATATTTGGTTTTAGGGTTATTACGGTTTGGGTTCAAACTTGACCGATATTAGGATTTGAATTTCGAAACAGTGATTTCGAGACCCAAATACTAATATCGGTGAATTTCGAGACCAAAATTCTAACATCCATATATACGTGAGATCCTAAAACTAAATAACTCTATTTTTTAGTAAGAAAAAGAGAAAAAGCAAAAAAAAAAAAAGATATGTTGTTTTCAAGTTAGATGTAACAAATCATTTCCTTCTCTTATAAAAACATGGGCATGGCCGGTCCTGAGCTCATGGGGGTCCATGACGAACTTTCAAAATAAGGTCCCATACATAATGTAAAAAATATTAAAAAAAATTAAAAAGAAGAAGCTACAACTAAGGATTGAACTTGGGACCTTTAGTACATTGCTTCTTTACTAGCAACTATTATCTCAAGTAGAGAACCCAGTAGCGAGAATTTTCTGTTTTTGTTTTTCCTGCACTGTTGTCACTCCCCAATCCCGATATACGTATTCTTCATGGATTCTGTATACGGCCTCTGTATTTAGCATGTGCATAAATTTTGTTTATTATTTATTATTTATTAATGGTGGCATGTAGCTTTTTAGCATTGTCATTAGTGGATAGAGATTAGGGATTATGGTTCTCTTAAACCAACTCAACCCCTATTTAATATCCTCTTCCTCACTCTCTCTCCTCATTCACTCTTCCATTTATTTCTCCCAACCACCCATAGGCAAGTACAACTTGCTCATAAAGAGGAGATTTTGTGCATTTTGCATTCTTGATTTTTTCTTGATATTATTTGTATATATTATTCTTCTCTTCATTCTCTACAAGTTTAGTTTTTGAAGATTCTGATTTTTATGGCTAGATTTGTGTAGATCTAAGTTCCTAAAATCTAGGATTTCATGGATTTTCATGGTTTTGATCTATCAAATTTGGCTATTTTCGAAAACCAATGGTCCTATGTTGTAGAAAATTTGATTCTACACAATTTTGACTTTTGAAAAGTTAGATTTTGACTTGTTTGGAGGAAGTTATGGCCGAGACAATATTTGAGCATCTCCTAGGTTCGTCTGTGCTGGCTCTGGCAGGGATGATGAACAGTTCCCTGCGGCCGCATGAGCATTTTACAGCCGCATAAGCAATGGCAGCCGCATGAGCATTTCAGCCGCATGGCGCTGGGCAGTCTCAGCCGCATAAGCTTCTCCGGCCGCATAAACCAGTTTGCAGCCGCATGTGTATTTCGCAGCCGCATAAGCTTTCCAACCGCATGAGCTTTCCAGCCGCATAAGCTTTTTCAGCCGCATGAGTCCTTCAGTCGCAGGAGTTTCCTCAGCCGCATACGCTCGCACCTACCAGCCGCATGCGCCCTGACCTTTTTCCAGCCGCATGGCGCTGGACAGTTTTCAGCCGCATAAGCCCGAATTCTTGAGCCGCATAAGCAATGGCAGCCGCATGAGCATTTTAGCCGTATGGCGCTGGACAGTCTCAGTCGCATAAGCTTCTCCGGCCGCATAAACCAGTTTGCAGCCACATGTGTATTTCGCAGCCGCATAAGCTTTCCACCCGCATGAGCTTTCCAACCGCATAAGCTTTTTCAGCCGCATGAGTCCTTCAGCCGCAGGAGTTTCCTCACCCGTATACGCTCGTACCTACCAGCCGCATGCGCCCTGACCTTTTTCCAGCAGCATGGCGCTGGGCAGTTTTCAGCCGCATAAGCCCGAATTCTTGAGCCGCATAAGCATCTCCTTTCCTGGCCGCATAAGGCTCGGTGATTCACTTGCCGCATAGGACTTAGCTCTTTGAGCCGCATGCGGCCTTTCCTTCTGGCCGCATATGCATGATTTATCCCTAGCCGCATGAGCCTCTCTTTTTCTTGCCGCATGGGCTCTAGTCGCGGGTTTATTGTCGCATATGCTTGATTGGTTCCTGAGCCGCATAAGACTCCATTTTACAACCGCATAGGTCTGCTTCCCTAGCCGCATGAGCATTGGCCGCATGAGCCTCAGCCGCCTGTTCCCTTGAGTCTCAGTCCTCATTTCTAATCCGACTACCTATGTGATGGCTGGATGACCCTATGTGTGTACTGAGGTACAATCTATGTGAGCACCGAGGTGCAATCCTAAGCGCTAAGTGTTCCTATGTGATACCTGCCAGTACATTCAAGAGCCCAGCATTTACATAACCAATGGTCGGTGGCAATGACGTGGTATGTGTTGTGTATTGCATTACACCGAGAAGGGGGTACATACGTATGACTCCATGAGCCAGTACGGATTCCTTCTTGGGGTACTCGTACAATGTACGACATCTAGAGGAGCGAACATGTGACCACGACATGTGAGCTCTGAGGATAACCTAGGGATTAATTAGGCAACTAACTTGGTAGATGCATTGGGTGGGAAGAATCCCGAAATCGTGCCATACTGGCCACCCCAGGTTCAGTCCTGACGTGTCGGGTTGGCTGCCACGGATATGGTTTTATTCGCATATAGCGGAAGGCTATATCCGACCTCTACGAGCTATGTGTTATATGTGTTAGCGCGATAGCCCTCTGGGGGACTGGTGCATATTCAATGTGTTATATGTCTTATGGTTTGGCTAGCCCTGCTGGGTTGACACGATTTGAGGATTCCTTTTAATCAGTAACGCGGGGATAACTCCGTCACATGTAGAAAGCCGCAAGATTGAATGGCCGTTTGGAAAACGACTTGACTGTGCTTGAGCCTTTCGTTAGTAGCCGAGGGACATGAACTGTCATGGTGCGTGGCCCAACCCATGTCCTTGTTTGTTTGTTGGGTTGGTCTATCGTGCTAGGACAGGCTGTGGACCGAAGTTACGACCGGAAGCCTATTATTATTTCTATTTTATGCCTGGATTTTATCTCACTCTTTTGTGCTCCCTTGTGGTACTTGCTATTCGGGGCTGACCCCGCTGGTTTTGTTTGGCCAGATCACGTAGCAGAGCCTGAGGATCCGAACTTCTTCCCTGACGTCAATGGTGCATACTAGGAGCATGGCTGGCGGGGGACTCGAGTGGGTTTCTTCTCCACCACTCTAATATCTTTCCTTATGTCCCGGCGTTTAGCCACCATCACCTGTTTAGCCGACAAACCTGGATATTTTGTCATCGCATAATTTTGTAATTAAATCAGACTGCAGCTGAGTACAATTATATAACTTTGACTCTCTGGGCTAGCTAACTTATAAAGCTAGATCCCCATGATCATTTTGATGAAGCGTCGGGGACGCCTTACTGCTTTATCTTATATGTTCATTAATTGGCGTTTTCTTGCTTGAATGATTGAGACATAGATGTTCTGTATGACCATAGGAGACTTGAATGTAGTATACACCCCCCTGTCTTTCGACAGCCACGATCGCCATATGATGTTTGTAAACCTCATATGGAGTAGCTGGCCTAGTTTGTCTTCGTATTTCGGTACTGGGACGTGACAAGGTTTTATTGGTGGCCCATGCAGGTCTCGATTTTCAGACTTGTGGGGTGTAACCATTATAGGAGTCTCAATCAAAACTTGTTCCCTTTGAATCTTTTGCCTCGATTTCTCTTTCCTTGTAGGAGCGTAAAAAGTGCTTTATGGACTAAGTCAAAGAAATTGAGGATTCTATGCAAACAACTCTCTATGTGAGCTATTTTACGCCAGGGCTATTTTATTGAATTTTTACGCCAGGGCTATTTGCATTGAACTTTACGCGAGCTACTTTACGTCAAAGCAATTCATTGAATTTTACGCCTGAAGACAGGCTGTCAGGCCGCATTTAATGCAGAAGATTTGATTTGACAGAATGATTTCTCTGACAGCAAGCAGCACAGAAGTCGAGAAGGTCGAATTTTCACCAAGACCCGATATTCGTCATATGGTGTGCAGAGAAGGCTATTTTACGCTCAATAAAATTACTTCTTTTTACGCACTATAGTTATTCGAGCTTTTATGCTCAAAACTATTGTGGGCGTAAAGTCTATTTGGGCTAATTTTTACGCTCAAGGCTATTTTAGCCACTTTACGTTGAAAAGTTTATTTTGGGCTGTTTTTACGCCAATTTGCCACTTTACGCTTGAGGCATATTTCAGGTCATTTTTACGCCTGATCCTTCCTGACTACTTTTGTCTACGTGGCTATCATGCCACACTTATTGAGAAACGTGTGTACGTGCTCCCTATTTTTGTTGAAATAATGGGACACGTGTCAACGTGTGCAGAGGGTGACTTCCATCGTGGGTGACAGTTACCAGCAAGACAGATTTTGTTGCTTTTCTACTCACAAAGAGTCAAGTCTATAAATAGACTTATTTTTCATCAGGAGAGACATGCGAGAATACATAGAGATCAGAGCCCAGAGACTTTGATGTTCGAGAGCATTTTTTTTCAATTTTTCTTCCAGAGCAGAGTGAAGCAAAGCAGGAAAGCATTCGACCTCGCCATCAGTGCGCAAGTGCGTCGATACCTTTCTGGTGACTTAGTTCTTCCGGCTGTTCATCTTCTAGCAGTACTCTTCATCATCATCGTATGGTCCAAGGAACAAAGTGATCGCCTTCAGATCAGACTTCCATAGCAATCATTTCCAGAAAATTTGTACTTTTCTAGTTTTCTATCAAAAGCCAATTTTTAGGCATTTTGTTAAGTGAAACAAAATGGCGACTCTGCTGGGGACGACCTTCTCCTCTGACGAGAAGGCAATTGCTCAATATGATGATGCGTTGGTCGGATCGACCAAGAAGACTCTGGTTGTGCACTTCGACCAGACTGCCTACGAAGAAATGCTCAGGACTGGGGGTAGTGCTCACTGCTCCAATGTTCAAAAATTGCAGAAGGCGCGAAAAGTCTGGATTCCCAAGTGTAATGACCATTTTTCGTATCACGTATCTCGGTATACGTATACGTATTTAGAACCGTATTGCATGTTTTCTTGTTGGTTCGGCCCAACTTGATTTGGTTCGGCTTGGTTTGCATGGTTCGGTTTATGTGAACCACTCCCACCTACCACCACTTTCATTAAATATCCTACCACTCATTTCTCTCTCTTCATTACTTCTTCTTCTCCACCATTACTTCTTCAACCACCAGAAAGAGAGAGAGAGAGTGGGAGAGCTTAGGCAAGTGCACCTTGCTTCATGGAGGAAGTCCATTTTTATTGTTCCATTGTCTTCCTCATGTGTTTCTAAACCACTTTAGTACTTGTTATTTTTCATTTCCATGGTTAAAATTTGTAGATCTAGCTTTATGGTATCTTTGGTTTCCAGGACTTTTGATCCATCACACTTGCATATTTGCTAAGTTGATGATACCATGATTGCAGCGAAGTTCGTTAGGTCCAATTTGACCTATGGAAATTTTGCATGAGCCGCATGGGCATTGTAGCACTGAGCCGCATGGCCCTTGCACATTTTTTATCTTGGCAGCATGCAAATGTAAAAGACCAGCCGTATAAGCATTCAGGAATGCATTTATTGCATTACTCTAGTAATGAGCCGCATATGGCTTACTTCATGAAGGAGCCGCATAGGCTTTATCATGAATGAAATAAATGCGTTCACACTAATGCATTCTAATGCATTAATAATAAAGCATTTCCAATCAATTAGCAAGTGCTTGGAAAACCGAGCAGTAAGAATAGATGCCTCTCAAGCATCCACGTGCCCCGGGCAATTAATGCCTTAACACCAATGTACTTGCTTGTGCATTGCTTGGGCTACCAATGCATAGCCGCATACAACAAAATTCCAAGCCGCATGCATTCTTTCATGAATGCAATTTTTGGCATGCAAATTTTGCAGAGCCGCATAGCTCCCTAGTGAATGAATGCATGTAGGCTTTTGTATTGTCTTTCCTGGAGAAAGAGCCGCATGCAAACACTTAGAGCATTAATTAATGTTTGACTTTTCTTAGTGTCTTTTGCATTTAAGTCCTTACTTTAGGACTTACTTTAGGACTTAATGACTTTTGCATTTAAGTCCGCTAGCACCTAAAGCCACCAGCCGCATAAGAAATGCTTAAATGCATTTTTGCATTTAAGTCCACAAGAATTAAAGGCACTTTATGGATTAAGGGCACTTTATGCATTTTAACCTATATACAAAGCCCTTTATGCCTTTTTAAGCAATATTTGTCTTTTCCTAATCCACTATTTCTTTACTTTCTGGAGAGAGCCGCATATGACATGTTGTTAATGCACTCAGTGCATTCTTAAATGCATTTGCATTAATATATCCTTTAGTGCATTTCCTAAATATAATTACCTAAAGCATCGTTACCACAAGGCCAGCCGCATATGGCTCCCACCAGCCGCATGCATATTAATGCAATCTTTTAATATATGCAAGAACACATTAAAATATATTAATATATTATTTATTATTATTTAGTGTATATTGATATAATGTATATTAATATATACTTTGTATATTAACATATATTAATATAATGTATTTAATGCATTAATACATTATATTAATTACATTGTCTGCTAGCATGCACGTATATAGATTTTGTTCAAGCCGCATATGACCAAGTGGCTGCGGGCCGCATAGAAATTTTTGAGCCGTATGAGTCCCCCACAGTCCTGTACTTGTGCTAAACTAATTATTTCTCGGACACGATGGTGACCCGTAGTGGTGCACTTTTGATATGACATGATAGTGGTCCGACGCGGCGCATTCCTAACAGTGAACATGACATGACAAATTGAATGGTCTGGACACCGTGGATGACTGTGTTTGTACAATTGAACCGGTAATGTTTGCATCATGTCTAGGACAGGGATCCCTGAGTACCACGGTAAGGGATACCCACTGTAAATGGCTAAGGCTAATAACTAGAATAATTCAGTAGCCATGAGAGATGTTCTCCAGCTACAGGCGATCCCGTTATCCCGGCCACCATTGTGGGACTTGCAGTCTGCCGTCGAGTAGGGCACAAGTCCAAATTCTCTAATGTATGGAAAAGAACAATGTACTGCCTAATGAACCCAAGTCGCCTGGATAACCTGGATTAGCTGCAGGGCTTGTGGCTGGAGGAACATCTCACTGCATGTTGCGATAATCCTAGCTAGCTAATGTAGAAAGCCGTAGTCATTGACTGGCCGGAGGTAATTGTATGGTTTTCAGTGCTCGATTATTGCAGGCTTGATCGCATGATTGTCACTCTTAACAATAAGGATCAGAGGCTAAGTTCGGTTCAGACGAAGGGTTACAACCCCGGTCCTTGTTTGGTTTAAGGGTTGTAACCTGGCTCCCGGAACAGTTCTAAGTCCTCTCTTCGTTTATTATATTATTGCACCCCACGTCATGCTTGTAATGATTTACCTTACCAACAAGATTGGAGTCGGAGTTCTATTCAAGTGAAGGGTTACAACCCCGGTCCTTGTTTGGTTTAAGGGTTGTGACCTGGCTACTTGAATGGTTCCCTCGTACTCCATTATGGCTGTTGTTGTCTCTTTACTTTCAATTCTTTTAACTGCTTTATATATTTCTAATATGCTGATTTTAGTTCTTAAGTGAAGCCTCCTTTGTGGCACTTGCTCTTTCTGGGATCTGACCCAGCTGGTTTTGTGTGGCCAGATTTCGGAGCTATCTCAGAGGATCTACCGGCCTTTCAGCCCGATGGTGACCATCAGGCATGACCAGGGCAACGAGTGGGTTTATTTTTGCTCTCCCACTCTATTGTAAAAATTATATTTTGAGGCGTTTAGCCGGCGAGCACCTGTTAGCTCGTATTGTATACCCTATTATTGTCTGCCTACGGGCTGTAGCATGATTGACAAATCCTAGGGTTGATCATGTATAACTAAACTCTTGCTAGTCCTCACATTTTGTAACGACTAGCTTCATGATCAGCTGGATATGTAATATTTGGGACGCCTTACTATTGTATATTTGGTGATCTTACATCTTGTAACTTTACTTGCTTGCTTGAGATTGAGACAATCAGGCTTGTTATTGACCATAGAAGTCTGTTGGATTTGTAGTTAAACCCTCATGTATCTAGACAGCCGTGACCGTATAGTGGGATGGATTTTATTTCATTATACGTAGCTGGCTATGTATGCCCCCGCTCTCCAGTATTCTGGTTCTGGGGCGTTACATGGTTTAAGTGGTGGCCCATGCAGGTCTTCTAAATCAAGATATGTGAGGGTTACCGAATAGATATCTCAATCAGCACTCGCCTTTGATCTCTGCCCGACTTTTCTAATCCCTGAGATTCTCGACCTGAACACATGCTTGTATTGTTGATCTGTCTTGGTCCTTCCTTATTGTTCCCTATGTCGTCTTCTTCAACGGCATTGTTCCTGGACCTGCCGATCAGCAAGGCGAAGCGCATCCTGTGGACCAACAGCAACAAGAAGACCAGGCCCAGCACTCGGGAGCAGCCTCCAGGGCCATGCCTTCCAGAGATCCAGAACCCCCGGTGCAGTCAGCCCAGCCCGCGAGGCAGGATGATGGAGCCTTAGTTGGGCTTATCAAGGAGTTGCTTGTATCGCAGGATCGTCGAGGTGATGCCTTGCATCAGGCAGTAGCAGATGCTCTGGGCAGAGGTGGACATCATGGGAACAGTGCAGCGAACAGTTTCAAGCGCCTGAACCCTCCATTCTTCGATGACAGTGAAGATGCTATCGCTGCTGATGCGTGGCTTCAGGACACGGAGGTGATATTGGAAGCAGCGAAGACCTCGAAAGATGAGAAGGTGGCCGTGGTGCGCCTGCAGTTATTAGATCTAGCCCGCAGCTGGTGGGCGGCTCAGGCCGTTGGATTGGTGGCGCCCATTGCCTGGACAGTATTCCGTGAGCGGTTCCGGACCAAGTACTTCGATGCGGTGGCTCGGTACGATCTTCAGACCAAGTTCACCAATTTGAAGCAGATGGACAGGACGGTCGATGGGTATGCGGCCGAGTTTTCCAGGCTTAGTCGGTTTGCTTCCACCTTGGTGGCGACCGAGTTCGATAGAGCCCAGGGATTTCAGCAGGGACTCCACCTAGAGATTTTGCTGGCGGTAGAGCAGTTCGAGCATCAGACTTTTGATGCGGTATTGAGGGCAGCTAGGAGGCATGAGTATACCTCCCAGAGGATTGTGGACAGGACCGGAGGTTGAAAGCGATCTCACGGCCAGATGAATCAGTCGTCAGCCCCAGCCCCGGCAGCCAGGGCTTTGACCATTGGAGCTCTGAGAAGGGCAGCTTCAGTTACGTCGGTTCAGCATTCAACCCCGACGCACCCTCAGCAGCAGAAGCAGTCTTCCCCCATGGGCTGCTCTTATTGTAGGAAGCCTGGACACGTTATCTCAGAGTGTCGCAAGGCTCGAGGATTGTGTTTGCTTTGTGGAGCGCCAGACCATACGGTAGGGTCCTGTCCGTTCAGGACTGACTCATCACCCGCCAGGACCAGTTCATCAGTAAGGGGACCAGCCCCAGTACCAGTCCAGCAGCTGCAGTTTCCATCCCCAAGGCCATTGCCGACGCAGACCCAGGCTTTTTATCAGCAAAGGCCTCAGCAGTTTGCCCAGGCGCAAGCCCAGAATAGGCAACGAGGATTCCAGCAGGGAGGGCCGGCACCCAGAGGACTTGGTCAAGTGTTGGCTTTGACCATGGAAGAAGAAGGAGTGGCACCAGGTGAGGTAGTGGCAGGTACTATTCTCGTCAACACATTTCCCGCTTCAGTGTTATTTGATTCTGGTGCATCGCATTCATTTATGTCCGCACGATTTGCGACACGGATAAGACTGGAGCCCGAGTCACTATCAGTGAGGCTCAATATACTTACTGGTAATGGCCTTGTGGGAGTAGATAGAGTGTTTTCCTCGTGTCGAATCGTGGTTAGCGGTAGAGAGTTTCCCGCTAGGCTGATAGAATTCCCGATGGCCGATTATGATGTATTCTTAGGGATGGATTGGTTGAGAGACCAGTATGCTAGGATAGACTGCCATATTGGCAGGGTTATTTTTAGCATTTCAGGCGAGCCAAAGTTTTTCTTTTCTCGAGGCGAAGTGGAACCTTCTCCCCGAGTATTGCGGATGGCCGTAGCAGCAGTACAGTTACCCCGGATAGTCGAGGAATTTCCAGATGTTTTCCCGGAAGAGCTTCCAGGGATGCCGCCAAAACGGAAGATCGAGTTCACTATCGACTTGATTCCCGGGACAGCACCAGTGTCCGAGAGAGTCTACAGGATAGCGCCGTCAGAATTGGAGGTATTGTATAAGATGATTGACGAACTCAGAACCAAGGGATTCATTCGTGCTAGTGGATCGCCTTGGGGAGCCCCGATGCTTCTTGTGAAAAAGAAGGATGGTACGTCCAGATTATGTGTTGACTATCGTACCTTGAACTCAGTGACAATCAAGAACAGATATCCTCTCCCAAGGATAGATGACTTGTTTGATCAACTCAAAGGAGCGACAGTATTCTCGAAGATTGATTTGCGGTCAGGATACTACCAGATTAGAGTCAGAGAGCAGGACATCCCGAAGACGGCCTTCCGATCTAGATATGGGCATTGGGAGTTCCTTGTTATGCCCTTTGGAGCGACCAATACGCCGGCAGTATTCATGGACCTCATGAATCGTATCTTCATGCCTTATTTGGATCAGTTCGTAATCGTGTTCATAGACGATATCCTGGTCTACAGTAAGGATGAAGCGGAGCATGAGCAGCATCTTAGAGTTGTCCTCCAGATTCTTCGAGAACACCAGTTGTATGCCAAGTTTAGTAAATGTGAGTTTTGGCTCAATCGTATTTCATACTTGGGTCATATCATCACCAAGGGTGGAGTGGAAGTGGATGCCCAGAAGATAGTGGCTATCGAAACCTGGCCAGTGCCCCGCACAGTTGCAGAAGTTCGTAGTTTTCTTGGATTGGTCGGCTATTACCGGAGATTTGTTTCGGACTTTGCTCGAATTTCAGCACCACTGACGCAGTTGACCCGCAAGGATGTACAGTTTGCTTGGACAGCAGAATGTCAGGAATCTTTTAAGAAGCTGAAGCGAGGCTTGATGACGGCACCCGTTCTCACACTTCCAGATGGGACCGGAGGATTTTCAGTGTACTGTGACGCTTTAGGCAAGGGTTTAGGATGTGTTTTGATGCAACATGGGAAGGTAATAGCTTATACGTCACGTCAACTTCGTGATCATGAGAGGAATTACCCAACCCATGACTTGGAGCTGGCAGCTGTAGTGTTTGCACTTAAGTTGTGGAGACACTACTTGTATGGAGATAGGGTGGAGATATTCACCGACCACAAGAGTCTGAAGTATGTTTTCACCCAGAAGGACCTTAATATGCGTCAGAGAAGATGGCTAGAGCTACTTGTGGATTATGATGTCAACCTGCAGTATCACCCTGGGAAGGCCAACGTTGTTGTAGATGCATTAAGCAGAAGAGCCGGAGTTTACCTTCTGACAGCGCAACCAGAGTTGTTAGCAGATCTTCAGAAGATGGGTATAGAAGTTGTCCTTCCTACCAATGTGGTATTGATGGGCAGCATGCAAGTGCAGTCTAGTATAGTTGAGAGGATCAAGATAGCTCAGTCCTTCGATTCTAAGCTTCAGCGGCTTAGAGCAGAATGTGAAGCGGGTCGACGACCAAAATTATGTATTCATGAAGACGGTACACTGCGACATGGTAAGCGTCTTTGTGTACCCAGTGGAGATATCAGACAGGAGGTGATGGCGGAAGCCCACAGTTCTCAGTATTCAATTCATCCCGGTAGCACGAAGATGTACCGTGATATCCGTCAGCACTTTTGGTGGAATGGCATGAAGAGGGAGATAGCTCGGTTTGTCTCTCTGTGTTTGGTTTGCCAACAAGTCAAGGCTGAACACCAGAGGCCAGCTGGACTTCTCCAGCCCTTGCCAATTCCAGAATGGAAGTGGGAACATATAACTATGGATTTTGTGACTGGATTACCTAGATCCCCAGCAGGTAGAGATGCTATTTGGGTTATAGTTGACAGGCTCACAAAGGTGGCTCACTTTCTCCCGTTCAGAGTGGGCCAGTCGACAGTACAGCTAGCAGAGATGTACCTCCGGCAGATTATCAGATTCCACGGTGTACCAGTCAGTATCACCTCGGACCGGGATTCAAGATTCACGTCACACTTTTGGCGTAGCTTGCAAGAGAGTTTGGGAACTCGCCTCCAGTTCAGCTCAGCTTATCACCCGCAGACAGATGGTCAGTCGGAGCGTACAATCCAGACTCTGGAGGATATGTTGAGATCTTGCACACTCGACTTCAGTGGTTCGTGGGAAGATCACCTGCACCTGGTGGAGTTCTCGTACAATAACAGTTTCCAAGCCAGTATCCAGATGGCTCCGTTCGAGGCACTGTATGGAAGGAAGTGCAGATCCCCAATAGCATGGGATGATGTAGGAGAAAGGCAGATGCTTGGTCCAGAGATGATCGCTCAGACGGTTGAAGTGGTCAGGAGAGTTAGAGATCATCTTCGCGTTGCACAAGATCGTCAGCGCCATTGGGCCGATTCTCATCGGCGTCCCCTTGAATTTTCGGTCGACGACCATGTATTCCTGAGGATCTCGCCTAACCGTGGCATCATTCATTTCGGCGTACGGGGAAAGCTTAGTCTTAGGTATATAGTGTCACGCCCCGCTCCCGTAGGAGCGATCGTCCTCGCTAAGGCGTGATGCCGCACGGGCCTAGGTTGCGCCCGTGCAAGGCCAAGTCCAGAAATGGCCGATTTGAGCTAGGCCACAGAGTCGCACAGAGTGTCCCGATTGCAGCGGAAAGTAATAAACACAAGTAGAAGTGAATTCGAACTCTTTATTAATCTTCAAGAAGGTTACAAGCGGCGCTAGGCCGATATTACAAATCGCTCGAGCTCTCTCTCTGAAACATAAAAGGCGTGCCAAGTGGCTTACAAGATGGAATGATACATGGCGATGTTCCGATACATTATGTCCTGTATAGGGTGCTTCAGCTTCTGCAACGCTCCAAGGCTCAAGAGCTAGCTCCGCGCCTTAGCACGTACGAGGAAAGCTCCGCACCCGCCGACGTCTCCTGCTTCCTGCAAGCAGACTGAGGGGTTATCAGTACATTGTTATGCACTGGTGGGGAGGCTAGCTCGCCCATAATGCTATCATTACCAAACACGTTGCATTTACTTTCATGCACCGACTATCATTCATTGTCTTTCTAATCTTGCCTTAGGGTCAATTTCATGGCACATATCATGACCTATCTCGTATTGCTGATTTCAAGTGTCGCATGGAAAATGCATGCACGACTTATCCATACTTACCGTCCGGCCTTCCCTGTCAAAGGTAAACCAAGTTAGTCAACATTAACATGAAGTAACATGACGTGATTTATGTAAACATTCAATGTTACGGGCGTGTCCATGTCTCGGGTTCTAGCACGTTGTAGGCATGTTCATAGTGTTACGTTTCGAGCATGTTCAGGAGGCACATTTCCAGCATGTTCAGGGTGTTATATTTCAAGCATGTTCAGGCATGTTATATTTCGAGCATGTTCATGTTCAGGACGTTACTTTTCAAGCATGTTCAAGAGTGTTATATTTTGGGCATGTTCAGGAGTGTTATAATTCGAGCATGTTCAGGAGACACTTCATTTAGTTAACTTAGACTACTTGTTTCAATGCAAAAACTTGTACGTAGATTGCCACCAGCATAGTCCACTTAATCTACATGCACGGGTCGCTGGCTTTACAAGCCATTTTGGACATATCACGTGGGCATTCTCACCTATCGAAGCGTGATGGCTGGTACACCTTGATAGTTTCTTGAAATGCCTGGCCTTACGTCTCTTTGAGCGGCCGAGCCCCCACTCAAAGCAGCCCGTAAGCCCCATGTCTGATTCCGCCTAGGCCGGCCACGGTATTCCCTCCCATCGCCCGTGCCGCAGAATCCTTCCTCAAGACGGCCACGGTATTCCCCCCATCGCCCGTGCCGTTTATCCACGACCATTTCGTATTTTACTTGTCTTTTACTTAGCGGCTATCTTCGAGCCGTAGGCTAACCCTTAGCCATAATGCGTTAACGATCAGGTTGGCGTCCGTACAGCGCGGGTAGCGAGCCCCGTTGCACGTGCCCGTCACACCTGTCGCTAGCATCTTCCATGTCTTATCTTTCATGTATTCTTTCTTTTATTTCTTTCTTTCGCTTGTTCGTTCGTTCATTCATGTTTTACGTATTTATTCATTCGTTCATTCATTCGTTGATTCATTCATTTCACGCATTACGCGACTCCCAGTACGGGAGTCGCCTTGGCGACCCATCGGTCCCATAGCCTTTCAATGTTGCTATACTATACTCGGAACGACTATGTTGATAGTCTTTCCATTTCATTGTTGTAATCCATTCATTGTTTCATTGTTGAACGCATACGGGACTTGAAAGTAAGCTTGTGCCGTAGCACGAGCGTAGAGCGCGGTTCGAGAGTTTCTATATTTTCCATGTTCCTTTCCATATTCTATACAAGCATACAAGTTGGGATTAATCCCTTAGCTAGGTGCGTTGAGTCATTTATTAGCATGCAAGAGGTTATCGCCTAGCGATTCTCGTGATAGTGTCCGTATTGTTATGTGTCTAAGTCTGGCTTCATCTTGACGGGCTAATGCAAGCATTGCATCGATTCGTATCGATACTTCATCGGGTCGAAGCAACTCTTCGGGTCGACGGCTCATTTGAGTCGTTGCACTTGCCGTTTGGATCGGCGTTCCGCTAGGGCGGAGCGGGTCGTTACATAATACACCACTCAAAATAAGTCTCGTCCTCGAGACTTCTTGAGTGCAGGTCATCCTATCATTCCTTAACTCGTGTCGTCGTGTTTCTTAGACAATTTCTTCGAACGGCTCTATCATTCGATGGAATCGAACCATACTTGATATCTTTCTAAGTTCCGTGTCGCACGCGTTTGGTCGATTTTATTGAATAGACTTTCATTTATTTTATAGTTGATTGTACTTATTCAATTCAAGTGTTTCTTCGTCTTGGTTGCTATTTTTCTGTGTCATGGGATGGAAATATTCGCACGAGGCACATTGTAACTCATCAAATACGAGGGTCGAAGGCTGAGGCAAACTCACTTTCGTTTATCTCGGTCATCGAGATGACCCGATTCGCTTCTCAAGCGTTCGTGTCCACGAAATCAGTATGATTTCTACTTTGCGGGGTCGACCAAGTCTATTTAATTTTCGTCCGATTCAAGACTAAGTATTGCACTATCCTCGAGTATATCTTCCTACAATGGTCCAATTCGTTATACCAACTTTTATTTGCACGATATCGATTCCATATCATTCACTTGTTTAGGGCCAATCTCGTTGTCGTTCACACACACTCCGCTTACACGTTTTTTTTGATTCCGAGCCACACTCGTACTAGTATCGATCCTTTACTTAACGCAATTTCCAGATCTTCGACACTCTCCCATTCCTCAAGTCTTGTTTGAACTCAATGTATCACTTGGCTGGATCGTGCACGCATTCCAAGCGTCCCCAAAATACATGCATTCAGCCAAGCCGCATGATCTAGGAATTTTGTCATTCTCACTCGAGTCGCATCGTGCACATACTCAAGCGTCCCTGAATATATGCATGTCAGCCAAATCTCGTGAGGGGTATTCCTATATTCGTGATTCACACTACCCATCCATGCCAATCCTCAAGATCAATCATTCGATTGATAACTCATGAAACAGGGCGTCTCGCCTACCTGCTAGGCCATCTTTTCGAGGCTAAGTCAATGTCAGGATTGGAATCATAGTTCCCCAACAATAATGCCAATACTGACCCCAATCCTAGGGTCAAACCAAAGTCGATAGTACGAGATTTTCTACCCAAGCTCGCGTCACTCAGATTTCTAAACATCGAGCACGATCACCTATTCGCATCAATGTATTCGTCGCACACCGCAACGAATTCAAATCCATTCAAATCACTAAATTGACATACTTCACAGATCCATTCTAACCAATTCACGTATTCGATCACGAGTTCATCTAACTTGACAATATGTTGCGCCCCAATCTCACGCGAGTCCGATTATCTACGGTGGTTCATGAATCACCATGCAACGCTCCCGTGGAATAATCATTCTCATCGGGGCGTAACTCTTGTTTGGGTCTAGACTAATTCATTCTCGATACGCAGATTGGACCTACTCAATCCTCAAGCTTAATTATCAAGCACACCGAATCATTCTCAAGTCACCTTCGTATCAAACCACAAGTCGAGGCACACAAATTGCCACACCATGCTTGTTCAATCACCCCCGCTGTATGAATCACCATACCAGCGCTCACGCGGAGTGATCGCCCTATTCGACGCGACGCATGTGCGAGGCTGGAGTTGCGCTCGCATAAGATAAGCATGTCGACGTTGGGGTTATCGTCGAAGTAAATCCAAGTATTTTCATTTTCATTCGAGCCAAGATCGATAGTCCATTCGTCATTTGTTCAACTAGAAAATCTACGAGCCACGTCTATATTTTCCTCGACACGTTTCAACATCCCAAGTATAGCTTCCAACGGAACAATGACATTTGCACGATCGTCATTTGCCGAGTCAGAGTACCCCCGAGTTATCGCATATCGATCTTTGATACGCCTCAATACCATCGACGATATGCGTAACCTGACGATCTTCCTTTGCAACAGATTTCGAGTCGTGCGTTGATGCTGTTGTCCGAGTTGGATAATCCACCATTTCCTCGATATTCAAGATCAAGTTCGATTGCTATTCCTCAAGCTCGTTTCAAGTTCGTTGTTCAAAACTCAAGTCACATTTCATTTGAATCAATCCCAAATCGTACGCGCGATCCTCTAAGTTTCCTCGATCAAGACCATTCACTTTCATTCATCGTTCTGAATCATTTTCTAACATGCGTTGCCTATTCACAAGTTGTCTGAACGATATCTCGTTCGGGACATTCGAAGTCACGATCAACTAAATGTGACACGTTCTGAGGCTTTTGTGCGATCGCATCGCCTCGCCGACATACCCGTTCTATCCGTTTATCTTGTAGTCTCGCTCGAACAATTTCTATAACGTCCATACACCACTCAGGGTTCGAGCCACTCGACTAGTCGTCGTCACTCATTCTTATTCTTCTTCCAAACCTATCACATACACCATACGAATTCAAGCCATATGATCTAGTCCTCAATCACGTTCGCGTCATGCGCTAAGATATCCTTCAGATTCGTTCGACGAATCTCTAGCATAATCGCTCACGTCGCCTCGACGTACTAAGTCGTTCAGGCTAATCCTCAAAATCCAAGCCAATCTTTCGTGCACGCCTAAGCGTTAACTCGATAGCATTTCTATCGATAGACACTCAAAGTGTATTTTCGCTCTCGATCGAGCGATACTTGATATCGCTCGCAACCCGATTGCACCCAAAAATTGAGGTGCGCGACACGCGGACTAAGTTGTGCCGCATAACCATCTCGTGCGGACTATATTTGAGTTTGCACGCTCACTTGCTAGGTTGACGCAAGACTAGTCAGGCACGCACGCGACATGTTAACTTAGCATATGTTCTCTATCGAGTCAAGTTTAACATCGTTCGACATTGTTAGCGTAAAGTTATTCAAGCGAGCCTTGTGTTTGCTAACTTCTAGCATTTTAGTTTTCCTTCGACTCAAGTCTGTCGTGGTTTGGCACAAAGGCCTTCGCCTATCGATCCCGTTCAACCGAGTACTTGTACGAGCTTTTGAAAGTGTTAGACTTATTGTATGGAACATCCCAAGGCACAACGAGAGAGAGCGTACACTTCTTTTGTTTCCAACCGAGCTTTCAAAACTGAGAAAATCGAATAAAGTCTAAGGACGTAAAGTCGTGCTCTGATACCAATATGTCACGCCCCGCTCCCGTAGGAGCGATCGTCCTCGCTAAGGCATGATGCCGCACGGGCCTAGGTTGCGCCCGTGCAAGGCCAAGTCCAGAAACGGCCGATTTGAGCTAGGCCACAGAGTCGCACAGAGTGTCCCCATTGCAGCGGAAAGTAATAAACACAAGTAGAAGCGAATTCGAACTCTTTATTAATCTTCAAGAAGGTTACAAGCGGCGCTAGGCCGATATTACAAATCGCTCGAGCTCTCTCTCTGAAACATAAAAGGCGTGCCAAGTGGCCTACAAGATGGAATGATACATGGCGATATTCCGATACATTATGTCCTGTATAGGGTGCTTCAGCTTCTGCAACGCTCCAAGGCTCAAGAGCTAGCTCCGCGCCTTAGCACGTACGAGGAAAGCTCCGCACCCGCCGACGTCTCCTGCTTCCTGCAAGCAGACTGAGGGGTTATCAGTACATTGTTATGCACTGGTGGGAAGGCTAGCTCGCCCACAATGCTATCATTACCAAACACGTTGCATTTACTTTCGTGCACCGACTATCATTCATTGTCTTTCTAATCTTGCCTTAGGGTCAATTTCATGGCACATATCATGACCTATCTCGTGTTGCAGATTTCAAATGTCGCATGGAAAATGCATGCACGACTTACCCATACTTACCGTCCGGCATTCCCTGTCCAAGGTAAACCAAGTTAGTCAACATTAACATGAAGTAACATGACGTGATTTATGTAAACATTCAATGTTACGGGCGTGTCCATGTCTCGGGTTCTAGCACGTCGTAGGCATGTTCATAGTATTACGTTTCGAGCATGTTCAGGAGGCACATTTCCAGCATGTTCAGGGTGTTATATTTCAAGCATGTTCAGGCATGTTACATTTCGAGCATGTTCATGTTCAGGACGTTACTTTTCAAGCATGTTCAAGAGTGTTATATTTCGGGCATGTTCAGGAGTGTTATAATTCGAGCATGTTCAGGAGACACTTCATTTAGTTAACTTAGACAACTTGTTTCAATGCAAGAACTTGCACGTGGATTGCCACCAGCATAGTCCACTTAATCTACATGCATGGGTCGCTGGCTTTACAAGCCATTTTGGACATATCACGTGGGCATTCTCACCTATCGAAGCGTGATGGCTGGTACACCTTGATAGTTTCTTGAAATGCCTGGCCTTACGTCTCTTTGAGCGGCCGAGCCCCCACTCAAAGCAGCCCGTAAGCCCCATGTCTGATTCCGCCTAGGCCGGCCACGGTATTCCCCCCCATCGCCCGTGCCGTTTGTCCACGACCATTTCGTATTTTACTTGTCTTTTACTTAGCGGCTATCTTCGAGCCGTAGGCTAACCCTTAGCCATAATGCGTTAACGACCAGGTTGGCGTCCGTACAGCGCGGGTAGCGAGCCCCGTTGCACGTGCCCGTCACACCTGTCGCTAGCGTCTTCCATGTCTTATCTTTCATGTATTCTTTCTTTTATTTCTTTCTTTCGTTTGTTCGTTCGTTCATTCATGTTTTACGTATTTATTCATTCGTTCATTCATTCGTTGATTCATTCATTTCACGCATTACGCGACTCCCAGTGCGGGAGTCGCCTTGGCGACCCATCGGTCCCATAGCCTTTCAATGTTGCTATACTATACTCGGAACGACTATGTTGATAGTCTTCCCATTTCATTGTTGTAATCCATTCATTGTTTCATTGTTGAACGCATACGGGACTTGAACGTAAGCTTGTGTCGTAGCACGAGCGTAGAGCGCGGTGCGAGAGTTTCTATATTTTCCATGTTCCTTTCCATATTCTATACAAGCATACAAGTTGGGATTAATCCCTTAGCTAGGTGCGTTGAGTCATTTATTAGCATGCAAGAGGTTATCGCCTAGCGATTCTCGTGATAGTGTCCGTATTGTTATGTGTCTAAGTCTGGCTTCATCTTGACGGGCCAATACAAGCATTGCATCGATTCGTATCGATACTTCATCGGGTCGAAGCAACTCTTCGGGTCGACGGCTCATTTGAGTCGTTGTACTTGCCGTTTGGATCGGCGTTCCGCTAGGGCGGAGCGGTCATT
This sequence comes from Iris pallida, assembly GCA_029216955.1. Taxonomy (NCBI): domain Eukaryota; kingdom Viridiplantae; phylum Streptophyta; class Magnoliopsida; order Asparagales; family Iridaceae; genus Iris; species Iris pallida. Next base: position 5,938,051 of record JANAVB010040218.1, on the reverse strand, counting down.
ACATATAGGGCCGTTCGACATTCTAGAGCGAGTAGGAGACGTGTCCTATCGTCTCGCTCTTCCGCCGTCTCTGAGTGAGGTACATGACGTGTTCCACGTATCTCAGCTACGACGGTATATCCCGGACCCGAGTCACATCCTGGATCATTCGGAATTGGTTGTTGGTACCAACCTTTCGTATGAGGAGAGGCCCGTATCCATATTGGACCAAAGAGAGAAGATACTCAAGAACAAGACTATCAAGTTAGTCCGTGTTGCTTGGGGTCATCACTCTTTGGAAGAGTCAACGTGGGAGCGTGAGGATGATATCCGATCGCGATATCCCGACCTATTTGACTCGTGAGGTATAATATCCTTCTTATGTCTCATGTTTTCGATTCCTTGCTTGCATGAATAATTATTTGATCGTTTAACTAGTATAGCTTGCCTGTGAGTAGTATAGCTTGTCCTTGCATCTCTAGCCACTTGATTAAATTCCGAGGATGGAATTCTTTTAAGGTGGGTAGAGTTGTAATGACCATTTTTTGTATCACGTATCTCGGTATACGTGTATGCATTTAGACCCGTATTGTATGTTTCCTTGTTGGTTCGGCCCAACTTGATTTGGTTCGGCTTGGTTGGCATGGTTCGGTTTATGTGAACCACTCCCACCTACCACCACTTTCAATAAATATCCCACCACTCATTTCTCTCTCTTCATTACTTCTTCTTCTCCACCATTACTTCTTCAACCACCAGAGAGAGAGAGAGAGTGGGAGAGCTTAGGCAAGTGCACCTTGCTTCATGGAGGAAGTCCATTTTTATTGTTCCATTGTCTTCCTCATGTGTTTCTAAACCACTTTAGTACTTGTTATTTTTCATTTTCATGGTTAAATTTTGTAGATCTAGCTTTGTGGTATCTTTGGTTTCCAGGACTTTTGATCCATCACACTTGCATATTTGCTAAGTTGATGATACCATGATTGCAGCGAAGTTCGTTAGGTCCAATTTGACCTATGGAAATTTTGCATGAGCCGCAAGGGCATTGTAGCACTGAGCCGCATGGCCTTTGCACATTTTTTTATCTTGGCAGCATGCAAATGTAAAAGACCAGCCGCATAAGCATTCAGGAATGCATTTATTGCATTACTCTAGTAATGAGCCGCATATGGCTTACTTCATGAAGGAGCCGCATAGGCTTTATCATGAATGAAATAAATGTGTTCACACTAATGCATTCTAATGCATTAATAATAAAGCATTTCCAATCAATTAGCAAGTGCTTGGAAAACCGAGCAGTAAGAATAGATGCCTCTCAAGCATCCACGTGCCCCGGGCAATTAATGCCTTAACACCAATGTACTTGCTTGTGCATTGCTTGGGCTACCAATGCATAGCCGCATACAACAAAATTCCAAGCCGCATGCATTCTTTCCTGAATGCAATTTTTGGCATGCAAATTTTGCAGAGCCGCATAGCTCCCAAGTGAATGAATGCATGTAGGCTTTTGTATTGTCTTTCCTGGAGAAAGAGCCGCATGCAAACACTTAGAGCATTAATTAATGTTTGACTTTTCTTAGTGTCTTTTGCATTTAAGTCCTTACTTTAGGACTTACTTTAGGACTTAATGACTTTTGCATTTAAGTCCACTAGCACCTAAAGCCACCAGCCGCATAAGAAATGCTTAAATGCATTTTTGCATTTAAGTCCACAAGAATTAAAGGCACTTTATGGATTAAGGGCACTTTATGCATTTTAACCTATATACAAAGCCCTTTATGCCTTTTTAAGCAATATTTGTCTTTTCCTAATCCACTATTTCTTTACTTTCTGGAGAGAGCCGCATATGACATGTTGTTAATGCACTCAGTGCATTCTTAAATGCATTTGCATTAATATATCCTTTAGTGCATTTCCTAAATATAATTACCTAAAGCATCGTTACCACAAGGCCAGGCATATATGGCTTCCACCAGCCGCATGCATATTAATGCAATCATTTAATATATGCAAGAACACATTAAAATATATTAATATATTATTTATTATTATTTAGTGTATATTGATATAATGTATATTAATATATACTTTGTATATTAATATATATTAATATAATGTATTTAATGCATTAATACATTATATTAATTACATTGTCTGCTAGCATGCACGTATATAGATTTTGTTCAAGCCGCATATGACCAAGTGGCTGCGGGCCGCATGGAAATTTTTGAGCCGTATGAGTCCCCCACAGTCCTGTACTTGTGCTAAACTAATTATTTCTCGGACACGATGGTGACCCGTAGTGGTGCACTTTTGACATGACATGATAGTGGTCCGACGCGGCGCATTCCTAACAGTGAACATGACATGACAAATTGAATGGTCTGGACATCGTGGATGACTGTGTTTGTACAATTGAACCGGTAATGTTTACATCATGTCTAGGACAGGGATCCCTGAGTACCACGGTAAGGGATATCCACTGTAAATGGCTAAGGCTAATAACTAAAATAATTCAGTAGCCATGAGAGATGTTCTCCAGCTACAGGCGATCCCGTTATCCCGGCCACTATTGTGGGACTTGCAGTCTGCCGACGAGTAGGGCACAAGTCCAAATTCTCTAATGTATGGAAAAGAACAATGTACTGCCTAATGAACCCAAGTCGCCTGGATAACCTGGATTAGCTGCAGGGCTTGTGGCTGGAGGAACATCTCACTGCATGTTGCGATAATCCTAGCTAGCTAATGTAGAAAGCCGTAGTCATTGACTGGCCGGAGGTAATTGTATGGTTTTCAGTGCTCGATTATTGCAGGCTTGATCGCATGATTGTCACTCTTAATAATAAGGATCAGAGGCTAAGTTCGGTTCAGGCGAAGGGTTACAACCCCGGTCCTTGTTTGGTTTAAGGGTTGTAACCTGGCTCCCGGAACAGTTCTAAGTCCTCTCTTCGTTTATTGTATTATTGCACCCCACGTCATGCTTGTAATAATTTACCTTACCAACAAGATTGGAGTCGGAGTTCTATTCAAGTGAAGGGTTACAACCCCGGTCCTTGTTTGGTTTAAGGGTTGTGACCTGGCTACTTGAATGGTTCCCTCGTACTCCATTATGGTTGTTGTTGTCTCTTTACTTTCAATTCTTTTAACTGCTTTATATATTTCTAATATGCTGGTTTTAGTTCTTAAGTGAAGCCTCCTTTGTGGCACTTGCTCTTTCTGGGATCTGACCCAGCTGATTTTGTGTGGCCAGATTTCGGAGCTATCTCAGAGGATCTACCGGCCTTTCAGCCCGATGGTGACCATCAGGCATGACCAGGGCAACGAGTGGGTTTATTTTTGCTCTCCCACTCTATTGTAAAAATTACATTTTGAGGCGTTTAGCCGGCGAGCACCTGTTAGCTCATATTGCATACCCTATTATTGTCTGCCTATGGGCTGTAGCATGATTGACAAATCCTAGGGTTGATCATGTATAACTAAACTCTTGCTAGTCCTCACATTTTGTAACGACTAGCTTCATGATCAGCTGGATATGTAATGTTTGGAATGCCTTGCTATTGTATATTTGGTGATCTTACATCTTGTAACTTTACTTGCTTGCTTGAGATTGAGACAATCAGGCTTGTTATTGACCATAGAAGTCTGTTGGATTTGTAGTTAAACCCTCATGTATCTAGACAGCCGTGACCGTATAGTGGGATAGATTTCATTTCATTATACGTAGCTGGCTATGTATGCCCCCGCTCTCCAGTATTCTGGTTCTGGGGCGTTACACCAAGTTCAATCCATCCTCGAATCTCCCTGTTGTCTCTGAAGGCAAAGGCATCCTTCCTACTCCTGTTGTGGAGACTCCCATCGGTGATGAGGCAGTCTCTAGTTCAGTGATGCGTCGCGGGCGTAAAAACCAGACTTCCGTTTGTAACGAGGCAGTCTTTACTTCAGTATTATGCCCTGAGCGTAAAAACCAATCTTCCGTCGGTGACGGAGAAGATTTCCAAGTTTTACGCCCAGTGCGTAAAAATGAGGTATTACGCCCAGCGCGTAAAAACCAAAATTTACGCTCTGTGCATAAGAACAAGTCTCCCGTCTGTGACGTGGTAGACTCCAATGCTTTACGTTCTGAGTGTAAAAATAAGTCTTCCGTCTGTGACGCGGTAGACACACAAAATTTACGCTCCACGCGTAAAGGAAAATCTCCCGTCTGTGACGTGGCAGATACTCATGTTTTGCGCTCTACGCGTAAAGAGAAATCTCCTGTCTGTGACAGTGTAGATAAAATTCACAATGATGTCTTTACATCTAAAGTGAATTTACCTGCACGCAACCAGCGTAAAAACATTGTTGGTAAAACTTCGGTTCTTCACCAAAAGCCTTCTTACACTGCTTTACGCAAGGTACCAAACCTACAAATTACGCGTAATGCTGATGGAGTTCTTTGTGCTAAAAAATCTCAAGATTTACGCACGCAACTCCAAGCGCATAAAAATGTACTGCTTGGTTCTGCTAATGCAGCAAGTAATCTTCTTTATACACAAGGGACTAAACGACTCTCTGTCCCAAACATAATAAAGAAGACTGCTTCATCTACTCCTCTGATTTACGCGAGTTACTTGTACAAAAGCGTAAAGACAGAAAATCTCCTGTGATACTCCCAAAAGAAGATCACCATTGTGAGTGTCACCAGATTATAATTAAGTGTTGCTGTTCGACGTCTAAACGGTCAGTTTTTTATCGGTTTGGCTACAATGTTCAGCAATCGATTGATGATCAAGAACAGGAGTTGTCATATGCCTCAGTTAATATGGCATCTCATACCAACAGAGGATGACGTCCAAGACGCAACTCTTCACAGACTCCTGGTCAACAACAGTTTAATCGACTTCTTGATAACTTCGAAGGAGTATATCAGAATACTATATTGAAAAGTCAGAGACAGTTACAGACTTCTGACTCAGAAGCTGGGGGTACCCAGTCCTTAGAGTCCGAAACCGATAGCATTGATTCTTACTTCAACATCGATCCCTCTATATCTTCAAGGGAGGTTTAATCTTATGCTATTGGAGACGAACCGGAGACGTCATCTGCTAATACAGAACAACGTCTCTCTGCAGTTGAGCAGTCGTTGAAGGATATGCTTGCTATGATGCAAAGTATGCATCAAATAATAATGACTCAACAAGTTGCTCAACCGGCAGTGATAACTCCGGTGCAGGTAGCAGCACAAACTCTAGATAGTCAAGGGGTTGATATACCCTTGAATAATCAAAGTCAGGAGCCTGCTACCAATCAAAATTCTGTATCTCCAGATCCTATCATTCCAGAAGATGTACCACCTCCGGTGGGGGTTATGGTACATCCGACAACAATTCAATCCAATGTGCTTCCTCAAACCAGTGAAGCTATTCAAGCAGTGTGAGAGGTAAAAGCACAGTTTGAAGTTCTGAAGCATAAGGATCAGCTTCAGAGGTTAAGGATTAAGCAACCTTATCCTCCTCACTGGAATGATGTACCTTTTCCTCCAAAGTTCAAACCACAATCCATGGTATTATTTGATGGAAAGGCATCTCCCAGTCAATATATTAATTATTTTGATATTATGACTGTACATTTGCAGAAGAATGATGCTCTTCGTATCCGAGTTTTCATCGGGTGTCTAACGGGTTCAGCCTACGACTGGTATCGCAGTCTGCCCGACAATTGTATTTCGTCTTTTGACGAATTCAAAGCAATGTTTCTCTCCCGCTTCTATGAAGGAGGCGTGGACATGAACATGTCTTCCTTAATAGAAATCAAACAAAAGGAGAAGGAAGATCCTCGGACGTTCATTGAACGTTTTCGACAGGCAACTCTGAAGATGCCTCCAGGCATGCCAGATTCAGCACTGATTGATACGTGCAAGATGAATCTGCGACCATCTATTATTGTCTTTACGGGTTCCCAATTCACAGATTGGGCCTCGTTTATCATAGCAGCAGTTTCAGCCGAGACTAATGGTAGATTGGCTCGGGAACACGGGATGATCTTCGCTTCAGAAGACAAAGGAAAGAAAGGCTCTTCTGGTAATAATTTCGGCAATCGTAATGGGAAAGAATAGGATACCCTTATGGTTAATCTTTCCAAAAACAAAACGACACCGAATAATCAGGAGTCTTCTAAGCCAAAAGAAGAATATTCTTTTGACGAGAGCGATATCCCAGGGATATTCCAATGTCTGGTAGAAAGTGGCAAACTCCAGATTCCGGAGCCAAAAAGGTCTAATGAGGTGAATCTGACTGACAATACCAAATATTGTATCTATCATAGATACATCAATCATCCTACCAAGGCTTGTTATGTTCTGAAGAAGAAAATTCAGGAGCTGATAAATGCTAATGCCATCGCTTTAACTAATGATGAGCATACTGTCACAACCAATATGGTTTCTCTTCAATTTGGAGGTTTTCCTCCACAGCAAGTCCCAGATGGGATTGTCCCAGTTCCGAAGGCGACGATGAAGATTGTGAATATCCCGCCTGCCAGAGAGGAAAATGAAGGATTGTTGCCTCTCACATTAAAGAATGGTGAAATCATGTGGGTACATCCTGACTTAGTACCTGAAATGGAGGATGAAGGTAAAACTTCAAAATCCAAGAAAGATAGAAAAGTTAAAACCTGCAACATGATTTCTCATGTTATTCCAGATCCTGATGATTTGGATCATCTTTGGGATGGCATTCCTTTGGAGGATAGGCTGAAAGGTTTGAACATATGTCCTCCAAGTTTAGCTCCTCCTACCAAGCTCAAACTCACTCATCAGCAATGGTTAGCTATGAATAGTGTTCCCTTATACAGGGCACAACAAGTATTTGCTGCTTATGAAAAAGCTCCTACAGGAATTTTTTCTCGTGTCCCGAATACTCCTTTTCCTGTAGTTACAGAGGTTTCTACTTCTTCTTCCTCTGTTGAACTACCTATTAATAGTCCGCTGGCCATTCACTTGTACAGTCAACAATCAGTTCATCTCATGAAAAAGATGGGCTATGACTTTCAAAAGGCGGAGGGTTTGAACTATGATAAAGGAATACGACTTCCTTTATAGATTCAAAGTCAAAAATCCACTGTTGGATTGGGTTCTGAGCTTCCTCTTAAAAATCCTCGCAAGAAGAAGGCTAAGGGAAAGAAGACTAAATCCTGCAGTATGGTACTTTCTTCTCATGATTCTGAAGAAGAAAGCTTTGCTGGTACGAGATCTGGGAAAGAATACCACAAAGATTACGAGGGATCTTCCAAAGAAGCAGAGGATGTTGTAGAAACAATTTCAGTTCAACCATCTCCTGTTCCTGCTAAACCATCGGTGGTTGAGAAAGGAAAACAAAAAGCAGTACGCTTTGACGTTCCCTTGAAATCTACTTCAAATCAAGGGGTGGTGATGAAGCCCTACAAATTTGATATTCTAGCCCAGTTAGCCAATACTCCGGCTAGACTATCTATATTCGAGTTGCTTCGTCTTTCTAAAGAAAGCAGAGAGACTTTGAGTGAAGCTTTGCTACAAGCAGACTCATGCTTAGGTCAACTCAAGAGTCCTGACAATACACCAGTGTCATGTCCACAATGTCATAGTGTGATGGAGGCAATTCCTAACATTACCTTCACACAAGAAGATATGCTGTTGAAGTATAACAAGCACGACAGGCCTTTGTGCTACACTGGGTATATTGAATCTACTGAAATTGACAGGATTTATATTGATCATGGGTCTTCTATTAGCATTATTCTTCAGAGTATGCTAAGACCTTTGAGGATTCCTACTAGTGATTTAATTTACACAAGTACCACGATAGTTGGTTTCAACTCTGGCAAGAGTAAACCAATGGAAAAGATTCGTCTAAAGATTCAGATTGGTGATCTTCGAATTATGGCTACTTTCTATGTTATCAACTCAGACGTATCCTACAACATCCTTCTTGGAAGACCGTGGATACATGAGCATAACATTGTGCCTTCAATTCTCTACCAATGCTTCAAGTACGTGGATTCACAAGGGGTTGTGAAGACTGAATTTGCTGATATCAATCCCTTTAAGGGTGTTGAAGCATACTTCTCTGACTCAATGCTCTATAAACAGGAGCATGTAAAGGATATATCAGATATAGCTGAAGATCAATCATCTGTCGAAGATCAGTCTGTCAATGAAGATCCTCCGGAAGAGCAACATTTGAAGATCAAAGTCAAAGGTTGAATCCAACCCCAACCTGTCAATGATCAACCTCTGATGATCAAAGTCAAAGGAAGAACTCGGGCTTCATCTGAGGAATCAGTGAATATTCCTGCCAAGAGTCAAGTTCAACCTCTTATGATCAAAGTCAAGGGACGTACTTCTCGTACGAATGATCCAGAACCACCATTGATCATCAGCCTTGGTAACTCTACGCAGAAAACGGATGACGGTCCATTGATGATAAATCCTAAGCGTAGTACTCAACTTGTAAATGATGTAAATATTGATCATTCTGTACTTTCTGATATCAATGAAGATTTTCTTTTGGAGTATATCGCTGTCAAATTTGTTGAAAGAATGTCTTTATCTTCTGATGATCAAAGTCACCAATATCAAGATGACATAAATACAGAGAAAACCTTGTACATTGATCATAAGAAAAAAAAATTTCTTCTCATGTCGATGTTGGACCTTATGTTCAAAAGTTTCTAACATCTTTCCCCTATCTTCTTCCTGTAATCTCGCCATCACAAGCTTGTGTAACTTTTAGACGTCACTAAGAATCTTATTTCGTGATTCCGTCTGATAAGAAAAATAAGCACCAAATTGTGTTTGGTTTGGCTAGAAACATCCCTGTTGTTCAGACATATGATCTTAGAGATAAAGATAAAGGAAAAATCCGAATTGACAAATATAGTCAACAATCTCTTAAGATTATCCAGAAAATGGGATATGATTTGAAGACTATGCAAGGTCTCAATCAAGGCAAAGGTAGACGATTACCATTATGTGGTGATCCGTTCTACCAGAAAACTCGTCATGGGTTGGGATATGATCCGTCCCACATGATTAATGACGATATATAAGAAGAATTCTCTTCTAGTTCTTCACAATCCTCATATTCGGAAGAAATCTATTTCATTGAATCTGATACATCTCGCTCCTCATATGCTGGAGGAGACTATTACGATGAATCTGAGTGTGTATTTTCAGTTAACATGGTTCAAACTGAAGGTGAATTTGAGCCATTTGAAAATGACCCTTGGGCCCAACAGATGGACACTCAGTAGGAGCTTCGTTTTGAACAACGACAACCATCTACAGAGGATGAGATTGTTCAGATTGACGTTAGAGACGGAACTACGTCCAAGCCAATATTCATCAGTAAGAACCTTTTTGAAGATGAAAAGGAAGAGTTAATACAACTGATTAAAGATTATATCGATATTTTTACATAGAGTTATGAGGATATGCTGGGTCTAGATCCTAAAGTTGCTACTCATAAACTCAATATTCTTCCTAATGCCAAGCCTGTGAAACAACAGCAACGACATTTTCGACCTGACATGATGGATGCAATCGAAGCAGAAGTCAAAAAGCTGATTACATGTGGCTTTGTTCGTGAAGAACAACACCCAGACTGGGTTGCCAATATTGTTCCTGTTATGAAGAAGAATGAAAAAGTCAGAGTTTGCATGGATTTTCGAGATCTTAATGCAGCTTGTCCAAAGGACGAATTTCTACTTCCGATTACCGATGTCATGATAGACAATACATGTGGTTTTGAACGCATGTCTTTCATGGATGGATTTTCAGGATACAATCAAATTAAGATGCATCCAGGAGATGAAAAGCATACCGCTTTCCGTACACCTCTTGGAGTTTACTGCTATACGATTATGCCGTTTGGTCTAAAAAATGCCGGTGCTACGTATCAACGGGCCATGAGCAGCATCTTTCAAGAACATCTACGGAAAACAGTTGAATGTTATGTAGATGATATTGCTGTCAAAAGTCGATCAAAAGATGATCATATTCAAGACTTGAAGACAGTATTTGAATTGATGCGTCAGCATCAACTGAAAATGAACCCTACTACGTCTTTCTTAGGGGTTTCCAGTGGCAAGTTTTTGGAATTTGTTATCACTTCTCAGGGTATCCATGTTGATCCTGATAAAATCAAAAGAATTCTTAAAATACGTCCTCCACGCAATCTAAAAGAACTCCGAGGCTTTCAAGGTCGCATCGCTTATATCAGGAGATTTATATCCAATCTCTCTGGGAGATGTCAACCTTTCTTCCGTCTATTAAAGAAAGGTGTATCATTTGTTTGGGATGAAGCATGTCAGAAAGCTTTCAATGACATCAAGCAATACCTTACAAATCCACCTGTTCTGGTACCACCAGTGGTAGGAAGACCATTTTTGCTATATGTTCGAGCTTTGGATCATTCACTTGGTGCTCTTTTGGCACAGAAAAGTAATATGGGTCATGAACAAGCAATTTATTATCTTAGTCGAATGATGGTCGGAGCTGAACACAGGTATACTCCTGTAGAAAAGGAATGTCTGGCTTTGGTTTTTGCTGTTTAAAAGACACGACATTATGTGACATGACAGACCATTCATGTCATTTCTAGAATAAATCCTATTCGGATATTGATGAGAAAACCAAGCATTCTTAACTCCAGGTTAGCTACCTGGGCGATGTTGCTCACTCCTTATGATATGGTCTATGTACCTCAAAAATCAGCGAAGGGTCAAGCATTAGCTGATTTCTTAGCAGCTCATCCTATACCTGAAACGTCGAAGCTATATGAGGACATTCCATATGAAGTTGCGGATTGCAACATGACTTTAAAAGATGACATTTGGCAATTATACTTTGATGGAGCGTCACGAGTTGGACCTAAAGGCAATATCGTCTCTGGGGTAGGAATTGTTTTAGTTTCTCCTGACAAAATGGTCATATACCGTGCTTATTCTCTCAATGAGCCATGCTCCAATAATGTGGCAGAATATAATACTCTGCTTATTGGTCTCCAAGTAGCAAAACAATTGGACATCGAGTTCCTGGAAGCTTATGGAGATTCTCAACTGATTGTTAATCAAGTTAGAGGGACATATGAAGTCAGAAATCCTGACCTTATCCCTTATCATCAAGTGGTAATCGAATTGGTCCTCTCATTTAAAGGATTCTTCATTGAATTCGTACCACGTTCTCAGAATTTGGAAGCTGATGCTCTTGCTAGCTTAGCTGCAGATTTGGCTATTCCAATTCGAAGACAAAATATCATTACTTTGTTGGACCGAGACTTATTCCGTGTTAAGAATAATCTGCATATTGAACAGAGTTATATTACAGAATCAAGTTCCCAACGGAGGGATTGGAGAAGTCCATTCATTGATTATGCGGTTCATAGGATTTTACCTGAAGATCCAAAAGAAGCTGCATCAATCAAGAGACGATCATTTCGATTTTATTATGATTCGTCTCTACATATGTTATATCGTCGTTCATATGATAGACTTTTGCTGCGCTGTCTTTCAGAAAATGAAGCTAAACAAACACTTCAAGAAGCTCATGATGGTGTTTGTGGTGCTCATCAACCAGGTCCAAAATTACAAGATCGTATTCGAAGAATGGAGTATTATTGGCCATCTATGATAGCAGATGCTGTGGATTAAGCCAGAAGGTGTAAAGCATGTCAAATTCATGCTGATTTTATTCATCAACCATCGGAGTTCTTACATCCTACAGCAGCTTCTTGGCCCTTTGAAGCTTGGGGCATGGATATTATTGGTCCGATTAATCCTCCTTCTGTCAAGGGACATCGGTTTATACTGGCTATAACCGATTACTTTTCTAAATGGGCGGAAGCAGTTCCCCTTGTTGAAATAAAGACATCCAATGTGGTTAGTTTCATCAAACACCATGTCATTTATCGCTTCGGGATTCTCCGACGGATAATTCATGACAATGGACCACAATTTGCCAGTCAGTCATTTTAACGGTTCTGTGATAAGAATCGGATTCAAAATCTGGCTTCTACGGCTTATAATCCAGTTGCTAATGGTTTAGCCAAAGCTTTTAACAAGACGATCATCAAACTTCTTAAAAAGTTTATTTCTTCTAATAAACGTGATTGGAATAAAAAACTTAGAGAATGTTTATGGGCTTATCGAACGACAGTTCGAACTCCTACTGGTTTTATACCATTTTTACTGGTTTACGGATGTGAGGCGGTTCTTCCACTGGAAATCCAGATTCCGACTCTTCGAATAGCCATTGCTAATGAGCTAACTACAGAGAACAATAATCGTTTACGACTACAAGAACTTGAAGGATTGGACGAGAAGCGTCTTCAAGCACAACAGCATATTGAGCTATATCAAGCCCGCATATCTCAAACTTTCAATCGTAAAGTTAAAGAAAGGGTATTCAAAGTCGGTGAGCTAGTTCTAGCTGTTCGAAGACCGATGGTGATGACTCATAAGAGTAAAAAAAAATTCCAAGCAAAATGGGAAGGCCCTTATGTCATCGAGTCGGTATTCTCTAATGGTGCTTATAGATTGTCTAAACCTAATGGAGATTTGCTCATGATGCCGATCAATGGCAAATTTCTGAAGAAATATTATGTTTGAATTTCTTCCTTATTCCCCAGCTACCAATGTTTGGTTAAGCTTGGAGAGAAATTTTAATCTTTTATCTTACCAGTTGATTAAAAAATTGGATCTATTATTTATTATGTTCTCAGGACCTCTGAATAAATATTAAGTCTGCTTGTTTTTCCTATCTATCATGTCCATTTGGCCTCTGAATAGATATTAATCTATTTTTCTTTGAGTTGTTACGATCTATCATGTCCATATTACCTCTGATAGTATTGTATACTCTAAACAGAAAACAAGATTTCATTATCTATTATGTCCATATTACCTCTGGATAGATACAATTTATTGAGTTTAGAAGACTTGTCATGTCCATATTACCTCTGATAAGTGTTTTCTATCTCATACCTATTGTTTAAATTCAAAATAAATGATAGGATCACAAAACAAATATTTTATTCATTTCTTGTGAACATTACAGAACGAATAAGATAAAAGATTATAAGAGCTCTTTAATTTTTCTAAGGTGGAGCATAGATATTTTGAAGTAATTTCTGCAGCTCTGCCAGGCGCCTGTCTCAAGAGCTCAATACTTTCTGGGTAGCTTCAGCACGTCGAGCTTCGGGAGTGCAAATATGAGAAAGTCCAGCGAAGCTGACTATCAGATTATCCTTGGCATCATCAAGGGTTCTGATAGTAGATTCAGCTCCATAGGCCTGTTCTTTCAAAATTGAGCTTTGAGTAAGGTGTTGATCCCGAGCTAAGATCATCTGCTCCCTCTCTGCCTTCAAGCGAGCCAGCTCAGCCTCAACTTCTTGAATTTTATCATTTTGTTGCTGGATCTCCATATTTGAGGTATCATAGGCTGCACTATGGCCATCCAGCTCGGGCCTTATGCCAGCCAAAAAAGATTTTTCTTTGGCAACTTTTATGCTATATTCATGGAGGGCTTCATTGAATCTCGTCTTCCGAGCGAGGTAGTCGGCAGATAAAACTTCATACTCTTCTTGGATGAAATTTTCAACAGTTTCACTTGACAGCTTAAGATATTCTCTGATGGGCTGTTCAAGTCCCTCCACAATTTTTTGTAATGCTGCTGCTCTCGCCGCATCATTGAACATGACGACATTTCTGATGGTAAGAGCGATCGCCGCCTTCAAGCTCTCATAATTGAGGCCCTTATTCAGGACCATTTTAATTAGGGCCGCCAAAGTCTTGTAAAAGGTTTCAGTATGAATCTTAACTAAGAGATTCATTTCTACACTTGAACTTGGCGTCGCGGCAATATCTACCAAGTCTCTTCTCTGAAGACTAGGAGCAGATGATGATGCTTTGATAGCAGACGGAGATGAAGCCATTGTTGTTACTGCTACCATAGCTAACTGGTTCATAGGAGCTTCAGGAACATGGTCTTCAACAGTTGTTGCTCCAGCCGTCTCTAGAGCTGAAACTACTAGAGTTTCGGTGGCGGTGATAGGTGCGGATGGAATGATATTTGTGGCAGCTGAATCAGGTTCTGGCATTGTCTCTTCAGAAACCTGTACTAGATCAGTAGTAATAGCAGAGGCTGCTATTATACCTTCTCCAGTTTCAGTCGATGATTTGACTCTACTTTCATCACCTTCCTCAGCTATTGGCTCTGCAGGTTCTTCGAGTATCTCAGTTGTAGTAAATTCTTCTACAACTAAGTGTTTATTAAAATCTTCCTCAGTAGCCATTTCATCTTCTACAATAATTTTTACTGTATCTTTGCCCTCAGCAGGAGGAAGATTTTCTGGCCGAGCCTGTACTTCTGGCTCTTGTTGTACCTCCATAGAAGGAGGACATTCTTCTTGAGTCTCCTCTTCGGGTTCTCGTAACACTTCTTCTTCAGCATCTTCTTCTTCTAAAGAAGAAGCCTCCTCCTCAGATTCCTCGTTTTCTTCATAAATATCTTCTTGAGGAGGAGGAGCCACAAGCTTTGGAGTAATGTTGACACCTGCAAAACATTGAACAAAATAAGTTAATATACAAAAGTCATAGTTTTATATGGATTTTGTATAAGTTATATTTACCTGGAGTATGTGTAGGACGTGGCAAGTACTCATCATAATCTCCAGTCCAATCCTCATCATCAAAAGTGACAGCCGGTTCATCGGATGGAATAAACACCGAATCAACAGTTTGTACTGTGGCGACGTCTTCAACAACTTGTGCCTTTCGTGGCAAAGTTAAATGAAGCGATGAGCTGAGACGTCCCGGGGATAAGACTACCGCCGGTGAAGCTGGTTGAGATGCTGAAGATCCTTCTCCAGGATGAACTGAAGAAGATGCAATATGCTGCAGCTCATCCACCTGAGTGTCATTCTCAGGGGTAGTGGCTCTTGATCGGGAAGGTCTTTTAGTAATAGCCTTCTTTTTCTTTTCTGGTGACTTCTCTGGAAGACTTATAGCTGCACTCTGCTTTCGTTTTCGGGTTTTCCCAATAACTATTGGTCCCGCTGCTATCTCTCCAGCTCCTGTAGGGATTACTTCCAGAAATTCATCTGTAACAGTAGTGTTGTCGGGTATGTCAGGAGTTATTCTGATTGGTTCCTCGATGTTCCCCTCTTTGGGCCATCGAAGACTTTCTTGCATACTATAACCATGTGCGAAAGAGCGGATAGATGAGTAAAAACGAGCATACGAGTGAAGTATACGTAGCTTGGTTGTACTGGTGGCAGTAGATATTTTGAATTTAGCACCAGTACATGCGACGCTGAAGTATCTCCATGCTCTCGTGCCGTCAATCAACTTTTCGTAATGATAGAAACTGGTAGAAGGATTGCCAACGTGAAGCTGATCATATCCAAACTGGCGGGCGAACCTACTCGGTAGATAAGGCTCAAACGCACAGTTATCTTCGTTCCTGTACATCAGATGGGAGGGTCTGATGCACGTTAGCCATTGGAAGACAGGTTTTGGCAATGAAGTTGTCCTCTCTCCTCTATCTTCGAATTGCACGCCGAGGCAGTCGGCTGGAACTGGCGGTCTTGTGCAGAAGAAATTCCAGCCATGAGAGTAATTCAACGCTGCTCGGGTGTCTGCCACTGTCGTGGCAGTCCATGTGGCCTTGCTGAATTTTTGGAGGAAGATATTTGCTTCATCTTCAGGGCCTGGTGGCAGCAAATTACAAATGTGGTGTAATAACCATCCCATCAGATAGGTATACGGCAGCTCCACCCTTGGAAAATTGTCTCGGTGAGGAGCATTTTTAATCAACTCTTCACCAAAAGTCCATAGTCCTGCATTTATTCGGTACACCATTGCCGACAGCAGGTTGATTCTGTTTTTGAACACCAAACGTACTGCTGGGCACAATACGTCTCGGTGGATCCTGTCTATGGTACTGATCCCCGGCACGACCCATCTTCGTAGCCATAGGGATAGGAAGCCTGCCAGCAAGGCTTTCCTTGACATCTTCTGACTACCATGCCTCAGGTAGCTTAAAGTCTCATTCCCCGCAGGGATATCTCCAGTCTTGGTGGATAGATATTGGTCTCGAGATTTCTGTGAGACCATCAATTCCTGGATTACATCTGCTGGAATTATAGAGCAAGGGTTGATGGTTTGAGTCTTGTTTTCTCGGAACCTACCCTTCTCAGTCTTGGATACCATATTTTTATGGTAAAATAAATAGGTGGTCCATTTAGTTACATATGCCAAATGTGACCCAGTTTCATACAAACTGGTGCAAATCAGATAATGGCACATGAGTTCTTCATAGACCTGCACCAATTCAGGGTTTTTCTCTTTTATTTCTGCTAGTTCCCGATTGGAGGGAACATATTCTTCATAAGGGGCTTCGCCCATTGGCAGCTTCGATATAAATTGCATCTCATGTAGAGCAAGACCCATTTCACCGTGTGGAGTTGCAAAAGTTCCTGTTGAACTCATATACAATTCCAATAAAGCCAAGAACAAGTTACTGTTCGGTGGTATGCCGTAACTTGTAGAGGCTACTGCTTCATATAGGCTGATAGTTTTAGGTCTGTTTTAAAGTGCTTCATAATCCAGGCACTGATTTGAATCCAGTTATTACTATAAGGAGTCAGCCACCCGGTCAGTCTAGGGTTGGTCTGAGGATATAACACAGCAACTTTCATGAACTTATTGATAAACATGGGAGTCTGTACTGGCTGGATCAGAGATGAGTCTTCACTTGGTGTGAACCCGAGCAACAGACCCGAAAACGGGATGACACCACCAATGGGAGTACTAATGTGGTATCCCATGTCACTAGCTCTCTCTCTCTTGAAAATAATCTTGTCCGGCCTGCCGTAGCTACTGGGAGTCAAATTCCATAACATCTGACGAGGGTGAGTAGCATGGACAAAAGCAGATAGAGGGTAATCCCTACCCATGTCAGGGAGATACATCACCCTTTCTCGAAATTTAAACACCCAGGCCTCTTTCTTATGATGAGTTTGCGATTTGAAGTCTATCGCATCCCCGAATAGAAAAGCTGGCTTCAAGAATTGTTGGTCTTCTAGTGATACTAACACTTCTCCATTTATCATAGATAGCAGCATCCTGTCTCCTTGAGCAGCTATCAGTTGAGCTCTTCCGTCGGGGTATTCAGGGTTGGATTGAGGAAACTTTACATGTGATAAGTTTTCCAGATAGTTGGAGCCCACCATACCAGCTGGCGAGCCAAATATTACAGCCGCATAGGTCTGCTTCCTTAGCCGCATGAGTGTTGGCCACATGAGCCTCAGCCGCCTGTTCCCTTGAGTCTCAGTCCTCATTTCTAATCCGACTACCTATGTGATGGCTGGATGACCCTATGTGTGTACTGAGGTACAATCTATGCGAGCACCAAGGTGCAATCCTAAGCGCTAATTGTTCCTATGTGATACCTGCCAGTACATTCAAGAGCCCAGCATTTACATAACCAATGGTCGGTGGCAATGACGTGGTATATGTTGTGTGTTGCATTACACCAAGAAGGGGGTACATACGTATGACTCCATGAGCCAGTACGGATTCCTTCTTGGGGTACTCGTACAATGTACGACATCTAGAGGAGCGAACATGTGACCACGACATGTGAGCTCTGAGGATAACCTAGGGATTAATTAGGCAACTAACTTGGTAGATGCATTGGGTGGAAAGAATCCCGAGATCGTGCCATACTGGCCACCCCAGGTTCAGTCCTGACGTGTCGGGTTGGCTGCCACGGATATGGTTTTATTCGCCTATAGCGGAAGGCTATATCCGACCTCTACGAGCTATGTGTTATATGTGTTAGTGCGGTAGCCCTCTGGGGGACTGGTGCATATTCAATGTGTTATATGTCTTATGGTTTGGCTAGCCCTGCTGGGTTGACACGATCTGAGGATTCCTTTTAATCAGTAACGCGGGGATAACTCCGTCACATGTAGAAAGCCGCAAGATTGAATGGCCGCTTGGAAAACGACTTGACTGTGCTTGAGCCTTTCGTTAGGAGCCGAGGGACATGGACTGTCATGGTGCGTGGCGCAACCCATGTCCTTGTTTGGTTGTTGGGTTGGTCTATCGTGCTAGGACAGGGTGTGGACCGAAGTTACGACCGGAAGCCTATTATTATTTCTATTTTATGCCTGAGTTTTATCTCACTCTTTTGTGCTCCCTTGTGGTACTTGCTATTCGGGGCTGACCCCGCTGGTTTTGTTTGGCCAGATCACGTAGCAGAGCCTGAGGACCCGAACTTCTTTCCTGACGTCAATGGTGCATACTAGGAGCATGGCTGGCAGGGGACTCGAGTGGGTTTCTTCTCCACCACTCTAATATCTTTCCTTATGTCCTGGCGTTTAACCACCAGCACCTGTTTAGCCGACAAACCTGGATATTTTGTCCCCGCATAATTTTATAATTAAATCAGACTGCAGCTGAGTACAATTATGTAACTTTGACTCTCTGGGCTAGCTAACTTATAAAGCTAGATCCCCATGATCATTTTGATGAAGCGTCGGGGACGCCTTACTGCTTTATCTTATATGTTCATTAATTGATGTTTTCTTGCTTGAATGATTGAGACATAGATGTTCTGTATGACCAAAGGAGACTTGAATGCAGTATACACCCCCTGTCTCTCGACAGCCACGATCGCCATATGACGTTTGTATACCTCATATGGAGTAGCTGGCCTAGTCCGTCTCCGTATTTCGGTACTGGGACGTGACAAGGTTTTATTGGTGGCCCATGTAGGTCTCGATTTTCAGACTTGTGGGGTGTAACCATTATAGGAGTCTCAATCAAAATTTGTTCCCTTTGAATCTCTTGCCTCGATTTCTCTTTCCTTGTAGGAGCGTAAAAAGTGCTTTATGGATTAAGTCAAAGAAATTGAGGATTCTATGCAAACAACTCTCTATGTGAGCTATTTTACGCCAGGGCTATTTTATTGAATTTTTACGCCAGGGCTATTTGCATTGAACTTTACGCGAGCTATTTTACGCCAAAGCAATTCATTGAATTTTATGCCTGAAGACATGCAGTCATGCCGCATTTAATGCAGAAGATTTGATTTGACAGAATGATTTCTCTGACAGCAAGCAGCACAGAAGTCGAGAAGGTCGAATTTTTACCAAAACCCAACATTCGTCGTATGGTGTGCAGAGAAGGCTATTTTACGCTCAATAAAATTACTTCTTTTTACGCGCTACAGTTATTCGAGCTTTTATGCTCAAAACTATTGTGGGCGTAAAGTCTATTTGGGCTAAGTTTTACGCTCAAGGCTATTTTAGCCACTTTACAATGGGAAGTTTATTTTGGGCTGTTTTTACGCCAATTTGCCACTTTATGCTTGAGGCATATTTAAGGTCATTTTTACGCCTGATCCTTCCTGACTACTTTTGTCTACGTGGCTATAATGCCACACTTATTGAGAAACGTGTGTACGTGAATAATGGGACACGTGTCAACGTGTGCAGAGGGTGACTTCCATCGTGGGTGACAGTTACCAGCAAGACAGATTTTGTTGCTTTTCTACGCACAAGGAGTCAAGTCTATAAATAGACTTATTTTTCATCAGGAGAGACATGAGAGAATACATAGAGATTAGAGCCCAGAGACTTTGATTTTCGAGAGCATTTTTCTTCAACTTTTCTTCCAGAGCAGAGTAAAACAAAGCAGGAAAGCATTCGACCTCGCCATCAGTGCCCAAGTGCGTCGATACCTTTCTGGTGACTTATTTCTTCCGGCTGTGCATCTTCTAGCGGTACTCTTCATCATCATCGTATGGTCTAAGGAATAAAGTGATCGCCTTCATATCAGACTTCCATAGCAATACTTTCCAGAAAATTTATACTTTTTTGTACTTTTCTAGTTTTCTATCAAAAGCCAATTTTTAGGCATTTTGTTAAGTGAAACATTCCTCACCTTGATTGATAACCTGAATTGCATCCTCGAATCTTCCTCGTCCTCATAATTAATATCATGTACCTTTCCATATAGGGGTGCTTCTTTCTCAGTAGCTGGTGAGGCCAACATGGAGGAGCAACCGGCAGAGCATGGATCGACGGGGCAGCAACCGGAAGGAGTACATTCTCGTGACCAGATCCGAGTGGAAGTGATATCAAAGCCAGTGGAACCGCAGGTTCTAGAAACTCCTGCACCTCCAGCGGTGCCCGCAGCGACGCCAGTACCTGATGCTACAGCACTCTGGAGGTCATCCGAGGGTTCTTGGCTACTCAGCAGCGACAGGTGGCAGCCCATCAGCAACAGCAGACCCGACAGCAGGAACATAATGTGTTACTGAATCAGGGGTTACAATTGGCCCTTGAGAGAAGTGTCCGAAATGATTCGGGAGTATCGGGAAGGTTTTGTCGACTTAACCCGAGATATTTTGACGGCACGGAGGATGCCATCACAGCGGATGCATGGCTTCAGGATACTAAGGCCATATTGACCGCAGCGAAGGTTTCAGCAGAAGAAAAGGTTGATCAGGTCAGACTGATACTTCAGGATCTCGCCCGCGATTGGTGGGCATCAGAAGAAGTTGGACTAAGGCGTCATGTTCCCTGGGATAGTTTCTGTACCAGATTCAAGGCCAAGTATTTTGGCGTGGTAGCACGGTATGAGCTACAACAGTGGTTTATCAGTCTCAAGCAGGCTGGGAAGACGGTGGATGGATATGCAGCAGAGTTCTGCAGACTGAGTCGGTTTGCACCGATGATGGTAGCTACAGAGCCCGAGAAGGCGATGAGGTTCCAGCAGGGACTTCATTTGGAAATTCTACAGCTTGTAGAGGGGCACGACTATCAGACTTTTGATGCCGTTTTAACAGCAGCCCGGAGGCATGAACTCACCCAACAGAGGTTGGTGACAAGACATGGGGGCCAGAAGAGGTCTCATTCCCAGAGCAGGGGCGGAGGAGCAGTGCAGCACACATCGGCGCCAGCACCCGACATCCGTATTCATGAGTCAGGAGCGCCGCGGAGGATGGCGGTATCAGAGATAACAGCACCAGTTCGGCATCAGCAGTCGAGGAACCAGCAGCAGCGCCAGGGGGCGTCCATTGGATGTACTTACTGTGGTAAGGGAGTGTCACGCCCCAAAACCAGAATACTGGAGAGCGGGGGAATGACTCAGCCAGCTACGTATTACGGGTAGAGGAATACCGTATAATACGATCAATGCTGTCTAAAAGACGAGGGGGTGCATACTACATGAAAGTCTCACTATGGTCACTTCACATCTATTGTCTTAATCATTCAAATAAGAAACAGAAATAGAGAACATATAAGATAAAGCAGTAAGACGTCCCAAACGCTCAGTCAAAATGTTTTCGATATCAGGCTTTACAAAACATAGCCAGATGATATAGCAAAGTATACACAATTGTTATCAGCTGCAGTTTGACTTAATTACAATTATGTAAAAGTATGTACAAGATAATCCGACTAACATGTTGGTGCCAAACGGCAAAATATAAAGTAGGTAACAAAACGAGTGGGAAAGTAAGGAACTCACTCGAGTCCTCCTGCGATCATCCCTCTAGTATTGACCATCTTGGAGGTGGAAGTAAGCTGAGTCCTCGGGAACCGGCTCTAAATCTGGTCATACAAAACCAGAGAGGTTAGACCTCTAATAGCAAGTACCGCAAGGAAGCACGATATGAGAAATTAGAACCAGTGATAAGAGAATATGATATATAGACCTCTGCTTGCTATTGTAATTCACATAACATCACGACACTTCGAACCAACTTCCCAACCAAACAAGGACAGAAGTTGGCCCATCATATCCTGACATTCTGATCATCTCAGTTAGTTAACATAGTAGGTACAATACACAAACAAGTCAACTTAAACGGCCATACAACTACTACGGCTTGCTACGGTGAGTTCCAAGTTATCCTGTAATTATGCAATAAGGGATTCCTCAGTTCTTACTATGTACAAACAAGGCTAGTCTATCCAATCAATCAATTGCGCCAATCATGAATTACACGAGTCCCAGCGGGACGCCCGTCATCAATATACAATATACAATAAATAATATAAGCAGATACAGCTCCCTGTCCGTGTGGCAAATTTGCAGTATCTGTGGGAACCAGTCGGCCTGTCGGGCACTTAATAGTCCCAAAGAGGGCTGCCATGTAAGAACCCGGGAATCCATTCTCTCCATGCAATCATTATTTTATTTAACTTAGTAGCCTCTATGTTAAGTGAAATCTCATACCGTGGATCATGGTCATTCAGAATGAGTACTTCCGTACAAAGTACGATATGCCCAACTCTACAACGATACCTGTGCGGTTAGGTTGTAGGTCTTACATAGCGTAATGCAACAATTAAAATTAACCACGGAATAAATCATGCCTTGACCATAAAGTACACATGCTGCTTTTTGAAGAAAAATAAATAAATTGAAGCCTGCATATGCCTGTATGCCAATATTCGGGATCGGCCAATCGATTACAATAGTTCATAATTAATATGAACGTGTCTCATTCATTCAATTTAAATAAGACGACTAGCCAGTCTCTTAGTTCCAACTAGGAACGCATGATCAATTATTAGTCAAGGTCACAATTAATATCAATCAATGTTAATTCGGGACAAGAATCAGTCAAAAGGCATCATGGGCTAGAGTTCATGCGGCCGGGAAATTATAGAAGTTCATGCGGCTGAGAATGCATATGAGGTCAGGATCTCATACGGCCAGGAAGTGCCATGCGGCCACGAAAAATAGCAGTCAACAGCATGCGACCACGGAAAACAGCATACGCCAGAAAACCGTATGCGCCAAGAAACAGCATGTGCCAGGACAACATGTGCCAAAAAACAGCATGCGTCAGGACAGCATGCGCCAGCAAACAGCATGGCAACAGCTTTTACCAGAAAACAGAATGTGCCAGGAAACAGCATGCGCCAGGACAGCATGTGCCAGAAAACAGCATGCGCCAGCAAACAGCATGGCAACAGTGTTTTGCCAGCAAACAGCATGCGCCAGAAAACAGCATGCGCCAGGACAGCATGCGCCAGAAAATAGCATGCGCCAGCAAACAGCATGACAACAGTATTTTGCCAGCAAACAACATGCGCCAGAAAATAGCATGCGCCAGGACAGCATGCGCCAGAAAACAGCATGCGCCAGCAAACAGCATGGCAACAATATTTTGCCAGCAAACAGCATGCGCCAGGAAACAGCATGCGCTAGGACAGCATGCGCCAGAAAATAGCATGCGCCAGCAAACAGCATGCGCCAAGAAACAGCATGTGCCAGGACAGCATGCGCCAGAAAACAGCATGCGCCAGCAAACAGCATGGAAACAGTATTTTGCCAGCAAACAGCATGCGTCAGGAAACAACATGCGCCAGGACAGCATGCGCCAGCAAACAGCATGGCAACAGTATTTTGTCAGCAAACAGCATGTGCCAGAAAACAACATGCGCCAGGACAGCATACGACAGAAAACAGCATGCGCCAGCAAACAGCATGGCAACAGCTTTTGCCAGCAAACAACATGTACTGCTCATCTTCCCCAACCAGCCTCCAATGGCCATGAAAACTCATGAACCAAAAGACCATAAATCACTCAAAATAAGTCAAAATTAGGAATTCCAATAGTCTAAATTGGGTAGAATCAAATTTCCTACAACATAGAACCATCAAAATTTGAAAAATAACAAAGTTACTAGATCAAAACCTAAAAATTCCAAAAATGTATTAAACTTAGATCTACATGAAATGAGCCATGGGAATTAAAAATGCTAAGTACTAAAGTGTCTAAGAATCTTGAGAGGAAGACAATGGAACAACAAAAATGAAAATCCATCAAGAAGCAAGTTGGCACTTGCCTATGCGGCTGGGTAGGTGGGGGAGAGTTATGGAGGATGAAGAAGAAGAGTAATGGAGAAGGAGTAAATAAAGAGAGAGAAAGAGTTTTGGGGTTTTAAATGGGGGTGGTGGTAGGTGGGTTCATGTTGAACCATCCAAGGCCAAAAAATAAACCAACTCGGGTCGAACCCAAAAGTAAAGCAGAAAGTAAAATACAGAAAGTAAAATACAAAAAAATAATTAGCAAAAAATTAAAGAAATTTAAATACAGAACAATACATGATAAATATTAAATAAATATATTCCAGCAGTACATGTATTTAGAATACGTATTCCGGGAACGGAAAGTGACATCTCTACCCTCCTTAGAAAAATTTCGTCCTCGAAATTTCAAATCTAAGCAGGATAGAAACATCAGAGCTAAACTAATCTAAGTATAAGCAATTTGAGTAAGCAATCATTCTACAATGCCAATAGCAAGTAACATATCTATGTTTAACTATCGACGACACCAAGCAATTCTACTCATAAGGTGACAAGCATAAGGAGTTAAGACAATCAAGGTATACAAAAAGAGATATACCTTGTGAGTCAAACAGGTACGGATACCATGATCGGACGTCATCCTCACGTTCCCACGTTGACTCTCCTAAAGAGTGATGACCCCAAGCAACCCGGACAAGGCTAATTGTTCGGTTCTTGAGTATCTTCTCTCTTCGGTCCAAAATAGACACAGGTTATTCCTCGTAAGACATGTAGGTACCAACAACCAGTTCAGAATGATCAAGGATATGGCTTGGGTTCGATACATACCTGCGTAATTGAGATACATGGAACACGTCATGCACCTCTCGTAACGAAGGTGGAAGGGATAAACGATAAGCAACATCGCCTATCCGATCAAGGATAACAAATAGGCCCACGTACCGCGGACTCAACTTCCCGCGAACGCCAAATCTAATGACCCCACGGGTAGGTAAGATCCGTAAGAACACGTGGTCCCCAACGGAAAACTCTAGCGGCCTACGATGCTGGTCCGCCCAATGACGATGTCGATCCTGCGCAACTCGAAGTCGCTCTCTAATTCCCTTAACCACTTCAACTGTCTGGACAATTATTTCTGGGCCTAGCATCTTTCTCTCCCCGATATCATCCCATGCTAGTGGCGATCTACACTTCTTACCATATAGTGCTTCAAATGGCGCCATCTGGATACTGGCCTGATAACTGTTGTTGTATGAGAACTCGACTAAGTGCAGGTGGCTCTCCCAAGATCCTCCAAAATCTAGAGTGCAAGCTCGTAACATATCCTCCAAATTCTGAATTGTTCTTTCTGATTGCCCGTCCGTCTGTGGATGGTAAGCCGTGCTAAATCTTAACTTGGTACCCAGACTATGATGTAAGCTCTTCCAGAAATATGATGTAAAATGGATATCTCTGTCTGACACAATACTGACAGGGACTCTATGCTGCCTGACTATCTGTTGTATATACAACTCTGTCAACTTTTCTGTAGATTGCCATACTCTGAAAGAAAGAAAGTGTGCCACCTTCGTAAGCCGATCTACTATCACCCAAATGGCATCTTTACCACTTGGTGATCTCGGTAAACCGGTCACAAAGTCCATTGTAATATGTTCCAATTTTTATTTCGGAATAGGAAGCGGTTGCAATAACCCAGCTGGCCTCTGCTGTTCTGCCTTCACTTGCTGACATACCAAGCAACGGAAAACAAATCTAGCTATCTCCCTCTTCATCCCGTTCCACCAGAAGTGATGCTTGATATCTTGGTACATCTTGGTCCCTCCAGGGTGTACAGAATACTGAAAACTGTAAGCTTCTGCCATAACCTCCTGTCTGATATCTCCACTAGGCACACATAAACGTGACCCAAACCTAAGTGTACCATCTTCATGAATTCTCATCTCCTTTCTGAGTCCTGACTCACATTCTGCTCTAAGCTTCTGAATCCTTGGGTCCTGTGTCTGAGCTGCCTTGATCTTGTCTACCAAGTCAGATTGAACTTGTAGACTTGTTAGAACTTCTACATCACTAGGAAGTATAACTTCGATACCCATCTCCTGAAGGTCTTTTAAGATATGTCTCTGTGTTGTCAACATAAATGCGCCGCCTCTCCTGTTGAGAGCGTCTGCTACCATATTAGCTTTGCCTGGATGATACTGAAGCTCTACGTCGTAATCCTTGATCAACTCCAACCATCTTCTCTGTCTCATGTTAAGCTCCTTCTGAGTAAAGATGTACTTCAGACTTTTATGTTCTGTGTACACGTCCACTCGATCACTATATAAGTAATGCCTCCATAACTTCAAAGCAAATACTACTGTCGCCAACTCCAAGTCATGAGTTGGGTAATTCTTCTCGTGGTCTCAAAGTTGTCTAGATGCATATGCTATCACCTTCTCATGTTGCATAAGGATATATCCAAGTCCTTTACCTGACGCATCACAATATACAGTGAAACCTCCGGGCCCAACTGGCAATGTAAGAATAGGTGCTGATATCAACTTATGGTTCAAGTTCTCAAATGATGCCTGACATTCTGCCGACCAGACGAATGGTACATCCTTTCATGTCAAGCAGGTCATGGGTGCTGAAAGTCTTGCAAAGTCTGCTACGAATCTCCTGTAATATCCTGCCAATCCCAAAAAACTTCGCACATCTGCTACGGTCTTGGGTACTGGCCAACTCTCTACTGCTTCTACCTTCTTGGGATCCACTGCTACTCCAGCTCCAGATACGATGTGCCCCAAAAATGAAATGTGGTCCGACCAAAACTCACACTTGCTGATCTTGGCATACAACTGGTTCTCTCTCAGAACCTGTAACACTTTTCGGAGGTGGTCCTCATGTTCCTCCTCACTAGCAGAGTAGACGAGAATGTCGTCAAGAAATACAACGACAAATTGATCTAAGTATGGCATAAAGATGCGGTTCATCAAATCCATAAATATTGCTGGAGCATTGGTCAAACCAAACGGCATTACCAAGAATACATAATGCCCATACTTCGACCTGAATGCTGTCTTGGGAATATCTTCCTTCTGAACCCTCACTTGATGATACCGTGAACGAAGATCTATCTTGGAGAAAACTCTAGCTCTGCTCAACTGATCAAACAAGTCATCGATCCTGGGTAGTGGGTACTTATTCTTTATTGTTGCCGCGTTAAGCTTCCTGTAATCGATGCACAATCTGGATGACCCGTCCTTCTTTTCCACAAGTACCACTGGTGCTGCCCATGGTGATATGCTGGCTTGGATGAACTTCTTCTCCTTCAGTTCCTCTATGTGCTGATATACCTTGGCCTGTTCTAAATCCGCCATTCTGTAAACTCGATCTGATATCGGTTTAGTTCCAGGTACCAATTTTATGCTAAACTCAATATCCCTAACCGGTGGTAGACCTGGAAGTTCTTCAGGAAATACATCTAGAAACTCTTCAACTACCTTCGGAACCTGAACTTCTTCCATTGCCGTTACTACCCCTTGCTCTTGGTGAGTTGCCACTGTTCTGACTAAGGTGAATCTCTTTATGCCTGGAATATCAAAAGATACACTCCCTCTACGACAATCTATTGTCGCATGACTGTCTTTCAGCCAGTCCATGCCTAAGATAACGTCGAAATTTCCAACAGGAAATTCTATCAACCGGGCGGGTAAGGAATGCCCGTAAACTATAACGCTATATGCTAGAATAACCCTACTAACTCCTATGAGCCCATTACCAATGAGTATATTTAGCCTCCCTGGCAATGCCTCAAATTCTATTCCCAGCCGTGTTGTAAATTGTGCAGATATAAATGAGTGTGATGCTTCCGAATCAAACAATATTACTGCGGGATATAAGGCGACGAGAATGTTACGTGCCACAACATCTCCCGATGCTAATGCCTCCTCCAAGGACAGAGTGAATGCCTGCCCTCGACCTCCTTGTTGGTTCCCATGTTGCGGCCTAGCCTGGTGCTGCTGATGGCCCCTGCCTTGATGATGCTGGGGTGGTCTATGCTGGTGTTGCTGCATCGGCGGTTTCTGCTGCCGAAATATCTGAGCTTGCGACATGAACGGGCGCTGTGCCAACGGTCTCACTGCCACCGCTGGTCCTCGATACTGTCCTTCCCCTAGTGCTGGCAGAGCAGGAAATTATTGTACTGGTCCTCCTGACCTCGAATTCATGGGACAGGTGGTAACCCGATGTTCTGGGCTTCCACATATCAAACACAGTCCGTTCAATGTCCGACACACATCTCTAGTATGCCCTACCTTCCCACAATAAGTACAGTCCGTCGGGGGTTGCTGGTTCTACCTCTGTTGTTGTTGCTGCTGCTGCTGCTGCTTTGGTGGTGCTGGCCCTCGTATTGCTACATCGTGAATGCGAATGCCAAGGGACGGTGCTGTTGTTCGGGGCGCTACTCCCCCTCCTCCTTCAATCTGACTGTGGGATCTCTTCTGGCCCCCAGTCCTTGCCGTGATCCTCTGAATGGGGATCTCATGCCTTCGGGTTGCCGTCAATACTTCGTCGAAAGTCTGATAATTGTGCCTCTCTATCAATTTCAAGAGCTCAAGATGAAACCCTTGCTAGAACCTCATAGCCCTCTGGCTCTCTGTTGCTACCATCTCCGGGGTGAACCTACTCAATCTGCAGAACTCCGCTGCATAAGCATCTATCGTCTTGCCGGCCTGCTTGAGGTTGATAAACTTCTGTTGTAGCTCAAACTGTGCCACAACTCCATAGTACTTTATCTTGAATCTTGCGGTAAAATTGACCCAAGCAATAGGACGTCTGATGCCTACTTCCTCTGATTCCCACCAATCACGTGCGAGATCCTGAAGTAACAACTTCACTTGATCCACACGTTCTTCTTCCGGTACCTTAGCTGTCGTCAAAATGGCCTCAATATCCTTAAGCCATGCATCTGCTGAGATGGCATCTTCCGTGTCCTCGAAACGGCGGGAGTTGAACTTGCAAAATCTGGTTGATGCTCCTGAATCTGGCCTTACCCCTCTTTCCAAAGCTGTCTGCAACCCTTGGTTGAGTAGTACGTTCTGCACCTGCAACTGAGCGTGCATGCGCTGCTGGGCTAACATCTGATGTTGCTGAGTAGCCATAATCCCTCTCATGATCTCCAGATGGGCCGGTGTGTCCACTTCCACTGGGGTAAGTGGAACTATGGGTGGTGTAGGAACCTCCGGATAGTCTCTTGAGGTAGTACTGGCCCTTGTAGCTGACCAACATGGTCATATTGTCCTTGTTGTTGCTGTCCAGTTCTGACAGATGCAGATGAAGTGCCCCTAAGGAAAGGGACAAGAGAGCAAACAAACGACCGGACATAAAGGATCAATGAAGCCGAAGGATACGGAAATGTCAAGCCAGGATTGAGAACAACGAATCATGAGATCAAGGGGGAACATGTGTGATTGAGACATCCTATAAATCAAAACACCCCACAAGTCTGAAATCAGACCTGCATGGGCTACCACTAAAATCTTGTCACGCCCCAGAACCAGAATACTGGAAAGCGGGAGAATGACTCAGCCAGCTACGTATTACGGGTAGAGGAATACTGTATAATACGATCAATGCTGTCTAAAAGACGAGGGGTGCATACTACATGAAAGTCTCACTATGGTCACTTCACATCTATTATCTCAATCATTCAAATAAGAAACAGAAATAGAGAACATATAAGATAAAGCAGTAAGGCGTCCCAAACGCTCAGTCAAAATGTTTTCGATATCTGGCTTTACAAAACATAGCCAGATGATGTAGTAAAGTATACACAATTGTTATCAGCTGCAGTCTGACTTAATTACAATTATGTAAAAGTAAGTACAAGACAATCCGACTAACATGTCGGTGCCAAACGACAAAATATAAAGTAAGTAACAAAACGAGTGGGGAAGTAAGGAACCCACTCGAGTCCTCCTGCGATCATCCCTCTAGTATTGACCATCTTGGAGGTGGAAGTAAGCTGGGTCCTCGGGAACCGGCTCTAAATCTGGCCATGCAAAACCAGAGAGGTTAGACCTCTAATAGCAAGTACCTCAAGGAAGCACGATATGAGAAATTGGAACCAGTGATAAGAGAATATGATATATAGACCTCTGTTTGCTACTGTGATTCACATAACACGACGACACTTCGAACCAACTTCCCAACCAAACAAGGACAGAAGTTGGCCGGTCATATCCTGACATTCTGATCATCTCAGTTAGTTAACATAGTAGGTACAGTACACAAACAAGTCAATTTAAACGGCCATGCAACTACTACAGCTTGCTACGGTGAGTTCCAAGTTATCCTGGAATTATGCAATAAGAGATTCCTCAGTTCTTACTATGTGCAAACAAGGCTAGTCTATCCAATCAATCAATTGCGCCAATCATGAATTAGACGAGTCCCAGCGGGACGCCCGTCATCAATATATAATATACAATAAATAATATAAGCAGATACTGCTCCCTGCCCGTGTGGCAGATTTGCAGTATCTGTGGGAACCAGCCGGCCTGTCGGACACTTAATAGTCCCAAAGAGGGCTGCCATGTAAGAACTCGAAAATCCATTCTCTCCATGCAATCATTATTTTATTTAACTTAGTAGCCTCTATGTTAAGTGAAATCCCATGCCGTGTATCATGGTCATTCAGAATGAGTACTTCCGTACAAAGTACGATATGCCCAACTCTACAATGATACCTGTGCGGTTAGGTTGTAGGTCTTACATAGCGTAATGCAACAATTAAAACTAACCACGAAATAAATCATATCTTGACCATAAAGTACACATGCTGCTTTTTGTAGAAAAATAAATAAATTGAAGCCTGCATATGCCTGTATGCCAATATTCGGGATCGGCCAATCGATTACAATAGTTCATAATTAATATGAACGTGTCTCATTCATTCAATTTAAATAAGACGACTAGCCAGTCTCTTGGTTCCAACTAGGAACGCATGATCAATTATTAGTCAAGGTCACAATTAATATCAATCAATGTTAATTCGGGACAAGAATCAGTCAAAAGGCATCATGGGCTAGAGTTCATGCGGCCGGAAAATTATAGAAGTTCATGCGGCTGAGAATGCATATGAGGTCAGGATCTCATGCGGCCAGAAAGTGCCATGCGGCCACAAAAAATAGCAGTCAACAGCATGCGACCACAGAAAACAGCATGCGCCAGAAAACTGTATGCGCCAAGAAACAGCATGTGCCAGGACAGCATGCGCCAAGAAACAGCATGCGCCAGGACAGCATACGCCAGCAAACAGCATGGCAACAACTTTTGCCAGGAAACAGCATGCGCCAGGAAACAGCATACGCCAGGACAGCATGCGCCAGAAAATAGCATGCGCCAGCAAACAGCATGGCAACAGTATTTTGCCAGCAAACAGCATGCGCCAGAAAACAGCATGCGCCAGGACAGCATGCGCCAGCAAACAGCATGACAACAGTATTTTGCCAGCAAACAGCATGCGCCAGAAAATAGCATGCGCCAGCAAACAGCATGACAACAGTATTTTGCCAGCAAACAGCATACGCCAGGAAACAGCATGCGCCAGGACAGCATGCGCCAGAAAATAGCATACACCAGTAAACAGCATGCGCCAAGAAATAGCATGTGCCAGGACAGCATGCGCCAGGAAACAGCATGCGCCAGGACAGCATGCGCCAGAAAATAGCATGCACCAGCAAACAGCATGCGCCAAGAAACAGCATGTGCCAGGACAGCATGCACCAGAAAACAGCATGCGCCAGCAAACAGCATGGCAACAGTATTTTGCCAGCAAACAGCATGCACCAGGAAACAGCATACGCCAGGACAACATGCGCCAGTAAACAGCATGCGCCAGCAAACAGCATGGCAACAGTGTTTTGCCAGCAAACAACATGCGCCAGGAAACAGCATGCACCGGGACAGCATGCGCCAAAAAATAGCATGCACTAGCAAACAGCATGGCAACAGCTTTTGCCAGCAAACAGCATGTACTGTTCATCTTCCCCAACCAGCCTCCAATGGCCATGAAAATCCATGAACCAAAAGACCATAAATCACTCAAAATAAGTCGAAATCAGGGCTTCTAATAGTCTAAATTGGGTAGAATCAAATTCTCTACAACATGGAACCATCAAAACTTAAAAAATAACAAAGTTATTAGATCAAAACCTAAAATTATGAAAATGTATTAAACTTAGATCTACATGAAATGAGTCATGGGAATTGAAAATGCTAAGTACTAAAGTGTCTAAGAATCTTGAGAGGAAGACAATGGAACAACAAAAATGGAAATCCATCAAGAAGCAAGTTGGCACTTGCCTATGCGGCTGGATAGGTGGAGGAGAGTTATGGAGGATGAAGAAGAAGAGTAATGGAGGAGTAAATGAAGAGAGAGAAAGGGTTTTGGAGTTTTAAATGGGGGTGGTGGTAGGTGGGTTCATATTGAACCATCCAAGTCCAAAAATAAACCAACTCGGGCCGAACCCAAAAGCAAAGCAGAAAGTAAAATACAAAAAATAAAATACAGAAAAATAATTAGCAAAAAATTAAAAGAATTTAAATACAGAACAATACATGATAAATATTAAATAAATACATTCCAACAGTACATGTATTTAGAATACGTATTTCGGGAATGGGAAGTGACAGGGAGGGCACACTAGGGATGTGTGTCGTTAAGCTAATGGGTTATGCATGAGGTGTGGCAGTCCAGACCATAAGATTGCCAATTGTCCTATGATGCAGAGGCCGGGAGGGCCAGTTCAGCAGTTTTCGACATTGCCAGCTCCAGGGGCAGCACCGAACAGAGGACCAGCACTGGTCGTAAGGCCTCTAGCCCAGCGTCTATCTACGCAGGCTCAGATGTTTCGCCAGGCACAGAACGAGGAAGGCTCGCAGAGGCCGCAGCGACAGCATGGTCGAGGAAGGCAGCAGGAGGGAGCTCAGCAAGGCCAGGGCCAGGCCTTTACCTTATCACTGGAGGATGCGTTAGCTTCAGGCGACGTGGTTGCAGGTAATATTTCTGTTATCTCTTTTCCTGCAGTAGTATTGTTTGATTAGGGGGCTACCCACTCTTTTATATCTGTACGATTTGCGACACGTATTGGATTGGAGTTCGAGGCATTGCCAGAGAGGATGAATATACTCACTGGTAATAGGTTCGTAGGAGTTAGCAGAGTGTACTTAGCGTGTCCAGTCGTAGTGAGTGGGCGATTATTGCCCGTATCTTTGATTGAGTTCCCCATGGACAACTTTGACGTTGTCCTAGGCATGGGCTGGTTAAGGGACAGTCATGCGACGATAGATTGTCGGGGAGGTAGGATAGTATTTAAGATACCCGGCGTTGTTACAGAGGCATTGGCAGAGCGGAAACAGATTCCAAGGGTGGTCAGAGAGTTTGCTGATGTATTTCCAGATGAGCTTCCAGGTTTACCACCCGTGAGAGATGTGGAGTTTTGCATTGTACTGAATCCTGGGACGGAACCTAAAGTCGGCAGGGTCTACAGGATGTCGTAGTCAGAGTTGGACAAGTTGTACCAGCATGAAGAAGAGTTGAAGGCGAAGCAGTTTATTCGAGACTGTAAATCGCCCTGGGCAGCACCGGTGATTTTGGTACCCAAGAAGGATAGATCGACGCGGATGTGCATTGATTACCGACAGTTGAATGCTGTAACCGTGAAGAACAAGTATCCGTTACCAAGGATTGATGACTTGTTTGATCAACTGAGTAAGGCTTGCATCTTCTCTAAGATTGATCTTCGATCTGGATATTATCAAGTGAGGGTCCGGGAGCAGGACATACCCAAGACAGCATTTAGATCACGGTATGGGCATTATGAGTTTCTGGTGATGCCATTTGGACTGACTAATGCCTCAGCAGTATTCATAGATTTAATGAATCGCATCTTTCTACCCTATTTGGATAAGTTTGTAGTAGTGTTTATAGATGATATCCTCGTCTATTCCAGTAGTGAAGAGGAACATGAAAAACATCTTCGGACAGCGTTGCAGACCTTGAGGAGCATCAACTTTATGTGAAGCTTAATAAATATGAGTTTTGGTTGGACCAAATTTCGTTCCTGGGGCACATTATTTCTGGAGCAGGAGTGTCAGTAGATCCGAAGAAGGTAGAGGCAGTAGAGAATTGGCCAGTTCCGATGACGGTGGCAGAAGTGCGTAGTTTCTTGGGATTGGCAGGTTACTACAGAAGGTTCGTGGCAGACTTCGCCAGGATTTCGGCACCCTTGACGCGTTTGACGCATAAGGATGTAGAGTTTGTTTGGTCAGCAAAGTGTCAGGCATCGTTTGAAGAGTTGAAGAAGAGATTAATCTCAGCCCCGATCTTAACACTTCCAGTAGGATCGGAAGGGTTTACAGTGTATTATGACGCATCCGGGAAGGGACTTGGATGTGTATTGATGCAGCATGGTAAGGTGATAGCATATGCATCTCGACAGCTTCGAGATCATGAGAAAAACTATTCGACCCACGACCTGGAATTAGCAGCAGTAGTATTTTCACTTAAGTTATGGAGGCACTATTTATATGGGGATCGAGTGGAGATTTACACTGATCATAAGAGTTTAAAGTATGTGTTTACCCAGAGGGACCTGAACATGAGGCAGATGAGATGGTTGGAACTATTGAAGGACTTTGATGTAAATCTTCAGTATCATCCAGGCAAGGCGAATATGATAGCAGATGCCTTGAGCAGAAGAGGTGGTGCATTCGTTTTAACCTCGCAGAGGCACATTTTGGAAGATCTTCAGGAAATAGGAATTGAAGTGATCTTGTCGCAGGATACGGGAATTATGGCCAGTTTGCAGATTCAGTCCACTTTTGTAGAGAGGATCAGAACAGCTCAGGCGGAGGATCCGCGAATCCAGAAGCTTCGATCGGAGTGTGAGTCAGGTCTTAGGAAGGAGTTAGTAATCCATGAGGATGGTACACTTAGGTTCGGAAACCGTCTTTGTGTACCAGAAGGAGATCTTCGACAAGAAGTTATGTTAGAAGCTCACAGTTCCCCTTATTCCATTCATCCCGGAGGCACCAAGATGTACCAGGATATGAAGCAGCACTTTTGGTAGAATGAAATAAAGAGAGAGAGAGATAGCGAGGTTTGTATCCAGGTGTTTAGTATGTCAGCAAGTGAAGGCAGAGCAGCAGAGATCGGCAGGATTGTTGCAGCCGCTACCTATTTCGGAGTGGAAGTGGGAGCACATCACGATGGACTTTGTGACCGGTTTACCTAGATCTTTGACCGGCCGAAATACAGTTTGGGTAATAGTGGATCGGCTCACGAAGGTTGCACATTTTTTTCCTTTCAGAGTAGGGCAGACTACTGGGCAGCTGGCAGAAATATATATGAAGCAGATTGTGAGGCAGCATGGTGTTCCAGTCAGCATAGTATCCGATAGAGACACCCGGTTCACCTCTCACTTTTGGCAAAGTTTGCACCAGAGTTTGGGTACCAAGTTGAGGTTCAGCACCGTCTATCATCCGCAGACGGATGGACAATCAGAGAGAACTATTCAGACCTTAGAAGATATGTTGCGGGCTTGTACTTTGGATTTTGGCAGAACTTGGGAAGATCACCTTCATTTAGTAGAGTTCACTTACAATAATAGTTATCAGGCAAGTATACAGATGGCGCCTTTTAAAGCATTATTTGGAAGGAAGTGCAGGTTCCTTCTGGCATGGGACGATGTGGGAGAACGAAAAATTGTTGGGACCATAGATGATTATGCAGACCGTAGAAACAGTGAAGTTGATCAGAGAACGGCTTCGAGTCGTACAAGACAGACACCGCCACTGGGAAGATCAGCATCGAAAGCCTCTAGAGTTTGGTGTCGGTGACCAAGTGTTTCTGCGGATATCGCCTACTCAGGGTGTCATTAGATTTGGAACCCGAGGAAAGCTTAGTCCGAGATTCGTTGGTCCTTTTAAGATTCTCGCTCGGGTAGGCGATGTTGCTTATCGGCTTGCCCTTCCACCCTCGCTATCTGGCGTGCATGATGTGTTTCATGTATCTCAGTTACGTGGATATGTCCCGGATCCGAGTTATGTCCTCGACCATTCGGAGTTAGTCGTTGGTATCGACCTAACTTACGAGGAACAACCCGTGTCTATTTTGGACCGGCGAGAGAATGTGCTCAAGAACCGGACTATTTGCCTTGTCCGTGTCGCTTGGGGCCATCACTCTCCGGGAGAGTCAACCTGGGAGCGCGAGGACGAGATTAGATCTCGGTATCCGCACTTGTTCGACTCGGAAGGTATGTTTCTCCTTATGTCTTGGTAAATTTTGAAATGTATGATCGATGATTGCTAATGATAGGTTATTAGCATAGATTGTAATTGTACCTTGCTTGCCCGGATACCTCTATCTTTGTCTTGGCTGAAATTCCGAGGACGAAATTTTTCTAAGAAGGGTAGAGATGTCACTCCCCAATCCCGATATACGTATTCTTCATGGATTCTGTATACGGTCTCTGTATTTAGCATGTGCATAAATTTTGTTTATTATTTATTATTTATTAATGGTGGCATGTAGCTTTTTAATATTGTCATTAGTGGATAGAGATTAGGGATTAGGGTTTTCTTAAACCAACCCAACCCCTATTTAATATCCTCTTCCCCACTCTCTCTCCTCATTCACTCTTCCATTTATTTCTTCCAACCACCCATAGGCAAGTACAACTTGCTCATAAAGAGGATATTTTGTGCATTTTGCATTCTTGATTTTTCCTTGATATTATTTGTATATATTATTCTTCTCTTCATTCTCTACAAGTTTAGTTCTTGAAAATTCTGATTTTTATGGCTAGATTTGTGTAGATCTAAGTTCCTAAAATCTAGAATTTTATGGGTTTTTATGGTTTTGATCTATCAAACTTGGCTATTTTCGAAAACCAATGGTCCTATGTTGTAGGAAATTTGATTCTACACAATTTTGACTTTTTAAAAGTTAGATTTCGACTTGTTTGGAGGAAGTTATGGTCGGAATAATATTTGAGCATCCACTAGGTTCGCCTGTGCTGGCTCTGGCAGGGATGATGAACAGTCTCCTACGGCCGCATGAGTATTTTACAGCCGCATAAGCAATGACAGCCGCATGAGCATTTCAGCCGCATGGCGCTGGGCAGTCTCAGCCGCATAAGCTTCTCCGGCCGCATAAACCAGTTTGCAGCCGCATGTGTATTTCGCAGCCGCATAAGCTTTCCAGCCGCATGAGCTTTCCAGCCGCATAAGCTTTTTCAGCCGCATGAGTCCTTCAGCCGCAGAAGTTTTCACAGCCGCATACGCTCGCACCTACCAGCCGCATGC
This sequence comes from Iris pallida, assembly GCA_029216955.1. Taxonomy (NCBI): domain Eukaryota; kingdom Viridiplantae; phylum Streptophyta; class Magnoliopsida; order Asparagales; family Iridaceae; genus Iris; species Iris pallida. The sequence continues at coordinate 5,900,866 of JANAVB010040218.1, read as the reverse complement.
GCCATGACCTTTTCCAGCCGTATGGCGCTGGGCAGTTTTCAGCCGCATAAGCCCGAATTCTTGAGCCGCATAAGCAATGGTAGCCGCATGAGCATTTCAGCCGCAGGACGCTGGGCAGTCTCAACCGCATAAGCTTCTCCGGCCGCATAAACCGGTTTGCAGCCGCATGTGTATTTCGCAGCCGCATAAGCTTTCCAGCCGCATGAGCTTTCCAGCCGCATAAGCTTTTTTAGCCGCATGAGTCCTTCAGCCGCAGGAGTTTCCTCAGCCGCATACGCTCGCACCTACCAGCCGCATGCGTCCTGACCTTTTTTCAGCCGCATGGCGCTTGGCAGTTTTTAGCCGCATAAGCCCGAATTCTTGAGCCGCATAAGCATCTCCTTTTCTGGCCGCATACGGCTTGGTGATTCACTTGCCGCATAGGACTTAGCTCTTTGAGCCGCATGCGCCCTTTCCTTCTGGCCGCATATGCATGATTTATCCCTAGCCGCATGAGCCTCTCTTTTCCTTGCCGCATAGGCTCTAGCCGCGGGTTTATTGCCGCATATGCTTGATTGGTTCCTGAGCCGCATAAGACTCCATTTTACAGCCGCATAGGTCTGCTTCCCTAGTCGCATGAGCGTTGGCCGCATGAGCCTCAGCCGCCTGTTCCCTTGAGTCTCAGTCCTCATTTCTAATCCGACTACCTATGTGATGGTTGGATGACCCTATATGTGTATTGAGGTACAATCTATGTGAGCACCGAGGTGCAATCCTAAGCGCTAAGTGTTCCTATGTGATACCTGCCAGTACATTCAAGAGCCCAGCATTTACATAACCAATGGTCGGTGGCAATGACGTGGTATGTGTTGTGTGTTGCATTACACCAAGAAGGGGGTACATACGTATGACTCAATGAGCCAGTACAGATTCCTTCTTGGGGTACTCATACAATGTACGACATCTAGATGAGCGAACATGTGACCACGACATGTGAGCTCTGAGGATAACCTAGGGATTAATTAGGCAACTAACTTGGTAGATACATTGGGTGGAAAGAATTCCGAGATCGTGCTATATTGGCCACCCCAGGCTCAGTCCTGACGTGTCGGGTTGGCTGCCACGGATATGGTTTTATTCGCCTATAGCGGAAGGCTATATCCGACCTCTACGAGCTATGTGTTATATGTGTTAGTGCGGTAGCCCTCCGGGGGGCTGGTGCATATTCAATGTGTTATATGTCTTATGGTTTGGCTAGTCCTGCTGGGTTGACACAATCTGAGGATTCCTTTTAATCAGTAATACGGGGATAACTCCGCCAGATGTAGAAAGCCGCAAGATTGAATGGCCGCTTGAAAAACGACTTGACTGTGCTTGAGCCTTTCGTTAGTAGCCGAGGGACATGGACTGTCATGGTGCGTGGCCCAACCCATGTCCTTGTTTGGTTGTTGGGTTGGTCTATCGTGCTAGGACAGGCTGTGGACCGAAGTTACGACCGGAAGCCTATTATTATTTCTATTTTATGCCTGGGTTTTATCTCACTCTTTTGTGCTCCCTTGTGGTACTTGCTATTCGGGACTGACCCTGCTGGTTTTGTTTGGCCAGATCACGTAGCAGAGCCTGAGGACCTGAACTTCTTCCCTGACGTCAATGGTGCATACTAGGAGCATGGTTGGCGGAGGACTCGAGTGGGTTTCTTCTCCACCACTCTAATATCTTTCCTTATGTCCTGGCGTTTAGCCACCGGCACCTGTTTAGCCGGCAAACCTGGATATTTTGTCCTCGTATAATTTTGTAATTAAATCAGACTGCAGCTGAGTACAATTATGTAACTTTGACTCTCTGGGCCAGCTAACTTATAAAGCTAGATCTCCATGATCATTTTGATGAAGCGTCGGAGATGCCTTACTGCTTTATCTTATATGTTCATTAATTGATGTTTTCTTACTTGAATGATTGAGACATAGATGTTCTGTGTGACCATACGAGACTTGAATATAGTACATATCCCCTGTCTCTCGACAGCCACGATCGCCATATGACGTTTGTATACCTCATATGGAGTAGCTGGCCTAGTCCGTCTCCGTATTTCGGTACTGGGGCGTGACAACTGTGCTTTCATTTAGAAACTGCTGCCAACTGAAGTTGGGATTTTTGACTTAATATCTAAAAACATGGTTAGTATATGATAAGTTAATTTTATCATATTCACTTTGGCACGCAAAGTTCGAGGTTTTGTAAAAACCACCTCTCATAAGGCGGCATAAAGGTCGGATCGCCCCTAATGATGTACTGAGTGGGAGGTGAGAGTCTGGTGGTCCTGCAATGTCCTTTTATTCTAACAACTATAGATGGAAAAAGTTTATCCATTAGACTTTTTCATCTCTTTTTCTCTTTATACTGTAATGAAGAAAACCTGATGTCCCTAAGCATTGATTGTAAAAAAAAAATCCCTTTTTTTTGTTCATTCCCGTGGAAGCAAAGGAGCGGGAAATATTAAAATAAAAAGAGCTACATCCAAGGATTGAATTTAGAACATTTAGTACAAAGTCTAAAGTACTAACCACTATACCACAATAACCTTGTAGCACTAGTTCTATTTTGAAAAATAAAATTATTAACATATTTATCTTTATTTTATTTTTTTTGGTCCCTCATGATCCGGGGGCCCTGGACGGTCGTCCTCGGCCAGGGCCGGCCCTGAACATGGGTCATACCAGTTTGTATTTTATTTTTTATATAACCATTAAGATTCACATTTTTATAGAAGAAGAACTCGTTTGGTAGACAAAAATTGAGGACAACAAATATGCTCTCAAAAGACGAATACTTGATCACTTACATATTATTTTCTAAAACATTCGAGGTTACCTACGAAATTTGTACACACTACATTTTTCTAAACTATTTTTATTTTGAAAAAAAAATTATTAACATATTTATCTTATTTTTTTTGGTCCCTCATGATCCGGGGGCCTTGGACGATCGCCCTTGGCCAAGGCCGGCCCTGAACATCGATCATACCAGTTTGTATTTTATTTTTTATATAACTATTGAGATCCACATTTTTATAGAAAAAGAACTCGTTTGGTAGACAAAAATTAAGGACAACAAATCTGCTTTCAAAAGAAGAATACTTGATCACTTACATATTACTTTTTAAAACGTTCAGATTATGTACGAAATTTTGTACTTACAGCATTTTATGTCATTTTGACTCACTGTTCTCAAGTTCTCAACTTCTATTATTTTTGATGAATGAAGTAATAATAAATCCTCTCCAGCTATAGTGTTATGACTTATTAGACTCTAAGACTATATAAGGTTAGCCAACAGCGATACACGCATGCTAAGACTTGGCATGGCCCACCTGTCACTGAACTGAGAGCAATTTGTTGACGTCGAGGTAGAGACCTAAAGCTTGACTTTGACAGGTCATGCATCATTAATTAACATTCCAAATATATTATTAACTAATTAATTAAAAATCATACAATGTGTCCCATATGCTTATATTTGAGATCGAAGGACAAATCAACAGGATGTTCAAGTTTGACCTAAAATATAAACTATTCAGCTGACTTCAGAAATGAAAAAATTAAGGGTTATTTACATTGATATTACCTATATTTTGTGTTTACTAAACAAAATTTTCGTAGTCCAAAAAGAAATACACTGACACTCCATATCTTATATATTTTTTAAATTATGGGTCAGTGTAAAATTTTTTACATAAATTATAAAACTTAGGAATGATTCGTACATTCAACACAAAACATAGGGTGTGTCAGTGTATTCATTTTTAAACCAGGCGAGATTCGTGTAATAAATGCAAAACATAGGGAGTGGCAGTATAAATAACCCAAGAATTAAAGAAAAACTACTCGTATGTTTGACAAATAAAAACGTATATTATGAAATTACACTACTAAAATATGCTAGAATAGCGACGTATATTAGCGACGGCGGAAAAAGCCGTCGCTGATAATTGCCTATAGCGACTCCTTGTGCTACACGTCGCTGAACGTCGCTGCATAGCGACGTTCAGCGACGTAGTATATTTTACGTCGCTGGAGGGCGACGTTTTGCGACGGACGTCCCTTTTACGTCGCTGTATTGCGACGTTTAGCGACGTATAATTTATACGTCGCTGTCTTATTTCATATAGGGCTCCTGGCCCGATCGAAATCACAAAAATTTCATCCAAAATTTTTCTTCCCGCGCGCTCGATCCCCCTCTCCCCCCGGCGAACCCTCCCCTCCGGCGACCCCTCCCTCCGGCGACACCCTCCCCTTCTCCCCCCGGCGACCCCGCTCGCCCGCTGACCCCTCCCTCCGGCGACCAGCCTCCCTCTTCCGATGAAGGAGCCTTCCTCGCCGCCTTCCTCCTCCGACGAAGCCACCCTCCTCGCCGCCTTCATCCTCCGACGAAGCCACCCTCCTCAGGTAAACCCTAACCCTAGCCCTAGTTATCTAGACACAGACACGGACACGAGAACCCTAACCCTAGCTGGGGTGGTCTTTCTGTTGAGGGGGGGAAAGAGGGGTGGGGGTGGGTGCAGGGGGGTGGGGGTGGGGGGTCTTACTGTCGAGGGGTGGAGGGAGGTGTGGTGGTACCCGGGGGTGGGGGGGTCTTGCTGTCGATGGGTGCAGGGTTGGGGTGGGTACAGGGGTAGGGGGAGGGGGGGGCAGGGGAGGGGGGTCTTGCTGTCTAGGGGGGCAGGGGAGGGGGGAGGGGGGCAGGGGTGGGTGGGTGGGTGGGTGGGTGGGTGCAGGGGTAGGGGGGAGGGGGGCAGGGGTAGGTGGGTGCAGGGGTAGGGAGGAGGGGGGCAGGGGACAGGACACAAGACACAGACACACACAATACATACATATATACCTATATATATAAATACACATATCTACATATATACATGTATATATATTCTCACACACTTACATACACACACAAATACATATATAAATATATATGTATACAATGTATATACACCAAGGTTCACAATATCGGTATCGGAATTGGTATCGGACTATTCCTATGAGTATTGGTATCGGCGATATCGGTAGTATCGGCGGTATCGTATCGGAGTATCAGACTTTTGTATCGGAAAACAAATAATTATTAATAAATTATTTACATTTAAAAACATATATTTTATACATTATTTCAGCGTTATTTCTTAGTAGTTTTGAAATTATATGAAATAGTAGTCACCCTTACCGATTGGTTTTGCCGAATTGACCAAAACAAAGACCCCCAATGTCGGTATCGGTCAATATTTGGTATCGGTCGGTATCGGATCGGAACATGCCAAACCGTATCGGTATCGGCCGTATCGGATCGGTATCGGCCGATACTTTAAACCATGTATATACCATGGTTTTGCCTTTTAGTTGCAGGAATATGAGAGTTATTAGATGTTAAAGTAGGATATTAATTAATTAGTTATGATAGAGAGTTTGAGATAGATAGTTCATGTGAATGTTAGGTAGTAGTGTACAGTTCATGATTAGCATTGTTTAGATATTAGTTTCAGTTAAAGGATTAGTTTAGATTAGGATATTAGTTTATGTTAGAAGAAACTTCCTGCAACTGTATCGTAGCTGCAGGAATATGAGAGTTATTAGATGTTAAAGTAGGATATTAATTTATTAGTTAGGATAGAGATTTATTAGTTATTTTTATAAACCGTGATATGTTAAATGCCTGCAGCTGCATCGTAGCTCAGGGATATGACTGAGAGGGTGACATGGTTGTCACATTAAGGGTCTTTGAGGAGGTGACATGTTGTGAACAGATATATCCTTATAGTTCTCCTACGTAATGTTAAAGAAAATCCGTAGGAGAACTATATATAAGGATATATATATCTTTTCGCAATATGTCATCTTGTCAAAGACCCTTAATGTACCAACCATGTTACCGCGGTATTGGTATTGGGATACCAATAGCGATAAGGTAAAGGGTACTAATAGCGATACGGTAAAGGGTACCAACTTAAGGTATTGGTATTGGGATACCAATAGCGATAAGGTAAAGGGTACCTAAATGACTAGAAATAGGATATTTGACTTAGATTTGACCTTGTTTGACCAAGGTTGACTATTTTGACTGAAAGTCAAAGTAGAGTCAACATCTGACCTAGATTGGACTAAGAGTTGACAAACTCAACTGTAGGTCAACCCTTGACCTAGTTTGACCTTGTTTGACTTTGTTTGACGTAGCTTGACCTTGTTTGACTTTGTTTGACTTAGTACAACCTAGTTTGACCTAGATTGCATATCATTGTTATTAGTAACTGTCCGCTACTAATGTGCATCCTATAATAAGACATAATATACGAATTTGTGCCTGTTGGATAATGTGTGTCCATCTTTGCAGAATTATTTCCAAATGAATATGAATTACTACTTGCGGAATCATTCATGGATGTACAATCGTTGTCCTGATGATATGTGTGGTGTGCGAGATGAATACATAGCGGGAGTAGAGCAGTTACTGCAGTTTGCTAAGGCGTTCCCTCAGTACATGGACGGCACCAAAATTAAGTGTCCGTGTGTGAAATATTATAACGTGAAATATTATCCAGAAGTGGAAGTGATATATCATTTGTACTCGAGGGGTTTCACGCCTAATTACTATCAGTGGACCGCACACGGAGAACTTATGTCTTTAGCATCAGAACCGGAGCCTTATGTTGAGTCGTATATGCATGCGGGATCTAATTTTGTTTCAGATAATCATGCATACGACGACGGGTGCGTGAACATGGTTTTTGACGCTGCGGGGCCTAGTTTCGTTCATGATGCACCTGAGGAGGCACCGAACGCCGATGCTGCACAGTTCATGGAGTTGCTGGAGAATACAAGGACTCCATTGTATCCTGGTTGTGAGGATCATTCACCATTGGAGGTGGTTACAAGACTGTTGAGCATTAAGTCAGATTTTAACATGTCGTAAGAATGCTACAACCGAGTGTTGGAGTTGATTATAGAGATCTTGCCGGCGGGTGCTAAGTTGCCTAAAGACTTCTACCGGTCTAAGAGGATGGTGAGATCGCTCTGGATGGGATACGAGAAAATCGATTCTTGTCGCAATGGGTGCATGATGTACTACAAAGACGACAAGAACGCAGATGTGTGCATATTTTGTGGTACTGATCGCTATAAGACAACTAGTACATGAAGGTCTACCGGTGCAAGAAGACCGACCGATTCAATGCACTACTTGCCTTTAACGTCGCGGTTGCAAAGATTATTTATGGTGAAAGAGACGGCCGAAAATATGAGTTTGCACATGCGAGAACAGATTGAAGGAGGTTGGATCACCCATCCGATGGAGAAGCGTGGAAGCACTTTGATCGAGTGTATCCTGATTTTGCTTCAGATCCGCGTAATGCCAGGTTGGGGCTATCTTCTGACAGTTTTACTCCTTTTGGTCTTTCGGGATCCCAGTATTCGTGCTGGCCTGTGATTGTCACTCCGTATAACCTACCGCCTTGGATGTGCATGAAGACTCAGTACATGTTTCTAACCGTTATAATTCCTGGTCCGAACAATCCCAAGAGGAACATTGATGTGTACTTACAGCCTTTGATAGATGAGTTGAATCAGTTATGAGAAGTAGTCGCTAACACGTACGATGTTTCCAGGAAGCAGAATTTTCAGATGAAGGCAACCCTTATGTGGACCATCAACGACTTTTCGGCCTATGGAATGTTATCTGGATGGAGCACTCATGGCTGTCTCTCATGTCCGTATTGCATAGACCGTAGTAAGGCTTTCCGCTTGAAACACGGAGGAAAACTGTGCTTCTTTGATTTTCATCGGCAATTTCTGCCAAAAGATCATCCGTTCAGAAGGAACATGAATGCATTCCGTGTCTGCGTTGTAGAGAAGGGTGATCCACCGCCAAGGTGGTACGGAGCCACGATATGGGAGGAGGTTAGAGATTTTCCACGTGCTATCAAAGATCCTACAGCTGGGTACAAGTGCGATGGATTTGGTAGAGATCATAACTGGACAAAGAGGAGCTTATTCTGGGATCTGCCATACTGGAGTACCAATCTGATCAGACATAATCTTGATGTCATGCATATTGAGAAGAATGTGTTTGATAACATAATTAATACTGTGATGGACGTAAAGGGGAAAACGAAAGACAATCCCAAGGCCAGGTTGGACTTAGAAGAAATATGCAAACGCCCTGCGTTGCATTTGATAAAGCAGAATGGAAAACAGTTCCTACCGAAGTCAATTTTCTCGCTGGACAAGGAGGAAAAAGTGAGACTTTGTCGGTGGATCCAGGGCCTACAATTTCCAGACGGATATGTGTCAAATCTGAAAAGATGTGTCGATCCGAAGGAAAACAAATTGACGGGTATGAAGAACCACGACTGTCACGTATTCATGGAGAGGTTAATTCCGATTACATTTCGGAAATTCTTACCGCAGACAGTTTGGGATCCATTGACGGAGCTTAGCATATTCTTCAGGGATCTTTGTTCTAAGAAATTGCTTGTTGATCGTCTAGAAAAGTAAGAGAAGGACATTGCGGTAACACTATGCAAGCTAGAGAGGGTGTTTCCTCCTGGATTCTTCGACTCTATGGAGCATTTGCCGATTCATCTATCCTATGAGGCACGTGTTGGTGGACCCGTCGAATATCGATGGATGTACCCGTTCGAGCGACATTTGAATCACCTAAAAAGAAAGGTAAAAAATAAGGCACGGGTCGAGGGTTCTATTTGTGAAGCCTATGTTCTCGAGGAGATTACAAACTTTTGTTCGATGTATTTCAAGCCTCATGTTGCAACTAATAGAACGAGAGCTTCCAGAAACGACGACGGAGATCATGAAAGTAATGATACAATACTGAAGGTATTCAATGCTCCAGGAAAGCCATCGGATAAAATGAAGAAGAGATATCTGAATGATGATGAGCTAAGGGCTGCTCAGGTGTATGTATTACTCAACTGCGACGAGGAGGAAGTAGAGAAACTGGAGGGATAAGTAATTAATACGTCTACATTATTTTAATAGTGTTGATTATTATACTATTACATTAATTGCACGATGTTGTTTTCAGTATATTTAATGATGATGTGAGGTCAGGTAGGCCACACATAACAGAAGAAGAACTAGAACAAGAAATAAGACGTTATTTTCCATCATGGTTGAGTGCATATGTAAGACTTGAGAACTCTGTAATTACCTTTCTGTATATGCACTTGATTGAGAATGAGCTTAATTGCTTCTTTCGTGGTATTTAGGTCGATCGTCCATACGCAAGACTTGAGAATGAGTCTATTAGAATGCTAGCCAAGGGACCAATTTATGCTGCAAAAATATGGCCAAGCTACTGTGTTAATGGATTTAGGTTCAAGTCAACATCTTGCCCGATCAGAGACAACTTTATGGATCTCGACTCCACCAAAAACAGCTGTTTGTGTATCAGATCTTCGAACTACAAAGATGTTGATACGGGCAGCAATTTCTATGGCGTACTACGGGAGATCGTGGAGCTGACATATAGTTATGGAATAGAGCCTGCTAAGATTGTGTTATTCAGGTGTGATTGGTTCGATCCGATTGAAGGTCAAGGTTGGAAAGTAGACAAGCACGGTCTTGTTGATATAAACTATCGGCGTCGATATCAAGCCTAGGAACCATTTGTCCTATCAACTCAGGCTCAGCTCGTGTACTTCACAAGTTATCCTAAACGGGGAACAACAAGGTCGGACTGGTGGACAGTATGCAAGACCAAAGCTAGAAATACCTTTGAGGTTGATGATATAGCTTATCAAGAGGATGAACTACCTCTTGTAACAAATATTATAGAAGTGGACACGACGAAAGTTCCTCATTACACATCTAATTGTGTAGAAGAAGTAGAATTATCTGAAGAGGAAGATGCAGATGAAACTGAAGATGTAGAGAAGGAAAAAGAAGAAGAAGAAGTAGATGAGCTAAACGAACTAGATGAATTTTCAGAAGAGGATTAAATCTGTACGTTTATTTTATCATCATATTTGACACTTTAGTGACACTTCTATCATATAAATCTGTGACACTTCAGTGATACTTTATTGACACTTTTATCTGTGACTATGATATTTTTCAAAAATCTGCGATGTCTATCATATAAATATATTTTTTTGTTTTATTGTCATATGTTATTATCAGGTATGACTAGACCAAGAGGACGACGCGGAGGATTTTATATTAGGCAGTCCCGTCAGCCTCGGACTAGGGATGGAGATTCCGTACCATCATCCTCATCTCCGAGTATGCCATTGTACCATTCTGTTCCCGATCCATTATCGGGACAGGACAGTTCCAGCAGGTTGGCGACTCCTCCCTCGTCGTCTAGCCTTCCTGATCCCCCGTCCAGCATTCCTCCTGCGTCCAGCATCCCTGATCTCTCGTCCAGCATTCCTCCTGTCGACGGCTCTATGGAGGGAGCCGACGCCGAGCATATGGAGGACGGCGATCAGACTGATCCTGTCCAGGCAGGAGGTGAGAGCGACCCTCCATGCGCTCCCCCGGGCGAGACGCGTATGGAGATTTGGACGGACGGGCCTATGAAGTAAGTTAATTAGTTAATATATATTTCTCAAATAATTATATGTACATATATATTCATGAGAATTATTATTGTATAGGTATCGGCCTTCTGCAGTACAGAGACAGCTGGGGGTATTTCTGAGGCAGAACTATGGTGGGCCTTGGATTAACTACTCAGATGCTCCCGCAGATAGGAAGGCCTTTTGGTTCGCCCACTTCAAGGTAAAAAATTTGTTTATTTTTAAATTTTAATAATCATTTGTGTATATTATACAACTTTTGTATTTTACTTCTTGTAGATGACCTATTTCTATCCACCATACCGGGCGGCGAGGATCGAGGGCCAATTTTCTGTCGTCGCAGCCAAGCTCATCCGTGATGCGATCCACGACCAGAAGTGTCGTGATCGCTCCGGACAGCCGATCCGTGGTTGGATCACGCCAAAGCAGTGGGCTACGATGAAGGCTAGATTCAGCGAGCCCAAGTACCAGGAGCGGTCTGACAAGGCCAAGGTGGCACGGTCGAGCGCCGGTAAGTGGTGTGGTGGGTCCATTCCGATGACGGAATATTTTCGTCGTCTGGTACGTTTCCTATGACGGACATTAATTTATATATAGTTCGATAGAATGTTTAATACTAATAATAGATAATATATTTTAACAGGTAAAAAAGGGTGAGGATCCGAACATGGTGACCGTCTTCCTGGTCACCCATCGGAGGGCTGGGGAGTTCATTGACGAGAGGGCGACGCAGGCATATGTACGTTCTATTCTTTATATTAATTTACTATAATTTAGAAAACAGGAAAATAGATATTAATATAGACTTTAGCAAACACATACACGTTAGCAAACATTATTCTAGGCCGAGTTTGTTCGGCTACAGGAGGAGGCGGCTGCTGCTGCTAGTGCGCCAGCAGAGGGAGGGGCTGGTAGTTCCTCCCAGCCGCCTACAGCTCCATCGCCGGACGAGCTCTGGATGACCGCCGTTGGCGGTCTTCAGAAGGGTACGTACTACGGTACGGGATCCTACGGCACGTATTTGGCTTCGGAGTCATCCCGGGCCCCCTCTGTCAGTGCGCAGTCTCCGGCTTCGCAGGCGTCATCACGAGCTAAGGATATTCGTCGCCAGATCGAGGAGCTGCGTCGCGAATTACAGGAGCAGATTTCTGATACGGTCGAGCGACGATCCGACCCTCCGATCGTCACCGGACGATTTGATGCGGTCGAGCGCAATATACAGGAGCTGATGAGTCTGCATCAGGCTACAGCTGCCAGCTTGTACACGCTCACCGAGTCTACGCAGCGCACAGAGCGTAGACAGGTCGAGCTGGAGGGATCGCATAGGAGCATGTCTGCCTCACTCACTCAGGTTTCGGCTTCGCTTGAGGCGAATACTGAGAGGGTGGTGAGTACCCTTGCTGTTTATGGTGAGCGACTGCGAGAGCTGGAGCAGATACGTCCTCCCGGTCCATCGACGGCGCCGACTCCAGACATTGCACTGCCTCCTACTGCCCCTACGGTGCAGCTCACCCAGGGGCAGTATGACTACATTCTATCCCAGATGCGCGGCATGGGTCCGTAGTGATTTTATTGATTTTTTTTATGACTTGTATGTATTGGCCCTATGGGCAAATTGTTTATTGGTACACTTTTGTTTGTACACTTGGTGGGAGACTTTTTATCATCTCCCATTTTTATTTGACTCTATTGGATGTTTGTGAGGATGTGTCAGTGATATTTACTTTACACTGCCTCCTATTTTTATTGTGATATTTACTTTGTGATATCTGCGACGGGAATGACAAATATACCTACGCTGGGTTATAAGCGATGATCTGATATACAAAGGAGGTGCTGCCGAAATTTAAAAAAAATATAATGTGTATTTTTGTGATGATGTGTGTCTGTGTTTACAGTGAATGTGAAATGCAGTGTTTGGAACCATCGACAGTTTCGATTACTGTTGTATGTTTTATCTTGGATAGAAAGAGCAACAGTTCAGGGTGTACTTCTGAGAGCTTCATTTTCACGTCCTTCACTTTCTCCGGACGTCGTAAAGGTTCCCGAGAAGGTAAAGGACGTGAAGAGGAAGCTCTGAGAAGTGCACCCTGCACTGTTGCTCTTTCTATCCAAGATAAAACATAGAACAGTAAGCGAAACTGTCGATGGTTCGAACACTGCACTTCACACACACTGTAAACACAGACACACAGCATAACAAAAATACCAATTATATTTTTTTTAAAATATCTGCGACGTATAGCGACGTTCTGTGACATACAGCGACGGTATGTACACGTCGCTATACGTCGCTAAATAGTGACGTAACGTCGCTAGACGTCGCTAAACTGCTGACGTGGGATATGACAATCAGAGAGCGGACGTCGCTAAATTGGTCGCTAGGCGTCGCAAAAGTGTCCACGTGGCTGCCATTCCATGTCATCATATATAAAGTTTACCGCGTCGCAAAGTGGTCGCTCTACGTCGCTATGTTGGCGACGTAAGATTACGTCGCTATCTGTCGCGCATTTTGCGACGTCTAGCGACACTAAACGTGACGTCGCAAAGAGCGACGTTCTGCGACGAAATTGTCATCTGCGACTTGCCTATACGCGACATCCAATTTTCGTCGCTAAATACATCGCAAATAGCTTTTAGCGACGGATTTACCTTATTTAGCGACGTCTTCTGACGTCGCTAAAAGGGGTTATTTTAGTAGTGTTATAGGACCCATAACTAAAATAGAAATTAAGTCCAAATAGATGAAAACTCATATCGAATAATTACAATCAAAATATTTATATAAAAAAAAAAATCAAACCAAGCATCAACCTTTAGCTCTCTTGTAAATTACTGCGATGCACCTACGAATATTTTTATATTATTAAAGATTAGATTAAAAAATTATATTAAATAGTTTAAATATTATTTGGATACATTTTAATTAAAATTTATTTATAGATATATTTTGAGAAATTTGGAATATGTTTTGAATATTATATTTTAATTTGGATATATTATATATATGTTTATAGCATTTTGGATATATATATATATACATATAGTTAGAAGTATTTTAGAAATATTTTATTTAGGTGAGGGATATACATATGATGGTAGTGAGAATGATTTGAGTATTTATTTTTTATAATTACATGAGGATATATATATATATATATATATATATATATATATATATATATATATATATATATACACGGCTTAGACAACTTATTCTGAGCAGTCTTTAAACTTTTTTTATAATAGTAAAAAAAAAAATATTATGCCATGTCATCGTTGACGACAAATTTATAATTTATAGTTTCCATAAAATAAATAACATTTTTAACTGAAAACTGACTTTTTAGAGTTTGATATGGTTTGTAAAATTGAATGAAAGAACTTTCAAGCTTTTGCTTTGTTCTCTCAAAAAAGTTATATAGAGTTCCCCCAAAAGTTCAGGAGTGGCTTTGGGATTCAACTGTTAGGTTAATGGTGTCTTTGACAAAATATTTCAATATAGATGAAATGGAATTTTAGTGCAGTGCTAATCGGAGCTAATTTTAGTTGAAACATATAGGTTGAGTTAGGTTTAGACTAGACTGATTCTGAGAAAATCAAATAGTCTGAAGGGTTGTCCAAATTCAAAATCTTGTTGAACTTTATCCTTGGGCCGGCACTAAGTTACTAACTAAACTTTACCGTTATATCAAAGTAATAGTGGTCAAAACGAGATACTAAATATATAAATATCATGATCTTATTCTCTATATAGTAACGACACAATATACTCGATCTTGTGTATATATGTGATGTTGTTTCTAAGTTGTCGAAGAATATAATAAATAGGTTAATTCCAGAAATTATTTTCTAAGTCCAGATACTCAGTCAACACACACTACGATATCGTTTATCATTATTTTGATGAGCTATAACAACTTCTCACCACTATTCTCTGCAGTCCAAAGCTTGTTGCTCATGTAAAAAAAAATTCCTCAATCTTAAAGACGAGTACTAGGTGAGTAGGTGTGTGTGGATTGTAATTAAAAAAAAAATATACTATTCTTCGTAGATATATCATTATTTTATATATCATTATATGACATAACAGAAAATTACCTTATATATATATATATATAGAAAAATGTTCAGCTTTATTGATTTTTTTTCCTTTCTTTCCAAATATACCTTTGTATATGTTTACAAATTAAAATTGTTCATTAAAGTTAATAAGGAGAACTAGATAATTACAAGAGCTGTCATTTGGTCCTTGTAAATATTACTGTAAACATGTATAAAATAATTAATTTAATAATAATTTTAGAATAATTAAAACGTATGTTTTTTGGTGTTTCTAAGTAGTCTTAATAAATATCAGAATAATTACAACAACCTTTTAGTCTCCCTAATAATAAACATATTAAATACGTACATATATATCAGCATATTTTAATTAAAATTTGTCGCAGATATACGTACATGTAATTAGATAATATCATAAAATTATTATTTATTAATTTTTAATTACCTGAGGATATATGTAAGATCGTTTTTCGAGACTCTTGTGGATCGACTTTCCCTATTTATCTTTCAATAATATTATTTCCTTCTTAATTTTAGGAGTAACCTAAGACTTGTTGAAATATCAAATATGTAACCTAAGACTTGTTCTTAACAAAACAAGAGAGAGGGCTAGGAAAAATCTAATATTTGCTTGCTCCTTTGCAACATTTGGCATTTGAATGTGACTTGGTCCCTGGCCTCTCATCTCAACTTTGGCAGATGGCTAACATTTGTTTTCGATCCGATCGAAAGCTTTGGTGATTGGGACTCGGAACCACATGATCATAGTGATCTGGTCTCACATTTGATTTTGTCATATTTGTTTCTAAATGAAGCTAATTGCATATGATCCTAATAAATTTTGACTTGGCAACACAAATACAGGCATCTAAAGAACAAAACAAAGTAGGAAAAGAAGGAAAATAATCAAATGTGTGGACGATCATGTATCTATAGGAGAAGGGACCAAGTATTTGTTTCTTCCATGAAGAACTTGTCCGAAAATGTTATCACTAAGTGCTAAACATATTTAAAATGTGTCGGTGTACTTCTTCTTCTTTTTTCCCGGATTTGCACCTTTAAGTCACATTTTTTTGGAGTTCTTGCTATCAAAATAAAATAAAATAATAATAATAACTAGAAGTTCTTATTGGTTTGGAAATTCCTTATTTCTAATGTGTGGTTGTGAAAATAAAAAATAACAAAAAGGAACTTGGTTACTGTCCTACCAGCCTACCACCTCATGAAAATAAAATAAAAATTAAACAATGAAATACTTCTAAAAAAAATATAAAAACTCGACTGAGGACACGTCCACCTGTATATACAATGCATGTATGTTGTATTGATAAGTTTTTAAAATTGTAATTTTCTTTAAACCAACCCCCCTCCTCACTCTTTTCTTTAGCTACAATCACCTCTCGGACACTGAGCCGGAAAAGGCCATGGGCTAACCCAAAGCTGGAAGGGACAAGCTCTGGGTTCTGCTTTTATAAGTGATTAGTTAAACCCCCCCCCCCCCCCCACCCACCCGTCCCCCCCCCCCCCCCCCCCCCCCCCCCCCCCCACCACCCCCACACCCACACCCACCCACACACACACACACACACACACACACACACACACACACATATATATATATATATATATATATATATATATATATAGTAATTAATTTTTGGAATCGCTCCCACTGGAATTCGAACTCCGTCCATAAGGACCCATATTAACCACTAGGACTAATGATTATTGGCTTCCCCATATATATATATTAGTCTACATGTATATGTACATGCTTTGCACGTATTTTAATTATAATATCATAAGATCAGTTATCGTCTTTTCGTCTTTTCCATAGGATTATTCATGTGTGTGTTTTCCTTTTATAATGCCAAGAGATTCAAAGTACAAATTTTATTCTTTTTCTAACTTTCTATTGGAAACTAGTAATGATAGAATTTTTTTTACCATCGGAACATGAAAAGTTGTATGAAAAAAAAAACCTTGCATGTAAACTTTATTGCTTTGACGCTTAAATATAAATGACATGCAAGTTGACATAATAACATCATGTTTATAAAATACTTAAGGCTTCGTTTGGTTACCAGAATTTTTGCTTGGGAAAGGAAAGTTATTCCTTTCTTGTGTTTAGAAGCCAAAGGAAACGAGTTGGAAAGGGAAAATAATTTCCAAGAGATAGAAAAATAGGGGAAAAAGTGGTTCCCCCATCCATCTAAGGAATCATTTTCCTCCAACTTTCCTGCATTTATTACAAATTTTTTTGACCAAAATATCTCTGCTCAAAAGTACAATTTACCATTTTTATCCATAATACCTTTTAGACAAAAATATTCTTGTGTAATAAGTGTTCTCATTAGCACAAGGGTATTATTAAAAAATTGACTTGATTTTGTTTCCTTTCCTTACAAACACCAAACATTATAATGGAAAGTAAAGATACATTCCGACAATAATTTCGGTCTTTCCAAACACCGGAAAGGAAAAATGATGAGAATTATAATTTCCCAAAGAAAAAGAAATACCAAAGAATCAATTTCTTTTTCTTTCCATTCCGCGAACCAAACGAGGCCTAAGGGTATTTTAGGAATTCAAAAGTTTCATCACCAAGTTTTCCTATATATATATTTTAAAAGAGCAAACAACATCTTTAATTTTTTTTCATGTATTGAACAATTTTAATTAGCAAATATATATGAAGATATCTTTTGAATAAAAACTTTCAGTTAAACCTACTTTTTGGGTTGGACAGTCCAAAGTAAAATTGTGATTGTCCTGAGTAAAAATTATAGAAAGTTAGACTGTTGTGAAGTAAAATGTGGAGGACCTATAAAATTTGCCATTTATTATTATTCTAAAAATTTCCTCTCTTTTTTTAATAGAACAACCAGGATTATTATGCTTTAGTCGGGGAAATGACTAAAATTTCCGATAAAGACCAAGTGACAACCCAAGTTCCAAGGCGGACACAGCGACACGCGTGTCAAAAATGTGCTGCCTACGTAGGTCAAGGTGTCCTTCAGTGGGTCTTTCCAGCTAGCACGTGTCCCTCTTCTTCTCACTCTCATCCCACACCTTCACTTCCTTATTTAAGCACACACTTTTGAAGCTTGAAGTTCCCCAAGTACAAGTAGTAGAAAGTTTTTGTTTGTTTACAAGTAATATTTGGCGAGCAAGCAACTAAGAAGAAGAAGAGGAGGAGATGGCTTCACAGCAGCAGGACAGGTCCGCCCTCGACGCCAGGGCGAAGCAGGGCGAGACTGTCGTCCCCGGCGGCACCGGCGGCAAGAGCCTCGAAGCCCAAGAGCACCTTGCCGAAGGCTAGTCAGTTCACCTCATTCTAAATTTACATCAGTCACATCCTATATGTATGTACGTATGTATAAGTTATAACTCTCGTGACAATCCAATACAATCTAACGGTTGTAACATAGGTTGTTTTATACTATCAAATTGTTCGAACCGACTGGTTTTCTGAACATCGATCATGTCTATGTATACTATGCGTCAATGTCTGTGTCATATCATTCGGATTGAGTTTTGTTTCGGTTTCAGGACGTAGCCGCGGGGGGCAGGCGAGGAGGGAGCAGCTGGGGACGGAAGGGTTCCAGGAGATGGGCCGGAAAGGAGGGCTGAGCAGCACGGAGGAGTCCGGAGGGGAGCGTGCCGCTCGCGAGGGGATCGACATCGACGAGTCCAAGTTCAGCAAGCAGTGATGGAGTAGCTTGTGACCATCGATGGCCATGGAGGAAAGAAGCTGGTGAACTAATATATAATATGTAGATATAGATGTGCGCGTACGTACGTGTTTATGTTTGGTGTGTGCTTTGCTTGTCGAGTGTGATGGTGGTGCTTGTAGCTATGTATGCAGTGCATATGTGTGTGTATGTAGTTTGTCTACTGTGTTTCTGAATAAATAAAGTACGTAGGTTGTTGTGTTTATACTTCTTCCAGTGGTTGGGTGGTTTATGGGTTGATATGAGGATCTCTCTCTCTCTTCACTTCACTTTCCACACATTTGCGCAGAATTTTTAAAGTGGTAGTGGTAAAAAAAAAAAAAAATTAGGGGACAGTAACTCTGCTATGGGAGATATTCAACTCTGCTATGGGAGATATTCTTCACTTACGTCGTAGTTGCAACTACGCAACCAAATATTGAAACTACAGTAATCAACCACCAGTTGCAGAAACACTTTATGCCATCCAAAAGTAAACTCTTTGGCGCTCATCTAATTAAGAACTCCTTTTCAACAATCCCATCTAATGTCATGAAAATATCCGGCTTCTTTGAGGCCTCGTTTGGTTCGCGGAAGGAAAATTGATTTTCTTGTACTTTTCATGGGAATAGAAAAGTAGAATTTCTGTCTTTTTTTTTTTTTTTTTCTTGTTTGATAAAAAAGGAAACCACACCATTTGATTTCCTTTTCAGTGTTTGGTTGGTGTAGGAAAGGAAAGTAAAAATATATTAATATTTCAATAATATTTTTACCTTTTACAATAAAATTGACATTATAAAAATTCAAAGGGATCCAGAATACAGGAGTTAATGGTAAAATAAGTAATAACACATAGTTAGTTTTGTCATAATTTTTTTAATAAATCTTGGAAAAGGAAGAGTGAAAATAAATTTCATGGGTCATGAGTGAAACTATATTTTTTTTTCTATTTTTTTTTTTGTCAGGAAATTGATTTTCAAGTTTGTGGCTACCAAACAAAGGAAAGGAACAACTTTCTTTTTCTTGGTTCTTTAAATCCGTGAACCGGCCTAAAGGTGCATCTTGCAATCAAGAACTCCTTTTCAACTATCTATCCCATCTAATGTCGTGAAAATATGACTCAAAAAGTACGACTCCAAGAAGGAACTAATCAAGCAGAACATCCGAAGATTCTTGGAAGAACTGTCAAGGCAGCTACAACCGCATGGGCATTGTAAAAAAAACTAGCTAAATTTACCGAAATGTCTATTATATCAACAAAAAATCTGAGATCAACATCAACAAAATTAGCGCGTTCCTCCGACGTTTAGTGGCACATCATCACTTCACCGAAAATTTAGCCATCTACATATGGAACACACAATGAAGCAAAGTCCTGACAGCGAGGAACATGGTCGTACATTTTCCAGGTTCCAGCAACAAGCAAGGATGCAACTAGCATTTGTTTCCAGTAGAAAGCCTCAGTGACGATCCCAAAATAAACTCCCATTTCCGGAAGCAAGGCGTCAATGGCTAGCGGCTAACGCGGTCACCAGGATGCCCAGCACGAGAAACGGCTGAGCGCTGGCCTGTATGCATCAGAAATGGATTCAGGGAACTACTGACAAAAATCCTAGAGGAACTCGCGAGTTCTTAAATTTTAAAACTCGGCCATCCTTGATTTTTTTTTCAAGCGACTAAAGAGAAAAATAAGTACACTTTCAATGTTCTTATTTGAGTTTCTGTAGTACTCGGAAGAAAAAAAAAAAGAGGCAGCGCAGACGCTAATATCGGGTATATTTACCTGATATTTGACATCGTACTTGACTGGGTCCTTCAAGAAGTACTTAAACTGCAATAGTAAGATTCTACCAAACGTCAATGTAGCACATTCATATTGAGCTTAGTGAACCTAAGCATGCCAATTGGAAAATATACTGAAAGGTAAAGTGGCAGATACAGTTTCTTCACAACAAGAGACGGAGTTGAAATGCATCGAAACATTTTTTGGATTGGGATTAAGAAATAGACGAAGATATAGACGAAAAAGACGACATTCAAGTGTGAATTATCAAGCATTCTAAAAGCCAAGATTCTAAAAGACACTATTCACGGTGGATAAAAAAGGAGGTTACCTGGAAAAATACTTGAGGGGTAATCAAACCAAGCAGGGAAAGAGCATGAAATGGTTTACCAGAGCCCAGCAAGTAACCTGCAATAATACAAACAATCAAAGCTACATACGCCTTTTGATGTGAAGGGCGCAAGAGAACACTAACATCTTGTATGTTAACTTGTTAGTTTACATGTCTATATAATGGTCAAACTATTCATGTCTATTACTTGAAGAAAGGCTCTCTCTTAAAGATCCTTACTAGTTAAGTTTTGTCTAAGAAAAGGCATGGCATCAGAAGCGTAATATGTTTCTTTCTTTCTGCTACGTACTATCGCAATCAAATAACTCTCTCAAATTGACTATACCTACGGCATCTGCTCACAATAGCCTACACAAGGATTCAGAACTGTAACAAGGCCTGCATTGTCAGCCAATTAGGGCAGGAGTAGACGTCCCGAATAAATGAGAGCCCCTCCCTCCAAGTAACTGAAACTCGGAGCAAACATATCAAGGCTTTCCTAACTACTATTTGAACAGTCTAGCAGACGATTGGAGCCGCCTTCGACTTCAAACCACACAAGAGGATCACTACATAGCTCGAATTATGCATGTGGGAGTAATATAAATATTTAACCCTCAACCCTCACCATAACTCTAGAGTTTTGTTGCAACGGCTGGGGCTTTAAGATGATATCAGAGCAATTCGAAAATTATACTGCTGCATGAATCAATCTCTTCCTTGGGCATGTTGAAATAATATAATAATTCAACCCTCAACCCTCACCACACCTCTAGAGCTTCAGTGTTAAGGGCAGGGACTTTAACAATGCAGAGATCCATTTATAAGCCTCTGACTTCAAAAATCAACCAAGGAAACACAAAGATGAGGGTATATGCATCGAGTACACGTAAGCTTAGGAAGCTAAAGCAGACCTCTACCTGAATGATGTTGAGAGAAGCTCAAACATTGTAGAAGAATGTCTGGACAAATTAACTGAGATTAACACCAGTCACAGAGAGAAAACTTTCTGTCAACATTTTTTTTATTGATAATGACTTCAAAAATTTATTTTGATGTTGAGCAGAGAATACTGTTCAAACAAGGAGAATGACATTATGTATGAAGTATCCAAGGGATATGTGAGATTAAAGAAACTGCTTAAAATCGCCTAAAGTTATTGTGGTTATATGGCCAAACATATTGTAGAAAAAGTTTACACACTATATTTATTCCATAATTTAGTTGCAAATTTAGTGTAGAGGGAAAAATAACTGCATTATATCTTGTACAAAATTCTCATTTTTTAATTGTTCCTAGCTGACCAATGAAGTCCTACAATGTTGTATCAGAATATTATATTTTGTTTCAAAATTAAGCTGCAAAATTTGATAACTATACTCGTGATTTCCGAGTATTTAGTGGACGGAGACAGAAAACAAGGGCTGTATGTCTAACCATAAGACGATATAAAGTTCAAACCTGCAATGGATATCTGAGTAATGTCAATTGCACCGACACATATCCATTTGGCAGTTTCAGTACCGTAAGCAACAGGAATCGACTGTCGTGGAAAACACAAAGAATAGTTTAACTAACACATTAGTCTACGATCTTTCTAAATAAAATCTCTTGAAGCATATAAATCAAATGACAAATAAAAAGACCTGCAATCCCAATGCCCTGTCTCCTTCTACACTTTTGAAATCGTTGACAATGCCAATACCAAGCTGAACAGAGATGCAAAAAAAATAATTTAAAACTATATTAGAAGATAAACGTCAGAAACATGTTGCAGGCTTCGAATCACACTCTCAAATGGAAACTATACCCCAGCTAAGCTATACAAGAGTGTGAGGACAACTATGTCAGGAGTGATAGTTCCAAAAAGAGATTGGCCAGCCCACCTATAAATGAAAACGTCTGATAGAATCATTTCACTATATGAAAAGAGATAGCTACCTTAAAGCAACAAAATAGGGAATGCAATCAAACAGGTCTGAAAGCTGCCGGAAACTTCCAAGAAAAAAATTGCAAAAAGCATCATACCATGGCAAACAGATATAGCTTGCCCCCAAAGCCAAATTTCCAGTCCATCCATTCTGCTTGAGCTGCAACACAAGAAAAATGACAATATAATGGGCAAAACATAAGAAGAAGTTCAGCATAAGAAACCTTTCTTGTCAAACATAATGCAGGAATCTTGAAATAACAATTTGGGGGAAAAGTCTGAACCTTTAGAGGAGGAGCTGAATATATGTATGAAATCAAGGATCCACCAAGTGCTAGATACAAGATGTTTGGGGACTTATGCCCTGCCTGAAATGATGAAAAGCAATTTGCTAATGCTATCAGGTTGAAACTTATTCCAGTTAGATCAAGCATCGAACACTAGGGTTCAGAATACTGACCCATGCATCCAGTAAACCCGCCAAGCCAAGGCCTCCTAAGAGCAGCAACCAGATTTGAGTTATAACCTGTGCAGTAGCTTCATTCAAAAGATGGAACGAAAAGACTCTCTCTATAATTAGTAGGCCGCTATATGAGAATAAATAAATGCAGCCATTCATATGTTTGGGCACTGAAATAACATCAGTAAATAAACAAGTGTGTTATACTTGGGTGATAGACGAGATACATAGGTAACATGTCCGAGCAATAAATTTTGGAAAGTAGAAGATAGGATGTAATTATGTACAATTAAATTTAGAGCTTGCACTCTTCTGTTTTCTTGTTACCATTGGATTACATCAAGGGTCATCGTTGAGTCCCTTTTTGGATAGTTATGGATGAAATTACTAAGCATATACAGGAGGGGGTCCATGGTGTATGATGTTCGATGATGATGTTGTGTTGGTTGATGAGAGTAGGAAAGGATCACATGCTTAAATAGAAGTGTGGAGAGAGACTTTGGGATCTAATGGATTAGGATTAAGAAATGAAGACAAAAGTATATGAAATGTAATTTTAACTCGAAGTCAAGGAGAAATGAGAGAGGAGTCCATATAGAAGGGCAAGAGGTACCTAAGAGTCATAGTTTTCGGTATTTATGGTCAATCATTCATCAAGATGGAGAGTTGAGAAGGATGTCTATGCATATAATTAAAACAAAATGGTTGAAATGGATGAACACTTCGGGAGTATTATGTGATCACAAGATATCTCTAAAGTTGAAAAGAAAATTCTACAAAACTGCTACAAGACCATCCATGCTTTATGGATCGAAGTGTTAGGAAAGAAACATGTCCAAAAATCTTGTGTAGCATAAATGGGAATGCTAAGATGGATAAGTGGCAATGCATTAAATGACAGCAATCAAGTATGAAACTATCTCGAAAGCTAATTGTATACCAGATATCTAACTCATCTACTCTATATTCTACTTTCCTATCATTCTAGTGACTTTCCTCATCAAAGTTAGAAGAACTGGCAAATGACCTTATAGAAAAAGTAGCAGCCTTTGATAAGCTCAAATAAATAGCCAAACAATCATAAAATAGCAAATATGTACCTCAATCTCAGATATAGCTCCTGAAGGAATAGGGCGGTAAGGCTCATTAATTGCATCAATTTTTCGGTCATACCAATCATTAAGTGTCTAAACAAAGGCAGACAACAGTAGAAACAATGAGGAGTTAAATATGGTTTGCCTGCTAACTATAAGTTTCTATTCAAATAAGTTCACTTAGTAAACAAACCTGTGTGTAGCCTGTCAGACATGGTCCAGACATCATCATGCAAACGATAGATTTAGCTACATCTTCAAGGCACCAGTGAAAATTTCCTGCAAATAATTATAACATTTGAGGTACGAAGCAAAGAGCTGATCATAGAAACTGTATTATAGGGAGCCTCTTCCAGGTTACCACTTCCTCAAGCAAAACTGAAATGCTCATAAGTAAAAAAAAAAAAAAAAAAAAAAAAAAAAAAAAAAAAAAAACTCAATAAATAGTACATGCAACTAATACAATCAGCAGAAATGAGGAGATTTAGATGTCTTTGTCGCAAATGTTCAGAGAGAACATGCTTTGCTGTAATGTAATGAAATGTACACCTTTGTCCCATGAAACTTATATTCAGAACCACAACGGTAGGGGGAAAAAGTCATACCGCTGGATAACTAATTAACTGAGATTGCACACTTACTCAGAATCTTGTGAAAAACATAGTGCTAAAATCAGTGGAAAGTTCATTTTATTTTCGAGTTTGATATGGAGATGAGCTTCAATCCAACTAAAATATGGTGATAATTACATGAAGAGAGACATTATTTGAAATGAAAAGGGAGATTGAGTCTTTATCAGTACATCTGTCGCCATTCTTACCAGAAGCAGCAGCTCCGCAAACCACTCCCCACACCAATGGAGGCCATGTAACAGGTTTCGTAAGTTGAAGGCGAATTTTCCATATATCCTGTGAGGCATAATTTCAGATTATTCAACAATTAATAGCTAACACACAAGATAGTATCAGTACCATTCGTCAAGGACTTTGAACTATGTATGCAGGTAAAAGTGGGGTATCCAATTACATGATATGTCTCAAAATTATAATCCAATGTGGCCTTAAACAACTAAAGCTTAAAATCACTAAGAAGTTGGCACCAATTTTTCTGAAATCATCAGTGAATAGTCTTTGCATGTGAATCCTTGAGTTACAATAGTCAAAGATGTATCATTGTAAAATATTAGTATATAAAATTGCCTGAATAAGGCATTAGCTATTGAGGGGTATTCTTCTTGTTTTGTCTCCAGAATGTGATATAAGGAGTACCTGACTGATTACTGCCATGTATTACTGTCGTGTATTCATATATACATGCAAAATACTTTTTGAACTTCGGTATCTCATGCATCAAACTGATAAAGTTGTTCCGTCAAAAATAAACAGTTTTTTTTACAGATTGGACTATCAGTCTGCCTCTCCTTTTCTTCTTATTACAAAAAAATTAACTAGGTTTCGGCAGAAATCTACTTAACTATCGCCATTTCATGTCGGTTTCATTAATGAACAATCCAAAACCACCAAATATGATTTCAGACGATCCCTTATAAAACCTTTAGATATATCTAGAAACAGCAGTCAAAGCCTACATGCAAGGTACAAAAACCCAATTTCATACCAGTTTCTTTCCCTTCCTATTGAGTATCGATTTGGGCATTTTCGATTCCGGTGGTTCTGAATTGATTGTTTCGGTAGTTTTGGCGGTTCGCAGTTTTGATGGTTTCAGACCCTCCAACCCAAAACAGCTGAAACACATTCGTTCTGGCGGATAATTAAAACCTTGATTTGCACATGTAGTGGAAGTAGTTAGTAAGTATATGATGAACCCAAGCAGAGAACATTGAATTGTTAACCAGTGGATGCTTCCTTATTTGAAGGGTACTTCAGATACTATTTTTCACTATAGTGGCGGAGTTCAAACTTGATTTGGATCAGAATTTTGTTACTGATTGCAATAGAAGGAGATCGACCAGAGATTGTGTGTTCACTTTAGCTAACGCAGCTATTAGTCGGATGTCCATGTCGCAAATCATGGTAGCTTTGTCTACGACAGAGGCTAGTACATGGAGGCTATACTTGCATCTAAAGAAGCTATTTGGTTGAATAACTGATTGCAGATTTTGGGTCCCATACAAAAATAGTATTTATTGTTAGAGTTAAGAGCGAATTGCACTTGGAAAATAATACAGTTTATCATGCTCATACTAAGCACATCATTTTACATATCAGTTTGTTCATGATGCTGTGGAAGATCGACATTGACGACAATGTTGATTACATTGCAGAAACCCATCACGAAAGAGAAACTTGTGCTGTGTAGAACTTCTCTTAGGCCTGTTGTCACTTTATCATAGGTGGATCCTACTTGACAGATTCAGAGGAATGTTTTTGCGCTAATAGATAGATATCACCCAACTAAGAGAATTTGTAGCCTCGATTCCTAATAGACAACAAAAAATGTCATCTAAAAGTTTACTCTTTATATATCTAGGCTTGTAGGCTCGCACAATATAGTCTATTTTTGGAATACTAGGTTATTTGATTTTCTTAGATTTAGTAAAATATTAGGTTTTTATTTATAGGTTCAATCAAGAGTCTTTCTATATTGAGTCTATGAATCTATATTTTTATTAGACTTACTAGAGCATTACCATATTTGTATTACCGCGTTATTATGAATAAGACGAAACTCTTCCATGAAGATATTGTTGGTTATTCCCGAGTTATTATTAATAAAAAGAGACAAATAGCAAGGGCTTCTAGATTTCTATGATCTTTGGCCATAATTGCTTACGAGTTAATAGCATTTGCTCTCGTATATACTTTAAGTTTGCGTTTTATTTGTGAGGCAAGTTCTACTCTATTTTCTCTCCACTGTTACTAATATCTTTTGTTTTAGGAACACTTAGAATACTATAAATTTATAACTCCATATTGATCGACATCAACAACAATTTCTTTCCAAGAATTGCGACATTATCATTCATGTCCATCAGTCTATGCAACTATACAACTCAAATGCTGTTAACTAGTAAATGTGACCATGTCGTGTCGGACACGTATCTGAAACTCCAAAAAATAAACTAGCACACCGAGATACAGGCCGTGTCCGTGTCGTATCCGTGTCCGTGCAACCGAAAAAGTGTAAATTGGAGCTCACCGATTCTTGCGAGGCGCCCTTTATCCCGAGAAGCTGATTGAAGCTCGACCCGCCGGAACTCGCCGGAGCCTTATTCGGCACCACCGTAGGACTGACTGCAACCACCAACCACTACCAAAACTAAGAAGAAGAAATTTCCTAAAAATAACTCGACACATTTGTAGTGCCCGTGTCCGTGTCGTGTACGATGCGAAATTTGAATTGAACGGACCTTCGTTGGCGTCGGTTTCGGTTGCTCCGACACTCAACCTCCGCCCTACAATTGAACCAAATTCCAATTGAACCCCTCAGAGTTCGCAAATATTACAACACGAGGACGAAAGGATACGTATTATGTAAAGGGGGTTGCGGAGAGGGACCTTACTGGAAAGAGGAGGCGAAGCGAAGGAGCGGAGCCGGCGATGACGTGGCGCTGCGGTGGTTATTGAAAAAGAAAGCGAAGCCATTGCCGGCTTGTAGAAGAAGAAGAAGAAGAACAGTTGGGATTTTGTGGGTTTTAAAAATTTAGAGCGAGTACCTCTCATTTTCTATATTTGCAGTTGTCGCCTCTCTTGGACTCCTCACTAATTTCAGTTTTTTTATTTAGCAAGAGAAAAGATGGTGGGGGAGGAAAAATATATAAAAATACAAAATTATTGGTGTAATGACAGAAAATTATTTTTAATAGCAAAACTTCACTTCATTGACCCCCTTACATGTGCCCATGGGTGCATCGGCCAAAAGTTTATTATAGTCCACATGTCGTTAAGCTAATCTATAGGATGCGACGCTTATTATTAAAAAAATTATAACATATACGAAAAATAATAGTGATTTGGTTGACGGTTTTAGAATTCGACAAAACTTATAATATAGGACAAATTTGACGTTGCGATCCGAAGAGTGTACGAAGAGTACTTATAAATTTTCGAAAAACATCGATACAGTAAATTCAACAATTCATACAAAAAATTTTACGTATAGTCGACGAATTTTAGTTTCGTCAATTTTTACATGTCGGTTGTGATCGCACGGCCTTTTTGGTGCAATAGGTTTATGCCGTGATCTCTCGTATCAATTGGGCGATACCCAATCCATAATTTTTAATTGAAACATAAATGTTGAATTAGCTCACTTCGAATCTCAGGACGACCGATCTAATGATTTACAGTAGCAAAAGCGACGGTAGCAGTATTTTTTTGCTAAATGGGCATACATGGATGTTGTATTAGGTTCCGATTGAGTATGATGTTTACTTGTAGTCCTTATTTTCTTAATTGTTTTAATTGGATTATAAATTATCTTGAGTATCTACAATTGTCCTATATTATGAATTATCGTTACTTCAAAACTGGTCCTTAGCCCTCGATACTTACCTCATATTTGTACTACCTAGCTATACCTTGTTATGTTTCGGCTTATATCTTACTTGAATACGACCTTGCTCCACAAGGCACAATATATGTATGAAAAATAAAAAATTCATATGGCGCATTCGTGGCCCCTCGAGAATAAAACATAACTTGAAATGAATAGTATTATTCTTTCTCGCATGGCATAAAGACTTTACTTAAAAAATGCTAAAACAAATATGTGCAAAGATTCATAGAACAAAAAATAGGCATACAAAAAATAGGTATGTCTTTCAGATGGTGCATTTGCAGCCCTCGAGAATAAAATATAATTCTAAATGATTAGTATTCTTCTTTCTCATATGAAATAAAGACATTATTTTAAAAAGGCTCAAGCAAATCTTTGCAAAGATCCATAGAACAAAAAATCAAGTTTACAAAAATGTTATGATGTCGGAACAAGACTTTCTTTTTAAGGTTTTGTTAACACGTGTCCTATATAACTTTTTACATTGAATAAAAAAAGTAATTTTTTGTATTAAAAAATATTATCAAAAATCAAGACACAATAAAATTTTTAAAAAAAATGTGGCACTAACATTTTTTAATGCCAAAAATTTTAAAATATTTATTGATTGTTTATCACAAATTTTAAAGTACTCATAACCTTTTCATTTAAAAGACCGATCATAAAACTAATTTGAGTTGTGATAGATAAACTAATTTCAGTGACAATAAATTAAGAGAGAAATTTGATACTCATAAACTAATCAGTGTGTTTGTCCCAAGTTTATAGTAATGTGTTTATCACATAAATTAAATCAGAATTTAATACTAACATGAGAAATGGGGTGACCTTAAGATTACCAATGCTGAATTTCACTTTGACATCTAAAAAGTTGCAAACATCAAACTTTTGAACAGATTTGTCAGTTGATTATTTCGATAAAACTTCCTTAATTAGAAAGCAAATTATCTTGAAAAAATTTAAACGAAAGTTTTGGTTGGGGTGCGCCACGCCCTTGCGATAGTGCGAAGCATGGGCGACACTAGAGGGGCCGCAGTAGCAAGCTACTGCTGGCTGGGCCCTCCCCCATGAAAAAAATTAATTTAATATCATTGTGGACCCATGGCCCACATATCAGATATTAAACTGATAAGAACAGATACTACACTTGATCTTAGCCAAAAGGCCGAGAAAGGTATGAATTGGAGAGCCGGACTTGGGTTCCCTTTTATGACCTCCTCCAAGTGCCAACCATCCCGCCCAGCCGATGTGGGACTAAAAATGTTGCAGAGTTTCGCATTTTGTAAGTACGTACATCATTTTGTATGTACAGTAAGAAATGTTGTACGTCACATACTGGATGACAACAAAGTTGTTTACTGCTTCTGCAACTGAAGCCAGCCAGCACTTCATCCATCCGCAAAGATCTCACAAGTCAATAATTGGTCAGGTTACATGGAAAAAGGAAAATAAATGACATAAAAAAATTATTCCGAAATAAGCATAATTCATCTAATTTTAACATGAATTAGTCTTGGCGCAAACATAATTTAACTCCGTTTTCAGCATTCTAATTCTATTCAGCCTAAGATGATTTGACCGTCTAGTCTAGTCTAGTCAAGACCTTTTTTTTTGTTAGCATGTACAAGTTGTGCGATCCCATATAATTCCAAAAAACTATAAGATTCCCAAAAAAAAAAATCTAACCTCCTTATATATACTTATGCAAGTGTGTTGCAGGTATTTTAAACTATTCGGAAGACCAAACAATAAGTTTTATCATTTTTTTAAGTATTTGAGAAGAGCAAATTTCATTAATTTTTTACATCTTCGGAAGAATAACAATTTTCTATAAATAAAAAATTCACACGTAATTATCTAACTATCCATGTTAATTTTAAAAAACATTTTAGCAAATATCTCCATTCAAATTATTGAAACTAGCATATACCCCCTTTTTTTAAAAAAAATAGCAAATGTCCATATTCTTTTGTATGAAACAAATAACATTTTAATATATACCCCCACTATGTAATCAAAAATTTGGCTGATTTACAAATGAATGGAGACGTTTCTTAGTTTTTGATTAAATAAGTGGGAGTATATGCTATTTTCTACATTTTGAATGGGGACATTTGCTAAAAAAATCACTAAATTTAATGAACAACTTAAGTAGTAGACATATATAAGGATATTTCAGAAACAAAAACTTCCACGGTGAAGCCTCACTTTCCTTATTATATAATTGTCACTCCCGTTTTCCGTTATGCATATTGTCGTTATATGTATACGAATTTTCGACATTTGTCAGGTGACCCGTATTTTTACTTGTCTTGTTTAGCCTAGTCTTGGTTTAACGTTGACTTGGTTTGGTTCACCTTGGTTCAACTTGGCTTGGCTTTGCTTGGTTTGATTTGGTTTGGGTTGAGATGAGAGGGTTGATATATATACCAAACTCCTCTCTCTCTCTCCTCCATTATTACCATTTACTTCTTCATCCTCTTCTTCATTTACTCCTCCACCAACCCTACGCAAGTACAACTTAGTTCATGATGGATCTAAAATTTTATTGTTTCATTGTCTTCCTTGCTTGATTCTAAGCCTCCTTAGAGTTTGGAGTTTTTAGTTTTGATGTTTACATTTTTGTAGATCTAAGTTTATAGTTTTTTCGGTTTTTCTTTATTTTATCTCTTAAACTTTGTTATTTTCCAAAAACTAATGATTTCATGTTGTGGGAAATTCAATTCTACCCAATTTTGGCTTTTGAACGACTTGATTTCGACTTCGTACGAAGAAGTTATGACATTTTTGAGTTCATGGATTCCCGCATATCTTCGGTACTGCTGGGACGATGAACAGTGTTGCGTGCGCGATTCAGTGCTGCGCGCCCACACGCCGTGCCCAATTTGGTCCGCACGAGCTGTACGTTTTGCGCGCCACGCGCCTGCTCGCCTACGCTCCATGCTCTCGCGCTCAGCGCGCCGTGGCGAATTTGGTACGCGCGCTGTGCGTTACGCGCACCGCGCGCCTGCGCGATTATCTGACATGCGCCTGTGCGCCGTGGCCAATTTGGTCTGTGCGCCGTGCCCCCGCGTGATTCTCTGCAGCGCACATGTGCGCTGTGCTCTCGCGCTCCGCGCGCCGTGGCCAATTTGGTTCGCACGCGCTGCGCGTTTCGCGTACCACGCACCCGCACGATTCTCTATCGTGCGTCTGCGCGTCGTTCTCTCGCGCTCCGCACGCCATAGCCAGTTTTGCTCTCGCGCAGGCGAATGACCGTTTTTGCCTGTTTAAGCTGTTTTGTAGTTAGAATCTGGTAAAACTCAAAACATAAAAATTGTAGATCTTCGTCTTGGCTTCAAGAATCATCTTATTTCACCTTAACTAGAGTTCATATGCTATTGATAATTTTAATCATAGTTCTTGTTATTCTTTGCATGTTTTCTGTATTTAGCCTAAATTACAACGACCCGACTTGATAATATTGAGCTAGTAACTTGAACTTGAACATGACATCTTGATCTCATCTTGATAATCTTGATAGAGGTCTGTCGTGGCGCACTCTTGACAAGTACTCTTGACCTGACAAGTAAACCTGACATGACATGTGTAATCTTGATCGATGTTGCGACAGCCAATCCTGACTTGCTAAGTGTAGCTCTTGTCTTGACTCCGTGGTTAATTTTTCCTGGTTGTGCCTGTACAAGCTACCTGTCTTGTTTTGTATTATGTTTAGGACATGGATTTCTGGTTACCACGGTTAGGTATTCATAATGAATCTGACTAGGTTAACGACTAGATTGATCAAGTAGTTCATATAGAGAGATTTTTCAGTTACAGGCGATCCCGTTATCCCGGCCACACATGTGGACTTGTAGCCTACCGTCGAGTAGAGCACATTTTCAGCACATTGTCATGTGTTGCACTCTAAGTCACCTAATAATTCTCTTAATTCTTGATAAACTCTTGTAACCTTGCCTGGATAACCTGGATAGTCTGTAGGGTTTGCGACTACGAAAATATCTCAATTGCATCTTATTAGTAACTAGGCTTGTGATAACCATAATTAGCTAATAATTGTAAGCCCCCTGAATTTCAGGGCTATTTTAAATTTTCTAAATGAATTATTTTCAATAAGTATTCTATTATTTAATTGTTTTGATCATTAATGTTACTTTCCGTAACTTTGACTTCTGGAGCGTCAGGGATGCCAATCTCTGTAAACTCTCTTTACGAGTTTTGTAGTAGACAAGATTATCTTCGTTTTGATATATCATGTCCCACCTGAACTCGTTCCCTTGTGCTCTTTTTGTATCGCGTAACTTCGAGTCAACTTAGACCAATTAACCGTTGAATAATTATTCCCACTTTTATCTTTGATCATCGTTTGCACGTTACCGTGACTTTTAATTTAGGAGCACAAGACCAGTCATTTTCTTAGAACCAACTTCTCATGAATGATCTACTCGAGACGTTCTTCACCCATGACCTTCGTGTCCCACTCAGATACTTCATTTTGTGCTTCATTTTCTTCTTACAACTTTCAGGTCAAATTAGGCCAATTAATTATCTACCGTTAAACCTGATTTAATTTCTAATTTAATTTCGGGATCCAACATCGGTCCAACCTAGTCGACCCAAAGTATGGATATGGCCCACATGAAGCCTACTACCCACATAAAACTTGTGTCCCATTTATTTGAGTCCCCGCATGTTACTTATTTACCCCTGATCATAAATACCTATTTTAATTCAATTATTGTCCCCTGTCCGATTTCGACCCGACCCGGCTCGACCGAACCCGAACCCAAGCTCAATGTTGTCCTCCCATGACTACCCAAGTACCCCACACAATATTTCTCTTTTTTTTATTTTGAAAATATCTCTTCCTCCCTCTACTTTATTAAATATCTTAAATATCTTATATATATATATATATATATATATATATATATATATATATATATATATATATCACTCTCTCTCTCCTTACACATACAACCCCCTCCCATCACAGCACATCAATTCCCCCCCCTCCTTGTGGCCGACCTCCTTTTCCTCTCTCTCACAAATATCTCTCTCTCTATTATCACTCTCTTTCACTCTTTCTATATATATTATATATATACATACATCTCTCTCTCTCCTTATACAACACACACAACACCACCACCACAACCGACCTCCACCACCATCATCATCAAGTTCACCACCATCACCATTACAATCACCACTACCACTCACACCATCACCATTAATATCACCACCACCATGCACCATCACCTTCACCATCATCTACACCCGAACCACCCCCACCGTCCGTCGTCGCCTCCACGGCCACCGCCGCCTGGCCGCCGTGGCCGACCTAGCCCGCCCCCGCGCCAACGCAGCAGCACACAGCAGCGCATGGCAGCAGCTGCCACAGCAGTAGCCGCGCGTGCCGCCGCGGCCAGCCGCCGCCGCCAGCGAGCCCCCTGGCCACGGACGCACCCCCGGCCACTCCCCCTCGCCCGGGCGACCTCCGGCTAGCCACCCCGTGGCCACCGCCCGCTTCCCCGACGCGCCGAATAGCCTATTCGTGCGTTTTGAACGGAATCCCGTCGTGACGCGCGAGTTTGGAACTCAAAATTCGTATCCCATCGCAGCGACTTCGTACGCATTTTCTGAGAGATCCGACCGTTGGATCGGCGAACTCTTTGCTCCGTCGCAATCTCGATATATCCATCTTCACTCTCCTTAATTTCGTCCGTTAATTTCGTCGTTTGATACCTCAAAACTGGCCACCAAGTTGACCGTTTAAATTGTACTATTTTTAGACAGTTTTGTGGAGCCGACTTCGTCAGCTCGTAACTCCGCCATCGCAGCTCCGGTTGGCGCGTTACCAGTTCATGTGTGCAGCTGGTATAACCCTCTTCCTATATCTTAAGTTTCGTTTCATTATAAGCACGTTTGGTTGGTCGAATTCGACGCCAAAGTTGGCCGTCCGAATTCTTTAATTTACACTTGTTAAATTCTATTTTTGAACCCGGGACTTCAGATTCAATTTCTGACACCACCAGTAGACTCGTGGCATCGTTCTGGCATGTTTTTATATAAAATTTGCTTGATTTGGAGAACGTGGGCCCTGGCACGTATTTCGGTGCAAAGCGGATCCCACATTCCGCGTCAACGTGTCATTTTGAGATCGGCTCATCGGAATTCTATTTTGGACATACCGTTGGGTTCGTATCATCATTCTGGATTCGTGGACATATATTTTGCTAGGTTTTGTAGACTTTTATCCTGACACGTTTTTCGGTGCAAAGTGTGTCCAACGGCGGACATCATTTTGACCCGAAATTACCGTTTTGCCCCTGTGTCTAAATTGGACTTTTGGGTAGGCTATTCGAGCTAATTTGACCATTCTGGACACGTTGGTGATATTTATTTTATCATCCGACGATATCTGTAGATTTTGCTTTGTATCATCCTTAATTTTTAATTAATTATTTTTCCAGAAATTGTTACTTGCTGTTTTTGAATTTTTATATATATTTTAATTACTGTAAATGTAATGTCCCAAATTCGTGATACGTATTTAGTGTACGTATACGTGTTTTGGACCCCTATTTTTATTTATTCATGGTTAGTTATCTTGGTTTATTTTGCATTGGCTTGGTTTTATTGGCATTGATAGTTTAATTGGTTTTAATGGTTCATTGGTTTATTTGGGCTTGGTTTATTCCTGGGTTGGTTCGGCTTGGTTTGGTTTGCTTGGTTCATTATGAATCATAGGGGTGAACCCCCTACCTACCACCACCATCCCCCTTTATAATCCACCTAACTTTTCTCTCTCCTCCACTTTCTCATTAACTCTTCTTCCTTCTCCATTAAACCCACCACCAACCAAGAACACCTCTTAGGCAAGTGCAACTTGCTTCCACAAGAGAGCCCATTTTTATTGTTCCATTAGCTTCTCCTCATGTTTCTAAGACACATTAGAACTTGTTATTTTCCATTTTGAGGCTTAAATTTTTGTAGATCTAAAAATTAGTTATTTTCGGATTTTGGTGGTTTTGATCTATCAAACTTCTTTGTTTTCAAGTTTTGATGGTTCCATATTGTATAGAATTTTATTCTACCCAATTTTGACCTTTGAAAAGTTGGATTTGGACTTGTTTTGACCAAGTTATGGACTTTTGAAGCCTTGGGTTCAACCATGGAGTTCTTGCTGATTTGGAGAAGACAGTGAGTAGTGTGCGCGAGCTTTTTAGCTTGCGCTACTGAGTTGCGTACGCTCTTTAGCGCAGCGCAGTCTGACTCATACGCTGCCTTTTGGAGGCGTATGTCTTGCATACGCTGCCTTGACAAGGAGTCGTATGGACCTCATACGCTGCCTTGAAGAGGAGTCGTATGGAGTACATACGCTGCCTTTTGGAGGCGTATGTCTTGCATAGCTGACTTGAGCGTAGCTCGACTTGAGCGTAGCTTGACTTGAGCGTAGCTTGACTTGAGCGTAGCTGACTTGAGCGTAGCTTGACTTGAGCGTAGCTTGACTTGAGCGTAGCTTGACTTGAGCGTAGCTGACTTGAGCGTAGCTTGACTTGAGCGCAACCTGACTTGAGCGCAACCTGATGTTTAGGCGCAACTGGATCTGACCCTACTTACCCCGGATCTTCTATAGCCCTGTATATTGATATTTTATTAGATATTTAACGTCCATTTTATATCCTTACGCCTTTTTTCCTGAACTTGATAATCACGAATTTACTTGATATGTTTGGAATTGATAATTGAGCATGACATGATAGTGGCCCGTCGTGGCGCACTCCTGACAAGTAAACCTGACATAATTTTCTTTATAAGTTGTTGCGACGGCTACCTGATATGACATGACCTGTATAAATAACCTGGACACCGTGGACGATTGTGCTTGTACAAATAATCCAGTCCTGTCCTGCATCATGTCTAGGAGGGGACTCCTGAGTACCACGGTCAGGAGTACCTACTGAAACGGACTAAGGTTAATGATTAGTATAATTCACTAGTCATGAAGAGATGTTCCCCAGTTACAGGCGATCCCGTTATCCCGGCCGCAAATGTTTGGACTTGTAGCCTGCCGACGAGTAGGGCACATTTCCAGCCCACTGTTATGTGGGTGTAACTCCACTTCCTGAATATGGTAGAATCTATATATTTTTATGAATTGAGTATGATTTTCTATATTTAAATGGCTATAGATTTGACACCTTGATTTTTATTTAGGAAATTTTAAGTAGGGTTTAGGAACTAATAATTTGCGGCCCAACTTCTAAGCCCACAACTGAGGGCCCATTATTAATGTAGAACAGAGCCTTTCTTCCTTCTTTTCTTCTTTTCTTTTAAATTCAAATTTCCAGCCTTGGGTTGCCAACGGCCAAGAAGAAGTCGACCATGTGCTCCTCTTTCGTCCTAACAGAATTGTCAGAAGGGAGTGGGGTGGAATTTCCCGCCAATAGTTGCTTTCTCCTCACGCTGGCTAGCCCTATAAGTATTGAGCGATCGATCCTTCATTCTTTGCTCCTCTCTTCCTCACCATTGTTCTTGAGACAAATTCCAATTGAAGGATCAACCATGAGAAGGGAGCATCGTAGCAATGGAGTTCCGTTCATCCACACGCAGTGAACTGGAAGTACTCTCCTCGACGTCTGCGCACTGGATCCAGAAGCTCTTCGTCGTGCTTGATGATTTCATCGATCCTTCCTTTTCCATCGATGAACCTCTGGTAAGACAGAGCAACATCATCTTCTAAAATTTTACTCTGATCGTTTTATTCTACCAATTTTTCCTTATTTGATCAGATCTGGACTTGGTGAACAAGTCATCGAACCAATCATTTTCCTTCTTGTCATTTTGGATCAATCAAAGGTATCGATCGATCAATCGACTCTTTGTAGTTTAGATGTTCAGATCAATATAAATTATAGGTCAATTATGTTTATAATTGAATTAATGTAGTTATGATTTCTTCATGATTAAGTGTTCGATAGTTTGCTTCAAAGGACTGGATTGTGAGAAGGGGAGTGGCTCGTACCAATTCACAGAGACCAGGCGCTTTGACTCAGGTAAATTACTCGATTACACAAAGGATGCAACCATAATAGTTTTGATAGCAGAAGTGAATTGAAGTATTTAGTTTAGGTTGTTATTCGAGTAGCATTGTGAGTTGTGTTTTCATTCTATGTCAAATAATTATGGGTTGATGCTTGGAGTAATTTTTAGATATAATTTATTTGAGACAGGTCAGATTTGGACTGGTAGTTAAGATAGATATGACTGATACTTGGTTTCAATATTGGAATAGTGTCGAGTTTTGTGTAGTAATGAATGTTGGGCTGTCTCAGAACCTGGGTTTGGTTATTTCATGTTTTGCAAACCCTCGACTGCAGATTTCGATTCATCTGAGTTGCAGATGAGTAGCATGATGGGTTGAGGTACTGAACAGGACTGCTCGTATCAGTCATGTGCAGGATTGTTGAACTGGAAATAACAAAACCTGAGATTTTTAGTACTATGGTAGGATCAGTAGAGGAATAGCTAATCTAACTGCACATGTTATGTGAACTATGACTCGTGATTAACTTCCAGATAAATTATTGACTCTACTTAACAGTTGAGAGGTTAAACTGTCAAGTTGGGTGTTAACCATGATATGCATTCCTAGTTATGTCTAAATAAGTTGCCAGCCAATTGCATATAGATGTCAGTCCTAATAAGGTGAGACTGGCCAGGATGTATCCCAATGATGGTAATCTGAACCCAGGAATTTCAAGCAGATATGAGTTTTGCTTAAAATCCTGTTGTCCTGTTTAGCATTAAACCGGGTATATGAACTCTGATATGCTGGATTATATGGGTGACATGCCCAGTTATGTTTTGACTGGAATGGATTACTTGGACTGATTGATAATCATGCCTGTGTAAAATATGTACTTTCCTGGAGATAAAACAGGTTATGGCTGAAGTCATGTTGCATTTTAGGACTGTGTTGAGTAGTGTCCTGTGTAGAGTTCAACTCAAGGCCTGGAGTTTAGAGGGGAATGCTTTGAGTAGTTAGCAGTCTCACCAATCTGGAACCAAACCTTGATCTAAACTTAGAAGCTCTAGGAACAATCTTGTTGTGCCACTTTTAGGTTGTACATAAATTCTTCAATTAGACATAGTAGGCAAACTAAGATGCAAGTTATAGGATTTTTAAGAACTGGTATTACCTATGGGTTGAGTTTTAGCCAGTTAAGACTGAACAAACCATAGTGCAGACTAATATTCACTGTAGTAAGAATGATAGTGATCAGGTATTACCTGAATAAGAGTGGATATCAACCACTATTATTGAAACCAAATCTGTGCATAGGAGCAATTTATAGAACAAGTGTGTAGATAGATAGATAGGTTACCTTTATTGGAATATTATTGTGGTATTATAAAGTGGTAATTTTAATTTGCTAAATAATTTTAGTGTTAATGATTCTTTATAGAATTATTAGAGGAGGGAACCTTGGAGTTAAGTTTTTACTAGGATTAAATCATGGTTAGTTTGTTGATAAAACAATTTAGATTTAGTCTGTTCATTAACCAACTTGTATCCATCATTGTTACTTACAGGAGGATACTTAGCTTATTTTTCCTACTCGTACTTTCCTGGAGCCAGGCAAGTACACTCTATGGTTTTGTACTTTACATTATCTTTCCTGTACTTCTTTGAGTGACACAATTGCAACACGACATGTTCTTTCTGGTACTCTTGTTCTCTTGTGCTTATTACTTGTATCTGGGGAGGGGAAATATACTATCTATGTGACCAATCCCAAGTATCAACTCAGGTGTGTTTTAGCTTAGACCCCGCATCGTGCACGCGGGTCCTAAGTCACCATTCATGTGCTTTCAGGTGCTTTCAGGTTCTTACCCTAGCCGGTCACATATTTAGTTATATTTCAAATGCATTACACATATGTTCAGGAGATTACCTTGTACTTATTTCCTGTGATATCATGTTCTTTCAGGTGCTTACATATCATGTTCATTCATGCTCTTATATTCATGTTCTTTCATGTACTTTACCCTGTTCTTCATGTACTTATTCACTTGTATTTTCCTGTACTTTCCATGTTCCCTTGTACTTCATTTCATGATGTCTTGTTCATTACCTAGAATTGTACTTGCTCCGCTCCTGACTGGATATGTTATGATAGGTGAGATGGAGGCTTTGTGTGACACATACTATGGACAGGATACTGCCTTCCCTACTGAGCCAGCTGGAGCTGCTTGTGACCTAGAGGCTGCAGAAGCCTAGTACTTCATTAGTTTCCATTTATCTTTCCATGTATTGAGACTAGCAGACTATTATAGTTGAATTGTAATAAATTCAGATATTGTATCTCTTTCTGGTTGGGACACATTATATAGATGCTGTGATTCTTTACTTCATGTTTATCTGGTTAGTTTCCCTAGATTGGTACAGCTTACTTCATTGTGTCTAACAATGAAGGCTGGGCGTGTCCGACTCGTGTCCGATTATTCGGGAGCGGGTCGTGACATGTTTTTAGTGGTGGCCCATGCAGGTCCTTCCTAATGGTACCTAGGACTTAGCGTACTATTGGGGGACTTGATTACACTAGGGAAACTTGATCACAGCATAGGAAAATCGGGAATTAAGGGTATATCAGGTTATTCATGTTCTTCAGGTGCTTTATTATTATAAAAACATTGTTTGATTAGGTTTTAGGGTTTGTCATTCAACAAGTTTTCTTTTTATGCAGGATGGTCACTACGAGGAAGACCGCAGACCAGGCTGGAGTTGCAGGCACTTCTGGAGTTGCAGGCGGTTCAGAGCAGGCCGCACCAGAGCAGCCCGCACCAGACGTCCAGGCAGATCAGCTTCCGCCAACGCCTCCTATCTTTCCATCGCTGCCGCCGACGA
The DNA here is from genome assembly GCA_029216955.1 of Iris pallida. Lineage (NCBI taxonomy): Eukaryota > Viridiplantae > Streptophyta > Magnoliopsida > Asparagales > Iridaceae > Iris > Iris pallida. The sequence continues at coordinate 5,860,494 of JANAVB010040218.1, read as the reverse complement.
TGATGCTTGACGGCAACCAGGTGATGGCGTTGTTTCAGCACTTTCTGGAGGCCCAGAACCATCAGGCAGCGCAGTTCAGAGCGACTGTCGTCGACGCGCTGAGGACCAGGGAGCCGGCAGCACCAGCACCAGCACCAGCACCAGTAGCACCTCCAGCACCGCGAGGACCGAGACCCGGGACAGCGAAGGAGTACCAGCACCTTAGCCCGATGGACTTCTGGGGCGACGAGGGGATCATCTATGCAGATGAATGGCTGGAGAATGCAGAGAGGACTTTGACCATGGCGAACATTCCAGAGGACCAGAAGGTGTCAGTGGCTAGCATGCGACTCTTTGACTTGGCGAGAGCTTGGTACCGGGAGGACCCCCAGTTGTCAGAGCCCCGGGTGTCTTGGACAGTTTTCAAAACACTGTTCAAGGAGAAATTCTTCCCAGAGGTGGAGCGTGATGAGTTGAGGGTGCAGTTCGAGACGCTGCAGCAGGGGACGATGACGGTCGCATAGTACACTTCGGAGTTTACCAGGCTCAGCAGGTTCGCTGAGAGACTGGTTAGAGAGCCAGAGGACAGAGCATGGAGATTCAAGAAGGGTCTCAACAGGGAGCTGCGACATGCGGTGGCGATTAGCCAGGCGACTACCTACTCCAGCATCCTTAAGATCGCCCAGGCAGTAGAGAAGGAGGCAGACCCCAGACTGAAGAGAGACCGGGACGTGGGCAGCAGCAGCTTCCAGGCACCAGCGAAGAGGGTTCAGACTCAGACCCAGACGAGGCCGCACCAGCAGCAGCAGCATCACCGTCAGGCCAGAGCTCCAGCACATCAGCATCAGAGACAGCATCTGGCGATCAGTTGTGTATTTTGTCATCGCCCTGGACACCACATCGACGAGTGCCGCACGAGGTTGGGACTTTGCCTCTTCTGCGGATCTGATGCACACCAGATGAGGGACTGCGCTCAGGCTACAGCCAGACTAGCAGGAGGACGAGGAGGAGGACCACCGGCTGCACCACCCAGAGCATTGCCTGCTGCACCCCAGAGAGGAGGAGCTCTACCACCCCAGCAGCAGAGGTTTGCACAGCACCAGCAGCAGCAGAGAGGAGGAGCACAGCAGGGACGTGCTTACGTCATGGCTGCAGTTGAGGAGGACGAGGCAGTGCCAGATGTGATCACAGGTTCTATATTCTTGCATTCTTTCCCTGCCATTGCATTGTTTGATTCTGGAGCCACACATAGCTTTGTATCATATGAGTTTCTGCATAGACACGGCTTCACACCCAAGCCCACTAGGCGGAACTGTCAGATCATGACAGGAGGCGGATCAGTGCCAGTAAGTGAGATGGTGGAATGCCCTATCACTATTGCTGGGAGAGAGATTCGAGCTCGACTTCTAGTGATGCCACTGCCCGGATTCGACGTAGTCCTTGGCATCGACTGGATGAGCGAGCAGTTTGCCGTAATTGACTGCCATGAAGGGAAGGTGATCTTCAGCCCGCCAGGAGTTCCACCGTTCGAGATCAGCAGACGAGTTGCAGAGAGGCCAGAGGGAGTCTACTTCGGAGCAGTTGCAGAAGACCAGGAGTTGCCGCATCCACTGATTGCGGAGTATCTCGACGTCTTTCCAGAGGAGCTGCCAGGGTTACCGCCGGATCGAGATGTGGAGTTCAGTATTGATCTAGTGCCCGGATCAGCACCAAAGACCCAGCACTGTTACAAGATCAACCCGAAGGAAGCTGCGGAGTTGAAGGCGCAGATTGATGAGCTGGAAGGCAAGGGATTTATTCGATCCAGTGCTTCACCCTGGGGAGCACCGGTGCTTTTTGTGCCCAAGAAGGATAGGACGGTGAGGATGTGCATTGACTACCGTGCACTCAACAACATCACCATTAAGAATAGATATCCTTTGCCACGGATTGATGAGCTGTTTGACCAGCTTAGTGGAGCGAAGGTCTTTTCTAAGATCGATCTTCGGTCGGGGTACCACCAGATGAAGGTTCGGGAGCAGGATATTCCGAAGACAGCCTTCAACACTCGATATGGCCAGTATGAGTTCCTGGTGATGCCGTTCGGACTCACCAATGCCCCAGCTGTGTTTATGAACCTGATGAATAAGGTTTTCCACAAGTATTTGGATAAGTTTGTCGTAGTCTTCATTGACGACATTCTGATCTATTCTAAGACGGAGGAGGAGCATGTTGAGCACCTGCGGATTGTTTTGGAGATTCTGCGGAAGGAGAAACTGTACGGAAAACTCTCGAAATATGAGTTTTTCTTGGACAGAGTGGAGTTTCTAGGGCATGTGGTGACTGGAGAGGGGATTTCTGTAGATCCCAAGAAGATTGAGGCAGTAGAAGCATGGGCACCTCCCAAGTCAGTAGCAGAGATTCGTAGTTTCCTGGGTCTTGCAGGATACTACAGAAAGTTTGTGAAGGACTTCGCCAGGATAGCAGAGCCTATGACGAAGCTTACGCGGAAGGACGAGGAGTTCATCTGGAGCGACGCCTGCCAGTCAGCATTTGAAGAATTGAAGAGAAGACTCACGACGGCCCCAGTTCTAGCTTTGCCATCGGGATCAGGAGGATTCGTCATCTACAGCGATGCTTCGGGGAAAGGCTTGGGATGCGTGCTGGAGCAGAACAAGAAGGTTATAGCGTATGCTTCTAGACAGTTGAGGCCCCATGAGAAGAATTATCCTACACATGACTTGGAGCTTGCAGCAGTCATATTTGCCTTGAAACTGTGGAAGCATTACCTGTATGGAGAGAGAGTGGACATCTTCACGGACCACAAAAGCCTGAAGTATGTCTTTACTCAGAAGGAGCTGAATATGAGACAGCGCAGATGGCTGGAACTCATGAAGGACTTCGACATCAGTCTGCAGTATCATCCTGGGAAGGCGAATGTGGTTGCAGACGATCTCAGTCGGTATCCTATTGCTATGTATCTCACCATGGACCGGCATCTCTTGGAGGATCTGGAGAGCCTTGGGATTGAGATTGTTCTCCCAGGGTATGGAGGTCAGATGATGCATATGCAGATACAGTCGGGGTTGCTAGAGAAGATCAAGGAGGCCCAGTTGCTTGATGAGGGAATCCAGGGTCTTAGAGCTCAGGCAGAGTTAGGTCTGCTCGACGATTTCACCATTACAGAGGACGGATCCTTGAGGCACGGGAGCCAGCTGTGTGTGCCCAAGGACTTGCGGGAGGAGGTGATGCAGGAGGCCCACCAGTCACGATATTCTATACATCCTGGATCTACCAAGATGTACAAGGATTTGCGTGAGTATGTTTGGTGGTATGGGATGAAGAGAGAGGTCGCCAGATTTGTTTCCAGATGCCTTGTGTGCCAGCAAGTCAAGGCGGAGCGCCAGAGACCAGCAGGACTACTCCAGCCTTTACCTATTCCGGAATGGAAGTGGGAGCACATTACCATGGACTTTGTTTCTGGATTGCCGCGTACTTCTAGTGGCAATGACGCTATTTGGGTGATCGTGGACAGGTTGACAAAGTCCGCTCATTTCATTCCGTTCAAGGTTGGGCTGTCGACCGAGAAGCTTGCAGACCTCTACATGCGTCAGATCGTGAGGATTCACGGGGTGCCAGTTAGCATTGTTTCAGATCGGGACAGCCGTTTCACATCACACTTCTGGAGGAGTCTACAGCAGAGCTTGGGATCACAGTTGAAGTTCAGCACGGCCTATCATCCCCAGACGGACGGACAGTCCGAGAGGACCATTCAGACCTTGGAGGACATGCTGCGGGTTTGCGCACTCGACTTCGGCGGTTCGTGGGAGGACCATTTACACCTCGTGGAGTTTGCCTATAACAACAGTTATCAGGCTAGCATTGAGATGACTCCATTCGAGGCGCTGTACGGGCGGAGATGTCGCACGCCGTTATCCTGGGACGACGTTGGCGAGAGAGCTTTACTTGGGCCAGAGATGGTGGTGGACTCAGCAGAGAAAGTCAGATTGATCCGGGAGCGTATCAGAGTTGCACAGGATCGGCAGAAGCACTGGGCGGACAGCAGCAGACGGCCACTTGAGTTCGAGGTTGGAGACAGAGTGTTCCTGAAGATCTCACCGACCAGAGGCGTCATTCGGTTCGGCAGAGGCAGGAAGCTCAGTCCGAGATTCATCGGACCCTTCGACGTGACGGCACGGATTGGCGAGGTGGCGTACCGACTAGCGCTTCCAGCTAGATTGGAGGGAGTGCATGATGTTTTTCATATATCCCAGCTTCGACGATACATTCCAGACCCCAGCCATGTGGTGGACTATTCTGAGCTGGAGGTGGGCCCGAGATTGACATACGAGGAGCAGCCAGTAGAGATCCTCGACCGGAGGGAGAAGCGTCTGCGGAACCAGACCATTTCCCTTGTTCGCGTCATGTGGAGACACCACTCTCCGGGAGAGTCCACATGGGAGCGTGAGGACGAGATGCGGGAGAGCTACCCTAGATTGTTCTCGTGATTGTATTTTGAATTTTGATTTTCAATAATAATCTAGTGTTTGAATCTTTTGAGAATTGCAGAGTTTGTTTTGGTCATTGAATTTCGAGGACGAAATTTTTCAAGGGGGAGAGATTTGTAACTCCACTTCCTGAATATGGTAGAATCTATATATTTTTATGAATTGAGTATGATTTTCTATATTTAAATGGCTATAGATTTGACACCTTGATTTTTATTTAGGAAATTTTAAGTAGGGTTTAGGAACTAATAATTTGCGGCCCAACTTCTAAGCCCACAACTGAGGGCCCATTATTAATGTAGAACAGAGCCTTTCTTCCTTCTTTTCTTCCTTTCTTTTAAATTCAAATTTCCAGCCTTGGGTTGCCAACGGCCAAGAAGAAGTCGACCATGTGCTCCTCTTTCGTCCTAACAGATTGTCAGAAGGGAGTGGGGTGGAATTTCCCGCCAATAGTTGCTTTCTCCTCACGCTGGCTAGCCCTATAAGTATTGAGCGATCGATCCTTCATTCTTTGCTCCTCTCTTCCTCACCATTGTTCTTGAGACAAATTCCAATTGAAGGATCAACCATGAGAAGGGAGCATCGTAGCAATGGAGTTCCGTTCATCCACACGCAGTGAACTGGAAGTACTCTCCTCGACGTCTGCGCACTGGATCCAGAAGCTCTTCGTCGTGCTTGATGATTTCATCGATCCTTCCTTTTCCATCGATGAACCTCTGGTAAGACAGAGCAACATCATCTTCTAAAATTTTACTCTGATCGTTTTATTCTACCAATTTTTCCTTATTTGATCAGATCTGGACTTGGTGAACAAGTCATCGAACCAATCATTTTCCTTCTTGTCATTTTGGATCAATCAAAGGTATCGATCGATCAATCGACTCTTTGTAGTTTAGATGTTCAGATCAATATAAATTATAGGTCAATTATGTTTATAATTGAATTAATGTAGTTATGATTTCTTCATGATTAAGTGTTCGATAGTTTGCTTCAAAGGACTGGATTGTGAGAAGGGGAGTGGCTCGTACCAATTCACAGAGACCAGGCACTTTGACTCAGGTAAATTACTCGATTACACAAAGGATGCAACCATAATAGTTTTGATAGCAGAAGTGAATTGAAGTATTTAGTTTAGGTTGTTATTCGAGTAGCATTGTGAGTTGTGTTTTCATTCTATGTCAAATAATTATGGGTTGATGCTTGGAGTAATTTTAGATATAATTTATTTGAGACAGGTCAGATTTGGACTGGTAGTTAAGATAGATATGACTGATACTTGGTTTCAATATTGGAATAGTGTCGAGTTTTGTGTAGTAATGAATGTTGGGCTGTCTCAGAACCTGGGTTTGGTTATTTCATGTTTTGCAAACCCTCGACTGCAGATTTCGATTCATCTGAGTTGCAGATGAGTAGCATGATGGGTTGAGGTACTGAACAGGACTGCTCGTATCAGTCATGTGCAGGATTGTTGAACTGGGAATAACAAAACCTGAGATTTTTAGTACTATGGTAGGATCAGTAGAGGAATAGCTAATCTAACTGCACATGTTATGTGAACTATGACTCGTGATTAACTTCCAGATAAATTATTGACTCTACTTAACAGTTGAGAGGTTAAACTGTCAAGTTGGGTGTTAACCATGATATGCATTCCTAGTTATGTCTAAATAAGTTGCCAGCCAATTGCATATAGATGTCAGTCCTAATAAGGTGAGACTGGCCAGGATGTATCCCAATGATGGTAATCTGAACCCAGGAATTTCAAGCAGATATGAGTTTTGCTTAAAATCCTGTTGTCCTGTTTAGCATTAAACCGGGTATATGAACTCTGATATGCTGGATTATATGGGTGACATGCCCAGTTATGTTTTGACTGGAATGGATTACTTGGACTGATTGATAATCATGCCTGTGTAAAATATGTACTTTCCTGGAGATAAAACAGGTTATGGCTGAAGTCATGTTGCATTTTAGGACTGTGTTGAGTAGTGTCCTGTGTAGAGTTCAACTCAAGGCCTGGAGTTTAGAGGGGAATGCTTTGAGTAGTTAGCAGTCTCACCAATCTGGAACCAAACCTTGATCTAAACTTAGAAGCTCTAGGAACAATCTTGTTGTGCCACTTTTAGGTTGTACATAAATTCTTCAATTAGACATAGTAGGCAAACTAAGATGCAAGTTATAGGATTTTTAAGAACTGGTATTACCTATGGGTTGAGTTTTAGCCAGTTAAGACTGAACAAACCATAGTGCAGACTAATATTCACTGTAGTAAGAATGATAGTGATCAGGTATTACCTGAATAAGAGTGGATATCAACCACTATTATTGAAACCAAATCTGTGCATAGGAGCAATTTATAGAACAAGTGTGTAGATAGATAGATAGGTTACCTTTATTGGAATATTATTGTGGTATTATAAAGTGGTAATTTTAATTTGCTAAATAATTTTAGTGTTAATGATTCTTTATAGAATTATTAGAGGAGGGAACCTTGGAGTTAAGTTTTTACTAGGATTAAATCATGGTTAGTTTGTTGATAAAACAATTTAGATTTAGTCTGTTCATTAACCAACTTGTATCCATCATTGTTACTTACAGGAGGATACTTAGCTTATTTTTCCTACTCGTACTTTCCTGGAGCCAGGCAAGTACACTCTATGGTTTTGTACTTTACATTATCTTTCCTGTACTTCTTTGAGTGACACAATTGCAACACGACATGTTCTTTCTGGTACTCTTGTTCTCTTGTGCTTATTACTTGTATCTGGGGAGGGGAAATATACTATCTATGTGACCAATCCCAAGTATCAACTCAGGTGTGTTTTAGCTTAGACCCCGCATCGTGCACGCGGGTCCTAAGTCACCATTCATGTGCTTTCAGGTGCTTTCAGGTTCTTACCCTAGCCGGTCACATATTTAGTTATATTTCAAATGCATTACACATATGTTCAGGAGATTACCTTGTACTTATTTCCTGTGATATCATGTTCTTTCAGGTGCTTACATATCATGTTCATTCATGCTCTTATATTCATGTTCTTTCATGTACTTTACCCTGTTCTTCATGTACTTATTCACTTGTATTTTCCTGTACTTTCCATGTTCCCTTGTACTTTATTTCATGATGTCTTGTTCATTACCTAGAATTGTACTTGCTCCGCTCCTGACTGGATATGTTATGATAGGTGAGATGGAGGCTTTGTGTGACACATACTATGGACAGGATACTGCCTTCCCTACTGAGCCAGCTGGAGCTGCTTGTGACCTAGAGGCTGCAGAAGCCTAGTACTTCATTAGTTTCCATTTATCTTTCCATGTATTGAGACTAGCAGACTATTATAGTTGAATTGTAATAAATTCAGATATTGTATCTCTTTCTGGTTGGGACACATTATATAGATTCTGTGATTCTTTACTTCATGTTTATCTGGTTAGTTTCCCTAGATTGGTACAGCTTACTTCATTGTGTCTAACAATGAAGGCTGGGCGTGTCCGACTCGTGTCCGATTATTCGGGAGCGGGTCGTGACAGTGGAGCACCCACCATTGTCACTCAAATGATTGAATTCTATTGTCACTCTAATATATTGTACTCTCTATATTGTTACTATAATGATTGCCTGGATAACCTGGATAGCTGCAGGGCCTGTGACTACTTGGAGCATCTCATTGCATCTTGCTAGTAACTAGGATTATGATAACCCTAGTTAGTTGATGTAGAAAGCCGTAGGCAATGATTGGCCGTGATTGCTTGGATGGAGTCTAGTCCAGTATAGTATTGTCTAGAATTGATTGATTGTAAGATTGTACCAGAATGATTGAATGATTGTCACTCCAGATTGTCACTATAACGATTGTACTCTATTGTCACTCTAGCGTATTGCACTCTTCATTGTCACTTTTATCATTGTACTCTCTCCTTTTCACCTTAATGATTGGCACCTATAGCAATAAATGATCAGAGACCAAGTTCTGTTCAGGCGAAGGGTTACAATCTCGGTCCTTGTTTGGTTTAAGGATTGTAACCTGGCTTCCGGAATAGTACCTTCGTTTTCTCTTCATATATTGTTCAGCTATGTTTTATTTAGCATGATTCTCCAGTTCTTTTATGTCAATGATGCTTCGCTTAATTATGTTCTCTGATTGGGATAAGTGCATTGGTAGTGCACAAACCTCAATCTGCGTTATTTATTGTTGTTTTCTTACATGTTGAATGCTAATGATTTGTTGGCTTTAGTTCTTAAGTGAAGCCTCCTTTGTGGTACTTGCTCTTTCTGGGGTCTGACCCAGCTGGTTTTGCATGGCCAGATACCGGAGCAGCACCAAAGGATCTTCCTGCATTTCAGCCCGATGGTGGTCACCAGGCGTAACCAGGGCATCGAGTGGGTTCTTTTTGTTCTCCCACTGTAATATTGTAAATTATTCTTTTGAGGCGTTTAGCCGACGAGCAAGTGTTAGCTCGATTGTACTTACTTACTGTCTGCCTACGGACTGTAACATGATTGACAAGCCCCGGAGGTTGATCATGTATGACTGAACTCATGCTAGTCCTCACATTTTGTAACGACTAGCTTCATGATCATTCCGAATATATAATGTATGGGACGCCTTACTATTGTGTATTTGGTGGTCTGACATCTTGTAATTACTATTAGTTGGTTGAGATTGAGACAATAGGCTATTTTATGACCTTAAGAGACTGATGGATTGTAGTGAAACCCTCACATATCTAGACAGCCGTGACCGTATAGCGGTGTGGATTCCATTCCGTTATACGTAGCTGGCTATGTCTGCCCCCGCTCTCTAGTATTCTGGTTCTGGGGCATGACAGTAAAAATCTGGAAAAAATTGTATTTAAATACTATATTAATTTATCTAATTTATTATAATTTTTCCAGCATTTAATAAGTACTTTGGTAATTTATAAAAATAGGAAAACAGAACTCATTTTCAGGATACATGTGTTTGCTGATTTTTAATAAATATCTATGAGGGTTTATAAATTCCAAAAAAATTAGTATAAATTTTTATAATTAACAAGGATCATTTTGGTACTTTATTTTATGTATAATTGAGCATTTTTTCTATCTCAAAAATTGTTGGAACTTAGAGTACAGTTTGATTTATTTATTGGGTAGTTACGACTTGCAATGTTTTGTGTTGTTTTGAGTTATTGTAGTATTGGACCAATCCCTACACTAGTGTAAAGACTCTAGAAAGTTAGTTTGGATATAGTGTCACCCCACATTAGACTTTTATGATAGGTCCCCACTTAGCTAGTATCCAGTTAGGAGTCGTGTCACACCACTAGTGTAATCTTAATCATAACTTAGAGGCTGAGTTTGTATAACATTATTGACAGGACACCGGACATCTATATATTCGTACTAGTATTCTTTCTTTGCTCGAGGCAAGTACATCTACAAACTCATTTACTGTCTTTTAATGCTAGAACATGTATTAACCCTGTTAAAATACTGATCCTTGAGGTAGCAAGTTAAATCTTCATATGTTGTATTACTTTCAGTACTTGCCATGCTTAGGACAGTTCTTATATCTTCACATGCTTCTTACTGGTCCTCGGTACATGTTTCACTATGCTTTATATTGCTATCAGTACCTACCGTGCTTTATACCGATCTCAATAGTTCTTACATGTTAGAACCTGGGTTATGGGAAAACTGATAGTTGAGTACGTGATCATGCCCCCCTTCTCCGTACGTATGTACCGAACAAAGTTTCATTTTATATGATTACTGCGCCGTAGGCTTTATCTCAAAGCGGATTTGTGCGTATGTACATCTATCGCCGTATCACTTGTACGAAAGTATATTTCATTATGTGCCCCTGCACATTGTACACCTATTGATCGATCACGTACCTGCTCCAGTTTTAAACATTAGATATACATGTGTCACCTTGACAAATGTATTTGACCGTGATTCCAGTCATACCATGATTCCAGATATGCCATGTTCCCTATGTTACTATGATACTGTGATCCCAGTTGTACCATGATGCCATGTTTCCAGTATTTTCTGTTTTATAGACTTATCACACCATGTTTCTTGTTGTACATCTCTTTTATTATATATTCAGTACTTTAGTTGTAGAGGTTGTACTTGCTCCCGTCCTGACAGGATAACGTTGTAGGTTCACTTTTCGAGAAGAAAATGCTATGTGATTGATATTATGGTACTGCATTTGAGGACCTGGTCTTAGCTCCAGAAGAGGCCCCAGCGAGCAACCTTGCTTAATTATTTTTCATGTGTTTTGAGACTTAGACTTTGTTTTGAACTTATATTTGGATACTGGACTTTGTCTCCAGTTAGATACTTTGGAAGTGTATTATTAAGTCTGTGCTTGTTTACTTTCGCTTATAGATGCTGTGTTGTGATGAACCTCTAAATTTGATATTAGAACTGTTAGCAGCTTAGATCCTTTATTGTCTATTCTTAGAACAGCTTACTACGCTTTAACCAAGCGTAGGCTGGACATGGCTCGGCCTGGCCCAACAATTTGGGTAACGGGTCGTGACAATGATAGCAAGCCGTAAGACTTGATTGGTCGTGCCTGAATGATTGTCTCTTGGTTAACATGAGAATTATATTCCACCTCTTGTTTTCCTAATACAAGCTAGTGTACTCTTTTAATTCCGTCTTCATGTTATTTAAATTAGGTTCTTTTATCAGTTATTGTATTCATTTTATGCTGGTTTTAGTTCATAAGTGAAGCCTCCCTTGTGGTACTCGTTATTTATGGGTTCTGACCTAGCTGATTTTGTATGGCTAGGTTTTGGAGTAGCACCCGAGAATCTACCTGTCTTCCAGCCAGATGGTGAACACTAGAAGTAACCGTGGCAACGAGTGAGTTTTCTTATTTTGCTCTCTCACTCTATTGTAAATTATTCTTTTGAGGCATTTAGCCGTCGAGCAAGAGTTAACTCGTGTTGAAACTTTAATTTCTGTTTGCCTAAGGACTGTTACATGATTGGCAAATCCTAGGGCTGATCATGTATGACTTAACTCTTGCTAGTCTTCGCATTTTGTATGACTAGCTTCATGATCATCTGAATATGTAATGTTTGGGACGTTTTACCTTGTATGTCTGATGATCTAACATCTTTTAATATTTATTTACTTGCTTGAGATTGAGATACTAGGCTTGTTCTTGACTATAAGAGACTGACGGCTTGTAGAAAAATCCTCATGCATCTAGACAGCCGTGACCGTATTGCGAGGTGGGTTGCACTTCAATGTACGTAGCTGGCTGTGTCTGTCCTCCACTCTCCAGTATTTTGGTTTTGGGGCGTAACAATAATAGTATTATTATATAGTAGTATAAAATATATTACTAATATAAAATCTCTATTTATAGATTTAGACCTCATTATTTTTAGAAACTGTCGCAACTAGGGGTGAGCATTATTCGATTTTGGACGAAAAGGAACCGAATCGAACCAAACCCAATAAGAATTTTTTTGAAAATACTAAAATTTCTTATTCGATTTCGGTCCAAAACAGAAAACCAAATAAGACTCGTGTAAATGTAAATACCCTCATTATTATGCGTATATTGTAATTAAAATGTGTATATTTTAAAAATACCAATTTTTTTTATATGTTTAGAAATCAAACTTTGCTAATTTAACAACTAATCTAATTTTGGACGCAAATACAACAAATGTGTATATAAAAATTGTAATTTTCAATATCATTTAACCACGATTTCAACTTTGGACTCTACCCATTATCCAATAGAAATGGTCCAACCGAATAAACCGAATCGTTACTCGATTCGGTTCGATTTTGATTTTGGCTAATTTTGATTCAGTTTCAATTTTGGATTTTTAAAATTTTCGGTTTATTCGACTTTGACTATTTCAGTTTGGTTGAAATCAAATAAATCGGATGCTCAACCCTAGCGGTAACATGGTAGGTTTAAAAAAAAAAACTTTTTCTTACAGTAGAATAAACTAATTACTTTGTTAATCGTGCAAAATAATTACTTTGTCACTACTTAGCTTTGAATTTGACACCGACAATGCAGATCGACTACCGTCTACCGGCCATATAAAACTTTCGTCTCTCGTCATGAAAGTCTATTGTGCTTCTTAGAGGAGCAAATTCTAATAGAAAAAAGAAACTCAAATGATTACAATATTTGAACTCGATTACAAGTTCGGGAACATGAAAAACGTCACCTCGAACATGAAAAATCTAAATCATGACAAGCAAATAAATCATGTACTCGATCGAGTTTCTACCGAACTTTTAAAAAGAAAGAAGATGTAGTTTTTGATATATTTTCAGAAAAAAAATATAAAATAAGAATTGTTAAAAAAATAATTGGGGTTTTTTTTTTAATATTATATTTGTTTGAATTTATGAACCTCTGTTTTAGTTTTGAATTATGTATGATGCTAAGATTATGATAATCGATTACCTTAGATACCTCAAGAGTTTTATTTTATTTCCACGTTCTATAACATTGTATGTGGCTTAAACTCTCTCGTCATACGTTTCAATTATTTGCCATTTGAAATATAAACTCATTGCAACCTCTTTCTCAGGAAAAATTGTTCAGTGGGTCAGACTCAGTGGTGTACTTTGACTCTTCTTCAATAGTGCATTAGCATAGCCCTTTTTGTATTTTCTTCTAGTTTAGTTTTAGTGGTGTGGCAATACATTATTGAACAAGAACAATATTTACCACTGCCGTGTGATAAATCCATCACACTGAATAATTTCTCATTTCATCTCTTGTGTTGTGTCATGTGTGGAAGTCTAGAGAGAGGGTGTGGGGGGGGGGGGGGGGGGGGGGGGGGGGGGGGGGGGCAGGGGTCGGGTGGGGGTAGGCTGGAGCCCACCCCAAAAAAAATATTTACATTTTTTTTCCATATAATTTTTTTTTTGTGTTTTTTTTATATGGATTTATCTACTTCCAGCCCACCCAAATTTTTGTCAGCCCATCCTAACTATAATTTCTGGATTCGTCCCTGGGGGTGGGGTTGGCACTATATTTGTTTTTTTTGTCAAAAAATAGAGTGTTTAGTAGGAAACTATAATTACCGATGAAATTTTACAATGTAAATTTTCTTAAAGTTGGTTTCCTAAATTATTTTAAATTTATATGGGAAGCTAGAAATTGTAATAAATTGAGAATAATTTTGGTAACCTATCTTAAAAAAATTTGTACGTTATAAAAGTCTCCTTTGCAATTACAATTTAGTATAAACTAGTCATGTAACGTGTGTTCGTACAACAAAATATATTAGTAAAAAATTAAATCAAAGTTAAATTATATTAAAAGAAGTTATAAATATTATTTGAACATATTTTTTTAATTATGATTTGTTATATATATGTTTTTTAAATTTTTAAATAAGTGTTTGGTAGACAATACCATGCACTTATTGTAAATATAATTTGAATATTAAATGTATTTTACAACTTGTTATGTGTTCGTATAGTTATAAGAATTTTATATTATTTTTATTTTTTAATTACGTGGGAAGATACATATACGTTAGTTAGATTTTATTTTTTTTGGTCGGATGCTCATATAAATGGTCCAATAAAGATTCGATACTGATTTCCATATCGCCACTGCAAAATCTTCCGAACCTTAATTAAAAAAGGGTTTTGTTAACATGTGCTCAAGGGCACATGTTAATAAGAAAATTAATACAGTCTTTTGTTTTGAAAATTGTTACCAAAACTCAGTAAACATCTAAAAATAATATTTTTTTGCATTGAAAATGTAATCAGAATTTAATACAAAACTTTTTGCATTGGAAAACTATTTTATTGGACCTTGGTGACATTTTTTAATGAATTTTTCTATTTTTTAATACTTATTAGATGTTGATAAGAATTTTTAAAGCAAAAATTATGTATTAATTATTCTTACCAAGTGTCCTTAGGGCACATGTTAATAAAATCCATTAAAAAATATTTTGCTTGTAGAGATTCTGAAGGGAAGGAGAAGCAAGAATAGTAATGACATCGTGTAATGTTAGGAAACTCTAGGTTGAGAGAGTTCAATCTCAAGGGTGTAGCTATGACGTACAAATGCACAATTTAAGAAAATACGTCTTGACTAACAACTAACAAGTGCGTGCACACACATCCTGCATTTTTTTTTTACTTACATACTGGTGGGCCATGCAACCAATCATTGTGTCATGAATTTAGCATGCACGCGTTGAGGGATCATCAGTGTTCTCAGAATCGGACCGGACCTACAGTTGGACCGGATCTAACCGATTTTTGTCAAAAATTTGTCCGATCTGAGTTTGAACTAGAATTTTTTTTTAAAACCGTCGGCTTTTTCATAATCGGAGTTTAAACGGTGAACCTGTCGAACCGGTTCACAATTGAACCGGCCATTTTGGTTGAAAAACTAAAAAAATATAATCACTTAATATTTGGACCATTTTATTCTTGATTTGATTTTTGATAGACTTTATAGTTGTAAAATCAATCAAACCAAACATACTAAGAATTAAACCAAACCAAACCAAAAAATAGATATATATATTTTATCTATTTGAACCAAATCCAAATCAAGTCTATTTGAGTCCCGATTAAATCCTGATTGGACCACAATCCGACTTATACCAACCACTGGTCCAATTTTTAAAACATTGGGATCATTGTCACTAGCACATCCTTGGAATTCTAATGTCCATTCAAATTAGCAATAATAGCAAGAGAAAAAACAAAGGACTAAGCAAAAAAATAAAATAAAATAAAATACATAAATAGTCAAAAAAGGGTCTCAACCAAAATGTCCATAGGCTCTTCTTCGTCTTTGATAAGGAAAAGGACCCTTTAATATTCTGTCCAGCCCTAAATGGGGGAAGGGTCCTTTTCTCCACTTACAAATGCCCTTTTCCACTTCACTCATTTTCGGCATATCCCTTTAGGAGGATAATTTTATCCAACAAAGAGAGATGGAAAGTTCCACTACTGCCCACTGGCCACTATCTTGTGTTTACTTCCCTTCCCTCCAATCTTGTACTTATTTACATTAAACTTTAATGCTTTTTTTTTTAAAGAAGACGTATCATTGTGTTAATCTAACTCTCTATCATAATGGGACTACAACCTCCAATATGTGCCTTCGTCAGTGGCGTAGCCAGAATTTGGATATATCTGAATCGAAATTGACTACTAAAATTTTAATCCAAAAAGATATAAAAGAAAAGAAAGAAGAAACATAAATTAGTCACAAAATATCTTGATAGCAAAAATATATCGCCATACATCATAACCAACAATAATGTTTGCAATAACCTGATCTTACAAGGCTTTATATTTTAAAAATATTGCAAGATCTTTTCCGTCTATTTTTTACAAAGGTGTCTTACTCAATGAGTCAATGTATGTCACCAAACTCAGTAGACAACGATGGTACAACGGTCAACGATCAATAAAACGTCCATAGATATGGGATGAGCCCATGAAGGACTCTAGTGTGTGTGTGTGTGAGAGAGAGAAAGAGAGAGAGAGAGGGGGGGGGGGGGGGGGGGGGGGGGGGGAGGGTATAGAAAGACAATTGATATGTATTGTGCGAGTAAGTATTTTTTAATGTATTGTGTGAGTAAGTATTTTTTAATTTCAGCTTGATAATATATATATATATATATATATATATATATATAATATATATATATATATATATATATATATATATATATATATATATATATATATATATATATATATATATATGAAGCAATGGGTACTTGTGGCGAACTCGTCTCCACTGGGACTCGAACTCCGGACCACTTGGGTCGCATGCATCTCTCTTTATATATATATATATATATATATATATATATATATATATAGAGAGAGAGAGAGAGGAGAGAGAGAGGAGAGAGAGAGGAGAGAGAGGATGAGAGAGAGAGAGAGAGAGGGTCCAGATCGGGAGTCTCGGAAGTTTCGTCCACCCCTCGACAGTAGGATCGAGCGGACACCCCCTAAGGTCGGTCCTGAGCTCATGGGGACCCAAGACGAACTTTCAAAATAAGGCCCCTATACATAATATAAATTACTTTTAAAAAGTAGCTACACCAAGGATTGGACTTAGGACCTTTAGTAAGGAGTCTAAAGTACTAATCACTACACCACAATAACTTTGTGTCTAAAAGGGTCCATGATATATACTAGTTCTATTTTAAGATACAAAATTATTAATATATTTATCTTTAAAATTTTTTTTTGGCCCCTCATGATTCGGGAGCCCTGGACAGTCACCCTAGCCAGAGCTAGCCCTGCACCCCCGATCCGATGGTGCGGGTCGGGCTCCCGCCACAAGAGTTTTGATCCGAATTTATATATATATATATATATATATATATATATATATATATATATATATATATATATATATATATGCAAATGACCTCTAGTCTAGTGGTTAAGAGAGATGCATGCGGCCTGAGTGGTCAGGACGAATTCCAGTGGGAGCGATTCCAGAAATAATTTACCTGGTTCCTATATATATATATATATATATATATATATATATATATATATATATATATATATATATATATATATATATAAGTTAAAAAAATGAGTGGGGTCAGTTGATCCCACTTGCTCTACTCTCGGATGCGACGCTAAGGTCTTAACACAAATAAATAAAAACTTAATGCATTTGTACTGGTCTTTATAACATTGGAAAGTTCTTTTTCTTCCCAATTGCTAGTTATTTTGCGTATATTTTTATGTTCTATTTTTATTAGACTATTTGGCACTTAAATAACCTAATTTATTATTTTTGGCATTTTAATATGTTGCAATATTTTTTTTCTTCAACTTCTTACCATGAAGTTTTAAATTTTGACGCTTTACACCCTTTTTGGCCGTCAAACTTGATGGCCAATTTTTACTTTATTGTCATAAAGTAGAGAGAATTTACCTTCTATTTTTTGTTAAAAAAATTCTAACCCTTAAACCCTCCCAGCCCACAATCGTTGCTCCTGCCATCATAGCCGTCACTCCTCTTCCTGCTCACCCCTTGTCAAAGTGTCATGATTGACCTCATAAGTAAAATTTTATAATTAACATTATTTTTTTTTTATTTACGATCAATATTACCTTATTGATTTGACAATCATCATGGATGGCCTAATGTTAGGACCAATGAGGGTTATTGAGGATGTTCGAGATTCGAGTCCAATTCTATGATTAAAAAATGTAAAACTTCTCTAAACTAAAAACAATTTAGTAAATATCACAGTTTAGATGTTTATCTAAATTGTAAGACAAATCTACTACATTATCGTCAATCTAAATTGATAGGTTATTCAGAGCGCGTATATGAAGGATTTTGAATCTCAATCATTTTGTCATGGATAAATATTAGTTTGTTGTTTGGTATCGAAGAATTTTTTTTTTCATCCAATCTATTACTAGTATGTCGACTTGCATGGTTCTCTCCCACAAAAGATATGTCAGACATATCATATAAAATTCGCGTTATGTAGGCCGGATCAAATTGTTCAGTACAATGGATGTAGAGTTGGATTCACGTGGAATGCACTAATAACCCATCTTACGACCTGGATATAGAGCATGAAAATACTGTTTGTTTGTTCTCTTATAACTTACGACATCATTTAAAGTTTTTTGACATTCTTTTCAAATTTTTTTTCGATAAAATTAGAAATGACACGCATCAAATACTTGCTAAGTTGACCATATAGTGTCTAAAATGAATGTTCTTCCTCCCAATTGGCATAATCCTTTATTCTCAAAGTATTTTTGGGAAATATGATTCGAACCAAACTACTAGGAAGATGAACATATTCTTATGCAACCTAAAAAAAATTCTATCTTCTATCCCATTCCTAGGCTAGTAGGCAACAACAAATCAAATAGAATCTCATGATAGTGGCAGAAACGTAAATACCTTCTCCAATCTAGGGTTCCTAATTCCATCTCCCCCTGGTTATTTACAATAACATTTAATCATTAGTTATTATTATTAATTAATTGCATTATTATTGTTAAGATATTATAATTAAAAAGAAAGAGGAAAGGGATCAAGAATGTTGTCTCCTACTTTCAGTCCTCTATAAATACATTTCCCCTCTCCTCTCCCTTTCCCCCTTCTCTTCAAGGGTTTTATAATCACCATCACCACAGCCACAGCCGCAGCGGAATCGGAAGAGTCCGACTCCGTGTCCGTGTCCGTATCCGACCGAGATGGACACGTCGTACACCCTCCACCTGGCGCTCGCCGCCCTCGTCGGCGCCTCTTTCGTCGCCGTCTCCGGCTACTACGTCCACCGCAAGACCCTGGCCCAGCTCATCGAGTTCGCCCGCGTCGTCGAGAGCAGCAACAAGAACAAGGACCAGCACCAGCAGAAGCAGCAGAGGAGGAAGGAGCGGCGCCACAGCCACGGATCCGCGTCGCTCCCGGACTTCGCCCTGGCGGCGGCGGAGGACGGGGAGGGGGATGGGGAGGAGGAGGAGGAGGCGGCGCCGTCGCTGGCTCGGAATGGGCTCTTCGCGGAGCTCCCGATCCCTGCGGGGCTGCCGAGGCTCCACACCGGAGGTAACTATCTGCTCCGCAGGTTCCTCTCGGACCTGTCGGTCTGCTTCGACTGATTCGGAGGAGGAAGTGTTTACAAAGTTGTTACCTTTTTTTTTTATTGTTCTTATATATATGATTATATGAACAGAGTTCGACTGCATACCAAGTGTTTGATAACAGTGGGCTACATATTTTTTTCCGATGAGAATGTATATTTAGACTAATTTGGATTGGGATTTAGGGGATATACATCCCGAACTCTGGATGGGCCAGCGTTCCCAGAAGGGAGCATTTGAGGGCACTTGGAAACACAATTGCAATCGGAACTGGTCCTTACTATTTGATCCACGGATTTTGGGGCATTTCGTGTACCATTGATTGGATGTGGATATAGCGAGGAGCTGCCGGTTGTCGTATCTTCATAAAGAAGTTATCTTTAGCGATTTCTTTTGGTCGTTGCTCACTTGTTTATTACGAGCAAATAGACCCATGCATATTAAGAGGCGGATACGACAAATGCGTGCATGCAGTCACGAGGAGGAGCTTATGTCAAATGATATATTATTAGATTTTTGTAGATTTAATTCGCTAAATTTGTCATGATAGGATTGGCCTGTACCATTCATGTTCAACACTTTATATGTATCGTGATCGAAATACAATCCTTTTATCATTCAGGACATGCATATGGTTGTATGAGTACAATAGGGATAAAGAATAATATACGCTTAAACAAACTTTGAAGTTCGAACCAGCTTGTAGTATTCTTCTGGGGAGTTTGATTTATTTAATGAAATACGGTGATTATATATGAAGAATCATTGAGCTGAAAAGCGACCAGTTTTGTGAAAGTGAATTACATATTATGAAGATTTTTTCGGGTGCAACCGTGTCTTTATACATGGTGATGCTTTTGATGTCTTTCCTTCTATAAATTGCACTTATGCAAGTTTGTCTTCGCAAACAGAATATGGGTATTGATGCTGTGACCATATAACACCCCCTAGACGTTGATCTAAATGTACACGCACGTGTGTTTTACCTTTATTTTTTATTCTAGTAGATGTTTATGCAAATAGGAGTTAATAACATAATTTATTGCCTTCAGGTAATAAACAAAATGCATCTGCAAATTCAAATAAAAGAACTGGAAATATTATGAGACCAACTTCGCCAAAGTCTCCTGGTGCTAGTGCAAGTGCCTTTGAGAGTGTAGAGGGATCAGACGATGATGATACTCTACCAGCTGATGCTAAGCTGGATGACTCCTATTTGCAAAACAATGGAGATCTTGTAAGTTTTTTCTACATGCACACAATTTTAATATCAAGCAATGTTTCCTTTTCTATATTTATTTAAAAGTAATATTCTTTTACTTCTTTCCTTTTGTACTGCTACTTCTTTATGTTGATTTCGTTTCTTTGTATATATCTATGCTTGGGAAAATAGAAATGATAATGTGAGTGCTTTGTTTTCAAATTTGTGCAAGGCATCTTGAATTGCTGGTGGTTTAACTTGCACAGAATTTTAAGAAAACTTTCTTGTCTCTTACCCTTATGGCATGTGTCCTATACCTAAGGTATCTGTTTTTAAAATATTTGGGCAGTGGTCTCTGTGGATTTCAACAATGGCCTCTGCTTCTCAACTTGTAGAACGCTCGTACATTGGTAAAATATTACAAGTTGCGGTTTCCTACCTTTCTAAAAATCTGGATTTGTGTTTAACTTTGAGATTCCAAGTTTTCAATCATCACTAGAGGAAAAGACTGATACAAAATGATAGATACCTGAAATGTGTCACCGTAAGTTATAAAGAATAGTCTCAGAATTTGGTATAGAACATGGATATCTATCACTCTAACAAAAGCAAAGAAGTCTGTTTACTGCTATCTAGTATTTGAATCCAATTATTTTGCATTTATTGAAACATTAGTTTTTAAAATGTTTGTTTTCATATTGCTTATGGGCTACAACTTCTTGGTATGTTCATCTTTATTCCCTTCTTATAATCTCTACCTCCATGTTTAATGTTGCGAAATCTGGTACTTGTATTCCCTGTTTCCCACTTGTAGCTCACTCATTCAGGGATAAAAATTACAAGTTGCGGTTTGTACCATTCTACAACATTACTTGTATTTTCCCTGTTCAACTTTATTCCTTGTTTCTCGACTTTGAGAGTCCAAGTTTCAATGAATAATCATCATTAGAGGAAACAATTGATATAAAGGATATATACCTGAAATGTGCCATCTTAAGTTACAAAGAATATAATATGAATGTCTATCTATTGGTCTAGCAAAATTAGAGAAGTCTGTTTACTGTTATCTAGTCTTCGAATCCAATTGGTTGCACTTATGCTTGTTTTCATATTGCCGTGCGCTCCAACTCCTTTATACGTTCATACTTATTCCCTTTTCAATCTTTTACCACCATGTTGACATTTGTGATGTCTGGTACTTATATTTTCCCTGTTACCTGAGGTCATACATCAGAAAACTGGTGCTCATAGGCCTACCAATTTGGGAGAGTATAAACAAAAGATTCTTATTTTAGAGGACTTTCCATCTCTGGTTCCATATTTATTCTTTGCTCTCTGTCCGCATGTATTCTTTGTTTTGTTGGATACTTGGGTTCAAGATCTTCTATAGGTCATCCGACTTGCGAAATGTTTTTTGCTGGACTTTGCCACCCATTTTCTATAATATTTCCTACGTTATGCACCTTTGATGCAGGTCTGGTTGCCAAACCAGGAATGGTTCAAACATTAATATGTTCTTCATTATGGATTGATTAGCTTCTTTATTTTGCAAAGCTAATAGTTCTTGCATATTGTTTCTTGGTGTAATTCTAGATGTCAGTTAGGATATTTCTTCAGCACAAGCATTTTTTTGTCAAGCTAAATGTATGATATCTTCCATACTCACTGCAAACAGGGGCCGGGGAGCTTATTTCAAACTTTACCAGATGGCATCGCTGCGAATGGTGACACTAAGCCCTTAGCAGCTTCAAGTAGCATGATACGATCACATAGTGTATCTGGTGATCTGCATGGTGTCCAGCCTGATCCAATTGCTGCTGATATTCTCAGAAAGGAGCCTGAACAAGAAACTTTTGTGAGAATGAAAATCTCACCAAGGGGTATATCGTTGTTTCCTCTTAGTGTTTTTTTTAAAAAATTTCTGACCGATGATTTGAAGGGTATTAGTTTTACATTTCTTCATAGCTGTCATCCTTGGGGCTAAGGTAGCCATTGTGTATATTTTAAATTGCTTGCCTGAGTTTTTTTTGTAAATACTGTTTCACATTATGAAAACGTCCATCCATCTAAAGCAATGAATTGGACACTTATGGTGTTAATTCACCTCTAGCTACTGATTACTAAATGGTATAAAGCTTTGCATTTGAGATAGTGAGAATGATATGTTACGTTATTAATTCACCTCTAGCTACTGATTACTAAATGGTATAAAGCTTTGCATTTGAGACAGTGAGAATGATATGTTACGTTATCTATATTTACTAGCTCAGAGTTGCACACCTAGACCAATCCGAAAGAAAGAAGCTAAACAGGATATGTTTGAGATTATATTTGATGGCTAGGATGTATATTCGTGGTTTTCTTTGGGTAGATGCCCACTAAAATGTTCTCATATGAAGTTAAGATATATACATATAAACATATATATTGTAAAGCTAGACTACTTGCAGAACTATTGGGAATGTGAGTACTTTCAGACTTTCAGTGCAAATTGAATGATGGACCACTCATGCTGATAATTTCTGAGTGTTGGATGGGATATACTACATCTAAACTAAAGCAGAAAAACAACAAGCACTTTTAAGTTTTTAGCATTGTACGCTTATGCATTCTAGATGCAGTAGCTCTTTCCGAATGGTGTAATTTTCAGTTGCATAGACAGTCGTGCAATTTACACTGGAGGTTTCCAAAAGGATCTAGCTCCACTCTCTCTTTTTATAAGGGAGAAAACCTAATTAGAAGATGATTTGATGTTAAATTGCATTTTCCCTTCTGGAAAACCCTCATATGTCATAACTCATAAGGTTCTTGTTTGCATTCTCTTTTTCAAAAGTTCTTGTACCTCTATAGCTATACCTTAATCTTCAATCTCATAATAATATATACTGATCCAACGAGTTAGGTTATGCATATTCTGATTTTTAAAACATGGCCTTCAAAGGAACCAAAAATTGATCTATAATTTGTTAAATTCGGCATTCTCCCGTTCTTTTTTCATGTTTACTATTCTTCCCCTCTCAGTTGCAAATGTGTGTGGCGGCACGAGAGCCGTCCAACGCACAAGGTAGGCCTTTCAAATTAAAAACTTAAATTGTTATCCATGATTAACAATGTGCAAAATGAGTAAATAGTAAATTATCAATATGTTTGAGAGTTTTATCTATGCTCCAAATGGTCCGCATTTGGTGGATGTCAATTACGACAATTTGACAATGTTCTCAATTGAGAATTATCCAGATCAATCTAAGATGTTAGTTAAAATAGTTCATGTTGCACATCTTATTCTTTTATGTGTTTCAAGTTGAGGATACATGTAATTAGTTTTTTCACAACATTAATATGCAAATACCATGAATACCCTATATACTCTAGTGTGCAAACAAGATATTTCTACCTATTTTAATGGTTATATTTTATTTTTTCAAATCTCAGAGACACCCTCTGCGGATGAAGCCGAGGTCTACAAAATTATTCAAGATTGCCTTGAGTTACGAGAAAGATATGTGTTCAAAGAAGAGAATGCTCCTTGGGAAAAGGAGATCATAACTGACCCCAGCACACCAAAGCCTAATCTGAACCCATTTGCATATAGTACAGAGCAGAGGACAGATGTGAGTTTATTTTCTGTGGATCTCATCAAACACACTACTTCATATTAGATACTGTTATTCTTATGGAAATATCTAACAATTCCCATTGTATTGCTAGCATTTTTTCCAAATGGTCGATGGGGTGGTGCATGTTTATAGAAGTAAAGAGTGTAAGGATCTTCACGATACCTGGTTCTTTCGTCATAAATCAAGCTCTTTTTGTTACTGAAATTTATTATTTAATTATCTATTGTCTCAGCTATGGAGAGGGTTTTCCCCGTCGCAGATGCTACTACTTTTTTCACGGATCTGCATCGTATCCTTCGAGTAACTGCTGCAGGAAATATCCGAACTTTATGTCACCATCGTTTAAATCTTTTAGAGCAGGTACTGATTTATTGTTGATAGCACCAATAACTATATATGACAATACCCTGGTTTAATTTGTCGTCTGGTTTGAACTTGAAGCAGACTTGCTTTTTCAAATAAGCTGCTAGTGCCTTGACCATTTATTTGTTCTCTTATTGCTACTGCACTTCTATTAATAACTGCAAAAGTACTGATTGTGCTACGATTTTGCGGGCTCTCTTGTCTATATAAGCAATCCTCATTTGGTTGGCAAGGAACTTAAAATAGTAAAAATACAAATCCTAGAAGTAAAATATGTGTGTGTGTTGGGGGTGGACGGGCAGGGTGGAGTGTGTGTATAAGCCCTGCCTCAGTATCCTAGTTTTTGGCATTTGATGAACTGATACCGTTTGTCAGTGTCCATCACTAACAACACCCATATCATTATTCAAGCAACATGGTAATGAATACATGTTAACTGTATTCTAATTTTGCCTATAAAATGTATACATGACCTTGAACATATCTTCTGGCTGTTCATTCTGCAGAAATTCAATCTTCATTTGATGCTCAACGCCGATAAGGAATTTCTTGCTCAGAAAACTGCACCACATCGTGATTTTTATAACGTTAGGAAGGTCGACACTCATGTTCATCACTCAGCTTGCATGAACCAGAAGCACCTGTTGAGATTTATAAAATCGAAGTTGAGGAAAGAGCCTGATGAGGTGTGAGCATAAGTTGCTTCTTATACGTACAAGCCTGATGTCATTTAATAGCATTCTTACAGAACATTTATCTGTCTTTCAATGGCTAGGTTGTGATATTCAGAGATGGGACTTATCTTACTTTAAAGAGGTTTTTGAGAGCTTGGATTTGACTGGGTAATCAAGCTTCCTTGAACTTCAACAAGAACATTGTGTTTTATTTTGTAGTTATATCAATAATGCACATGAACCCTTTTTAATTCTTTCAATCTTTGTATGTAAACAGGTACGACCTTAATGTTGATCTGTTAGATGTACATGCAGACAAGAGCACTTTTCATCGTTTTGACAAGTTCAATCTCAAGTATAATCCTTGTGGCCAGAGCAGGCTAAGAGAAATCTTCCTTAAACAAGATAATCTCATACAAGGTAAGATATTACCAGATAACATATCTTCTTCATGCAATGAATTCAATGCAGATTATCTCATACAAGGTACAATATTACTAGATAACATGTTTTCTCAGTTACTGCAATTATATGCATAGCTCTGCACGATTTGCAAATTCTGTGTTGATAATGAGGATTGTTCTCGCCAGCGCTCGATGGTTCTCTTCCATGTTCCACTAGTATAAGCACACATGTGCTCAATATTTTCCTCTTTGAATGTAGTTTTGAATGCACCCCTGATTGTGCAATGTTCTCAGTTTCATCCTTTGCATGTGTCATACCCATTAATTGTTCAAACACTTATCCAAATGAATACACCTGCTTGTAAAAGATTGAAGGTGATACACATGGATCTTCAAATATTGTAATCTGATGTATATTTTATGTGTAGATTGAAGGTATGCCATCTTAAGGCATCATACTTGTTAGCTGCTTACCAAAATGTTTTGTAGGCAAAATTTGTTCATGTGATAGCTTTTTTTGCTTACTTATCATACACTGTTAATCAAGACTGAGCATACTGATATGGGTTCTTTAGGGGTGAGAATTTTTTGTCCCAGCTTGCCAAGTTTAGGTAAGCGTTATTTCCATTTAGTCTTGACTATGGTCTAGGGTTCGTTAATTGATGAGATAATACTGTTATGAGCTAGGGATGTAAGTGTGTTGGATCCCTATAGGTTGAAACCTCAGCCTACATCAAGAATATTTGCCTCCATGACCGCCTCCAACCCGGTGGAGAAATATTGAATCCACCGCCACCTCCATTGGACATCCACATACCCACCTCCACTTCAGCTCCATCTTCACCTCGATCTCCATTTCTGCGAACGCATGTCATGGATGAGAACTTGAGAAATGTTTACTTTAACTTATAGAAAATCCAAAATAAATCCGGTAGGGAGGCGGAGTCAGGTCGGATGTGTCCCTACTCCACCTCCGACTCGGGATTGGAGCTTACTTTCATATCTGCCTCTGCCTTGCTTCTCAAAGTCCGCCCCAAGTCGGGTCTGCCGGTCGGAGCTCTGAGAGACCCGACTCCATTTGCATCCATATTATGAGCATTATGGAGATTGTATAACAAGAATATATAATACCATGATCTCTACTTTTAAAAGGACCAATGTGCATGTTTTTAAAAAATATTAATATTGATTAAGGCTATTACTCTTATCAAAATTTTATTTAACAAAAGAAAACTATGAATAATTTTTATTACCATAATGACTGACATTGATTAAATGGATATTTAGATGATTATAACAGAATTATAGGAAAAGTTTATCATATATTATTTATTTAGATCATTAAGTAATATTATATAAGGAGATTAGGTTATTACTTATTTGATTTAATCTTAGATAATAATCATAATATGTTCAGATATTGTACTGTTATTTTCTGCTATGCTTTCTATTTGCAGAAGGGAAGGATTAAATGGGATAAACATCCAGTTAGATGAATTGTATAGTCATATTTAAGATGATTATATATTTGAATATGAGGATAACCATGGAACTTCTTGATTATACATGCATTAATATTCTCAATTTATAGTTTGCATGCTTGCAATCCCTAATTCCAATCGGGCAATTTTGACCGAGAATGGAAAGATATGCCTAAACCTTTTGTAATATTGATTTGATAAGCTTGGTTTCTGCTAAGTGCTAATGTTTGCAAGTAAAAATTGGTACAATAAGAACAATGACAACAAATCTTTATTTTGGAACTTGGATTGAGCATCAATCCTTTTCTTCCATTCTGCAACTGGAGTTTTTTACTAGCTTTAAATGTCATAACTGGTAAGTATATCTTGACTTGAACAGGAGAAACATTAGGTTGACCACAGTCTTAAAAGTGCTCAAATTGCTAGTTTGAGGAATAATGACCTGGTAGCGCGTAAGGTAGGTACGGTTGAGTGTATATCCTAGTGTACTGTTTACTACACATTTGATCACCTGATCTGACCTGACTCATTGGCATACCTAGGTAGCTTAGCATCATAGACGCAACCTGGCTTCCCCTGCCAAATGGCATTATAAGATAAGACTACTATCTTCTTGCTGTCCTGCTTTGGGTTTTCTTTTCTTTTCCCTTTTTTGTGTTTGGGGTACATGGGGGAGGGGATATATCCATTACCAGAAAGTAAAGTAAAATGATGTCTTATGGCAATGAATGACTGTTGCGGTTCATAAAAGGAAAAAGCCAGAATCCTATGGCTTGTCCCTTTGCAGGGTTGGAAGATCACACCCATTTAGGAAGCTTATATATCTGATCAGGTTGTTTTCAGATACTTATTGCTTGTTAAGATAGTTTCTTGTAGGGCCCGTATGGTTCATTTTCTAGCTTTTCTATCCATGCTACAGGAACAAGGTAGTGTAGTTTCTTTTTAATTTTTTTTTAAATTTTTTGGGCGCTTGCCATGTTGCCAGATTGCTCCCTTCCTCTGTGATTGGTTTTATTTCATGCAATTGTGTTTCTTGTTTCCTTACGGAACTTGACTATAGGATTGCTTGTGGCCCTGGAGCTTTTATTTTTTTTCTTGTTTCCTTCATAACTTGAGTGTAGGACCACATTTGTCTCAAACAACCATAAAATTTTGCCCCTTTAAGTTGTAAATGCAGCAGGAACTTATCAACTTTCTCTATTAAGTAAAAGTATTGCCTTAACCTGGGTGTTTCACGTGCAAAGGTAGTTCACTTCTGCTGGTGTTCATATTGGAACTAGCTAATTGGTTTGTGCCCAGGATCCAAAATGAGATTAGTCCATGAGACATCCATGGAGTTTGCGATGTTTCATCTTCAGCATGATCTTTTCATGCGAAGATGTATACTATATTAGCTTTTTTTATGTGGTGTTTGTCCATCACGTTGGTTTCTTGGTTGAACTGACCTCATGTTGGCAGTATGCCCCACCCTCTGTCATTGGTTTATCTTGTGGAATCGTAATTTATTTCTGTATTCTTTCTTTTGGAAACTTGATTATGGTACTGTATATGGCCCCCAAATTATCAGAAGAAAGAAACCTGCTACGTAGTAAGGGCACCTGTCACTGCATTTTAGCAGTATTTTCGTCTCTGTACTTTCCAAATAATTAGGAAGAGATGTTGGCTAACATGCGTTGAATGTGCTACTATCTGGAATGCGCTTGCCGGATTGCCCTAGTTCAACTCTGAAAGACATACCGTGTAGAATAGGATAATAGAAGACTTTTGTGATTTTGCTAAACCTGCTCTTTCCCTTTGTTGGTATTTTTGTTCTTTCTCTGAAGATAGGGATCTTAATATTATTCTTATTTTTTCTTTAATCTTGGACAGAGAATATCAAACTAGCGCTAACACCATCACTCACTTCAAAGTCGATTCATATATGATAATTTGACTTGTGAAGTGACTTTTGGTTTGATATGAGGCCTCCTACTTGGAGATAACCTTGTCAATGGAATTAATTGTCTCATAGCCTTAGTAGCTCTTTTCTGTGGTTGTTCTGAAGCACAAATATAATTTGGGAGCTCTGAGTAACAAACTTTATTGGGATATTAGCTAAACATTTTGATTAAACACAACAAATCCACATCAGAGATTCCGAAAGCACTTCAGTTCTGCCCATTTCAATATAAGAAATTAACTAGTTATTTTTTTCATAGCTCCAAAACGACTATAGCCCATGAGAATCTCTGGTATTTGTTTTTTTTTCAAAATAATGCATCTTGATTATGAGGTTTTTTGCAAAGACGTATAATTTGTGCTCTTTTCTTTGGTTTCTTCTACCAGGCCGCTTCCTTGGTGAACTGACAAAGCAAGTGTTTTCTGATCTTGCTGCAAGTAAATATCAGGTAAAATTGCTTTGCAACTTTATTGAATGACTTATGAGAAATAATTCCATCTTTACTTCCATTTTCAACCTCACCGCATTCTGCTTTTTACATGTGCATCACTCTACCCACTTATATACGTCCATCATCACAGCTTAAAACTTGCACATCTTAATGTTTTTACTTATTCGTACTAGTACTCTGTCGGAGCAACATCTGTTGCTACAACAAAAAAGTAAAGTAATCACAAAATCTAATTAGCCATAATTCTTAAAAGGTCTAGCCCTAGTATTTAATCCTTTGCTATGGACCTAACCCTCCAGATTAACTTAATATCCTTGCAAGTTAAAGCCTCAAACTTTGAAAAAATTCAATAATTTCACCCCTTCTATCCAAGGACATTTAGTTTGTGGCAGTGGGTTTTTTGAGGGAAGTTACCTGTATTTAGTCTTTCTCCTTTCACCTTTCCCCCTTGCCCATCCATAACCCCAACCTCCAAAAAAGGAAAAAAAAATGCTGCTTCAGTGTGTATGATGGTGTTCCCAAAAATTGATTTGTTTCGTAATTATCTGTTTTAGCTAAATCACTAGGCAAAAGTTCTGCGAGTCTTTATCATAAATTGTGATTTGATCTACAATTCGAAGTCTATATACTAGTATGGAAGGCGTGCAGGCTATGGACATGAATAGGAAGCGACACAAACAAGACACATACATGACACATAATTTGGCATGTTGTAGTGAACTTTGGAGTGTCCATGTCATGTTCGTATGTCTAACACGATGCGGTACATACACTAGCAATTTTGGTGTGCCTGTGCTTCCTAGCGTGCATGGTTTGCAATGCATAAGGCCTGAACAAAAGGCTGACTTTTATCTAGGATACATATGCGAAAGATTATACCCCTTTCTCAATTTATGTCATATATGATCCAAGTAGGACATTTACCTAGTTTGAAAACCAATTCTTTTTCCAAGACTTCTTTAATCCATAGATAAAGCTTATACCCCTCCTGAATTAGTCTTTTTAATGAGTGAGATAAATCTAGTTCTAGGAAGTCATGCAAGTTAAGGTTAAAAGCAAAAGTGATCTTGGTTGCTAGGTCTTTATCTTAGAGTAAGGTGATTAGGGGATTATCTAGGTGATACCAAAACAAGTTTAGAGTTGATCAACAAGGATATGACCCCAAGAAATAGCGTGGATAAGCAAACACTTGTATATCCTACACCTTTTGTTCCTAAATCAAGCACCCTTCTCTTTCTCTCCACCTAACACATCTTTTTCATCTAAGGTTTTTCGAAATAAAATACAACAATGGTTTATGCACATGTAAAACAAATTTTTCTTGTATACTTCATATGATTTTACAGTACATACAAATTAATGCTTCATAAGCAAGCACAAAATTTTATGTAAGTGCAAGCTGATGGTTCTGATCCTAGTAATTGCATTTTCCCAAATTAGGTTGCTTTCCGTTCTAAAGTGCTATTTTGAAATAAACTTCCAGCCAACTACAAGTATAAAATGATCATGCAACTCTACTGAAGAGTTGAATAATGTATTGGAACTTATAGCATAGGTGTCTAATAATAATGCTGGTGAGAATTACTTCCTATGATGATGTTTATACTTTCTCCATTCTTGTATATAATAACATTGAATATTCGTGCTTATTTTCCTTATTGCAGATGGCAGAATACAGGATATCAATTTATGGAAGGAAACAGAGTGAGTGGGATCAGCTAGCAAGCTGGATTGTTAACAATGAATTATACAGTGACAACGTTGTTTGGTTGATTCAGGTCTAAACTCCTTTCCAATATATGTGTGTGTGTGTGTGTGTCCTGTGAATTAAGACATTGCAGCCAACTGTAACGTAGCCAAGCAAAACCATCAAAGCGTAATCTTCAACGTTCACTATGAAATCCATGTTCCAAAATGTGTGTGCATGTCAAGGAAAAAAAAAACATGTTTTGAGAAGAGTGGTTATTCCTTTTCTGAACTAGATATATTCCCCACTATCTTAAAGCATAACATGTTTTGGGAAGAGTGGTATTTACCGTACCTCATTTTTTGTTGTGGAGTTGAATAGGAATAGATTAGTGTTAGGATTTAAGCTTTATACCTATCCAATACACATGGAATCTCACGTATCAACCATTCCAAATAATCTCATTCATCCACTAACGCAATAGAAGGATCACATGAGATATATAGACCTAGGACTGGAAAACTGTAAATAAGTCCTTACAGATTATAAATATTGTAAACAATCTAAAACATGACTCAATTAGACCCAAATTCGAAAGAAGCCAATTGAACTCAAGTTTGGGTAAAATATTCCGAAAATTGACGAGGTCCAAGCCTATTGGCACGATCTGGATCCCCATTACATATGGTCCAAGGTTCACAGTATTGGCCGTTTCGTATCGGTTTTGGCATGTAAGATCGGATACCGATCCCCACTGATGCCAATACCAAAATTATGGCCCTCTTTTCTGGTCAATTCAACAAAAAACTTAAAACAAAAGAGAGAAGTATAGCAAATCCAGTGTCTATAAAATTATTCAATCTTGTCGAAGATCAATATGGCTACAAGTGAAAACTGGTTTTCACCAAAGTGATTGGTTGTGATTCCGCATTTTAGTAAGAAAGCAGCTGTCACAAACCTATTTATCAATCATTGCTCTGTAATGTTCTTTATTTAAAATTGTAAATAGCAGTGTCAGCAGTTTCATTGTGTTCAGTCCAGGCACTTACTGATTTATCTGATTACGAGGCTGATTAATCCCGCAATTATGCAGCCACCTGGAGATTTTGCTTCAGGCATCTAATTAAGCTGATTAGCCAGTTGATTAATCGTCCTGTTAATCGCTGTCTAATCATACCTTTTTGAACAATGTAAAAATATATCATCGGTTATAAGAGACATTGGATATAATTCTGCTGTTTTTTGTTTTGCAGATTCCACGGTTATATAACATATACAAGGAGATGGGGATTGTTACATCGTTTCAGAACATTCTTGACAATATTTTCCTTCCCCTATTCGAGGTCACGGTGAATCCGGATTCACATCCACAGTTACATGTTTTCTTAAAACAGGTTTGTGAAGATCTTACTTTCCTGACGATTTCCTATATATATATATATATATATATATATATATATATATATATATATATTTTTTTTTTTTTTTTTTATATATATATATTAACTCCTACTATAATTGGAAGGAATAATCCGCTTCCCTGTGGGATCAAACTCACCCAACCACGATGCGTTATGTCTCCACCTGCTAGCCACTAGAGCTAGGAGGCTTTGACATATATATATATATATATATATATATATATATATATATATATATGGCTTCGGAAATTAGTGAAAATATTTAGCTTGTTTAGATGCCCTCTGAAAGGAAAAGGAAAAGAAAGACGAATTGCGGTCTTGCACTTCTTTTAACATAGTTCCCAACCATTTATTTCATTCTCTTTCACATACTGCAATCTGAACACATCTTTAATGTTTCTTATGCTTAGGGGCATTTGTTCTTAATACAAAATCGTCCTTATCCAAAGAATGGGAATGACTATGCAGCACGAGAAAGCTCCAAAGAAAAATGTGCTCAAGATTCTGTGACCTGCCAATCTGATGTCAACCCTCGATGCTAGTTTCTGATTCCAAGTGATGTAGGTATAAGTAAGAGAGGGCCTCACAGTAAAATCTATAAGAGTAGTTGAATAGGTATGTGTACCTACCTTTTAGGTCACATATTTTTAAGTTGTGCAATCAAGGAGCACCCTCCAAGTTTTACCCTAGAGTAGATTTGAGTCTAGACAAAAAGGTAAGGTGATACCTTTTGTTGTACCGAAGTGCATTGGTATCTAAGACACAACATAACTGAGAGCCAGAAGGAGTAACAATACCAAAAAAAGATTATGACTTAGACATATATAAATTACATACTGCTGTTTCTTCCATTTTCATCTTCGGAAGATACTCCTGATTATTCTTGGAATTACTCTGTTCATGAAATTTAGATGCCATCAATTTGCAGCGTAAATTATAATAGTTCTAAACAGTGTTCTGATTCCTGAAAACTGCCCCAGCCATTGGACAGTTGCATGGCCTGTCCATGGTCCAACCTGTTGGACCGGCTGGTTCAATCTTGAAGGGTTATCACTCTAGCTACCGTATACACTCCAATTCATTGGAATAAAATGAACAAAATGAAGTTCACTTCTATGAACTGGATTGAGATTGGGATAACGACATTTGACTCAATTTTTTTCCGGCCCAATGAATATGAACAAGGTTGAAAAAGTCCACTTCAATGATCCGGACAGGTCCTAACTGTTTATCATGGTCCAACCTTGCTTGTAGTAGTCGAACCAATCAAACAGTCCAAAGGTACGGAACCGCTTAGTGCAACGATATATGGTCCAACAAGTTGGACAATAAGGTCCCAATAGGTATTTACAACACCGGTTCTAAATTCTAATTGCTTAACCAGCATAAAACTCGTGTGGTGCTTCTTTTTGTGCTTCATAATGTTTTTGGAAATTTTTTCTTTCTTCAATGCAATGATTGATTTGCTAGTTACTGAAAAATGCTTTTTGTATATACTAGTGGTGTGTGTTATATTATCAAATGTGTTAATATTATAGAATTCTAGTCTACATTATAGTAATGATGCTCAAATCCTTGTCAGTCTAGCATCTATAGATGACCTGTTCCTCAAACAGATGACCTGTTCCTCAATACTATAACGATGGCAAGGAAATAGCTATTTTATTTTTGCACAAACGCACATGAATACCACGTATGAAGACTTAAACATAATAGTAAAACCTGTGGAAAATATTAAAAGGCAGAAAGTTAACTTTAATCTCCTAGAAGTATCTATGCTTCATGGGTTTTTCACCTTGCAATTAATGTGTTGCAAGATTTGAGTATGACTTATTAAATGCGATACAGTGCAGCTCTATTCCTCTATTGTTTCATCTGGGATGCTTATTACTGCATGGTGGTAGAGATATATTTGGTTTACTAGGTTATTAAGATTTTGATTCTTTGGTTACTATGTAGTATTCTTTCTTGTAGTCAACTTCATTTTCATTCATTCATTGGTGGTGACCTCTGCATGCTGGTTTCTGCTCTACTGTAGGTTGTAGGATTGGATTTAGTCGACGATGAAAGCAAGCCTGAGCGACGTCCAACGAAGCATATGCCTACACCAGCTCAATGGACCAATATCTTCAATCCTGCCTTCTCATATTATGCTTACTATTGTTATGCTAACCTATACACACTAAACAAGGTTTTTTATTCTTCCTGTACATCTTTTTACTAAAGTTCAGAACATATATGGTTATCAAGCCTCAGTGGTCCATCATGGGCAAAACTTTAAGCCTTTTCCCATGAAAATGGGGTTGGCGTGGAAGAAATTATAACTTGAGAAGGGCACACACAAACTTGATATGAACTCTCTCAAGTTGGTGCCAAACTAATGGAGAAGGAACTATGTGAAGAAGAGACCTGAGCATAAACCTAGAAATCCAAGCCTGCTGTTGGTTATGGTTCTTAAGCTCGGGCTCGAGCGGCCTTCCAGATTTCTTCTAGACTAAAAGTGTGTCGAGCAGAAAGGGGAAATCATAAGATTTATCTGCTCAGGATAGCAGTAATTACTAAGGCATGGAAAGGATAAAGAGCCAGATTAAAACACATGCCCAAGTTAAACCAGATTTAATATTTGGTGCAGGAGTTGTAACTTGTAAGCTTGTTACTTAGTTTTGAGTCAGGCGTTTCTTAATATATTTGCGTTGATATCTCAGCTTCGTGAATCAAAGGGAATGACAACTATCAAATTTCGCCCCCATTCTGGAGAGGTACCAATGATGAACATGCATCTTTTTTTTAGAGAAGAAACCCATGACACCTGATATCATGTATGCTATGTTCTCAGTTCTTTGTTCCCTTTTTTGGTTGACAGGCTGGTGATATTGACCACCTAGCTGCCACATTTCTTGTTGCTCACAACATCGCCCATGGGATCAACCTGAGAAAGTCTCCTGTACTTCAATACTTGTATTATCTTGCTCAGGTACTTGGTGCTATATTTAACTAGCATTACTAAAAGTGGTTATAGTCGAACTCAAAATTTTGGATAAAGGCTTTGTTGTTTTAGTTCTTCATTTTGCTTTCAGTTGGTCAGTTATATATATGTTTAGACTACTAGTAGAAAAGTTTCTTTACAGCCAACCCCGAAAATTCTGGATAAAGGCTTTGGTTTTGTTGTTGTATGTGCTTAATATGCATGCAGTTTGGGAAAATGAATTGATACTAATCTTTTGATTGTTAGATTGGTCTGGCAATGTCACCTTTGAGTAACAACTCCTTATTTCTGGATTATCACCGAAACCCCTTTCCAATGTTTTTCCAACGCGGCCTTAATGTTTCTCTTTCGACGGATGATCCATTGCAAATCCATCTGACAAAAGAACCTTTGGTGGAGGAATACAGTATTGCAGCTTCAGTAAGCTTTCCTCCCCAAATCCTATATTCTACTGCAGCTACAATATCTAATTTCTTCTTTCTTTTTCCAAACAGGTTTGGAAGCTTAGTTCATGTGATCTATGTGAGATTGCTAGGAATTCAGTTTACCAGTCTGGCTTTTCACATGCTCTCAAGGTATACGGATAATGTCTTATTTCAGGTTTAGGCATGAATGTTCTCTAAGCTGATCTCAGGACATACTATAACATCTTTACTTTATAGACTGATACTTTTAGATATTTATTTTTGGGATAGCTTCCAATGTGATCCTGTAGGCATTTGCTTTCATTCTGAAATATCCAAACTACTGGTAGAGTGTCAGTTTTCAGTGCTTTCCCACATGGTCTCCTCTCTCAGTTGGAACCCATTGGCAATTTGTAGAAAATGGTCATTCATTGGAAGGAGTGTTGCAGGAGTCTCTTGTTTCATCTTATCATCTCTATTCCTTTTATAGGTCATGGAGTCAGTTGACTTTATCAGATATTCGATGATTTCTACTTATCTTTGAGACCATATATACCTTCATTATGTTGTTTCTTCAAACGTAATGAGAACTTACACCTGTACCAATAACATCCCGCAGATGTGCTGTGATAAATCTTGCTCTTGCATGGACTATGCATGTCATGCAGTGTCTTCCTTTGAGATCTAGGGGTCTAGTACTTCTCCAACTGATTTCAGTTATTGAACTTGGTTGTTACTTGTTTGCTGCAGTCTCATTGGATTGGGAAAATGTATTACAAAAGAGGGCCTGATGGAAATGATATTCATAAAACAAATGTGCCACACATCCGAGTGGAATTTCGCTACATGGTATGCTCTACATTCGTGGATTTGATCTTCGTTTGTAGTTCAAAGTTCTCTACTTCAAGTGCCTCTTCAAGCTTATTTCCTTCCATTATAATTTTACAGATATGGAGAGAGGAGATGCAACTAGTTTATTTGGGAAAGGCTACAATTCCTGAAGAGTTTGATGAATGAGGAGCTCGTTCATGTGATAGTGCTAGACATCATTATAAGCTCATTTTCCTGGTAAGCTGCAAGCCTGCAACTTTATCATTTTTCTCGTTGCAGCTCTAATGAGTTTATATACGTAGTTTGTCCGATAACTGGTAGGTACCTCGTGTTAATTGTCAGCGTCAAGTTCCTGTTGTATTCTTTTAAGCCGCTGATTCACCGGTAATTTTTTTTCTTTGCAGAAAGTCAGGACTGCATGAACTCGGAGGGATCGTTGGTAAATCCCTTCAGTTAGGCTGCAGGCTGACTCTTGCTTGTGGAAGGAAAGTTGGCACTTGTGCAGTGGAAGCCATTCAGCAGCTCTGGCTGGTGGAAAATTGCAAGGGAAGAATGGTGGTGATGCTTCATCCTAGTTCCATAACACTATTAAGGAGCAAAGAATAAAATCAGCCTCTCCATAGTTCTATTCTGGATCGTTTTTGTAATACAATGATAAACCCCACACACACACTTGGGCATTTTGACTGTGACATGAAAAATTGGCTGGTATTTATAATGTTAAGGGCAGGAGATACATAAACATAGTTATGTACATATAGTAGTAGCAGACTGGTAGGAACTTTGAGAAATAAAGAGCAATTAGTATCCAATTCACTCTGGTCTCCTTTTTCATCGAGTTAAGAGTTTTTGTTGCGTCGGGGGAGAGAGGTTGATTGTTGTGAAATTCACGGGAGGTTTGCTTGTTAATGGCCATCCTGGAGATGGAGATGGAGTCACATTTCCCATGGCTAGGATACATGAACTAGTTCCATGTATCTGGGAGTCCGGGGAGGCACCAATGGATGCAGTCGACGTAGTTTTCGAGGTCCACCTGCTGCTCTTGGAGGGTGATTTCATCGGAATTCCTGCATATCGGTAAGTAATTGCTGTTCTTCCGGCTTGCTAGCTTGCTTCGTTGAAAGCACGTCTGACGCGACGAGCGAGCCCTTACGGCAAAAGGAGTGCTACAACAGGGATATATATATATGGGGATTCAAGGAATATATATATATATATATATATATATATATATATATATATATATATATTTTTATATATATATATATATATATATATATATATATATATATATATATATATATATATATATATATGTGGGGATTCAAGGAGGGATTAGGTGTAAGAAAAGGTTTCGTGAGAGAACTTTGTTTAACAGACTTGTTTTTGTAGCAGCGGTGATGAATTGAAGCTGCTGTTGAGATTCATTTGGCGGGAGGGGTTCAATGACTGACAAGTAATTTTTTAAAAGGGAGATTTTGTTAAAGGAATTCTAGACTTAGTATGCATATTTAGTTTTTTTTTTTTGTGAATATTTCTTTATAGGCTTAATTGCAACTTGATACCTTCAACTATTCCCGTTTTTCAACTTGATACCTAAACTTTTTTACTCGACAACTTGATACCATATACTATTTAATATTTTCAATTTGATACCCAAAATTTCAAAAAAGACAAAATTATTTCTCCCCTTTATTTTCCAACAGAATACCACTCTCCCCGCCCCCGACCCCATCCCGCCTCCTCCAGCCACCCTCGACAACCGTCG
This sequence comes from Iris pallida, assembly GCA_029216955.1. Classification (NCBI taxonomy): domain Eukaryota; kingdom Viridiplantae; phylum Streptophyta; class Magnoliopsida; order Asparagales; family Iridaceae; genus Iris; species Iris pallida. The sequence continues at coordinate 5,822,190 of JANAVB010040218.1, read as the reverse complement.
TCCCCCCGTGCGGTGGCTGAAGGGGACGGGGGGTGGGGGGTGGGGGGGGAGGGGTGGGCGGTGGCTGGAGGGGGGGGGGGGGGTGGGGGGTGGGGGAGGTTGCCGTGGGGGTCGGGAGAGGGCAGACGGGTGGCCGGAGGGAGACGGGGGAGGAGGGATGGTGTAATTTTAAGTTTAGATTAGGGGTAGTTTTGTCTAATTTTTTTCAGGGTATCAAGTTGTTATAAAAAAAAAAAAGTTTAGAATATCAAGTTAAAAAACTGTAATAGTTGAGAGTATCAAGTTGCAGTTAAGCCTTCTTTTTATATTGCAAGTTGTACATGTTATTACTACCACGTGGTGAACTTGTCCCACCGAATAATTTCTCGGACTTTAGAGGGAGTGTAGAAATATCAGGTTATTGGAACTCAACTACCGAGATGCCCAAACTACTTTTTATCCTTAAGTTAATCCAGGCTTCTATTATTTTTGCATTACCATCAGATCAGAAAACATATGCATCAGAAAAATTCTGGATGAACCCAATGATCTTGATAGGAAACAAACCAACAGGAGTCTTTTGGATTATAAGCCCATGCTCAATGTTTATTTCATCGGTACTACATATAAGCAAAGCACATTCTTGAGACCACCATAGATTAGGTACTACTCATTGCGAGAAACATGGACGCCGAGAGCGGCCCTGCCCGAGGGATCGAGGTTCGTCGACCACCGCGAGTCCCACTCGACGGCCTTGGCGGTGCTGCACGCCACACTTGGCCCCCCCGGGACGGTCAGCCTCGCAGAATCCTGCAACAAAGCGTCGTGAAAACAAAAATGTCGGTTATGTTTCGAACAGATACACTTAGACCCCCTTTGGTTCACTGTAAGGCTATCGTAATCGCAATGTAATCAAATGACAAAATTTATTAGTAGTCAGTACTGTGCCGTGTGGGAGGGGATTACTCACCTGTGGGAATAACCTTTCGAAGATCATTCTGTAGTAGTAGGCCTCTTCAGTCCTCGGCGTGTTGTGGGGGTAGATATGTTCAGCATTTAGCATCATTTTGTCGGTAACCTGCAAAAAAAAAAAAAAAAAAAAAAGTTGCAGATTCATCGCAAAGATATCGAAAAAAAAAAGAGCGACACGAAAATTACATGATCTTTCGCGTGAGCCTTCAGCCCGTCGATCCAGCTGTAGCCGACGCCATCGCTGAACTGTTCCTTCTGCCTGTAGAGAACATGCTGCAACCAAACCAATATGCACTTCTTCTAAGTATACGTTTAGTTCACTAACTGTAATGTAATCATAATCGTAATGTAATCAAATAATTTTTCTTTTTTTTGTTATTTGATTACATTACGATTACGATTACATTTCAGTGCGAGTAATAAGTTCTTCTGGTCAGTTTAGGCCTATCTATCCATGTTTGAACTCGGAAACGTTGGAAGTACTGAACCTTTGGGAGGTATGGGTCGTCTTCATCATCAAAAGCCTTCCTCAACGCCCACTTCTCTATCCGCCCAAGACCAGGCTTGATCTGATCATGTAGTTGTCATCAGTGTCATGACAAACAAAACAAAACATTTTACGCCAAATATATTTTGGTAATTTCTAAAGACTCTCCATATTTTACTCCCATGGCAGACTTCCAAGGAGGACGGTCAACTTCATTCACAGTCTATCTTAATATTCAAGTTGACAATCCTATTTTATGTTTTGACAGTCCTAAGACTGGACTGTCCTGGAGTAAAATGTGGAGGTTCTTTAGAAATTACCTATATTTTCGGGGTCGGTACTGGCCTAGTTGTCTAGCTAGCTCACCATTTTCGACTCCGGATCGATGCTCATAGCAACGTCAAGGAACTCCATGTCCAGAAACGGAACCCGGACTTCCAGACCCCAAGCCGAGGTTGCTTTGTTTGCTCTCAAGCAATCGTAATGGTGGAGCGCCTTGATCTAGGGAAGTAGGGAGCCAGTTAAAGCAATCGAGATCACTATTATAACAACATTAATGAACATTCACCAGCTAACTAACCTTTCTGCATGTCTCGGCGTGGAGCTCTTCCTTGCTGGGCGCCCTGTGGAAGTACAGGTACCCTCCGAACATCTCGTCCGCGCCTTCGCCGGAGAGGACCATCTTCACGCCCGACGACTTGATCTTCCGGGCCATGAGGAACATGGGAGTACTCGCCCTGATCGTCGTCACGTCGTATGTTTCTGTGTGGTAGATCACGTCCTCAATCGCATCGATACCATCCTGGTGATCAGTAAACTCTCAAGCAAGGTTTGAGTATCGGTATCGATTCCTATGAGTATCGGGATCGGCAGGGAGTATCACATTTTTTGGTATCGGAAATCAAATAATTATTGACATTTTAGAAATTATATTTTATACATTTAGACATAATTTTAAGTATTTTTAGTGTTGTTTTTCAAATTGAATGAATATTAGTCACTCTTGGCAATTGGTTTACATGAGATAGATACTTTTTCATCTTTTACATACTTTTACAACCTTACTATATTTCTACGCCCTTGCTAATTGGTCTTTTTCGTTCAATTTTCTTTTTCGAATTGACCGGAAAAGAGACTCCCAATGTCGATATCGATCAGTATCGGTCGGTGTCGGACCGAGACATGCCAAACAGTATCGATGTATCGGATCGGTATCGGCCGATAGTGCAAACTATTTTCAAGTTAAAGCTCATATTTGTCATAGCCATATTGTGGGAAGTTAAAGAGTTTTTGTGATCACACCTGAACTGTGAAATGGAACTCATGGTGGATGGTGCCCAAATAGTTGGCAACCTCCTTTGCTGCCTTCATATCTGGAGATCCCTGGATCGAGAGTCAAGAGTACAGAGAACATGAAATTAAATTACGATTTTTTTTTTAAGAACTATTTTAGCAGGAGTGGCAGAGTCTACTGGAACCTGTAAGCCAACACAGAAGGATTGGAGCCGAGTTCCTGCAAAATGCCTGGTTGTAACAGAAGCAACCAGCGACGAGTCGAGGCCGCCGGACAACAGGACTCCGAACGGAACGTCCGTCATGAGCCTCTTGATGACAGCCTGCATAATTTGCAAGTAAAAAGGAGGAGAAGAAAACGTACAAGAACACACAGAATTTAAGGTGGTTTACTTCTCAGATCGAAAGTTAAGTTGCAGCGAAATTTCGATGCTCATTTTTATATAGACATATGATATTAGGACGACTTAATTATAGTTCGATTCGTGATCATTGGGCTAAATGATGTATAGTCATTTAAGCTATCAAATAGTTTGTACAGTTAACCTAATTGTCAATATATATAGGAAAATGCTAACTTGCCCGCAAGGGGGGCTGGCCCGCCTGCCTGCATGGCCGAACCTCATTGCGCACCCTTCCTATTTGCATGGGTTCCATGTCGGTTGACCTGCCAATGGAAGGGGGCCATGTGGCGATGGGCTGGCCCACCTACAGTCAAGGTAGCAGCGTCCATATATATATGATATAGTTCTTGATTTTGTACTTAGGTACTTCTATGATCGTGCATGCCTCTCAATCCGAAATGCATGTTGTTCGGGCTACATACAACCGACTTAAGTTGAAATTAGGCTATGTTAAAGACACAATGGCACGGATACGACACCTACTTTGGCATGTCCTAGTGTATTTATACCTTTTCGAATGCCTTCCGCAGAACGAGGGGATCGTACGGAGTCGATGGAACGGTCTCCGAGTACCAAGTTGGATTGTACCATCTCTTGAAGCCGCACGATTTGCTGGAGTACAGGTGTCCGGGAGGGAAGACCTCGAAACGCTGGCAATCATCGTTGAGGCCTTTCATTTCTGATGATATCCAAACAGAGCCTTGAAGAAGAAGAAGAAGAAGAAGAAGAAGAGAAATATGTGTATAGTTAGAAAAATGTGAGAAATATACTAGTTCTAGCTAGCTAGAAACATTCAAGAGGGTATTTTTAAAGTCCCGTATAATATTCAAAATTTATACGGATCAAAGAATTTGGATCTCGTCCTGACTGTTAACCTGAGCTGACTGTTCAAGATGGAGACCTAAACGTAAATTTTGAATATTATGAAAACATGAACAAGATCTAATGGTCAGAAAAGTTAATATTCAATACGAGATCCAAAACCTCTTCTGGACAATATGGAGACATAAAAACGACTGTACACGTAAACGAATGGGGGGTATATCTTGCCAGTACCGTCGAGCCCCCATCCGATGTATAGGGGCGTGACTCCAATGGCGTCTCGAGCTGCAATGAAGCTGCTGTCGCGAGTATCGAGCAGAACAAACGAGAAGACTCCATCCAGCATATCTATGAAATCTTCTCCAAACTCCTCGTACTAGGGTTAAGAGGGAAGATTTTAAGAGGAGTAACAGTGATGATGTTAGTGATAAAATGAATATGTTGAGTTTGAATGTTAGGCAAACCAGATGAGTGATAACTTCACAGTCACTGCCTGTTTTGTAAGAATGATTGGGAATGCGCTGCCTCAGCTCTTCATGGTTGTAGATCTCTCCATTTACCTAAATCAAGTCCCATGAGTAACCTCCTCTTTCACAAATACTGAATCACTAGGAAGTACTAAATAGCAAGGTCCACTGTATCGGTATCGGATCCTTCTTATGAGTATCGGTATCGACAATATTGACAATATCGACGACTTCAGCTCGAAGTATGCGATTTTTTTTACCAGAAAACAAATAATTATTTATTACAATTTTAGAACATATTTGATACATTTACGAATAATTTTAAATATTTTCTGCATTGTGTTTTTAGTAGTTTTGAAATTGAATAAATAGTAGTCATCCTTACCTATTGATTTACCTGTGATAGATAAATTTTCTTCTTTTACAAGCTTTTACAATCTTGCTTACTGGCATTTTTTTTTTCAATTTTTTTGTCTAATTGACTGAAAAGAGACCCCAATGTTGGTATAGGTCATTATCAATATCGATCAGTATCGGATCAGGACATGCCAAACTGTGTCGATATCGACCGTATCGAATTGGTATCGACCGATACTGCAAACTATGCTAAATAGGGAAACAAGTAGGAACTAAATATTATCATATCAATCCAATTATGTAAGTCTCTGTTGGTGCTTTCTTTACATGGAGAGAGCTTGCTCTCAACATGCCTTATAAATTTTAGTCCCACATCAGAAATGCACCATGAGTTATCTCAACATATATACTTGGGTGTGTTGTTGATAGATGCACATGGGGTGGTGACCCTAAGGAGGGAACCATGTGGATGATTTTACTAGGAGGTAAGAATAAGGCTCAAAGGATTAAGCATTAATGCTTTTGTCATTCTCTTGGATTAATTCCATTTGGAGCTAAGCCCCAACGGGGCTTAGCGACTCGGACTCGGACTCGGACTCATGAGGCGTAATGTGGCATTTTGTTGGCGCATTTTGCACATGCTGCCTCATGCGGTCATGCGGTCCATGCGGCCCATGCGGTCCATGCGGCCCATGCGGCTCATGCGGCTCATGCGGTCCATGCGGCCATGCGGCTCATGCGGTCCATGCGGCCATGCGGCTCATGTGGTCCATGCGGCCCAAGCGGTCCATGCGGCCAGGCTGCTGCTGCTGCTGCTGCATGGAGGGCTATGCTGACTGCGCAGATTTTAAATCAGTTATGGAAAGGATGAATCAATGCGATTAATTCAGATCCTATCTTTGTGGGATTTGAATTAATTTCGTTCCTATCTTTGTGGGATTTGAATTAATTCAGATCCTATCTTTGTGGGATTAGAATTAATTCGTTGCTATCTTTTTGTGATTTGATTCAATCTTTCCATAACTAAAGAGACGGCTAGGGTTTTCACCCTCTCTCTATATATACTCTCTTCTGGGCTCCTTTGTGACTACTACGAAAATACAAGTCAGAAAAGGAGAAAGAGAGAGAGAGAGAGTTGCTGCCGCCATTGCAAGTCCATCCGAGGAGTCAGAACAGAGGTGACTTCGAGCGTTCCACAAGTTCTTCAACTTACTGGTTCCTGGAAGCAGATCGTGTAGGACGAATCTTGCTTTGAGCAACGGTATTTTAACACTCCAGCAACTGTTCTTCATCTAATCTTTCTCCAGATTATTGTAACTCGTTCTGTCCCAATTGCAACACGTTTGCAAGGAAGAACGAGAGATCTTCTCTTCTCTATTTCCCTCCTTCAGATTATAATTTGGCTATTTGTTTTATTGTACCATCGTAGATCTTGAGTTTGATCACTGCAAAGTTTTTGTGTGACATCTCAGATCTCGATTGCATAAGTTTTTCCATCTTTGATCAAGCCCCGGGAATAACAATCTCAAAGCAAGATCCGTGTAGATGGAAAACATTAATGCTTCGCTCCTCCAATCGGACTTCTGCAAGTTGGAAAAGTTCGATGGAGAGCACTATCAAGTCTGGAAGAGAAAGGTTTACCTAACTCTTCAACTGAAAGACGTTGATCATGTTCTGTTAGAGGAAGAACCCTCTGTTCCAGACACTGGATCTACTGCCGCAATCAACGCGGCTACCAAACTCCAGGCCAAGTGGAGAAGGGAAAATAGCATCTGCAGGCTTCTCATCCTGAATGCTATGGAGGACTCCCTGGCAGAATCCTACTCGAAGAAGGAACTTGCCAGAGACATATGGGAGTCTGTGGAAAATCTGTATGAAGAAGACAAGAACATGAGCAAAATGTTTGTGGTTGAAAAATATCACAAATTGCTCTTTGAGGACGAAAAGTCCATGCTGCCATAGGTGAAGGAATTTCTGAAACTGCGTCAGAAACTGGAAGACGAAGAGATGCCCCTTCCCGACAAGTTTGTCGTCGGAGGGATCGTCTCAAAACTTTCTGCTGGATGGAGTACCTTCTATGCAAGGATGCACAGAAAGAAGCTAGACATTAGCTTGGGAGATCTACTTCAAGAGATCCATGTTGAGGACGAGATGCGTTCCCAACAGAAGGTGGACACTCTGTCCAAACAGTTGGCTAAAGCCAATCTTGTGCAGACGAGAGATCCCAAGGGGAAGCAGGCGGCTTCTCATCCCAAGAAGAAGGACTTCACTAATCTAAAAGTGAAGGGTCCTTCTTTCAAGCAACAGAAGACTAAGTCCCACGTGACTTGTTACAATTGTGGCAAGAAAGGCCACTACAAGAGTGAATGCAGATCTAAGCCTAAACAATCAGAGAAAGGTGAGCCTAATAAGGTTTCATTGGTTTCTAACTTTGTTGCTATGATCGCACAGGTCACAAATGTGGGGGTTGACTCTGACTGGTGGATAGACACTGGTGCGACTTGCCATGTCTGTTCTGGCAAGGAATGGTTCGTCACGTACCAGCCGATATCTGAGAAGGTTGTCATGGCGAACCAGGCCCAAGCTGAAGTTCTGGGGATCGGGACCATGGAACTGAAACTCACTTCTGGGAACACTCTGACGCTTCAAGGTGTGAAGCATGTTCCGGCGATTGCCAAGAACCTGATATCTGGGAGCCTGCTCTGCAACGCAGGCTTGAGGATGGACATCAATGCTGGTCAGATGGTGATGTCCAAAAAAGGAACATACTTCGGGAAGGCTTATCAAACCGAAGGAATGTTTAAAATTCAGCTTGTCAACCAGTTTGAAGATATTAATGCAGTTGCATTTTCTAATTATTCTCTTGAGTTGTGGCATAATAGACTAGGACATGTTCATTGTAAAAGAATTAACAAAATGTCTAGTCTAGGACTTATCTCCAAATGTGGGGGTAAGGTGGAGAAGTGTGAAGTGTGTGCTCAGACGAAGATCACAAGGAAACCCTTTCATCGGGTCAATCGAAGCACAGATCTTCTGGAGTTGGTGCACTCCGATATCTGTGACTTCAAACATTTCTCCACGAAGGCCGGGATGAAGTATTTCATAACCTTCATCGACGACTTCTCAAAATACGCATTCGTCTACTTGCTCAAGTCTAAAGACGAAGCCTTCGAGAAGTTCAGAGAGTTCAGGGCCGAAGCTGAACGGCAGACTGGACAACAACTCAAGAGGTTAAGGAGTGATCGAGGTGGGGAGTACAGGTCTCATGAATTCGCATCGTTCTGCAAAGAACATGGAATCATATGTGAGACTCCTGCTCTATATTCTCCTCAATCCAACGGAGTAGCGGAGAGGAAGAACAGAACGTTGACAGAAATGATGAACTCAATGCTGCTAACCGCGGGTCTTCCTAAATGCTACTGGGGAGAAGATGCATTGACGGCCACTTTTATTCTAAATAGAGTGCCATATACAACTTTGGACGTAACTTCTCATGAACTCTGGTTCAAAGTCAGACCAAACTTGAATGTCATTCGAGTGTGGGGGTGTCTGGCGTATGTGAAGCTCCCAGATCTGAAGATTCAGAAGCTAGGGACAAGGACTACGAAGGCGATCTTCTTGGGGTATGCCGAGAAGAGTGATGCTAGGAGATTTTTTGATATTGAGTCAAATCATATCATCGAATCTCGCGATGCTGAATACTTTGAAGACAAGTTTGTAAAAGACAAAAATATTGTTCTTTCGGACATTCCGGAAAATAATGTAGGTACAAATGAGACTGAAATCTCATATGGGCCAGTAGTCCAAGAAGAAGCTGTTGTTGAGGAAACAACTATTGTACCAGAACTCGCAGAGCCGTCAGCTAAGCGAGCGAGGAGATCGAAAGATTTCGGAGATGACTTTGTCACCTATCATGTAGAAGCAGATCTGCTTACCTATGATGAGGCGATGAAGACCAGAGATGCTATCTTCTGGAAGGAGGCAGTGAATGACGAGTTTGACTCTATCACCTCCAATAACACATGGGTGTTGGTAGATCTACCTGAAGGAGAAAAGCCCCTCGGATGTAAATGGATCTTCAAGAAGAAGATGAAGGCAGATGGAACTATTGACAAGTTCAAGGCCAGGCTGGTAGCCAAGGGATTTTCTCAGAAACATGGGATAGACTACTTTGACACGTACGCTCCAGTTGCTCGGATGACCACCATCAGGATGTTAATCGCTCTAGCAGCTATACATAAGTTGGTGATACATCAGATGGATGTAAAGATAACATTCCTGAATGGGGAGCTGACCGAAGAGATTTACATGCAACAGCCAGATGGATTTGTCGTCAAAGGTCTTGAAGACAAAGTCTGCAAGTTGGTGAAATCACTGTATGGTTTGAAGCAAGCTCCCAAGATGTGGCATGAGAAGTTTGACAAAGTTATTAGGTCAAACGGCTACAGAGTCAGCGAGACGGACAAATGTGTTTACACAAAGTTCGCTGATGGAAGAGGAGTCATCGTTTGTCTGTACGTGGACGACATGCTAATCCTAGGTACGGATATAGGCTGTGTCACAGAGACAAAGAAGTTCCTCTCAACCAAGTTCAGTATGAAGGACTTGGGGGATGCAGATGTCATCTTGGGCATAAAGATCATCCGGACAGACACTGGAGTAGCGCTGTCACAATCTCACTACATTGAGAAGATGCTCACACGCTATGGGTATAAGGATCTTCCAGGGATCGATACGCCATACAGGTGTGATCAGAAGCTGAAGCCAAATTCAAGGAAAAGCATCAGGCAGCTGGAGTATTCTAGCGTTATCGAAAGTTTGATGTACGCAACCACTGCCACAAGGCCTGACATAGCTTTCGCGTGGGAATGCTGAGTCGGTTCACAAGCAACCCAGGGGTTGAGCACTGGAAAGCTGTGAAGCGGGTGATGAGATATCTCAAGAAAACTCAGACATATGCACTGTATTACAACGGGTATCCGACAGTAGTGGAAGGCTTCAGTGATGCTTGTTGGTGTTCAGAGGTGGAAAGCGAGAGATCCACAGGTGGATATGTCTTTTCCTTGGGTGGAGCTGCTATATCGTGGAAGTCGAAGAAGCAGACTATACTCTCTCGTTCCTCCATGGAATCTGAATTCTATGCACTTGAAACTGCAGCAGATGAAGCAGAATAGTTTCGGGAGCTCATGTATGATCTTCTAGTGGTTGGAGCTCAGATACCGGCGATTCCGATATACTGTGACAACCAGACGACTGCGGCGGTGGCATCAAATGACCTCTTTAACGGGAAGAAGAGGACTGTGCGGTTGAAGCACAGGGCAGTACACGATCTTATCAAAAGAGGTGTAATTGCAGTGATTGATGTTCGGAGTCAGGAGAACCTGGCAGATCCGTTCACAAAAGGCCTCAAGCGCCAGTTGGTCGATGACACAGCTTGTAAAATGGGCTTAAAGGCATTCTGATAGTGTGTCTTTGTAATCCTACCATAAAGTTTTATGCTATTAGTTCAAAGAGAAATCTACTAGGCATCTAACTTTTGGTTCAAAGGAGGATCACTGACTGGAAAACTATCAGGTAGCAGTGGGTACTTGTTCTCTGGAACATGGAAGGGATACGGATCCATAACCACTGTTGTCTACTATGTATTTTTTCTGCGAAAAAAATTGATCCTGTGTCACGCCCCAGAACCAGAATACTGGAGAGCGGGGGCAGACATAGGCAGCTACGTATAACGGAATGGAATCCACACCGCTATACGGTCACGGCTGTCTAGATATGTGAGGGTTTCACTACAATCCATCAGTCTCTTAAGGTCATAAAATAGCCTATTGTCTCAATCTCAACCAACTAATAATAATCACAAGATATCAGATCACCAAATATACAATTGTAAGGCGTCCCAAACATTATATATCCAGATGATCATGAAGCTAGTCGTACAAAATGTAAGGACTAGCAAGATTTAAGTCATACATGATCAACCTCGAGTTGCCAATCATGATTACAGCCCGTAGGCAGACAGTAAATAAAGTTGCAAACGAGCTAACACTAGCTCGGCGGCTAAACGCCTCAAAAGAATAATTTTACATTAGAGTGGGAGAGCAAAAATAAACCCACTCGTTGCCCTGGTTACGCCTGGTGACCACCATCGGGCTGAAATGCAGGGAGATCCTTTGCTGCTGCTCCGGTATCTGGCCATACAAAACCAGCTGGGTCAGACCCCAGAAAGAGCAAGTGCCACAAAGGAGGCTTCACTTAAGAACTAAAACCAGCAATTAGCATAAGAGTATAATTACATAATAAAAGCAGTAGATTAAGAAAAGCATGATTGATAATTATAAAAGACAATCTTGTATAGAATCACTAAAAGACAGGACACATGGAAGGAAAGCATGACGGATGATATACGATGAGATAACCATGGGACTATTCAGATAGCCAGGTTACAACCCGTAAACCAAACAAGGACCGGGGTTGTAACCCTTCGTCTGAACGGAACTTGGTTTCTCTCACCATTTATCGCCAAGATAAAATAGAAGAAATCCGGTCAAGTAACATTCTGGAGTGACAATCATTATAGTGACAATCCGGAGTGACAATCATTATAGTGACAATCTGGAGTGACAATCATTATAGTGACAATCTGGAGTGACAATCATTCAATCATTCTGGTACAATCTTTCGATCAATCACTTCTAGACAATACTATACTGGACTAGACTCCATCCAAGCAATCACGGCCAATCATTGCCTACGGCTTTCTACATTAACTAACTAGGGTTATCACAATCCTAGTTACTAGCAAGATACAATGAGATGCTCCAAGTAGTCACAGGCCCTGCAGCTATCCAGGTTATCCAGGCAATCATTATAGTGACAATCTAGAGAGTACAATACATTAGAGAGACAATAGAGTTCAATCATTAAAGTGACAATCAAGAGTGCCCCACATGACAGTGGGCTGGAAATGTGCCCTACTCGTCGGCAGGCTACAAGTCCAAACATTTGCGGTCGGGATAACGGGATCGCCTGTAACTGGGGAACATCTCTTCATGTCTAGTGAATTATACTAGTCATTAACCTTAGTCCATTTCAGTAGGTACTCCTGACCGTGGTACTCAGGAGTCCCCTCCTAGACATGATGCAAGACAGGACTGGATTATTTGTACAAGCACAATCGCCCACGGTGTCAGGATTAATTATACAGGTCATGTCATGTCAGGTAGCCGTCGCAACAACTATTCGAGAAATCATGTCAGATTAATCATATCAAGTGTACTAGTCAGGAGTGCGCCACGACGGGCCACTATCAGGTCATGTCAGGTTATTATGTCAGGAGTGCACCACTACGGGTCACTATCACGTCATGCTCAATTATCAATTCCAAACGTATCAAATGAATTCATGATTTTCAAGTTCAGGACAAAAGGCGTAAGGATATAAAATGGGCGTAAAATATCTAATAAAATATCAATATTCAGGGCTATAGAAGAGCCATGCGGCTAAGTCATATGCGGTCCGGAAAGGGTAGGCTCATGCGGCTAGAAGAGAACAGCCCATGCGGCTGAATCAGTGGTTCCATGCGGCCAAGGGTTTGGGTTCAACATGGAGCAGGCGCGCGGCTTCATGCGGCTAGAGAAAAGCCCAAGGTGCATGCGGCTCAGGGTTGCTGGAAGTCTATGCGGCCAGGAAGGACTGGGACTCATGCAGCTGGCTAACAATCAGGTATATTCGGCCGGGCAAGTGGAGTTCCATGCGGCTCGATGTGGTGGGCGCATGTGCGACTGCAAGGGCAAAGGGCGCATGCGGCTGAAGGGAAACCGAGCCTATGCGGCCAGGAGCATTGGAGTCTATGCGGCTCAGAAGAGAAGAGTGCTCATGCAGCTAGGTCAATACAGGCTCATGCGGCCAGAACTGCACGCTCATGCGGCTCAAGGATCAGGGCCTATGCGGTCCACAAGTGCTAGAGTTCATGCGGCTAAGTGAGTCCGACTCTCATGCGGCTCAAGAACTTCCAGTCATGCGGCTGGATAGAACACTTGCCGCATGAATATTCATGCGGTCAAGTCAAGCACTGTTCATCTTCTCCAAAATTTCAGAGAAGAAGAACACCATGAGAGCCAAGTCCTCAAGCTCCATAACTCCATCATCCGGAGCCTAAATCCGAACTTTCTTAGGTCAAAATGGGGTAGAACGAGATTCTCTACAACATAGAACCATCAAAACTAGAAAATAACAAGATTAAGTAGATCAAAACCCAAGAAATCCGAAAATAAAGTAAATTTAGATCTAGAAGAATCTAGCCATGGAAAGTGAAAATGCCAAGTTCTAAAGTAAGTTAAAATGTTGTAAGGAAGAGAATGAAGCAATAAAATTTGAGTTCCCCCATGAAGCAAGTTGCACTTGCCTAGACCTCTCTCTTCTCTCTCTGGTAGGTAAGAAGTAAATGAGGAAGAAAAAAAAGAGTAATGAAGAGAGAGAAAGAAGAAATGGCAATAAATACAAATGGTGGTGGTAGGTAGGGGTTCACCTTGGGTTCATCACGAACCCAATCAAAACCAAGCCGAGCCAAACCAACCAACCCGAACCAGGAATAAACCAAGCCAAGAAGGAAATCATGCAATACAAGAATAAAATACATACACGTATTCCAAGAAATACGTAATACGAGCCACAGGCATTACAACTCTACCCACCTTAAAAGAATTCCGTCCTCGGAATTTAATCAAGAGGCTAGAGGAGCAATGACAAGCTACACTAATCACATGCAATCTATAACTAGGCAAGCAATCACTCATTCAAGCAAGGAATCGAAGGCATGAGGCATAAGAAAGATATTATACCTCACGAGTCAAACAAGTCGGGATAACGTGATCGGATATCATCCTCACACTCCCACGTTTGACTCTCCCAAGGAGCGATGAACTCAAGCAACATGAACTAAACTGATAGTCTTGCGGGTAAACTTGTAGACGCCCAAAATTATACACTGAAACCAGGCTGGCACAGGGCCTTTAATGTGCAGCCAGAAACACACGTAACTACACTTTGTGAGTGGGAAGAATTACAATTGTGGTGCAGAATTCAAGGCGTAGTCCATTCTTGTATCACATTGTTATTTAACCCATGCGGGAAGATTCAAGTCGTCAGCGACATCTATCCTAATGCAAAATGGACAGTTACTGTGGGGAACGCTCAACCCTGGACACATATATATGTTGTGATATGTGGGGAATTGTTGGTGCTTTCTTTACATGGAGAGAGCTTGCTCTCAACATGCCTTGTAAATTTTAGTCCCACATCGGAAATACACCATGAGTTATCTCAACATATATACTTGGGTGTGTTGTTGAGAGATGCACATGGGGTGGTGACCCTAAGAAGGGAACCATGTGGGTGATTTTACTAGGAGGTAAGAATAAGGCTCCAAGGATTAAGCATTAATGCTTTTGTCATTCTCTTGGATTAATTCCATTTGGAGCTAAGCCCCAACGGGGCTTAGCGACTCGGACTCGGACTCGGGCTCATGGGCTCATGAGGCATAATGTGGCATTTTGTTGGCGCACTTTGCACTTAGCACGTCAGCAGTCATGCGGCTCATATGCGGCCATGCGGTCTTATGCGGCCTCATGCGGCCATGCGGCTCATGCGGCTCATGCGGTCCATGCGGTCATGCGGCCATACGGCCCATGCGGTTCATGCGGCCATGCGGCTCATGCGGCTCATGCGGTCCATGCGGCCATGCGGCTCATGCGGTCCATGCGGCCATGCGGCTCATGTGGTCCATGCGGCCCAAGCGGTCCATGCGGCCAGGCTGCTGCTGCTGCTGCCGCATGGAGGGCTACGCTGACTGTGCAGATTTCAAATCAGTTATGGAAAGGATGAATCAATGCGATTAATTCAGATCCTATCTTTGTGGGATTTGAATTAATTTTGTTCCTATCTTTGTGGGATTTGAATTAATTCAGATCCTATCTTTGTGGGATTAGAATTAATTCGTTGCTATCTTTTTGTGATTTAATTCAATCTTTCCATAACTAAAGAGGCGGCTAGGGTTTCCACTCTCTCTCTATATATACTCTCTTCTGGGCTCCTTTGTGACTACTACGAAAATACAAGTCAGAAAAGGAGAAAGAGAGAGAGAGAGTTGCTGCCGCCATTGCAAGTCCATCCGAGGAGTCAGAACGGAGGTGACTTCGAGCGTTCCACAAGTTCTTCAACTTGCTGGTTCCTGGAAGCAGATCGTGTAGGGCGAATCTTGCTTTGAGCAACGGTGTTTTGACACCCCAGCAACTGTTCTTCATCTAATCTTTCTCCAGATTATTGTAACTCGTTCTGTCCCAATTGCAACACGTTTGCAAGGAAGAACGAGAGATCTTCTCTTCTCTATTTTCCTCCTTCAGATTGTAATTTGGCTATTTGTTTTATTGTACCATCGTAGATCTTGAGTTTGATCACTGCAAAGTTTTTGTGTGACATCTCAGATCTCGATTGCATAAGTTTTTCCATCTTTGATCAAGCCCCGGGAATAACAGTCTCAACATACAGAAAGCATTATTTATGCAGAAGCATATTAACTAACTTGAAATCTTGAATCAAGGTTTGTGAATTTGTATGTACTATTTTCACTTGAATTCTTGAAACAAGATCATAAACTCCTAACTTGCTAAGTCAAGGGATATTATTAGCTTTATCCCAACCATTCAGAATGATATAACATTTGGTTTCATCCATAGTTTACACCATCGATACTGATACAGTTTGGCATGTCCCGAGCCGATACTGATCCCTCTTCAGTCAATTCGGCAAAGAAATTGAACAAAATAGACCAATTATATCTCAAGCGTGTAAAAGTATAGTAAGATTGTAAAATCATACACAAAAGATTATGTACCGCGGGTCGGATATCGATTACGATACTGCGATACATAATTTTCAAAACTTGGACTTTCGTCTTTGACATTACAGCCGGTACTATTATTTCATTACCAATCAGCAAAGGTGATTTTACAATCTTACTATGCTTTTACACACTTGATGTATAATTGGTCCTTCATCTTTGACATTATCTTACAATCTTGGACTTTTCATAATTGTTACCTGTCTAAATAATAGTCACCTTTGCCGATTGGTATCGAAATCGGTATCTTACTATGCTTTTACACACCTTTTAAAAGAAATTATGTAAGATCCGATACTCCGATACGAAACAGTCGATACTATCGATATCACCGATATCGATACGGTACGATACTGCAAAATTTGGACTTTCATCTTTGACATTACATAATAGTTCACATTTTCTTTGCCGAAATTAAATATTTGACATTATTGAAGGTCCTTATTAAAAATCAAACTAATATGTTAATTAAAAAAACGTTATTTGACATTACAGCCGGGACTTTGTGCATGCTGCATTGCATGTCTGTTGGCCCACTGTCTCCAACTCCCACCAAATAAATAGAAAGAATAATACGTCCCCGTGGCTCGATCAACTGATCTTCCGCCACCCAGCCGGGGTCTTATACCTCTCCTCGGTAACCACAAGAGCCACTCGAGTTCGGTAAATTTAGTTATTTTAAAACTGAGGGGTTACTGAAACTGACACAGGCTCATGGCTTATTGCTTTTGAATTTTATACCGTGACAACAATGGTTTCATCCTCATTATCGAGTGGTTGATCTCCAGAGTCTGGATCAACAATGGCCAAGCGTTGATGTGCAAGATAGAAGTCTCCATTTTGATACAACCCACTCCAATCGGGACCCCGATGCTTCAACCTGCTCATTTACACAACACAAATATCTCAATTTCATGCATTTTTAATTAATTAACTAATTTTATACACAATTCCTAACATTAATTAATCTGCTAATTACATGAACTTTTAACTTGTTGAGGATGAAGTAAATAATGAGAAATCATTGTATGGGAAAAGTTACTAATAGGCATGGACGGACATCTTAAAGAACAGTTAACAAATTTATGTTTGGGCTTAATTTTAACTTATACTTTCAATTATTCCCTTTTTAACTTGATACCTTAAACTTTAAAACTAGACAACTTGATACTTCAACTATAATCAGGGACGGATCCAGAAATTATAGCTAGGGTGAGATGGACTGACGGGGGTATCAACTTGAGAAATAACCAATAGCTGATGGTACTAAGTTGCTGAATTTTAAAGTTTTGGAATATCAAAGTTGAAAAATATGAATAGTTGAGAGTATCAAGTTGAAATTGATCATACTAATTTAGGATAAACTAAAGAAAATCACTTGCATATATAGAAGAACAAAAAGATCCAAGATACATAACACTCGACTAAACAAATTTCATATGACTTGTAACTAATTAATTATTTATGTTTGTTAAATTTAGTTCCATGACATTACTCTTAAAAAACGCTAGATTTATGGAGAGGAATTTTTTTAATGAATCCGCATAAAAAGGGAATATAAAGTGAGTTGTTCTGATACTTATGTTAAAGTCCAACAACTGTATCAAAACTATGTAGTCGGTAACATTAGAGAGGGAGGGCTGCATATTTGTATTATTCTATCAACTGTTGTAACTAACTGAAATGAAGATTACACCAATAGTGAGAGAATCAAGAGAGTCTCGCAACCATTAATACAATCATTAATGTCAATCATAATTTAGATGGGAAGGAAACATATAAATAATGCATCATAGTACATGACAAAAAAATTGATTGTACGAGCTTAAACTACATATCATAATAGTAATTTTATATATATTATCAACTAGTCTACCGGTGCCGGGTCATTAAAAATGTCAATTCTTCAGTAGAGCTTTTTCGTGTTCCGTAGCCACAAAAAACTTAGATGATGACCATAATGATATATAATATAGAAAAAAGAGTGCCGTCTTATAGATCGCAGGTGGAAACCGATGTCACGTGTCGGGACTCTATTGGCTGGACCTGTTTACCTGTGTTAGCAGGAGGGAGGAGGGGGGAGGCCGCGACACGTACGTAGCGTTGGTTTTAACCGTGCTTTCTCGTGTGTCGGTTTTTGGGTCCATTTCTGTGGGTCCGGTCCAATCAATGAAAGGACGACACGTGGTGTTAGTTTCGACCGCACGGTCTCTCTATTCCTAGAAGAGAGAGAGAGAGAGAGAGAGAGAGAGAGAGGAGTAGAATTAGGAGATTGCCTGCGAGAGAGCTCGAGCACTCGGGCCCTCTTGGCTGGGAATCATCGGAGCAACCTAGAACTGCAAGTATCCCACACATTTCTCAAGTACAAAACTTGTTATGGAAGAAAAAATAAAGGAAGCAAAAAAATGTAGTAATATTGTACTGATCTCTCTAATTTCCATCATATATAATCAAAATGGCGCAGAAGCAGCCAAAGAATGCCGCACATAATATTAATGCATGGTGACGCTCGGTGAAGTAAGTGTACACGAAATCTGATGCCGAGCAATGCCAAACTTTGCACTCTCACTGTGCTGCTGCGTCAAAATTGTAAGTTCTCATATATATATATATATATATATATAGAGAGAGAGAGAGAGAGAGAGAGAGAGAGAGAGAGCAACCTCATCCAAACCACAAGGACATCATAGGTACGAGACACATATGTTAAAATGAATCTTTGGATTTTTTTTTTTGGGACATGAAAATAACACGAATAGTAAAAACCATGCTTCAATGTGTTGGGTTTCAACCTCGATTCGAGGTGTGGTAAAATACAGTGTGTTGGGTTTCAACCCTTGTTAGCAATCACCCGAATAAAACACGTATTATACACGAATTTTTTCGTATCTTACATAAACGTTACGTACGTTTGAAAAATTCGGACTTGTACGCGAATTTTAAGCCTGTGAAATTTTAAACACGTACCGTACGAATTTTTTAAAACATTCGGCCAAAAAACTTGACCAAAAAACCCAACAGTTTTCAATTTCTTGACTCTTGCTGCTATTAAATATTAAGACTGACACAATTATCAAAAGAAAAGAAGAAAAAATCTCATAGCTGTAAAAAAAGAAAAAGAAACTTAAGAATCTTTGCACATGTTGCTTGTTTCTTGACTCTTGCTGCTATTAAATATTAAGACTGACACAATTATCAAAAGAAAAGAAGAAAAAATCTCACAGCTGTAAAAAAAGAAAAGAAACTTAAGAATCTTTGCACATGTTGCTTGTAACAATCAAAGAAAAACTTTTCGGTTTTCCATCATACTTTCACTTTCTTTTCTTTATATAATGTTTTCCAACCTCATCTTATTCTCACACTGAACCCTTGTTTATGAAAGAGTAGAGGTGGGTGGACCATATACATATGCCGAATTTTTAGTGCCGAATTTGTTCATATGAAAAGTACTAAATACGAATTAAATCTAATCTGAATGTTTTTCGTTAGACAATTTTTTGACCGAATTTTTTACCGTATTTTACTTATATTGTGCCGATTTATACTCATACTTTTGTCGTCTCGAATTTTTTCCGTTTGCCGAATTGCTAACAAGGGTTTCAACCTCGATTCGAGGTGTTAAAATACAGTTTAGGACGTTGTGAAGCATCGACGGGAGTTATAAAGAAGGCGATGGATGATCGTTGGCTGAACGAAAACTCAAAATTAAGAGAGTCCAAATCCGCATATCTTTTGACTGTGTAATCTAAAATTTTTCTAACTCTAAATTACTGTCGGACTAATTTAAAATTTTTCTAACTCTAAATTAGATTTTCTTTAACCTATATAAGAAAGAGAATTTGTTCAGAAGAAGCTCAAAAGAGAGATTTTGGTAAGTCTACACAAATCTAAGAGAATGTAGAATTCATAACTTTAGAAGCACATGAATAGAATATTGTGTCCATCTCACCTCTTCTTCAGGGCTCTCTTATAGTCTATAAAACTTAGAGATCCTTCGAAATGCATAAGCTTAAACAACATAAATGTAGTTATATATATACGTCAGCTGGCCGTCTATAGAAATTTGGTACATGGCATAGTCACCCTTCTCATGGGAAGACAGTGACGAAAAAAAAAAAAATCAAACATCCAATCCTAAAATCTGAGATATGGTTTTGGTTGGTGTTGTAGAAGTGCTACAATTCTTGTAGCTTTATGTGAAGAAGAGTGCAAGCACACTGATTAGTTGATATGACAGTCTACTTCGCAATGTCCTTCATATAAAGATGTTGGTTGTTATATAGGTGATACTGATCCGATACTGTCGATATCAATATGGTCCTGATTCGATATCGATACTGACCGATACTGACATTAAACGTTTCTTTTCCAGTCAATTCAGCAAATAAAGTTAAAGGGAAAAAAAAAAAAAAACCAATCAACAAGGATGTAAAAGCATACACGTAAAAAAAAAAAAAACTTATCTATTGCAAGTAAACCAATCGGTAAGGTTGACTACTATTTCATTTCATTTCAAAGCTACTGGTAAACATACATGAAATATTTAAAATTGTCTGAATGTACAAAATATTTTTTTCTAAATTTTAATAATATATTAATAATTATTTTTTCGATAACAAAAAAAGTGATATTTCGATCCGAAATTTTCGATACTAATCGATACCGTCGACGACATCGATACTCATAGGAAGGATCCGACATCGATTTCGATAATTATACTGCAAACTTTAGTATAAATACAAATGTATAGTCATAATAGGAAAACCAAGGTTCACAGTATCGGTATCAGAATTGGTATCGGACTATTCCTATGAGTATTGGTATCGGCGATTTCGGATCGAAGTATCGAATTTTTGGTATCGGAAAACAAATAATAATTAAGAAATTATTTACATTTAAAAATTTATATTTTATACATTTAGGCATAATTTTAAGTATTTTCAGTGTTATTTTTTAGTAGTTTTGAAATAAATGAAGTAGTAGTCACCCTTACCGATTGGTTTACATACATAAATTTTACAACCTTATTATGCTTTAAACCCTTGCTGATTTGTCTTTTTCGTTTAATTTTGTGTGTCAAATTGACTGAAAAAGAGACCTACAATGTCGGTATCTATCAGTATCGAGTATCGGTCGGTATCGAGATTGATATCGGTCGATACTTTAAACCATGAGGAAAACAAAGAAAGTACCAACCATGCAACATTTATATTTGGAACCACCACCAATACTATTGTACATTTGAAACAATTCCCTCCCTGGCATGCCAAAGGAAGGAAGGAAGAATAGAAAGGACCATACAAATTTGGATAAGAAATGTGAAGGAAAGGAGGCTTAAAAGAGGAGAGCAGTGTAGAAGAGCTGATTCCAAGTATCCGGGAGGCCGGGAGGCACCAGTGGCTGCAGTCGGAGGAGCGGTCCGGGCTGGCCCTCTGCTCGGGGCTGAGCTCGCCGCTGTAGACGGAAGGGTGGCCGTCCTTCCGCAGCTCCGAGAGGGCCGTGATGTCGAGCAGGTAGGCCGGACTGCCCATCGCCCTCACCACCCCCGCACCACGCGCATCTGCTCCGGGTACGCCCCGCTGTAGTTCCTCCCGCTCGCCGGAGCCGTCTCCCCGTAGCAGTTCCTCGACACCGGCGCGCTCCACTCCGTCGGGCTGCCACATCAGTGATTTAACACCGGCATTCGAATTTAGTACTTAAAAAGCAGCAACAAAAACTGTTTGGTAATCGATAACGTTACTTATTTACTTGTAATGTGTCGGAGAGATGGATTGTAGGAACACTTTGGTCTTGGCCCTATCGACGTTTCGGTCGACCCAGTTGGCCCATGTGGTCAGGCCCTTTTGGAATGCAACCAAACGGTCCATGTCCGCGTGGTACGCTCCTCCCTCGCGCATGTAATCCCACCTGCACAAAAATCCAGCCCATTCAAACCTTAAAAAAAAAAAACAAAAATGGGCTCCCAATTTTCAAAGAATTTTTATTTTATAAAATAGATGGGCTAATTAGAGTTTAGACCTAAATTTTATATCAGTTTAGAGTTTAAGTTTGACTTGTCCAATTAAAATGTTTAGACTTTAGATTTTTATTATTTATTTTATTAATAAAATAAATAATAAAAATTGAGGGTCTAAACTTTCCAATTGGACAGGTGAGGACTTAAACTCTAAGCTGATATAAAATTCAGAACCTAAACACTAATTAGCCCTTTAAATTGAGATTACACTATCAGATTCTAATATTTTTGACACGTGTTCGCCAACAAACTTATCGCATAAAAAAATTGGATTATATTTTTTGATCATCCAGATTAGATACATAAACTGTTCAAATTAACGGTCAGAAAATAACTACTATTTTAGAAAAAACATAGGAGGATGTTTAAAAGTATGTATATATTAAGGATTTTATAAATCTCTTGTTGAATATGAAATTAAGTTTAGGTTAGGTAGGTACCCTTGCATAGATCCTTTGTGGGTCCACCAGTGGCCAGAGTTAAAAGAGAGAACATCAACCCCTCTCCACATCTTGCTATTTACCGATATGTCATCCAACCTCAGGATCCTCTTCCCTCGGACCACATCTGTGTCCACAAGATAAGGTGCTCTGTGGAAAGAGATGGACACCCCATATTCCTACATATTAAAACACCAACAACAAACAAATTATACAAATGTTTTAGCATTATATAGATATATATTGAAGCAATGGGTAATTGTGGCAAACTCGTCTCCACTGGGGCTCGAACTCTTGACCACTTGGGCCGCATGCATCTCTCTTAACCACTAGGTTAGAGGTCATTTGCAGCATATATATATATATATATTATATATATATATATATATATATTATATATATATGAAACATTAGATTTATGCTATTAAATATTTTTCAATATCCTCAAAATACAAGCTATTGCATTTGTTTTTTTTCTTACCGTATATATATTATTCTTGAACTATTCAATTTATCGTAAAATTTTAAACTAATATATAGTACGATAAAACAATGAAATCCAATAACTGATATTTTTGGACCATTCGAAAATGCTTAATAGATCCTTCCTCTCATATATATATATATATATATATATATATATATTATATATATATATATATATATATATATATACTAATGGCACTCCAAGTATAGCCTTTAGACTTTTTTTGCATCTTAACTTTCTGCCGTTCGATTTTGGCACCCTAGTTTATAAATTATCTTTTAAAATATTTTTCGTTAACTTTAAACTGCGTTGGGACCACTTCAAGAAAATATCTGATAATACAAATATTAAATTGTACTTTTATAGTACCATATATGTTTTTATAGTATGATGCGCTTTAAATTGACAAAATGTACTTAAGAATAATTTATAAAATTGGGATGCTAAAATCGAACATTGAAAAGTTAAGGTGTCAAAAATAATCCGACACTATATAGTTGGAATGCCATTATGAAAATTTAGCTTATATATATAATTACCAGAAATTTGTAGGTTGAGAGAGGATCTCCTCTGATGAATTGAGTAGGCGACCGCGGCGCCGCAGCGTTGAGCATGCAGACCAACGACTCCCACTGGTTGCGGCCGAGCGAGTCGTCGCCCACAAACATCACTGACTTGCCTCTCATCCTCCACAAAAAGTCCACTCCATTGAACCTAAAAAAGGGAAAGAAAAAAAACATCAGATCAATACATACGAAAATGATATTTCGTTTGCGGTTTGTGAGGGGACATGACTGCAAGTACACGTGATAGTCAACCACTCCAAAAAAAAAAAAACTGAACCAGAAAGCCAATAGAAAGTTGCCACATGGCCTACGATCATATCTACGGTCACAAATTGTGAACAATGTAGCAGTGTCTGTAAATATATTATTGATTCACTCAAGCTTTTTAAATAGTATTCTTCGTAAATATATTATGGGTTCATAACATATGTATATATTAATTTACAATAAACAACTCGAGCTACCTAGGGAGGTCGCAGCCGGCAGGCTTCCACCGGTAGAGGTAGGTAGCTGGAGTCGGGCCTCCCGTAGAGCTGGCAATTGAACTCGGGGTCGATGAGAGGGCAGCTCGAGTAGCGGTACAACGGATACGACTCGTCCTCGACCCAGCTCCCTCTGTACAGGTCACAGGAAGGCTGGTTCTCCGTGAAGCCCGGCTGTGGCCGCCTCCTGTGGCCACCGAGGCCGGCACGGTGATCGTGCCGCCTTGTTAACCCTGCGGAGACGGCCGAAGAAGCGTAGATGGCTTGTACAAGAATGAGGCCTAGAAGAAGAAGTGAGCAAGGAGAAGTTCCCATGTTGAGCATGCTGAGAGGAGGAGAAGGTATAGGTACAGAATATCTAAGGTTTGGCACAGAACGAGAGCTTGTACTATCTATAGCTACTTGTATTTATTGGTTGTTGCTTCTTTCCTTCATTTGTAATGCTACTACTAGGTTGTTGGGTTTTTTTTTTTTTTTTAATGTCCGACGATACGTACGAAATTTTGTGCACGTTTTATTGCACATGTTGAGTCCACTGTCTCATAACTTTTACCAAATAAATAGAAGGACAGTACGTCCATGTGACTCGATCCAACTGATATTCTGCCATCCAGTTGGGATATTACACCTCTCCTTAGTAACCACAAGAGCCACTCGAGTTCAGTATATATATATATATATATATATATATATATATATATATATATATATATATATGTGTGTGTGTGTGTGTGTGTGTGTGAGCTATTCGTTATTTCTAATTGTCAGCTATTCGTTTCTAATTGTCACTCTAAACTATTCCTCCTTATATGACAACTGGCGTGAGTTATGCTAAATAACATTATTGTGTCATCTAATATGGCAGCTGATACGACAAATTTTAATTCGATATTAATATGTGACAATATTTTAAAAGAAAATTAATAAGGACACCGCCAAAAGTAATATGGATTATCACATGATATGAGAAGTGGCTCTTAAATTGTAAATGTGATTGAGGCAATACACAATTTGTAGGAGACAACATAACATTTCAGACACCTTTTTTTTTTTTTTCCTCTCACAAACTCCCTCCTCTTCTTACTCTTGCAGCATCTTCTTTTTCGATCATCATATGGTTTCGAATTTTATTATAGGAGTTTGGAAGGTTTAGAAATCGTGACAGTCGGATTGGGGATGACGAAGAATTGTCAGAATTCTCGCAGTCGACTGTCAGAATCATTAGTCCTAAGACAAAAAAATTCTATCTTATAACTGTCAGGATTTTGACAGTACTAACAATAGTCATAATTGTTAGAATTCTTGTAGTCTAACAATAGTCATAACTGCCAGAATTCCGTTAGTCCTAGGACAGAGATATATATCACTCTCTGTCCTAGGACTGCCAGAATCATGGCAGTCATTCGTCGTCCATAATTTGACTGTCGCAATTTCTAAAGCCTCCAAATTCTTATAATGGAGTTCGAACGATTATAATTGTGTTATAAAGAGTAAGATGTTTTAAGAGCAAGAAGAAGTTGTGTGAGAGGGAGAGGAATTAGGAATTTGGATGTTAGACACTGGGTTATTAGTTTTAGGGTCTCACATATATAGATATTAGAATTTTGGTCTCGAAATTGACCGATATTAGGACTCGGATCTCGAAATCATTGTTCAATAGATTACGTGAACAGTGATTTAAAGATCCAAACTCTAATGTCGGTCAGTTTCGAGACCAAAATTCTAATATCTATGTATATGTGAGACCCTGAAACTAAATATCCCTTTGAAATTGTGTATTCTCTTAATATTTTTTTAAAAGAATAAGTTGAATATTAAAAATGAATTATTTTTTTAAAGATATGATAGATCCCTATCGCTTTTATGTGTTGCCTCTAGTAATATTCTTTCAAAATAGTCATCGAAGTCTATGGAGTAATTATCCTAATTTAAGTGTTAATAATTTATATTCCGATACTCAATTAACACACTTTTAGAAGAAGAAGAAAAAAAACTTTATTTTGTGTTTTATAAAAAATTGAAATTTTTTTTTCATCTGTCTTGATGGGTCAGATCCGCCCCGCCAAGAAGTTGAGGGTCTAATGGTTAGTTAGCCTGTCTTTGTCTGTGTGTGTGCTCTTTTTGTATGATGAGGAGACGCATGTGAGAGCATTAAGTCGAGGAGAGGAGAGCTAACTCGCGGTGATTCACGTGGAAGTTGTCTACACTTTTTATTTTACAGTTAAGAATGTGCTAATGTTTGTAGCTATTGATGGAGAGAGAGAGAGAGAGAGAGAGAGGGGAATATTGGGGCTATAAATATTCCACTTTATTTATCACATTTAAAGGTGTATTCCATAGTGTTTATTATTTATCACATTTAAAGGTGTACTCCATAGCGTTTACATAATGTATAAGTTCTTTCACTTTTGACGAAATTCGTCTACTCAGGACGGTCAACCCATTTGACCCAAAAAATTTTAACAAAAATGTTCCTTCCATATTTTCTTCTTCTCTTCCCTCACATCCTCCTCCTCCTCCTCCCCGGCAAGCTGCTCCCATCGTCGCTCCCCGCTTACCCCCCCCCCCCCCCCCCCCCCACCCCATCCTCGCTCTCCCTCCCGCCACTGCCTTCCCCTCCCCCTCCCCCTCCCCCTCCCCCTCCCCGCGTAGTAGCAACATCGACGACGGCGCGTAGCAGCGGCGAAGCGGGGAGGGGGGTCATCGCTGCGGGGAGGGACGAGGCGACAAGCAGCAGCAGCGGCAACGACGGCGACGAAGCGGGGGGGGATCGGCGCTGCAGGAGGGGCGGGACGGCGAGTAGGGAGGGTGGGCGGAGGTCAGCGGGTGACGGCGAGTTGCTGCTGCTACTGCTGGGGCCGAGGAGCGTCGGCGGGGGAGGTGGGTGGCAGCGAGCGCGAGCGCGAACGGGAGAGGGGGGTGATGGCGGGGGAGGGGAGAGGGGGGGGGGGGGGGGCAGCGACGACGACTGCGGCAGCTTGTCCATAAGGGGGAGGAGGAGTGGGTGTGAGAGAGAGAGAAAAAAAAATAGAGGGAGATTTTCGTCAAAAAAATTGGGTCAAATGGGTTGACCGTCTTGACTAGACAGATTCGTCAAAAGTGGAAGGACTTGTACATTATGCAAATATTACGGACCATTAAAAATAGGAGGAGAGATTTCGTCAAAAAAATGGGTCAAATGAGTTGACCGTAGACTAGACAAATTCCGTCAAAAGTGGAAGGACTTGTACATTATGCAAATATTGTGGAGTGCACCATTAAAAATAGAGGAGGGAGATTTTCGTCAAAAAAAATGGGTTAAATGGGTTGACCGTCTTGACTAGACGGATTCCGTCAAAAGTGGAAGGACTTGTACATTATGCAAATATTGTAGAGTGCACTCTTAAATATGATAAAAAAAAAGTGGAAGATAAGTCAAAATTCTCATAATTTTATTAAAGGTCTAAATATTTGCCAATTTATGTATATGATGTGTTATCACTCACAAGTCACAAGAAGGAAAATTTACAAGGAGAAGAACGTGTGTTTGAAATGGAGGGATAAGGATGGGTTAGAGTGGGTATTGTAGCTTGTAGTTGTAGGCCGCCCACAAGAGGAGACCTAGCTTTGTTGTACATCTATGACCGACTGCTCAAACCAATATCAATGGCTTCCCTTCTTTCTTCTTCTTCTTCTTTCTTCTTCTTCTTCTTCTTTTGTTCCTTGGACCACCAATCTCTTCTTTGGCAATCAATCAATGGCTACTATGGGTCGGGTCTACTTTTGAACCCTAATCATCCAAAATCAAGTCCGGATCCCGTTTATATAGAACTTTTGGGCCTCGTTGGTACACTGTAATGTAATCGTAATTGTATATAATCACATAAAAAAATATTTTTTTATTTAATTATATTACGATTACGAATACATTACAGTGAACCAAAACAGAGCTTGGTATGGTATATGGTGACATTCAACTTATAATACGGATTAGAACGACGAGCAAAACTTCTACCTTCGTCACAACTCTAGAATTTTTGGTACTGTTAGAAGCTTACTAGAACACGGCAGAGAATCAATGTCAAATTATAGTGAACTATAGTACACAACACTTTATAAGAATGAAGCATATGACTGAAATATTTTTCCACAGAACTACAGAAGAAGGCTGCTAATTAGTGCTTCCCTTTCTCCTTTTTCTTTTGATTCTTCATCACCCAACTTGACTGCATAATTTATTGCCCGTTTAAATATTGTTTAAAGATAACTTCTTCTCTTTCTATTTTCTTCTTCTAACAAAGAAGTAAATTAAAAAAATTACACAATAAAAGCAAGAAAAATTGAAACTAATGCAAAATAACTACAAAAGAAATGCTAAATGTGGAACCTGTACGCTCCAATCATTGCAACAAGATGATTCACCTCCTTTAGTGGTATGGGCTAGCAAATAAATGCAAACACATGGGTGGTTGTCAACCTATTGAAGTACTTCAATATACTTCAATAGCTAAGTTATACAGATTGAACAAAAGCAACGAAAATGGTCACGATCTGAGCTGGCATGGAACAGAATGAGACGTCCCGTGCATGAAAACTCAACGGCTAGGGACGCCGCTCGGACGAAGAGTTGTGTTGTGTTATTTTGTTTCATCGATCTCATTGAGTTTAATACGATACTAGATTAAACCTTTAGCGCTTATCTGGGGTTGTTTAATAGTTAAAGTTAATTAGATCGCTTGTTTCTAATTAACTGTGGCTAAAGTAGATAGGAAAATAATTCCAACGATGAATATTCATAATACATATCTATATGTTTGCATCTATGATCAGTTCAAGATTCCGATGGTAGACGTAGACTTAGACCAACATTTGTTATTTTGATTTATTTTCATTTTCTACTTCTCTTTTTATTGACTTTCATTTTATTCATCCCCCCTTTCATTATTCACATACCACAAATCTAAACTAATTACTCTCCGTGGAAACGATCCTTACTCACACTGCTACATTTCTAAGAGTATAGGTTTTATTTTTGGGTGCCTACGATAGCACACACACCAATTTTTGACGGGTATAAACGATGGCCGACCACACAGCCCGTCGTGCGGCACCAATAGACGTCGGGAAGACATCGTAAGGACGTTGTGCGCATAGAACAGGTGGCTGGACGGCATCGGCTGTCGTAGGCGTCGTGGGCGAAACGAGACGTTGAGTTGCCGGCGTCGAAAGACATCAGCCATCCCGTGAGGCTCGGGAGCGCGCAGAGTGCGCGAGACGTACGTGTGGGCCAATGATAAAAAAGCCAGTGCGGACAAGATCCGCACGAAGAGTCCAAAACGACATGACCGCGGCTAAAAATTGTGTGCGGGAAGACACACGATTTAACTGAGCCAGCACATGCTGGTTTAAAAAAAAAAAAACAAGAAAACATTTCCCTAAAAAAATTGTTAATCTATTCGAAACCTTTTCCTCCACGCAGCTCAGTTAAAAAAAATGTACACCTTAACATTAGCAAAAAACATATTCTTCTGTACCACCTTAAACCAAATTCATCGTCAAACTAAATCCTTCTCGACCACCACAATCTGAGTCCATCTGTACACCCCTATGTCTAGTAGCTCCTTTAACTAATATTGACATGTATTAGTCTTCGTCGCACTTGTCTCATCCACCTTAAACTATTTTTCTCATCTTATATCCGATCCTTCGATCTTCTACATCAAGAACTTGATAATAACATATAACATTACAAACATCTGTTCTTTCAAATCATAGACACACAATTGAGATTCATATATATATATATATATATATATATATATATATGAACTAATCATATACACATAAAAACCAAATAAAATCTCTTTTCTCAGGGTCAGTTAACCGCGATATTGATTACAAAATATACATAATAAACTAGACTACAATTGTTTCCTCATCATAATCCCATGCTCCAATCCTCCTAAGCAAGTCTGCAGTCCTATTACCAAGTCTACCACCAGCAAACTATTGGCTGGACATGTACCAACCAGTCATCAGTCAGCAGACCCACAATGCAGTTGCTATACAGCAACTTCAGGCCCCGCCGACAAACATATGCTAATCCTCCAACAACCAGAATTCTTCACCATAAATTTCCAATCTTCCCTTCTAATTTTGATCATCAAGTTTCGCTATCATGCATCCATATTGTTCTGGTATAATCTACAGTCCTCCAGACCACCACATTAAATAGCATAAATAAAGAAATAATGAACAAGAAAGTAGGGGATGCACTCAGTTTGTTGTATTGTTACCATCATAGCACAGGCATGCATTTGTTGATAACCTCAGCTGCTTGCTCCAATTCCTCCTCTGATATTATCAATGGGGGCACCAACCTCACCACATTCCCCTTCCCTGCTGTCAGAACCAGGAGACCCGAGTCTCTACAAGCATCAACCAATGGAGTGGCAGATACATCCAGCTCGATCCCGACAATGAGCCCAAGACCACGAACTTCTTTCACGTGAGGGTTCCCTCCCAACTTGTCTGTCAGTAATTCTTTCAAATAAAGGCCTTTCCTGGCTACACTGGTCAAGAACTTGGGCTCTTGGATCTTATCTAGCACCTTGAGGGCTGCATGGCACACGAGAGGGCTTCCTGCAAAAGTGCTACCATGGTCCCCATAGCCTTATAGCAGCAGCAACTCTTTCAGTGACAAGGACAGCACCAATTGGTAGTCCTCCAGCAAGAGGTTTGGCCAGGGTCATCAAATCCGGTATTACACCATATGCCTCATGGGCCCAGAGGTGACCTGTTCGACCTAATCCACATTGAACCTGGCAACGCAGTTCAATAGTAAAAAGAGAACTCAGTCATTGCAAGGTTTAAGCTCCACTCATCAAAGATGAATAATGACAAAGTAAAAGGGCTTATCGAAACAATAAAATATACAACTGGATAGCCGTATCCTTCGGCTTTAATGTGAAGTAGACATCATACAGTAGGAACTATAAAGCAATCCGTCTAAAGTGAAACAAGATTCAAGATTGCCTCAAAAAAACAGAAGGAAAAAATTCAAGGTGAAATACTTGCATGTGGCAATAGGCCATGACTAAGAAATGGCTTGCCTAATAATCCAACTTGAAATGGGGAATAGGGAAGCAGAAAGGTGAATTAATTTTCATACAATACCCAGCTGATCAATCTTACATAACGTTTGATGTTCAAAACCCAGATAAAATTTTTAGTTACAGAGAACTGTAAACTGGCTATATTTTATAGAAATTAAAGCGCTGGAGAGAATGACTTTCATCAGAATCAAGGTTCTGGACAAGGGTTGAGCTAGGAAAAGAGGTTGCACCTGCTTCCCAGATTCTAGCTAGCTAGGCCGTCTTATTATCAAAAAGAACAAAATGGATCATATTCAAACATTCACCACTATAATGTGCATTATGAATAAAAGAAGTACAAAAGTTGTCAAGAAACAACTACTTCATGACACAAGTCAAAGATAATGAAATAAAATGTCTATTGCAATTGATTATTGGAAGATTTTAAAGAGTAAAAGAGGTCCTCATATGATTTTTTCATAAACTTTAGGAAAGGCTTATGTTTCTAGGGGAACTTGGAAGCGCCTCAAAACGTCATGTCTCATCGTGCTGGACATTCCGGACACAACACAGAAACTCCAAAATATGGTAGGCACGTGAAAATCGGTGCCATTTTGTCGTTGTGTCAGTCCAGAGTCATGTTGTATTCGTGTTCGATCAACATTGTAGGAACATTGTGCACCAATGTAAGGAAAAAAATACTCTAGTAGACTAGTAGTTATTGAAGTTACTAAAGGAAAAAATACTCTAGTAGACTAGTAGTTATTGAAGTTACTAAAACAATGTAATACTGCCATTGTAATAAGTGTAAGGACAACTCAAGAAGAACATATCAATTTCCCCTCACCATAGACCTACATCAAAGGTAGACATTAACTCCCCACTTCTTAGCATTAGCTAGAAGTGAACTTGCTAGGTTTTGTTCAAAATACAGCTCCAGGAATAGCATCAGCTGATGATAATATGTTAATTGATGAAATGAAAAAAATAGTTGATTCCTAAAAGAGAAATGGGAGACTTGCTTTAGAAATTAGAAGATTTTGAATTAGTATGACGAAGGAATACTAACGTAACTTCAAAAAATATAGAAGGGAGTGTTTCAAATTGATCGCAAGACAAACCTAAGAATGATCATACCATAACTGGGATCAATTAGTATAAGGGCAAGATTGAGGGGGATGCAATGTTCTAAAAATCGCTAGGCGGACTCGGTGCGGCGGAGGTCCGCCTAGCGCCTAGGCGGGCGGCCGCCTAGAATTTTTTTTTTTTTTTTGAAATTTGAAATTTCAATGTTCTAAAATCCAAATACTATCTTAAAACCCAAACAAATATCCAAAATACAACTAAGAATAAACAAAATCAAAAAAAAAAAAACAAAAAATTCAAAAAACCCGCCGCCTAGGGGTGCCTAGGGCCCGCCTAGCCCACCGCCTAGGGGGTTTTCGGTGCTGGGGGGCGCCTAGCGCCTAGGCCGATTTTTAGAACACTGGGGGGATGTCATTCATCAAATCAAAATATAGGGTAATTGTAGAAAACTTCTCCTAGTGTACCAGCAATTGTAGAAAACCCTTAAAACTCAAAGAAACTCTACAAGACCAGCCAGGCAGCCATACATTTTCTGGTTGGAATAGGCAACAAAAAAAATCAGAAAAAGGTACATAGCTAATGAGATCGTCGTAGAATAGAACATAGGATAGGAAATGGGTGCATGTTGTGTAGAGCCGATGTCAACTGCAGGATAAGATCATTCAAAATCAGAACAAACATGGAAAGTGTAAGTGCCAAAATTTCCCAAAGCCTCCCAGTAGTCCCTGGGAGTCCCAAGCAGAGCTAGACTTCTTTCTCTTGGTTGTTCTTCAATCCCCTCCAACAACCAAAACTTGTGCATTCCTAGCTTCCTTTGCAAGTAAAACATTTCTCTTTATCTTTCTGTAGGCATTACCCTTAACAATGAATTGGAGTTAAATACATTATTTTGAACTTCACTCTCTTTCTAATGAGTTTGTAAAAAAACTACAGATAAGTCATGATTAGAGCTCGGCACTCAGCTATTATATTTAAATATTATAAAAAATAGATAAAATTATAGTGTCAACGACAATAATCCCTAACACACTAAAATCTCTCACATACTAAGCATGTGTTTGCTTTGTGACAAAATAGGAGAAAATAAAGAGAGAAAATGAAAAAGAAAGAAAAAGAAAAAGAAAGAGAAAAAAGGAAAAATATTTCCCTTTTTTGCTTCGTTGGTTGATCAGAAAGTTTGGAAAGAAAGTGGAGATGAAAATCGTGTGTCACACACACACATAGGCACACAGAGTTACGGAAGGTGAGAGAGAGAGAGACGGGTGGAGAGGGGTAGAAGCAATCAGGAGGGAAGAGAGCTGGACAGCTTGAGGGAGAAAATGGAATCTTTCCATTTTAGAAGGAAATGATAAGAAAGTTTATGTTAGTTATTTTCGCTCACTTTCCTTTTCATTCTCTCATAAACCAAACATGGCAACCATATTTTCACTTCATTTTTTTCCCTTCCCTTGCTTTCCCCAAAACCAAACATAGCCTAACGAGCTACTTGCCAAGTATTAGGATTCCTATATATATATATATATATATTTTTTTTTTTTCCTATATATATATATATATATATATTATATATATATATATGAATCCCACCAATGAAAGTGTGATCAAAAGTTCCTACAAACAAAAGGTTGCATACTAGCGTAAATAAAGAGTAACAAATTTTTTCAGACTTTATCAATATATTACCCTGCATAAGCAGGGTTATATATTTTTCAACTGGGATGCCCTTTTTATCAATATATAACCCTGAAAGTAGGTGTTTGCAAAATTTGCACCTGACCTGCCATACCTGCCTCAGTTAGGACAGTTTCCTTCACATAAAGAGGGAACAAACACCATGAGGGAACAAGCATACCCAAACTCATTCATGAAACAGTGATGTTAGTATACACATGTTCCACCAATGAAAGCCTGATTAAAAGTTCAGACGACAGAACGATGACAAATATTTCACACTTATCAATATACCTGGCCTACAAGTAGGTAATACAAGTTTTGCACCCAATTGGGACCTACACTGCCTTCCGCGATTAGGGAGGTTTCCCTCACATAAACAGGGAACCATCAATAGGGAAAAGAGATCCATGAAAGGATGATGGTAGTATACACATATTCCACCAACGAAAGGCGTGATTAAGAGTTCAGACGACAGAACGATAGCAAACAAAAGGTTGTAGAGTAAATAAACAATAGTGTTCACACTTTATCAATATATTACTTGGCTTGCAAGTAGTATTTCAAAAGTTTGCACCCATTGGGGACCTGTCCTGCCTGCCTCGGTCAGGGCAGTTTCCCTTGCATAAAAAGGGAACAATCGCCCGTGTAGGTGACAGATAAGCAAAATCATTCACGAAAGAGTGGTGGGGCATATCAAACTATCCCATGGTTTGCAAGGTATGTATGAATGCATACGTTAGTTAGGGCTCTAAACCAGATTGAGGTTGGGAAGGACGGGAATTGGAGATAACAGACCTCCGCTAAGACAAAGATTGTCTATAGTTTCTCTTTGAAAGGGTGTGGAGAGAAAACATGAAGAAAAAAAGGAGATTAGAAACACAAAGGGGAATTCATACCCCTCACTCTTGTAGATCTTTAACAGTATCTGGTAGGGAGGGCATCCGGTGGCAACATCCAACAACAACGATATATGGCAGTGGTGGCACTACTCTAGCAATCACACATTGATAATGATGGGGGCAATTTTTGGCGACCTCATGAGTTCTTTTGTGTATTGAACATTTTTGCTTCACAATGACAACACTGTTTCCTATTCTTCTGTTTTATTTTTTCCTTTATTTCCATCTTGTATTCCTGCTTTTGTTGTTTTTTGTACCCTCTTTTTTCTACTTCTTCAACTTCCCCTTCTACTTGGGCATCATTCTTACAAGAACATCAACAAAGCCTTTATCCCAAATTTCGGTTTGAATCCTTTTCAAACATTCAGCTCTTGCCCTTCCCTTCTTTTGGACATCATTCTTCATCTTCTTAATTTCTCTCTCCGACTTACTATATTAGTATTATGATATTACCTTATGTAAAGTTTCAAATTGGTTTGGCAACTAGTGGAATGTAGTAATGTTTTTTTTATAAAACAGTAACTAGTAAAACTGTGACATCTTGTTTTAGAAGAGCTTGTGTATCTTTAACAAGGAATTAAATATATTTTTAATTTATACTAATTTTGAAATCCATAAGAAGGTTAGCTCTGCCAAGTCCCCTAGGCTCTAGAAATATTATAAGAGGCGGAAAAATATACATTTACACGACAAGGATTTCAGGGCCTAGGTAAAAGGCGCAAAAGGATGATGCACAGAAGAATAAAGCAAGGCACATGTATAGCAAGAAAAAAAGAGATCTTCAACCTCAAAACTTGTGTCTCTCTCCATGTCGCACTTGTTTACAGCAAACCAAGTCAACTTCATCATTGCTTGAATCCTAGATGGGGAGGTGGATGATGCCATCAGGTCATAGTATAAGGTTGCACTTGTCCACAGTAAAAGCAAGCACGCACCTTGCTGAAGTGAGGCACCATCGCTCTTGTCGCTGAGATTTTTGCCTGGCACACTTTTGGTTACTTTGCTGTAGGCCCCCGGGGGCCAGTCCCCGCCCACCCTTACCCCGCGACCACCTAGTAACCACTTCTATAACAGATAAGAAACGTTTGGCTGATACCATGTGCAATTAGATGCATGTCTCTATGATTATCCACATCATGATTGCAGTGAACCGCCCAATTGTATAGCCACCACAACTATTGTTTCATCCTCTCCTTTCTATTATCTACCCTACCGATGTTCTTACTTTCTGTAAGACAATTACAGTAAAACATAGGTTCACGTGATTCAAATACTAGTTTGACTACCCTCATACAAACACAAACACAAACACAAACAAGGGATGTCAAGTTTAGTAGCTATTAGCATAACCTTACCCATTGCAAGTTTGTCAAATTTTCCTCTTATCGCTTGAAAAGACCTACAGCTAAGCAAATAGTCTCCAAAATGGTAGAAACATGTCCTATGCTTATAACTATTGCACATGGTGGCTAATTTTCCGGAGGAGACAAATTTACTCTAAATTAAAAAGTGCAGAGGACAAACAAAACCTTCAAAACTCGCTCAATTTTCATAGCTATCAGATGCATGTAAGTTATAGTAGAATAACCAAATATATAACAATCTTGGCACGACTAGCATCAGAATGCAAGCTAACAATCCTAAGCAAGAGATAGAAAAAAAGGAGTGAAGCAAACCATGCTGAAACATGGACGCACAAACTTAAGCTGGCCTACCTCATCAAAGACTAAGAGAGCCCCAGCATCATCGCACGCATCTCGCAATACCTGCAAGAATTCTTTTGTGGCGCTATATATTCCACCTTCACCCTGAATAGGTTCAACAAAAACTGCCGCTGTCATGCCGGACACGATCGCCTGCTTTGTCTCTTCAATGTTACCATATTCTACAAACGTAACTCCAGGCATTACGGGTTCAAACGGAGTCCTATACTGCTCCTTACTCGTCAGAGCAAGCGCTCCCATCGTCCTGCCGTGGAAGCTGTTGGTAAAGGAGATGAACTTCGCGGCACCTCTTTCTTGTCGGCATTAGAGTGTCTCTGAAACTTCCTGGAAAACTTTATAGCCGCTTCGTTTGCTTCCGTCCCGGAGTTTGTAAAGAAAACACGGTCCGCAAAGGAGCAATCCACAAGCCGTTTTGCAAGATTCACCTGCATCAAAAAAAAAAACCATTTCATCAAAAAATCCTCCCTCGAATGTGCATATCACCACTAGAGCAACACTACGTACAACAACTAACAAAAGTCTTATGTTATCACCATATTGATAACAAAGAATCAGACTTTCTAATAGCAAATTACTCATGCGGCTAATAAAAAGTCCACATGCAAATATTTATTGTTTTCTAAGGGTCTGCTTGGTAACGGTGTTTTTACCGGTTTTGGGGTGTTTTTGAACCGACCGTTTATGAAAACCCTTGCTTTGTTAATTTTTTTGAGGCACTGGTTTTGGTCAGCTAAAAAATCCCCCAAAACCGGTTAATGTATTTTTGGTGGCTTTATAAACACCTCAAATCGGTGGGTTTTGAGGATTTTATTATTTTTTCCATTTATATCCTCACCAAAAGTATATATTATAACTACTAATACCCTTCCCTATTTAATTTTATTCGTGTACACAATTTCATAACCGCTCGTTAGTGAGTAACCAGCATGGATTGAACTGGTTTAAAAGTCGCTACTTAAAACCACCCAAAACTGGACGCCTCATAACCGCTACCCTAAAAACACCTCACGACCGCTACCCCTACAATTGCCAAGCAGGCCCTAAGAAACTTTGCAAAGGCATAAACCACATTGCCTATGGCTATGCTGATTGCTGAGTTTCTAAATCACATTTGCATCCAGAACATATGTGCATCAAGAAACATTTCATCAAAATTTCTCCTTTCCAATGGAGACTTAGAATGTGCATACCACCACCAAGAGCAACACCAAGTATAACGAGTACAAAGAATTCTTTGTTATCACCATATTCATAACCTACAAAGAATCGACTACTGATCTATATTGGGGGGAAAATGACATTTTGATAGCAAAATGTCCGCATTGCTACATAACGGAGGAGCATTTGATCGAGCAGGTGGCGTGCGAAGAGGAGAGAGAGATCAACCTGCGGTATCGAGTAGAAGACGTTGCTGACGTGGGTGACGGTGCCGGCCTGCTCCGTCACCGCCTCCACCCAGTCCGGGTCGCAGTGGCCGAGGGAGTTGACGGCGATCCCGGCCGCCATGTCGAGGTACTCCTTCCCGTCGACGTCGTGCAGCCTGCAGCCCTTCGCGCTGGCCAGGACCAGCGGGGACCTAGCGTAGGTGCCGACCATGTACTTGGCTTCCATTTCCATCACTTCCCTGCTCTTTGCGGACGCGGACGTGGACACGGCGGGTTTGGTTGCTGCGCTGGGTTGGGACGCGGAGACTAAGCATGAGGAAATGGGAGGTTTGCGCTTCCGGGGGGTCCGGTGGCGGCGGTGGAGGTTGGTAGCGGTGGGGGAAAAATTAGGGTTTTGTCGAGGAAGGAGCTGAAAAGGCCTTTTTCGCATAGAGGAATGTCCTTCTCCATAGTAAGAACAATAAGGGCTTGTTTGATAAAATGGATTTGCATTTGGATTTGGATTTGGATTTAGAAATTCAAAATTCAAATCATGAATTTTCAAATACAAATCCAAATCTAACTCCAATCAAACATAGAATTTGGTAAATTATTAATTAGCTATTATAATTATAATTATAGCTATAATTAATAATTAAATTATTATTATAATTAATAAAATAATAAATAAATAAATTATTAATTCGCTATTATAATTATAATTATAGTTATGATTAATAAGTAAATTATTATTATAATTACGATAATAGTTATGATTAATAAATTATTTATTAAGATATAATGATGATTATAATGACGATTAATAAATTATTAATTAAATTTAATAATATATTAATTATTAATTATTAAAAAGTAAATTATTAATTTGATGATAATTTATGATAACTAATATTACTTTTTTTATATTAAAATAATAACTTTTTAGTTATAAATTTAAAACATAATAATAATAATGACTAATTTTTAATTAACTGTTAGCTAATTTTAATTTATTCTAAAATCCTAATATCAAACTCCAAATACGGTTACCAAACGGACCCTTCTACAACCAAAATTTTAGATTATTTATAAGGGTACATCAAAAGTTGATCGGGACTAGCCAAAGCTCATTTTGATTTATTTACAAGTTTGTCATTGAAAAAATTACTCAAGGCTAGCCCAAATGTAAGTATATAAGTCAACTTTTTTTTTTGAAAAATTTTGAGTGGCACCCTACTTAGATGGTCTATTTGTGCGGTGCATCCCATATTGTTTGCTATATGTATAAGTAGTCCCATTTTGGACGTTTTTTCGTCAGTTTGACGGTCAGCCGTGTTTGACCCTTAAAAAAGACGAAAAAAGACGAAAATGTCCCTCTTCTTCCTCCCCTCCTACCCCCCACTGCCCCCCGCCGCTGCTGCAGCTGCTGCCGTCGCTGCTGGCTGCCGCCGCCGCTGCTGTTGCTGCTGCTGGACGGGGGAGGGACGGCAGCAAGGGGGAGCGCGGGGGGGCGGAGGCGGAGGGGGGCGAGGTCGGGAGGGGGGCGGGGCGAGGTTGGGGAGGGGGGCAAGGTCGGGGAGGGGAGGGGAGGTCAGGGATCGGGGCGGGGCGAGGTCAGGGAGGGGGCGGAGGGGGGCAAGGTCGGGGAGTTCGGGGAGGGGGGCGAGGTCGGGGAGGGGGCGGGCCGAGGTCGGGAGGGGGGGTCGAACGTCGGGGAAGGGGGAGGGGGGCTGTGATCGGGGAGGTGGCGGGCCGAGGGTGTACTGCCCCGTCCCTACATCGTGCCCCGTCTCCGTCCACGGGGTGCGCGAGAAAGGAACACTGTCGCTATCGATTCGGTCGGGACCGATAGATCGGAATCGGCCGAGTCGATCGAACGGGAACGGTTGAATTAAGATCCATTCCACGTTATGGAATGGCTTCTTCGGAACCAAGTCCCATATTCAGCGGGTTGCGCCTCGAGGATTGGCCCTACGGCTGAGTCGGGAGAGACCTCCCGTTGCTCTGGTTTTCATGCCGCACTTGATTTGGCTTTGGCTTTGGTTTGCGTGAATGCGTTTTTCGTGAATATTTTCGATGGATTTTCGTGACGCATTTTCGAGCTTCGCATTCATATCGAATATCCTTGAAGTATACAGTGTTCTAATCAGTTGCTTATGCGATTGCAGGTGATCGCGTAGGCGACGTCAGCGCAGCCAACCGGTCGCTCACTTGAAGCAAGCCTAAGGCGAGTGGCTGACCTCCTTCGTCTCGTCCCTCTACTTCGAAACTCAATATGTGAAGTAAATGAATGCTTGTCATAATAGTGTAGAATCAATGAAATCGTGGCACGATTCTTCACAAAATACTTGCTATCCAACTGCCGGTTTTGAAAATGGAAAACGTGTTTTCTTACGCAAATCCACTTAGCCTATGAAAAACCATGAATGAATCGATTAACGTTTATCGCAACGATACGGTCAAGTAAGCAAATCAACTAAGTTCAAAGGAAAACGGTCATTGGACAACTTGTCGACAAGGTAAAGTTTTCTCGAACGGTTGCCTAGGCCAAGGGACCGTTTCGGCCCGGGAGGAACAAGTGTAGCAGCGCCAACCCTTCATCGGCACGAGTTATGCCGGCACTTTCGCACAAGGCTCGCTACCCGACGCGAAAGGGGCGTCGTCTAACCAATGCTATAGTCCGCGATGGCTTGACATTGCCAGTGACCTTCATACCCCTTCACTGCTTAACAGGTGCACGGGACACGGGATGAATATGATAGTTGCTTAATGATATCCAGTTTCATATGCTTGCCTCAAAACTTGTTAACATGCAAATTGAACAGGATGGTTAGAAAGATCATTGAAATAGCTAGCTAACATGTTTACGAAACTTCTTGAATCAAATACAGAGCTTGGATTTAATTAGTCATTCGCCAGTACATGTGTTTCTTGCTGATCCTCGCTCTTTGCAGGTCCCGCGAACCAGGAAGGACGCGCCAGCTAGCTCAGCGGCGTTCGTAATTTTGAAGCTTCGGCCGTGCGTCGAAGACTTTCTCTGCGACTCCATTTTGAAGGCTCTCGACAGTCCAAGGAAGATGACTCAGCGTCCCTCCTATCCAGGTCACTGGAGTACTTTGTGTATATTGAGGGATGTGTGCAATGTATGGAACGGCTATCTCATCGGCACTCTTTTGTAATCGAGTCATGTTGTAGCCCGTGCGGCAAAGAGTCTTGTATCGGAGTCTGTAAAAGGTGTTCATTATCAATAAAGATCAAGTTTCCTTTATTTATTGTGTGAATCAATTTGTCTGCGTACTCTCTTAGATCTCGTGTCTCGGATTACCTTATGACTAGGCCTTGTGCGATCGCAAATTAGGTTCGCACGGCATCACGCCCGGGGGACGACTATCGATTCGACGGAATCGGGGCGTGACATAATGGTATCAGAGCACGACTTTACGTCCTTGGCCTCCAATGTCGAGTTCTAGTCTCCAACCGTAGACCTCGTGTCGATGAGATGAGTTGTTCCATACGCTGAACCCAGGACATTTTCCGAAACTAACGAGAGTTGCTTTCTTTTCCCTGCAGTTACGGGAGCCCAGGCGGAAGACGAGACGAGCGCTTCCAGCGGCTCGAGTGCTTCTAGACCCGGGCATTCCGTCAACCCAACGGGAATGACGCCTACCGTAGCTGGACCTTCCGGCGACCCGATGCAACGTTTGCTGCAGATGCTTGAAATGCAGTAACGTCAAAACGAGCTCCATCGTCAGCAAGCGGAGGCTCGTCAGACTCAATTTGAGAATCGGTTCGAGGCTCAATTCAAGCTGCAGCAGCAGCAGCTGAATACCCTCCAGCAGATCGTACAGTCGGTCGTGGGCAACAACAACAATTCAACGATGACGCCTGCCGTAACCCAGCCTGCGGTTCGATCCAACGAAGCCGAACCAGAGGCGCCCGTGCTCTCACCTGCGGCACCGAGAAGTTCTAACTTCGACGTGTTAAAATTCACTAAAAGCTGCCGTACTTCCTTCAACGGCACAGAAGATCCCTCGGTGGCGATCGACTGGTTGGAGGAGCTGGAAGACAAGTTCGAGCTTCTGGGTGTCGAGGACTCAAAGAAAGTCGCGTGTGCTAAACTTCTACTTCGAATGAACGCGCACGATTGGTGGGCTGTGCAGAAGCGGGCTATTCGACGTGAAGACGAGACGGCGGCGATCTCATGGACGACATTCAGAGATGCGTTCGAGAACGAATATCTTTCTGCAGCCGTGCGACAGGAAAAAGAAAATGAGTTTATGCAGCTGACGCAAGGGAACATGACTCTACGATAATATGCGGCCAAATTCAACAAACTGGCCAAGTTTGCTGCATACTATCTACCTACCACTGTAAGTCGGGCAAAACGATTTGTAGTGGGCCTGCGTTCCACTATCCGTGCTCATGTCTCGGTGCCAGAATACAAAACTGTGGGCGAGGCACTCTACCACGCCATCCGTCTGGAGTCCGAGTATCCTCCTACTACTACCGGCGCTGTTCACTTTAATAACAAATGCCATAGTAATGCGGGAGGCAACAACGCACAAAAGCGTCAATATCGCGGCAACCAGACAAAGGAGCGAATGGTCTGCAATTTCTGCCACAAGGACGGGCACCTGGACACTGAGTGCAGATTTAAGCACAGAGTATGTTTCGTGTGCGGCAAAAGAGATCACCTCGTAAGGGACTGTCCGGAAGCTACGCCGAACCAACGCCCCCCGCAACGTCAACAAAATCGAGGCCAAGCACCTCGGGCTCCACCGACCGCACAACAGAATGGCCAAGACCGTCGCCCCAATGCTCAGGGCCGCTTCTATGCCATGACTCGAGACGAAGCGTTTGCATCTGATACAGTCGTGACAGGTATACTGCAATTCAATAATAAACCTGCTCGTGTATTGTTTGATTCAGGTGCCACGCATAGTTTTATATCGACGGACTTTGCCGCCGAGCACAAATTTATCTTGACACCACTGGGCATCGACCTTACTGTTAACGTACCGTCGGGCATGCCACTACTTGAAAATTTAGTCTGCGGAGACGGAATCATCTGTATAGGTGGTCAAAAGGTCAGTCTCGATACGATAGTTCTAAACATTAAGGACTACGATATCATTCTGGAGATGGATTGGCTCGGTCCGTGCAACGCAACCATAGACTTGCGCTGAAAAGAAGGTCACATTCCGCATACCTGGAGTGCCTGAATTCTGCTACTCGTGTGGTGAGGCATCGCCGACCTGCATGGTGATCTCCGCAATATCTGCTCAATGGATGCTGCATTCCGGGTGCGAAGGCTATCTAGCTTCCGTTCGAGACATGCGACATGATGGTGCAAATGCGGGTCAGACCGACGTTGTGGCAGAATTCCCTGATGTGTTCCCAGACGAGCTGCCCGGCATGCCGCCCGATTGAGAGATTGAGTTCACTATCGATACCTTCCCCGACACTCGACCGATCTCGAAAGCCCCGTACAGAATGGCCCCTGCAGAGCTTAAAGAACTCAAGGTGCAGTTACAAGAATTGCTCGACAAGGGATTCATCCGACCCAGCGTCTCGCCCTGGGGAGCGCCCGTGCTGTTTGTCAAGAAAAATGATGGCTCTATGCATCTTTGTATCGACTACCGCGAGCTGAATAAAGCCACCGTTCGAAACAAATACCCCTGTCCCGCATAGACGATCTGTTCGATCAGCTTCAAGGAGCCACGATGTTCTCTAAAATTGATCTGCGTTCGGGTTACCATCAACTCAAGATCAAGGATGTGTCGAAGTCTGCCTTCCGCACTCGATACGGCCATTACGAGTTCCTGGTAATGCCGTTCGGCCTAACGAATGCCCCTGCCGCTTTCATGGATTTAATGAATCGGGTGTTCCGACCATTCCTCGACAAGTTCGTAGTAGTCTTTATCGACGATATACTCGTCTACTCGAAGAATAGGCATCAACACACTGAGCATCTGCGGACCGTGCTTCAGACCCTTCGAGAAAAACAACTATACGCGAAGCGAAGCAAATATGAATTTTGGCTTAGCAGCGTCGCATTCTTCGGACACATCATTTCTGCTGAAGGCATTACGGTCGACCCAAAGAAAGTTGAAGCCGTTGTCGATTGGAAACGGCCAGCGTCTGTCGGCGAGATTCGAAGTTTCCTTGGCTTAGCGGGATACTACCGACGCTTCGTGAAAGACTTTGCGAAGATCGTATCGCCTCTGACTCGCCTCACCCAGAAAGGAGTCGCATTTGAATGGTCAGACGACTGCGAAGCTGTATTCTAAGAGTTGAAGCAAAGGCTCGTCTCGGCCCCGATACTCGCACTTCCAGAAGGGACTGAGGGTTTCCAGATATTCAGCGACGCGTTCGGTCAGGGCTTGGGGTGTGTGCTGATGCAGCGGAACAAGGTGATATCTTTTGCTTTCCGACAGCTAAAGCCGCACGAGAAGAACTATCCCACGCATGACCTGGAGTTAGCGGCGATTGTGTTCGCGTTGAAATTGTGGCGCCGCTATCTCTTTGGCGTGGCGTGCACGATCTATACCGATCACAAGAGCCTCAAGTATCTATTCACGCAGAAGGAACTGAACTTGCGGCAAAGACGTTGGCTGGAACTA
Source organism: Iris pallida (assembly GCA_029216955.1). Lineage (NCBI taxonomy): Eukaryota > Viridiplantae > Streptophyta > Magnoliopsida > Asparagales > Iridaceae > Iris > Iris pallida. Next base: position 5,778,075 of record JANAVB010040218.1, on the reverse strand, counting down.
ATCAAGGATTACGACTTGACTATCGACTATACGCCGGGAAAGGAAAATGTTGTGGCGGACGCCTTAAGTCGGAAGTACATTGCCTCGTTATCCATCGACCCCAGACTGCTACGTGACCTAGAAGAGATGGGCATCGAGCTCCGAGTCAGATTCCGGAATGTGCAGTTGGCAAAGTTGCAGTAAGAGCCGAGCTTGCTTGATAAGATCAAGACCGCTCAGACGGACGATCCATACCTGAAGAAAGTGCGAGAGCTAATCTCGACGGAAAGGACAACCAACTTTGCGGAAGACGAAACCGGCGTGCTTCGATTGAAGGGTAGGCTATGCGTTCCGGACGATTCAGAACTCAGAAAGGAGATACTGTCGGAGGCGTACTATGCGAAATACACCTTGCATCCCGGTAGCACGAAGATGTACAAGGACCTCCGCACAAACTTCTGGTGGCACAGGATGAAAAGAGATGTGGCACTCTTCGTGTCGCAATACATGGCCTATCAGCAGGTGAAAGCTGAGCACCAGAGACCGGGCGGAGAGATGCAGAATCTGGCGATTCCAGAATAGAAGTGGCAGCACGTGTGCATGGATTTTATTATTGGTCTGCCGAAGACGCCGTGGGGAAATGATGCCATCTGGGTCATCGTCGATCGATTAACCAAGTCAGCGCATTTTATTGCCATCAAAGTTACTTGGAGCGTGAATCGCCTGGCGCAGATATATCTTGATGAGATAGTACGGCTGCACGGAGTTCCAGTATCCATCGTCTCTGATCGGGATTCACGGTTCATGTCGCGATTCTGGAGTAGCCTTCAGTCGGCGCTGGGTACCAAGTTGCAGTTCAGCTCAGCTTACCATCCTCAGACCGACGGCCAAACGGAGTACGTCAATCAGATTCTTGAAGACATGCTACGACTCTGCGCAATTGACTTCAAATCAAGCTGGGACAATCATCTACCTCTGGCCGAATTTGCATACAACAATAGCTATCAATCCAGCATTCAAATGGTGCCGTATGAATCCTTGTACGGGTGCAAGTGCCGATCACCCATTTGCTGGGACGAAGTCGGAGAGCGACAGATTCTCGGTCCGGAACTGGTAGAACAGACCGTGCAGAAAATTCGACTCATTCGAGAGAGATTAAAGATCACGCAGAGTCGCCAGAAAAGCTATACGGACGTTCTTCGTCGCCCCCTCGAGTTTCAAGTAGGCGATCACGTATTTCTCAAAGTGTCGCCCATGCGGGGAGTTACTCGGTTCGGCACGAAAGGAAAATTGAGTCTGAGATTCGTTGGGCCGTTCGAAATACTCGAGCGGGTCACCCCAGTGGCCTATAAAATTGCCTTACCTCCGGCGCTTGAAGGTGTACACAATGTATTCTATGTCTTCCAGCTGCGAAAGTATGTGCACGACCCTAGCCACGTGGTAGATTTTGGCCAGCTGGAGCTAAAGTCCGACTTATCCTACGTCGAAGAGCCAGTTCAAATCTTAGAACGCAAGGATAAGCTGCTGCACAATCGAGCGATCCCTCTCGTCCGTATCCTCTGGAGGAACCATTCAGTCGAAGGGTCGACGTAGGAGCTTGAATCAAAAATGAAGGAGAAATTTCCTTCGTTATTCTCATAGAGGTAGGTTCTATCTTTAAGTTTCGAGGACGAAACTTTTATTAGTTGGTTATGGTGTAGTGCCCCGTCCCTACATCGTGTCCCGTCTCCGTCTACGGGGTACGCGAGAAAGGAACACTGTCGCTATCGATTCGGTCGGGACCGATAGGTCGCAATCGGCCGAATCGATCGAACGGGAACGGTTGAATTAAGATCCATTCTACGTTATGGAATGGCTTCTTCGGAACCAAGTCCCATATTCAGCGGGTTGTGCCTCAAGGATTGGCTCTGCGGCTGAATCGGGAGAGACCTTCCGTTGCTCTGGTTTTCATGCCGTACTTGATTTGGCTTTGGCTTTGGTTTACGTGAATGCGTTTTTCGTGAATGTTTTCGATGGGTTTTCGTGACGCATTTTCGAGCTTCGCATTCATATCGAATATTCTTGAAGTATACAATGTTCTAATCAGTTGCTTATGCGATTGCAGGTGATCGCGTAGGCGACGTCAGCGCAGCCAACCGGTCGCTCACTTGAAGCAATCCTAAGGCGAGTGGCTGACCTCCTTTGTCTCGTCCCTCTACTTCAAAACTCAATATGTGAAGTAAATGAATGCTTGTCATAATAGTGTAGAATCAATAAAATTGTGGCACGATTCTTCACGAAATACTTGCTATCCAACTGCCGGTTTTGAAAATAGAAAACGTGTTTTCTTACGCAAATTCACTTAGCCTATGCAAAACCATGAATGAATCGATTAACGTTTATCGCAACGATACGGTCAAGTAAGCAAATCAAATAAGTTCAAAGGAAAACGGTCATTGGACAACTTGTCGACAAGGTGAAGTTTCCTCGAACGGTTGCCTAGACCAAGGGACCGATTCGGCCCGGGAGGAACGAGTGTAGCAGCGCCAACCCTTCATCGGCGCGAGTTATGCGGGCACTTTCGCACAGGGCTCGCTACCCGACGCGAAAGGGGCGTCGTCTAACTAATGCTATAGTCCGCGATGGCTTGACATTGCCAGTGGCCTTCATACCCCTTCACTGCTTAACAGGTGCACGGGACACGGGTTGAATATGATAGTTGCTTAATAATATCCAGTTTCATATGCTTGCCTCAAAACTTGTTAACATGCAAATTGAACAGGATGGTTAGAAAGATCATTGAAATAGCTAGCTAACATGTTTACGAAACTTCTTGAATCAAATACAGAGCTTGGATTTAATTAGCCATTCGCCAGTACATGTGTTTCGTGCTGATCCTTGCTCTTTGCAGGTCCCGCGAACCAGGAAGGACGCGCCAGCTAGCTCGACGGCGTTCGTAATTTTGAAGCTTCGGCCGTGCGTCGAAGACTTTCTCTGTGACTCCATTTTGAAGGCTCTCGATAGTCCAAGGAAGATGACTCAGCATACCTCCCATCCAGGTCACTGGAGTACTTTGTGTATATTAAGGGATGTGTGCAATGTATGGAATGGCTATCTCATCGGCACTCTTTTGTAATCGAGTCATATTGTAGCCCGTGCGGCAAAGAGTCATGTATCGGAGTCTGTAAAAGATGTTCATTATCAATAAAGATCAAGTTTCCTTTACTTATTGTGTGAATCAATTTGTCTGCGTACTCTCTTAGATCTCGTGTCTCGGATTACCTTATGACTAGGCCTTGTGTGATCGCAAATTAGGTTTGCACGGCATCACGCCCGGGGGACGACTATCGATTCGACGGAATCGGGGCATGACAGAGGTCGGGGAGGGGGGCGAGGTCAGTGAGGGGCGGGCCGAGGTCGGGGGGGGGGGGTGAACGTCGGGGGGGGGGGGGGCTGTGATGTCAGGGAAGAAGACAATGGAAGGAGGGTTATTTTGGTCCAATTTTTTTTAATGAAGAGTCCATCCGTCAGAACTGACGAAAAGCGTCCAAAGTGGGGTGACTTATACATATAGCAAATCCAAAGTAGGATAACTTATACATATTACAAACAATGTGGGGTGCATCGCACAAATAGACCATCCAAGTGGGGTGCCACTCAAAAATTTTCTTTTTTTTTTTGCTCTCTTCTCCTTCCTCACAAGAAGAAGAAGAAGAAGAACAACAACAACAACAACAACAAGAACAAGAAGAACATCTCTTTTTTCAAACCCTAGTTTATTTCTTTTTTGTTCTCTTCTAATTTCTCAGATCTCTTTCTCCAAACCCTAGTTTATTTTCTTTCTTCTTGTTTGAGCATTGTGGATGAAACCCTAGTTGTAGAAGAATTTGGGTTAACAAATCTATCAAATATATTATGTTATATTTTATTTGTACTATGTCGATTCATGAGGTGAAGAACATAAATTAAATTGCGGAAGCGTACCTAAATCCATTGCTAGGCTTGATGGATCTTGAAGCGGTCGTCCTTTTGTGGGGTTCGATCTTCCAACTTGCTACGACCCTTAATGACAAAGAAGAATCCGAATCCTTTGTCCCTCTTTTTCTGTTAATGGGGATGCAGAAGAGAAAAAGAAGAAGAAAATCTCTCTTTTGGTGGCCGTATAAGTTGGGGACCATAACCCTAATGAATACATATATTTATATGTTTTGATATTTCTAATTTGGTCCCTCATCAAATTAGATTTATCTCCGGTATCTACACATTATTTCCATGATAATTATACCTTTAAGCTAATTTTCAAATAAACCACTTTAATTTGGCTTAATTATTTAGATAACCCAAACACAATTAATTTTACATGTGTGGCCCCTAATTATTGAATAATTTCAATAATCTTCCACTGGGCCACATATGTAACCTTATAATTGTGTTAACCTTAGTGAGCTCATAAATTGCTATCTTAATCCTTAGTGTATATCCGGACAATCTCGTCCATTAACCATATCAACATAGGATCAAAGCGGCATTCGTCACATATAGCGTAACTAAACCATCAATGGTCACATATACCAATATAGCTAAACGACATAAATCAATCATGGATGCATAGCATGAAAATTACACGCAATGTGATCAATACATGTCTATTTCCAACTGGTCCTCCTTAACTTTAGCGAGATCAATACTTTAACATAATGAAAACAGAATGAACTGAATTTTCATATATCTGATCAGATAAATATCCAAAATACTTTAATACATAAATGTGTCCAAAATCAAATAGCATCCAAATACGTAAAATACAAACTACCACTATATTGCCATACACTTAATTGAGATAATACCCATATGAGCGGTATGCTCATGAAAGACCCTGGGTGATAATACTTTTGTGAGCGGATCCGCCAAAATGGAGTTTGTCATAATGTGCTATATGGGCACTTTAACCATTCTGAATTCTTTCATTCACAACTAGAAACTTTATGTCAATATCCTTGACTTATACAAGTTTCTGTTGTTATTGGAATAAATTACTGCTGATTTATTGTCACATATAATTTTATGTGGTCTTTCAACACCGTACTGTAGGCGCAGCCTTGTGACAAAATTTTGCAACCATATTCCCTGAATAGATGTCCCACAGCATGTTATAAACCTTGCTGCCATGGTGGAAAAAATTATGAGTACATATTTGACACTCATCCAAAATATATCTCCATTAGTCAGCATAACTTGTGGATCTCCTGCTGTGTTGGCATCCAACAAAATCAGAGTCAGAATACCTTATTATCTCCAGAATTATCCGATCTCCTACAAAGAGCATATAATTTCTTATTCTCTATTAATTACTTAAGTAGTTTGGCTGCTACCCAATGATCCATCCATATTTGCTTAAATATCTGCCTAACATTCTAATATGTATGCAATATCCTGACGCGTACATACTTGAGCATACATTAGACTTCCTACAACTGATCATGAAGAAAAAATCTATTGCATTTTCTTAATTTTAAGGCTAACCTTAGGACACTTGATTGAGACCGAATTTGTCTCCTTTAAGGAGAGGTGTCACCTGATTTGTATTGAATACTTTAATCAATATATAAAACCAGAAAATTATTCCTACTCCCACTAAACTTGTGACACACACAATCTTCAACAGTGTTCATCTCAAAACCAAACGAGATAATCATTTGAAATACCTTTGACGAGAAGCTTGTTTGAGTTCATAAATAGATTTTGTCAATTTTCAAACCATATTCTTTTGGTCTTTCGACACAAAGTTTTCTGGTTGCACCATATAAACTGTTTTATCAATGTTACCATTGAGAAATGTCGTTTTGACATCCATTTAATATAATTCAAGATCAAAATGTGCAACATGTGCTATGATTGTTTTAAAGGAGTTTTTCAAAGATACCGAAGAGAAAAACTCTTTAAAACCAATCCCAAAATTTTGAGTAAAGTCACTAGCTACAAGACGTACTTTATACCTCTCTACATGACCCTTCGAATCCTTCTTAGTTCTAAATGTCCATTTACAACAAATGGACTTCATACCTTTTGGTAATGGGACAAGTTCTTAAACTTTACTGTCTTGCATGGACTTATACTACTTATTTATTGTATCAATCCACTTTGAGAACTGGAACTTTTCATGGCCTGACGGAAGTTGATTAGATCATCTTCTAGTATCCACAGTCTTCCTCACGTTTCTAGAGAAATATGACAATATTATTCGAAATTATATTTCTCCTTGCTCTGGTGGACCATCTTAATATTACTGGTTCTTGAGGTTGTTGAGTTTGTTCCTTAGGAATAATTACCTTATCTTGAATGGGGTGTCGCTACGTTGTCGTTGTTAAGGTATCTCAACAACGACTTATAGAGGTAATTCGACATTGTCTTATTGGGGCTTCGAATTCACTTCTTGATTATGATAGGTATAGAATCATGCACATCGTCAAAAGTGATAGTAGGAATCGTAATTGATTCCTTCTCAAAGACAATGATCCTGACTTTATTTCTCCCCCAAACTCAGCATCCTCAAAAAATATTATACTTCTCGTCTAAAAAAAAATTCTTAGTGTGGGATTGTATAATTATCAACCCCTTGATCTGTAGCATAACCAATAAAGTAGCTGCTTATAATTTAACTTTGGCCTGTCTTCCCATTACATATTCAATACAGACACTGAAGTCTATAAAGTCAATGGAATCAAATCTCATCAGACACAAATCGTTCAACTCTATTTCTAGAGATGTGACCTAATCGCTTATGTCATAATGAGGCTAAAAAAATATTGTTAATTTTGCATTTAGTACCACATGACTTCACTTGCAAGGTTTCATTATAAGATGTAATAATTTCAACTGAATATAGGTTAGTATAAACCTTAAGGGAACCGTTACCAATAATATTTGAACTTAAAGATAGACTAAACTTATTATTTCCAAATGAACAATGATAACCAGATTTGTCCATTAAGGAAACTGAAACCGAACTTCGTCTAAAAGACGGTACAATAAAAGTGTCTATCAAATCCAAATAATAATTGGTTCCTAAAAATAACCTAAAATGTCATATTGCTTCCACTTCTATCGATTTACCGTCACCCATATAGATGTATCTTTCACCATCAATTGGCTTTCGGTAGGTCAGACAACCTTGTTTATAAACACTAATGTGGGTAGTAGCACCAGAATCTAACCACCATGTGTTTCTAGGTACTAAATCTAAATTAACCTTAGAACATACCATATTTAGAAATATACTTTTTTATACGCCATGCGTGGTACTTTGTACATTTCTTCCTCATGTGTCCTGCCTTATCACAAAAGAACAACCCTTAGTTTTGTATTGTTGTTTCTTTTGAGCTGGACCCTTAGCAGCTACTGTATTCATTTTTTTTGCCCTTAAATTTTATCCCATTAAACATGAAAATTAAAATCTTATTGGCAGATATTATAACAACATTAACTGTAAAGAGAACAAAGCAACAAAAAATATACATACTCTAATTAATAATCAAAGCGTAAAATATAGTCAAACAAATTTAAATAATGGTGAACCCCCATCTCAAGATACATAATACATAATTAATATCAAGTCTTTGGACAGTGATATTAACTGCAAGTGGTACTCTTGGTGTAATGATCAAACGTTGACAATAAGTTATGTCAAATAATAAGCCTATCTTTGGGTCGGGTTATTATTCACATGTAAATCTTATAATTGTCACACATTTATCACCACAAGTATGTGTGTAATTCAGCCAAGTATTAACCTTCCTTTGGGCCGGCTAAATACCCGCATGAATGTACACACATAAACATCCAACATCTCTCATAAACTATCTACGCAAGAGAGGTCACTTTGGCGACATCTTGTTTCAATTAGTCTATTTAGAATATTAGACAACTATTTCTAGTCACAAACATGCACCAAAATTTTGAATGTTGACTAAATTTTATAAAACCGAATCATGTCCATAACCTTATGTACATGCATATTTATAAGACTATTGCTCAAATAAAATTCATCAAAAGCATAAGCATGAATTTTAATTTGACAAAATTGGATATTATCAAATAACAAACTTCATGTAATAATCTACTAAGGATATGCATCCAAAAAAAAAATCATAGACATTAACCGAAAATGATAACTCTAAAATATATATTCAAACTGAACATATTTTGTCTAAACTGAGCATTATCAGCACCTCCTTCCTCTTTAAGTATCCAAATATCTAAAAGAAATCTTTTAAAAGAAGAATAAGCAAACTTTAGACCAATTTGGAGCCTAATTATTTCATAACTGAATCCATCAATCAAAAGATTACTTGTATAATAAAGACTAAAAGTAATTCCAAAACAAGTAATTGATGGCCAACATGTTGTACATTAAGGATAATTATTCAAATGACCGCATAAACTGCAATACTTAATTCACAATTTCCTAAGGAACAAAAGTCCAAATTAGGCACAAAGTAAAATATAAAGTCCATATGCAAATATCCACTAGATCTTTAAGAATTTCATATACCAAAGTACGATATGACCAGAAAATATCAACATATCATTACATTCCAAATTTAAACTTCTACATCTTTGACACAATTAAACCTTTCCTCATCCATATAGAAACCATTATGCATAATAATTTAGAGCGGAAATGATTTCTTTAAACTTACATTTGCCAAAAAATTTCAATTTATACCGTAGTGCTCCATAATACATGTTCTGTTATATCAAATCAAACCACTGATTAATTATTTATGTAATCTTTTGATTTGATTTGATTTTTTTTAAAATCAATATACGAATTTACACATTAGTCTGGGATATAGATAAGTAAATGAAACATTAACTCATTTTAATATTCATACTGTGCAACCTTTCGAACTTGAGTGTCCGCACCATGGATTCGTACCATAATTAACCAAAGGTAAAGTCGAAAGGGTCTTTATGCAAAAAAAAAAAATCATGTACGAGTCCCAAGAACAACTTTGACCAAATATTCTACTTACAGGACCTCACCATATGCATAACGATTTATTATGATGTTGTAATCAAGGTAGGGTTTTAATTACAGAACTCAATTAAGGTGGGATTGATAATGTCGAACAAGTCAGAACCTTAAATAATATTCTTTGTTCGGCTTATCATCATTAAACAACAACAAAAAATCTAATTGAAAAAGTTGAAACCCTGGATTAAATTAGATCAAATGATCTATGATTTCCGAACACCAACAAAAATTGAATCTGAACCTTCAAACTCATGAAACAAACAAGGAGGGCTCTGATACCACTTGTTATATTTTATTTGTACCATGTCGATTCATGAGATGAAGAACATAAATTAAATTACGAAAGCGTACCTAAATCCATTGCTAGGCTTGATGGATCTTGAAACGATCGTCCTTTTATGGGGTTCGATCTTCCAACTTGCTACGACCCTTAATGACAAAGAAGAATCTGAATCCTTTGTCCCTCTCTTTCTGTTGATGGAGATGCAAAAGAGAAAAAGAAGAAGAAAACCTCTCTTTTGGTGGCCGTATAAGTTGGGGACCATAACCCCAATGAATACATATATTTATATGTTTTGATATTTCTAATTTGGCCCCTCATCAAATTAGATTTATCTCTGGTATCTACACATTATTTCCATGACAATTATACCCTTAAGCCAATTTCCAAATATACCACTTTAATTTGGCTTAATTATTTAGATAGCCCAAACACAATTAATTTTACATGTGTGGCCCCTAATTATTGAATAATTCCAACATATTAATCTATTAATATATTTTTCTTTATTAATAGAAGAAATTATGGATGAAATCCTAGTTGTAGAAGAAATTATGGATGAAACCCTAGTTGTAAAAGAAATGAGTCCATATCAGGACTGCCACAATTTTTGGCAGTCCGATAAGTATTGAGGACTGCAAGAAATTTTGGCAGTCTTGAAATGAACTTGTGGTACAACAGGACTGCCACAATTGTTGGCAGTCCTAGAAGTATTAAGTACTGTCAGAAATTGTGGCAGTCCTGAAAAGGACTTGCTCTACAGCAGGACTGCTACAATTTCTGGCAGTCCTAGAAGTATTGAGGACTGTCAGGAATTGTAGCAGTCATGAAAGGGACTTGTTGTATAGCAAGTCCATTTCATGACTGCCGCAATTCCTGGCAGTCCTAAAGTCAAAATTGTCGAATGAAAAAACATATATTATGGTTTATTTCCATTTTGATAATAGAGTGAAATATACATTTCATGGTTTATTTCTATTCATTCTTTGCGAGAAAAGAAGTATTAGGGTTTGTATATTGTTTGTGAGGAGACTTTGGATGCCATCGAAATTGGGAATAAGAAGAAAACTAGGATTTTAATGTAGATGGTGAGGATGGAAATGATGGAGAAGAAGAAGATGATGAGAAGAAAACTAGAATTTTGATAGAGATGGTGAAGAAGAAGAAGAAGAAGAAGAAGAAGAACAAGTATAAAGCTAGTGTTTTGGAAGAGAGAGTGAAATTTTGAAATGGATCTCAAAATTTGGGTTTGGGTTTGTGGGTTTGGGACAGTCCAATGAGTAAAAAAAAATTGGATGTCCTGAGTAATTTTTTTTCAAACCTGGACTAGACCCTCTGGCTAGCCCTGATCAACTTTTGATGTGCCCTTAAAAATAATCAATTTTTACAATCATCTTACAATCTCTCTCTCCCACTCCTTACACATGGGTCCCACCTCCCCTCTCACCCCCTGCTACATGGGCTCCACCCGACCCCACCATATCCCCCCTCCTCCAATCGAAATTCGACACGTGGCAATTGTAAATGGATTGTAAACACTTGGTTTAGGCATAGCAAAGCCCCAGTAAGAATGTGTAGGTAAAGCAAAATTGTCACATGTCATTTTCATCTAACTAAGTTGTTTTGTGAACATTCCCACTGGTTTAACACATGGCAACATTTTGAATGGAATAGTGAATATTCTCTCTAGTTGTGGTGGAGAACAAAAATAGACTCCTAAAAAAATGTTAACGACACTGTAGTTTTGATAGTCCTAATTCATTGGAGGACTATTAAAATTCGACAGTCGTTGACACTTTAAAATTGTCAAAATTTTGAGTCTGAAACAAAATCACAGTCGAAATTAATATACACAGGACTGCTAGAATTTTGGATCTTTAGTAGTTCTGGAACTACCAAAAATTGTAATGCTTTCTAAAAAAAATTGTATTGTCTTTATCATTAGCCTTAATATGAGAAAGAACTGTCAAAATTGTAATGTTTTCTAACAAATTTCGTAGTGGCGTTATTACGGGTCAAATAAACTTCACGAACGATTGGATTAGCCTCCAATGGGTGGTGTGTGGGGGAATTGAATCCCCTCCCCCCCAAAGAATATATATTACATTAGCTAATCAAGATAAAAACTCCCGTCATGATGATGTGGAATTATTGGATTGATGCATGCAATGCATCAAAGCTAGGGTGCGCAATCAGTTTATTCGATTTCAACTGAATCAAAATAGTCAAATCCAAATAAACAGAAATTCGAAACATCCAAAATCGAAACCGAACCAAAATTAGCCAAAATTGAAATCAAATTGAATAATCAATTTGATTTTTTCGGTTGTAATATTTTTATTGTTTAATAGTTCGGTCCAAAGTTAAAATCGTGATTAAATTATATTCAAAAAGGGTAATTTTTATAAAACAATAATTGTTGTATTTTAAAGTTATGCTCAAAGTTGGACTAGTTGTTAAATTTTCAAATTTGGGCTTCAAACCATATACATAGAATTGTTGTTTTCAAAAAAAAATATATTTTTAATCACAAAATATGCATAAAATTGAGAGAGTTTACATAATTGTATAAGTCTTATTCGATTTTTGATTTTTGGACCGAAATTCGATTAAAAAAATTCAAAATAGAAACAGAACCGAAAATTTTCAAACAAAACCAAACTCTTATTCAGTTCAATAAGATTCGGATTGAGCATGAAAAATAATACACCAATTAGGAGAAACGCTTTTACCAAACTAATCTTAAAAGTAGTAGAGGTCTTCCAGTGGTAGCACCAGTGAAGATAGCTTAATTTCAACTTCATATCCTCAACTATTTCAGATTTTTAACTTAGACACCTTAAACTTTTTTTGGTACAACTTAATATACTAAAAATGGACAAAAATATCTATGTTCAAAACATAAAATTACCTCCTCCTCCACCGAAGCCCCTTCCTCCCTACCCCACCCCTGCCCCCCTCCAGCCACCCGACCCACCCCCTCCCTCGGCTGCCCCCAACCCTTGCCCCCCTTGGCTGCTTATATTATTTTGCTTATTGCTCCCCCGAGCCGATACAGTCTGTGTCACGACCCGATCCCAAAATTATTTGGGTCGAACCGGATCATGTCCAATCTGCACCGTTGTGAGACGACGACAGTAAGCTGTTCTATATGCGTCCGAACTCTCTAGCCTAGTGGTATTAGAGCGGACATCAGGAGGGACTCGCAAGGTTCGAGTCCCCCAATTCTGTGTGTAAGTGGGATTTCAAAAAAAAAGAAGCTATTCTATATGCAGGTATTCACAACCACATCTATACATTTGTCACAACTTGAATATACGAAAATTTTAAAACTTTTATTCAATAATTGAAAAGTACAACTGGAAATGGAAGAACTGAAACAAAGTACTGAATTCAAATTAATAAACTCCAAAACTGTCACGCCCCGCTCCCGTAGGAGCGATCGTCCTCGCTAAGGCGTGATGCCGCACGAGCCTAGATTGTGCTCGTGCAAGGCAGTTTCATAACGGCCGATTACATCGGCGGCGACGGGGTCGTCGCACGGAAGTTCCAAGCAGAAATATTGAAACATGCAGCGGAATTTAAGAACAAGTACACATGAACACAAGTCATTCAAAAGAAGCTCTTTATCGATATTGAATACAAGATTACATTTGTGGGCGCAAGGCCAAATTCCAAGTCTCTCGTGCTCACTTTTCTCTCGATTACAAGTCACTCTGCTCTCTCTCATCTCTCGATTACAATGCTTGAGCCAGCGGAAGCTTCGGAAGGCAATGTTCATACATTATGTCCTGTATAAGTCTTCAATCCATGCGGCCGCATGCTTCGAATCGCTAAGGAACTCCGTGCCTCGACGCATCCAAGCGAGCTCCGCGCCACGAGCTTCTACCTGTGCCTGCACATGAAACACTGTGTGGGTGTCAGTACTCAACTGTACTGGTGGAGTGAGCTCCTCGCCCACCCATACAAAACTAACACGTTTCATTTACTTTGTGCAACATAAACCCTTTTTCGATTATCTTTCTATTCTTGCCTTAGGATCAGTTTTAGGACCGATGCCTTTGCATACTTGTGTCTAAGGACCATCCCGTGCTTGCACAACGACGTTAACTCATACTTTTGCCTTAGACCCTTCTCGTGCCAATAACGTTAATCTATCAAGTCGTGTTTGCCTTACGGCCATAATCAGAGACGCAACTACACGAAAGACTCCATTTCCTTGCCTCTAGACCTTTCTCGTGCTTGCATTGTCGACGCACCAACTTATACTTGTCTTTTGTGCCAAACTCTGGGACGTAACAACTCGGTCGTACCATAACTCGATTCGTGCTTCAATATTTCCGAGGCAGCGCCTCCTCGCTTAGTCTCGCCTACACTTGTATTGTAACAACGCGACCGTGCCTCATATTTCGAGGTCGTGCCCAGCAACTCAATGTAACTTCACACAACTTGCCCTACGGCCCTTCTCGACTTAACTCGCAACAGCTCAAGCCTAACACATGCAACTCTATGCCAACGACTTAACACTCAACGCCACATCTCGTGTCGAAGCACGTCGCCTTCGTTGTAGCCAAATCTTAGGCCCAGACATTGTGTTCTCTAACTGCATACACATTCAACTCAACTCAGTCCAAAGGCACACACGCGGATTGCCGCCCGTGCCGACACATCTATATGAATGGTCACTGGCATTGACTAGCCATCCTGGACATAGCCTGGCATTCGGGACCCTTGCACCGCAGGTGGCGATCCCCGATGCAAGTCCCCGACCAACCGGTTGCTTCATACCCAGCTCGGCTATAATTTGTTCTTCCTAGGCCAGATCGGTCCCTGGTCCAAGGTTTCCGATCCGAAGAACCATCGCCCTTTTCGACAAGTTGTCCAAGACCACACGCCTACGCTAACTTCTAGACTTAAAGTAATGCATGGTCTCATCATCATCATTTAGCTACTTTGCTTTACTCTTTTCATACTTCCTTTGTAGAGCCAAAACCAGGGTTGCCTCGGCGACTGAACCACAGTCCCGACATATTTCTTCTCGACGACTAACCATCGCTTAGACTTAACATTCTTTGAACTCAGGGAACGGCTACTGCATAGCCTTCCAACTTAACTTGAACATAACGTGTTTTCTTAAGTATCAACAGACCGTGGCTAACTTTCCATTGAACCAACCGTGGCTCGTGCCTTAAACCGACTCGTGTTCTACGCAACACTATCGCCCAAGTCATACCTCATGTGACGGGCCTTGGGATCGTGGGACAATTTAACTTGAAAACCGCAGAATGAGCGGGACAGCACTTGGAATGACTTAGGTCGACCGGCATAACTTTACCTAACTTACTCAAGCCTGCAACTTAACCCGAGGGACGAGCAAAGGCTATGCCAAGCCTTGCGCAGTGGAACCGTGCACGCTTTATCAAGCATTTATGTGGGCGACGCCTATGACTTAGGCAAGTTCATAGTTTGTGACGAAGACCAACTTTCCTTCTCCCAAGCCACGGGACGAAGGACCGAGTGTCATTTTCAAAGCACACCGTGCACCAACTCTAAGCCGACCGTGGGACGTTTTCCATGTTCTAAACTCGATTCGACCTGTCGGGATTATTCCCTTAGCTATGTGGATTCGTCTTTTTTATTATTAAGCCTACTTGTGCAAGTTGAAAACACGAGTTATTAAGTGAAGGCTAAGATGAAGTGAGTTTACCGAAACTCCCCCACCTGTTCGAGGAGTTGCCTCGGACGAGCGAGCCTTCGAGCAGCCGTTGCAAGGCTAAGTTCCAATGCCGTCGGCGTTTCGATTTCTCCGATTGACTTTGCGGGACGGGGCACTACAACATACACCACTCAGAACAAGTCTCATCCACGAGACTTTCCTGGAGGCAAGCCATCCTACCATTTCTATGGCCAAGACTTAATCGAGCCTAGATACGGGACTATAACGGTCGAGCGAGATACGCCTACGCGTTTCCTTGAGTCCGAGCCACGCTCGCACTATTATTATTCTTTCCCTTAATATGATTTCAAGTTCCAAGACACTTTACCGTTCCTCAAGTCTCATTTGAATTCAACGTATCGCTTGGTTGGATCGTGCACGCATTTCAGGCATCCCCAGAATACATGTATTCACCAAGCCGCATGATAGAGAATTCGTCGTTCTCACTCGAGTCGCACCGTGCACATACTCAGGCGTCCCTAAAATATATGCATGTCAGCCGAGTCTCGTGAGCAGGGTTTCCTATTCGTGATTCACGCTATCCATCCATGCCAATCCTTAATATCAATCTTTTGATTGCTAACACTTGAAACAGGGGTGTCTCGCCTAACCGCTAGGCCATTTCTTTTCGAGGCTAAGTCAATGTCAGGATTGGAATCATAGTTCCCAACAATAATGCCAACACTGACCCCAATCCTAGGGTCAAACCATAGTCGGTAGTACGGGATTTTCTACCCAAGCTCGCGTCACTCAGATTTCTAAACATCGAGCACGATCACCTATTCGCATCAATGCATTCGTTGCGCGTATTTGAATCCATTCAAATCACCAATTCTAACCAATTCTTATATTCGATCACGAGGTCATCTAGGTCGACAATACGTTGCGTCCCAATCTCACGCGAGTCCGATTATCCACGACGGCTCATGAATTACCATGTAACGCTCCCGCAGAATAATCATTCTCATCGGGGCGTAACTCTTGTTTGAGTCTAGACTCGTTTATTCTCAATACGTGGATTGGACCTATGCAATCCTCAATTTTGATTCATTAATCAAACAAAGTCATTCTCGAGTCCACCTTCGCGTCAAACCAAAAGCCGAAGCAATCAGATTGCCACGCCATCCAAGTTCAATCACTTCTGCTGTATGAATCACCATACCAGCGCTCACGCGGAGTGATCGTCTCAAATCGGTGCGACGCATGTGCGAGGCTGGAGTTGCGCTCGCATAAGACAAGAATATCGAAGTTGTGGTTATCGATGAAGCAAATCCAAACATATCATTTTTCATCCAAGCCAAGATCTAAGTTTGATAGTCCGTTTGTCATCCGTTCAACTAGAAAAATCCTCGAGCCCAGCTTATCTTTTCCTCGACATGTTTCAATATCCCGAGTATAGCATCCATCGAAACAATGTCACTTGTACGATCGTTATTTGCCGAGTCAGAGTACCCCCGAGTTATCGTATATCGATCTTTGATACGTCTCAATACCATGGACGATATGCGTAACCTGACGATCTTCCTTTGCAACCAATTTCGAGTCGTGCGTTGATGCTGTTGTCCGAGTTGGATATTCCATAATTTTTTCGATATTCAAGATCAAGTTCGATCGCTATTTCTCAAGCTCGTTTCAAGATCGTCGTTCAAAACTCAAGTCATCTTTCATTGAATCAATCCGAAATCGTACGCACGATCCTCTAAGTTTTCTCGATCAAGACATTCACTTGTATTCATCGTTCTGAATCGTTTTCTAACTCGCGTTGTCCATTGACAAATTGTTCGAACGACTTCTCATTTGGGACTTTTGAAGTCACGACCAACTAAGCGTGACGCGTTCTAACGCTATGCGCGATCGTATCGCCTCGCCGACGTACTCGTTATTATTTCTAATCCTCAGTCTTCGCTCGAATAATTTCCAAGAAAATCCATACACCACTCGAATTTGAGCCATCCGATCTAGCCTACAAATCACATTCGTATTACTCGCTAACTCGTCCTTCAGATTCGTTAGACGAATCTCTAGCGTAATCGCTCACGTCGCATCGACGGGCTAAGTCGTTTGCACTACTCCTCAAAATCTAAACCGATCTTCTACGTACGCCTAAGCGTTAGTCTGATAGCGTTTCTATCGACAGACACTCTAAGTGTTGCTTCGTTTTCCGACCGAACGGTACTCAATATCGCTCGCGACTCATTTATACCAAAAAGTCTAGGTGCGCGACG
This sequence comes from Iris pallida, assembly GCA_029216955.1. Taxonomy (NCBI): domain Eukaryota; kingdom Viridiplantae; phylum Streptophyta; class Magnoliopsida; order Asparagales; family Iridaceae; genus Iris; species Iris pallida. The sequence continues at coordinate 5,760,859 of JANAVB010040218.1, read as the reverse complement.
TGCGGGCTAAGTTGTGCTACATAACCATCCCGTACGGACTATATTTTGAGTTTGCACGCTCAATTTCTAACGTCGACGTAGGACTATTTGGGCATGCACGCAACTTTGCTAACATTAGCATGTGTTTTCATTCAAGACAAGTTGACACCGTTCGGCACAAAGGCCGTCGCCTATCGATGCATTCGATTGAATGCTTGTACGAGCTTTTGAAAATATTTAGACTTATTGTATGGACATGCCGAGGGACATTCGAGAGAGAGCGCACACTTCTTTAACAACGACGAGCTTTCAAAACTGAGACATTCGATGTGAAGTCCAAGGACGTAAAGCCGTGCTCTGATACCATTATGTCACGCCCCGCTCCCGTAGGAGCGATCGTCCTCGCTAAGGCGTGATGCCGCACGAGCCTAGATTGCGCTCGTGCAAGGCAGTTTCATAACGGCCGATTACATCGGCGGCGACGGGGTCGTCGCACGGAAGTCCCAAGCAGAAATATTGAAACATGCAGCAGAATTTAAGAACAAGTGCACATGAACACAAGTTATTCGAAAGAAGCTCTTTATCGATATTGAATACAAGATTACATTTATGGGCGCAAGGCCAAATTCCAAGTCTCTCGTGCTCACTTTTATCTCGATTACAAGTCACTCTGCTCTCTCTCATCTCTCGATTACAATGCTTGAGCCAGCGGAAGCTTCAGAAGGCAATGTTCATACATTATGTCCTGCATAAGTCTTCAATCCATGCGGCCGCATGCTTCGAATCGCCAAAGAACTCCGTGCCTCGACGCATCCAAGCGAGCTCCGCGCCACGAGCTTCTACCTGTGCCTGCACATGAAACACTGTGTGGGTGTCAGTACTCAACTGTACTGGTGGAGTGAGCTCCTCGCCTACCCATACAAAACCAATACGTTTCATTTACTTTATGCAACATAAACCCTTTTTCGATTGTCTTTCTATTCTTGCCTTAGGATCAGTTTTAGGACCGACGCCTTTGCATACTTGTGTCTAAGGACCATCCCGTGCTTGCACAACGACGTTAACTCATACTTTTGCCTTAGACCCTTCTCGTGCCAATAACGTTAATCTATCAAGTCGTGTTTGCCTTACGGCCATAATCAGAGACGCAACTACACGAAAGACTCCATTTCCTTGCCTCTAGACCTTTCTCGTGCTTGCATTGTCGACGCACCAACTTATACTTGTCTTTTGTGCCAAACTCTGGGACGTAACAACTCGGTCGTGCCATAACTCGATTCGTGCTTCAATATTTCCGAGGCAGCGCCTCCTCGCTTAGTCTCGCCTACACTTGTATTGTAACAACGCGGCCGTGCCTCATATTTCGAGGTCGTGCCCAGCAACTCAATGTAACTTCACACAACTTGTCCTACGGCCCTTCTCGACTTAACTCGTAACAGCTCAAGCCTAACATATGCAACTCTATGCCAACGACTTAACACTCAACGCCACATCTCGTGCCGAAGCACGTCGCCTTCGTTGTAGCCAAATCTTAGGCCCAGATATTGTGTTCTCTAACTGCAAACATATTCAACTCAACTCAGTCCAAAAGCATACACGTGGATTGCCGCCCGTGCCGACACATCTATATGAATGGTCACTGGCATTGACTAGCCATCGTGGATATAGCCTGGCATTCGAGACCCTTGCACCGTAGGTGGCGATCCCCGATGCAAGTCCCCAACCTACCGGTTGCTTCATACCCAGCTCGGCTATAATTTGTTCTTCCTAGGCTAGATCGGTCCCTGGCCCAAGGTTTTCGATCCGAAGAACCATCGCCCTTGTCGACAAGTTGTCCATGACCACGCGCCTATGCTAACTTCTAGACTTAACGTAATGCATGGTCTCATCATCATCATTTAGCTACTTTACTTTACTCTTTTCATACTTCCTTTGCAGAGCCAAAACCAGGATTGCCTCGGCGACTGAACCACAGTCCTGACATATTTCCTCTCGGCGACTAACCATCGCTTAGACTTAACATTCTTTGAACTCAGGGAACGGCTACTGCATAGCCTTCCAACTTAACTTGAACATAACGTGTTTCCTTAAGTATCAACAGACCGTGGCTAACTTTCTACTGAACCAACCGTGGCTCGTGCCTTAAACCGACTCGTGTTCTACGCAACACTATCGCCCAAGTCATACCTCATGTGACGGGCCTTGGAATCGTGGGACAATTTAACTTGACAACCGCAGAATGAGCGGGACAACACTTGGAATGACTTAGGTCGACCGGCATAACTTTGCCTAACTTACTCAAGCCTGCAACTTAACCCGAGGGACGAGCAAAGGCTATGCCAAGCCTTGCGCAGTGGAACCGTGCACGCTTTATCAAGCGTTTATGCGGGCGACGCCTATGACTTAGGCAAGTTCATAGTTTGTGACGAAGACCAACTTTTCTTCTCCCAAGCCACGGGACGAAGGACCGAGTGTCATTTTCAAAGCACACCGTGCACCAACTCTAATCCGACCATGGGACGTTTTCCATGTTCTAAACTCGATTCGACCCGTCGGGATTATTCCCTTAGCTATGTGGATTCATCTCTTTTATTATTAAGCCTACTTGTGCAAGTTGAAAACACGAGTTATTAAGTGAAGGCTAAGATGAAGTGAGTTCACCGAAACTCCCCCACCTGTTCGAGGAGTCGCCTCGTACGAGCGAGCCTTCGAGCAGCCGTTGTAAGGCTAAGTTCCAACGCCGTTGGCGTTTCGATTTCTCCGATTGACTTTGCGGGATGGGGCACTACAAAAACAATAAAAGTAGAAAACTGGAAAACAACTAGCTAGGCGGTCGGCTCATCGGCCTCAGGTTCTGCGTCCTCCAAGGGGGACTCTGGCAACCCCACAGGATACAATACCGGGTCATAGTAGCTATTGTACAATAGCTCAGCATCCTTAATGTCACCTAAAAATGTGGGTCTCCAGTCAAGAGGGAGCAAGTACGAATATGTATCTCACATTTCAAATAATAATAGAAAAGTGCTGGCTAAACAGTTGAAACAATATTTTCCAGCAATTTAATAATTTAAAACAATATGATTTGAATGTGTAATCGTCTATGACCGGCTTGGGTTGTACAATAGCGTCCTAGCGACGCGATACGGCTTATCCCCGTGTGTAAGAGGGGTAAGCTCGCACAATCATGCAATATGGGGGTTATTGGTCATAAACGTTACACTATTCCTCCAATCCCCACAATCAATATCAATTAATATTCGAACCCTATGAGAGGGTTCCGTGTAGCAATGTGGTTTAAATATGCAACTTGACAATTACTAAATAAAATGCAAGAAAACATAACCGTAATATGCCTCTGTTAATTGACTGGATCGGGAATATCGGTACCGAGGAGGATGTCAAGTACGTCTCCGAGATCCTACAGTTGAGAACCTTGACTTAGAACCATAATAAAACCATTCTAGGTGTGCTAGTTACAATCTCTAGAAGCAGACCCTAGTCAGGTTTTAAGTTATTTAGTTAATCTACCGGAAAATCTAGCGTCGCAATCTACGTTCGTTATCATTTTAATTGAATACGTCGGTTACTGATTAATTATGAAAAATAGCGATTACCGGTTAATTTGACAAAAAACTTTGTATTTTAAATATATATATATATATATATATATATATATATATATATATATATATATATATAGCTAGGCTTTTTCTTTTAAATGAGAAAACATGTGAATTGCTAAATTACTAGATTATTTATTATGAGAAAATCTTATTAATTTTTTTTGGGCTTAATTGCTACTTGATACCCTCAACTATTACCATTTTTCAACTTGGTACCCTAAACTTTTTTTTGTAACAACTTGATACCCGGATATTATTTTAGACAAAAATGTCCCTATCCCTAACCCCCCTCCCCCGTGCTAGCTTCGCCCCCCCTCCTATGCTAGCACCGGCCGCAGCTCCCCCCCCACCCCCCTGCTCGCTTCAGGTCATCCCTTCCCTCTCGCTCCGGCCGTCCGTCCGCTCCCGCCTCTTCCCTAGGGCTCGGCAGCGGGAGGAGGGGGACTGGGAAGGGGGGTACGGAACGGGAGGCGGGGGCAGGAGGTGGCCCGGAAGCGAAGAGGGGGGGAGGTCGGCCGGAAGCGAGGAGGGGGGGGGTCGGCCGGAGCTAGCAGGGGGGTGGCCGGAGTGGGGGAGGGGGTGGAGGGGCCGGAGTGGGGGAGGGGTGGAGGGAGGGAAGGGATATGGGCATTTTGGGGTTTTTTAAAATGTTAGGTATTAAGTTAAAAAAATAGTTGAGGTATCAATCTGTTACAAAAAAAAGTTTAGGGTATCAACTTGAAAAAGTGTGATAGTTGAGGGTAGCAATTAGCAATTAAGCCTTTTTTTATAAAATATTTATATCAATTTTATTTTCTATACGTTTAACGGCGAAATCAATATTCCAGAAAATAAAAAAAAGCTACGCTACACAATACATGGTCACAAAGAAATAAAAGAAAAACTGGGCTTATGCCCTTTACAAATTATTTACATAAATTAATTAATCCTAAGGCGAGCTCTGAGTGCCGCGAACGGTCCAAACAGTAGACCGAGGCCCTGCACCATAAATACTAAAAGCAGTACCAGTTCTAAAAATAAATTATAATTAAATTAAAAATTAAAGAGTCTCAGACTTGGTCGTGCAATCTCATGTTGCTGGCTAACGCCTCAACGTACAGGAAATCCTGTAGCGTTTGCGTTTCGTCGAGGCTCATTCGACCTTTATGGTCGTCGCCTAACTGGTGATACAAAATCCATAAAATCCAAAAACCAACCAATATCCAATCTATAAATCATTTTGCAAAGATCGGTTTTCTTTGGAAAAATAGGTTTTATTCAAATTGCTAATTTTTATAAAAAATTTCCTTTTAAAATATTTTTGAAAATTTGGGCAGCATCTCCTCTGTAATTGGGATAACCTAATCCTGGGAGGATGCCAACCACAACACAATTTAAATATCCCAAATCAGGGATCACTAATTACCAACCCAAACCAACCACATCACAATGTATCCAAAATAGAAAATACGTCGCGAGTAACCGATACTCTACGTATCACCCAAAAGCAACAATATTCCAAAATACCGGATCCCGAAACGGGATCGGGACCGCGTCATCACAGACTATCTACGGAAGGAACACGGGGACACGAAGTTATACCTCAATTGCTCGGCTAGAGCTCTCAGATGCAAATATTAGAAGAAAGAAATCTGTGGACAGCGAAAAATGGCTCGGAACAGCGCACAGAACTCGGGGCAGTGCTGGGGCGGAGCCGACAGGGCTCGGGGTCACATCGGGAAAGCACTGGCCAGCGACACGGGGACTCGGAGGTCGTCGGGGGCGGATCTGGCCGGCGGGACAGTGCTGGCCGTATGGGAACGGGCCGGCGGGAACAGGACGCGGCCTCGGGTGAGCCGCTGGGAGTTGGTCGGGATCCGGCGCACGGAATCGAGCAGGGTCGGACGAGAAAGGGGCGGCCTCGGGAGGCGCGCGTGGGCGGGATCTGGCCGGAGGAAGTCCGCGGGAGGTGCTAGCCTCGGGAACAGCGGGCGGCGGTGCCGGCTGGACCTGGCCGGGCAGGATGTCGCGAACAGTAGCGGGCGCGGGGAACAGGGGCAGCCTGCGGCGGTCGGCCTGGGCGGCCGCAGGGTGCCGGGGGGCGGCCGAGCGGGGCGGACGCGCGATGCGGGAGGCGGGCCGAGCGGGGCGGACGCACGGCGTCGGAGGCGTGCCGAGCGGGGCGGTTGTCGGAGGGGTGCGGCACTGGACAACGGGGTGCACGGGGAAGGTCTGCCGAGAGGAGGGCCGGCCATGAGGCTCGTTGGACGGGTCGGGCGGAGCTTGGGGATGAGAGAGAGTGAGAGGGTGTGATGGATGGTGTTGGTGCTTATGTGGGAGTGGTAGTGGTGAGTTTTATTTGAAGAATAGGAAAGAGAGTAGAGTAGATGTGGATGTGGTGAAAGCTGAGGAGAAGGAGTAGGAGTAGATGTGAGTCTTGGGGAGCTGGGTCGTGGGGTGCTGGGTCCACGTGTTGGGAAATAGTGGTTGGTTAGATATTAGGATGGGTTTAGGATTTGTTTATATATATATATATATATATATATATATATATATATATATATATTCCAATATATATATTAATAACCAGAATTTTAAAAAGGAGAAATAAGGACGGGTTCGGAACTGAGTCGGACTTCGAAAAATCGGGTTCGAACTCGGAGTCGGACCCCGGGCACGGGATCGGGACTGGGCCACAAACAAAAATCCAAATAATTAATTTTAAAAATAATATTTTTCTGATTCGACTATAATAATAATAATAATAATAATAAATATAATAATACTACCAATAATCTAACTATGCTGCGACAAAATCCAATAATTCGCCAATAATTCAAAAATCCAAAAATATGGGTTTTACAACCTTCCCTCCTTAGAAAATTTTGTCCTCGAAATTTCAAAGATAAGGGCCGGGGTACAATCAAAATCACTAACCTTGATCAAAAATAGAATTTAAATTATCAGGCACGATCGGATTCTAGGCATGGTCACTAGGTACAATGATAAAATATCGACACGATCAGAATTATCTAGATATGATCTGAGATAGGGTTGAAATATTGTTGTGATCAAAATTATTTTAGGCACGAAAAAAAAGATCTAGGTACAATTATGATCAAAAATAGGAGAAAAATGAGGTCTCGTGAAACAGAAAAGGCAAGAAAGGAACGAACGTCAACAGTTTGTTGAGATTGCAAAAAAATGATAAAATCTTCTGAGTTAAGGGACCAAAAATTCCAGATCAAATTGGAATGGGATTGTGAGACCCGTCTCACTGTATCGGTATTTTATACGGATACGTATTTATTTGAGCCGTATTTCGTATTTCTCGATTTGTGTGATATTTTAAATTTTTCCAAGATATAGGAATTTCATGACTTGGTTTAACTTGGACTTGGTTTTATTTGGTTTGGTTCCACTTTGACTTGGTTTGGTTTGGTTTAGTTTGATTTCTCATGAGATGAGGTGTATGGTTTAGATTGAGTGGAGAGGAATGAATGGTGGAGATCACTTGAGCTTGTTATATAAGCCACTTTTTCTCTCTCCCTCCTCATTCACCATCATTCATTTCTTTTCCACCAGAACCCTAGCCATTAGAGAGAGGCAAGTATACCTTGCCGAATGTTGGACGATCTTAATTTCGTTTGTTCCATTCTCTTCCTTGTTATATTCTAAGCTTGTTTAGAACTTGGAGTTTTCTATTTTGATGGTTCAAATGTTGTAGATCTAGCTTTGAAGAGATTTCAGTTTTCATGGGTTTTGATCTATTTAATCTTATTATTTCCGAGTTTTGATGGTTCTATGTTGTAGAGCATTTCATTATGCCCCATTTTGACCCAAGGAAGTTCAGATTTGGGCTCTGGATGATGGAGTTATGGAGCTTGAGAAGTTGGCTCTCATGGTGTTCTTCTTCTCGAAATTTTGGAGAAGATGAACTGTGCTTGACTTGACCGCATGAATATTTCATGCGACAAGTGTTCTATTCAGCCGCATGACTGGAAGTACTTGAGCCGCATGAGGGCCGAACTCATCTAGCCGCATAAGTCTACTTCCTCTCTTAGCCGCATAGGTCGAGTCTCATTCCAGCCGCATGAATGATCTAGCTCAGTCTCATGCGCCCCCTCTTCCCGCTGGCCGCATAAGACTTTACTTGACCCAGCCGCATGGAACTCGTTCGACCCAGCCGCATGAGAACTTCTTCCCCGAGCCGCATGTGACTTCTGGTCCCGCTAGCCGCATAGACCTGCTTCCTACTTGACCGCATGAGACTCAACCATCTAGCCGCATGCGCCCTCTTACCTATGCAGCCGCATATATGCCCGCCATACTTAAACCGTATGACCTAGATTCGTTCGAGCCGCATAGGCTCCACTGCTCCTTCAGCCGCATATGCATTCATTGCTCCTGGCTGCATATGTACAGCACCCTCTCGGCCGCATGGGTACCCTTCCCCCGTGAGCCGCATGGCGTTGTATCCCTTGTAACCGCATAGCGCCTATCTTCCTGGCCGCATGGAATCCAGCAATCTCGAGCCGCATGAGTTTCTCCTTTCAGCCGCATACACCCTGACCTGTCCTGAGCCGCATGAATTCATCCCCTGAGCCGCATGGATTTCCCTTGCCTTGTTATATTATTATTATTACTCTATTATTATTAGTATGATAACTAGGCACGTGATTTATTGTGTATTTTTACGCCCATTTTATATCCTTATGCCTTTTGTCCTGAACTTGATAATCCTGATTTGATTGACATGATTGAAATGACAATTGTACATGACGTGGTGTGATAAGGAACTAGCATGACTTGATAGTGACCATGAGCCGCAGGGCTCCTTCCTGTGCCTTGTCCAGCTATTTAATTATTGTTATTATTATTATTTCTCTATTGTTATTTGATCTTTACTGATGACTTGTGTCTTGTAATCTCAGCATAACTTGAGTCTCCTGATTGAATGCTTGTACTATACTGTCCTACACTTGTCCCCTGAACACGACAGTGACCCGTAGTGGTGCACTCCTGATTAATGACCTGACATGACCTGATGGTGGCCCGTCGTGGCGCACTCTTGACCAGTAAACTTGACATGATAATGACATGATAGTGGCCCACCGTGGCGTACTCTTGACATGATAAACCTGACATGATACTCCTTGAAATGCTGTTGCGACGGCTAATATGACACGACAAGAATGAACGACCTGGACACCGTGGACGATTGTGCTTGTACAAATGAACCAGTCCTGTCTTGCATCATGTCTAGGAGGGGACTCCTGAGTACCACGGTCAGGAGTACCTACTGAAATGGACTAAGGTTAATGACTAGAATAATTCACTAGACATGAAGAGATATTTCCCAGTTACAGGCGATCCCGTTATCCCGGCCGCAAATGTTTGGACTTGTAGCCTGCCGACGAGTAGGGCACATTTCCAGCCCACTGTTATGTGGGGCACTCTCTATTGTCACTCTAATGATTGAACTCTCTAAATTATCACTATAATAATTGCCTGGATAACCTGGATAGCTGCAGGGCCTGTGACTACTTGGAGCATCTCATTGCATCTTGCTAGTAACTAGGATTGTGATAACCCTAGTTAGTTAATGTAGAAAGCCGTAGGCAATGATTGGCCGTGAATGCTTGGATGGAGTCTAGTCCAGTATAGTATTGTCTAGAAGTGATTGATTGCAAGATTGTACCAGAATGATTGAATGATTGACACTCCAGATTGTTACTATAATGATTGTACTCTTCATTGTCACTTTTATCATTGTACTCTCTCCTTTTCACTTTAATGATTGTCACCTCTAGCAATTAAATGATCAGAGACCAAGTTCTGTTCAGGCGAAGGGTTACAATTCCGGTCCTTGTTTGGTTTAAGGGTTGTAACCTGGCTTCCGGAACAGTACCTTCGTCCTCTCTTCGTATATTGCCTGGCTCTATTTATTTAGCATGTTCTCCAGTTTACTCTATGTCAAATGATGATTTACTTATTGTCTTCCTATGTTCGGGATAAGTGCATTGGTACTGCACGAATCTCGATCCTCCCTTACTTATTGCTTTCTCTCGCTGTTGATTGCCTATGATTGCTGGTTTTAAGTTCATAGTTCGGCCTCCTTTGTGGTACTTGCTATTTGGGGTCTGACCCCACTGGTTTTGCATGGCCAGGTTCTGATAGAAGAGCCCGAAGGATCTACCGCACCATCTATTCGACGGTGACTAGTCGAAGCACCAGAGTGCCTCAGTAGGTTTCTTCTTCATTCTCCCACTGATATGTAAATTCTCCTCTTGTAACGTTTAGCCCCGAGCACGTGTTTAGCTCGTATTTTGGTATTTTTCTTGATGTTGTAGTCTACGGGCATAAACATGATATGTGTATTCTAGACTATAGCTAGTCCTTATCATGTACGACTAATACTTAGATAGTCATCAGTTCTGTGGTACTGGCTTCATGATCAGTCATGTATATATGGTTCGGGACGCCTTACTATTGTATGTATGATGATCGTACTCTTTGCTCTTGTATAATTGCCTGTGATTGAGATACCTAGGATTGTTAAACCATAGGATTGACTGATGGCTTGTAGAGTAACCCCCATGTCTTGACAGCTTATACGTGATTTCAGAGTATTAACGTACTTTGGGATTACGTAGCTGGCTATGTCTGCCCCCGCTCTCCAGTATTCTGGTTCTGGGGCGTGATAGGGATATAATGGTTTATGACAAAGGAGAACTCAACAAGTTGTATGATGGGAGGATAGCGAGGATGATTAGAATAATGTACCTATGATTAGAATGTAATCGGATAAGATAGTTCCATTGAGGACTGAGTGATAATCAAAGGGGATAGAAAAATATCGTATCACTATTTCAAGGATCAAAGATAGGATATGCAGAAAAATAACTTACAAAAATAACAATCTTATTAATACCCCATGCAAAGATCCAATTTCTAGCTTGCTAAACTAGTTGAACTCTAAGTATCTACAGAAAACTAAGGCAGCCGCCAAGATATTAAAACTAAACCTATTTGGAATCATAAATCATCTAAATCAAACTTCCGTCCGTCGTTGTATGTAACTCGTATGCCAAATGTATTTCAATTTCAAGTATGCCTCTCAATCAAAACATTTTACAGTCATCAACTTCCAATTGTCAGCCATTCTTCTAAAACTGAGTACATCAAAATTACAATCTTCCCTTGTTATAGTAAATCCTTAGAAAGTTGATCCATGATCTATATTCGAGAATTTCCAATTCTTGAAATCAATTGACCAAATTATAATCATTGATCAAATTTTAATCTTTAATCATGCACATGTCAATCGTTCTCATCCAAACTTAATAACAAAAATGTCCCAAAATCTCAATTTTTTTATCATAATTAATATGAGTCTCCAATGGGGTAGAAATTACAAACACAATTGCTTCTTTACAAAATTGCATGCAAATAGTCTTATCCCAATATCTCACTGCTTATTCCTTCTCTAGAACCTATCATTCCATTTCTTGTGATATTTCTTTCCATGGTTATATTCGTCCCTTCTGGGTACAGTAGTCATCTAATCATAAAAGTTAATTTCCGTCAAGTACTCCTTTACTTGATACTCATATTCTCATGTTTATATATTATCCAAATTCACTTCCTCCATGGGAGAATCTTACCAAATCTTAGACTTTCCTACGTTTCGTCTATCTTCTGATAACTCTTCCTTTAATCATAAAACTTAAAACCGTCAAATACCTTCATTTGTTTGAATGAGGTTTAGGCACTGGTGAGCACTACCAACAGTTATAACCCGAATAAGTCACAAGTTAAGACATACCACTCTCTCAAGACTAGCTTTCTCAAGGTATTCTTCTACCTTTCCTACCCTTTAGCTTACTAATATTGATCCCAAATATGCCCTTACTAGAAATGAGATAGGTAACAATCTATGTTTCTCCCGCATATAGCTATCAACTATTAACATATAGTCATCTACAAGATATATATCAACTATTTAATATATAAAGCTAACCACAACTATCCACAACTTCCAGAATATGTAACTAAAATAATAATAATAATAATAATAAATAATGAATGAATAAATCAATATAAAATATATATATACAACGTACTAAGGTTGAAACATGAAAGAGATTGAGTCAATAGAGATTGATATGGTCCTAAATAGTTCTAGGAAAAATCAAGTACAATTTTTTATAGAAAATCGATCCTTTCTGGCTGTGATAAGAGATTACTGAAAATAGAAAGCCATTTAAAAATACAAATCCTTTAATCAGACAACAGTCAGAATAATTTGATGGTGCAGAAAAGACAACCATATTATGGATATAGTTTTAATAATATTCGAAAACCCAAATATATCCGAAGTCACTTTGCCTCAAATTAATGCCTCGCCAGTGTGCACCTGACTGCGGTAAAATTTGGCTCCATAACTTGGTTAGTAATAGATTTTCGAGTAGTCTATCAACTTTATCCATTTCCTGGCTGAACAACATAGGAGACAAATTTGATGCATTTAGGACGTAGTCTTAATAATATCCAAAAATCTATCAACACCTGAATCACTTCAACTTAGAGTCTATGCCCCGCCAGTGCGCAACTGGCTGTAGTATACTCGTCGTTTCTATAATTCAAATAGATGGTTGCGACGCATATGTGCGAAGCCATATTAGGTCACTGAATATTTTCTTAACTTTGTCCATAGAATTTTCAAAGGGAATAATTCAACAATTCAAAAAAAAAAAATCCAATGACTAAAGTAAATTCAATATTAGGATGGAGTCAATTCTCTGACCGTTCGTGCTTCATAATACTCAAGCATTGAGTTTAAAAGCTTTCTAGGCCTTGAATTGATCAAGAAGTTGCCTAGGGAGAGTAAGGTTTCGAGTTGAGTGGAGGAAATCAACAAATGAAAATATTCTTGGTCTTAGAATAACTTAGGAAATATCAATCAATATTGGAATTATTTTTTGGAAAATAATTCCCTTGGAAGATTCGTGAACAAGCTAAGTTGAACCAATTCTTTTGGTAATAATTAACCTTGGGCTTTATGGTTTCAGAAGAATTTGGTTCGGGATTGGTCCCAAGAAAGTCAATTGAAAATAATGTCAAGATAAATGGTTGGATACACTAGTCGTAAAAATACTCTGGATAGATAAAAGTTTACCAAGTTTGCTAAAGGAGAATTTGAAACTCTAAATAATGAAATAGATCTAGAATCTAAATAAAGATAGAGAAGTATGATTTGATCAACTAATTGAAAATTTTGAAATAGGTTTGTTGAAGAAGGAGATTGGAAAGAATCTAATCCTAATCCATAAATAACAAAAGCGTATGGATGCTAAGGAATGCTGGAGTATGATAAGATATGGAGGAAAATAACCTCAGAAAGCCAAGGGGCACTAAAAGATATATAAAATCTAGAAACTAAAGTCGATAGTAAAATAGACCACCATACAATCGGCCTATGCTGGATAAGGCTTAGGATGCAAAACATAAGCAAGGTAGCCTACCAGTCTATAACAAACAAAAATATTTATTTATAATATATTTCGGTCCTATGTTGTGACAAATTAATGTTCTAGTGTTCTAATTATTTCTAGGTATGTTTACCTAAGTTATTGTTTGACCTGCATAGGCCACCACTAAAAATATGTCACGACCCGATCCCAAAATTATTTGGGTCGAACTGGATCATGCCCAGCCTGCACCGTTGTGAGACGGCGGCAGTAAGCTGTTCTATATGCAGGTATTCACAACCACATCTATACATTTGTCACAACTTGAATATACGAAAATTTTAAAACTTTTATTCAACAATTGAAAAGTACAACTGGAAATGGAAGAACTGAAACAAAGTACTGAATTCAAATTAACAAACTCCAAAACAATAAAACTAAAAAATTGGAAAACAACTAGCTAGGCGGTCGGCTCATCGGCCTCAGGTTCTGCGTCCTCCAAGGGAGACTCTGGCAACACCACATGATACAATACCGGGTCATAGTAGCTATTGTACAATAGCTCAGCATCCTCAATGTCACCTAAAAATATGGATCTCCAGTCAGGAGGGAGCAAGTACGAATATGTATCTCATATTTCAAATAATAATAGAAAAGTGCAGGCTAAACAGTTGAAACAATATTTTCCAACAATTTAATAATTTAAAATAATATGATTTGAATGTGTAATCGTCTATGACCGGCTTGGATTGTACAATAGCGTCCTAGCGACGCGATACGGCTTATCCCCGTGTGTAAGAGGGGTAAGCTCGCACAATCATGCAACATAGGGGGTATTGGTCATAAACGTTACACTATTCTTCCAATCTCCACAATCAATATCAATCAATATTTGAACCCTAGGAGAGGGTTCCGTGTAGCAATGTGGTTTAAACATGCAACTTGACAATTACTAAATAAAATGCAAGAAAATATAACCGTAACTTGCCTCTGTTAATTGACTGGATCAGAAATATCGGTACCGAGGAGGATGTTAAGTACGTCTCCGAGATCCTACAGTTGAGAACCTTGACTTTGAACCATAACAAAATCATTCTAGGTGTGATAGTTACAATCTCTAGAAGCAGACCCTAGTCAGGTTTTAAGTTATTTAGTTAATCTACCAGAAAATCTAGCGTCGCAATTGTAATGACCATGGTTTGTATTACGTATTTTGGTATACGTGTACGTATTTTGACTCGTATTGCATGACTCCTTGCTTGGTCTATTTGGCATTTTCTATTGCTTGGTTCAGTTCGGTTTGGCTTGGTTTGGTTTTATTTATGAACCAACCCCTACCTACCCCCACCCTCACCATTTATTAATCCCATTCTCCTCTCTCTCCTCATTATCACTTCAATAACTCTTCTTCTTCTTCTTCATTTACTCCTCTCCACCTACACCCAAGAGCCCTAGGCAAGTACAACTTGCTTCATGATGGATCTCAAATTTTATTGTTCTATTCTCTTCTTTACATGATTATAAGCCTCTTTAGAACTTAGAGTTTTTGATTTTTATGGATAGATTCTTCTAGATCTACGTTGTAACTTTAGGATTTCATAAGTTCATGGAGTTTTCTTGGTTTTGATCTACTAAAACTTGTTATTTTCGAAAACTAATAGTTCCATGAGAAAGAGCACGAAATTTCGTATGAATTTGGTTTTTGATTCACCTCATTCTGAGTTAAAATAAAGTTTTTATGGCCAAAACAAGTTTTCTAAATATTTCACGTCGGCTAAATGTAAAATTTTACGCAGGGAACCCTGTTTATGCGTATTTTACGCTGGATAGTATCCAGAATGTGAAATTTTACGCAAGAAACCCTGTTTATGCATTTTTTACGCTGGATAGTATCCAGAATGTAAAATTTTACGCAGGGAACCCTTTTTATGCGTATTTTATGCTGGATAGTATCCAGAATGTGAAATTTTACGAGGGAACCCTTCTCTTTTGCGTATTTTACGCAGAATTGAATTTTTGGCGTAAAAAGTGCACAGAATGACTGTTTTTGCCAAGTTTAGTTATTTTCTAGCCAGAATTTCAAAAAACTTAAAATATAAAAGTTTTAGATCTTTGTCTTGCTTTTCCGAATATCTTTGGAGCACCTCATTTAGAGTTCGTATGTGGAAGTTATGCCCCGTCTCACCTGAGCCGCATGCGCCCCTCACCCTGAGCCGCATGAGCCCTGAATACTTTTGCCACATGTCCCTGTCTCCGGAGCCGCATGATTCCTCCACAGCTCTTGCATCCTGTTTATATTTAGTTATTGCATATATGCTTATACCAGGTTAAATGTTAATTTTAAATATGTTCTATGACACGATGGTGACCCGTTGTGGTGCACTTTTGACAAATGACATGACATGATAGTGGCCCATCGTGGTGCACTCTTGACAGGGAATTTGACATGATATATATCTCGAATGCTGTTACGACGGCTAGCATGTCATGACAAGATTGAATGGCCTGGACACCGTGGGTAATTGTGTTTGTACAAAATGAACCTGTAATGTTCTGCATCATGTCTAGGACAGGGATCCCTGAGTACCACGGTCGGGGGTACCTACTGTAAATGGCTAAGGCTAATAACTAGAATAATTCAGTAGTCATGAGAGATTTCTCCAGTTACAGGTGATCCCGTTATCCCGGCCACCATTGTTGGACGTGTAGCCTGCCGACGAGTAGGGCACATGTCTAAATTCACTAATACATGGAAAAGAATGAGGCATCGCTTAATGAATCCAATTCGCCTGGATAACCTGGATTAGCTGCAGGGCTTGTGACTGGAGGAACATCTCACTGCATATTGCTAGTAACTAGGCTTCTGATAACCCTAGTTAGTTAATATAGAAAACCGTAGTCACTGATTGGCCGTGAGCGATTGTATGGTGTAGATTCAGTGCTCGAATGTTTAAAGCATGATCGCATGATTGTCACTTTTAACAATAAAGATCAGGGGCTAAGTTCTGTTCAGGCGAAGGGTTACAACCCCGGTCCTTATTTGGTTTAAGGGTTGTACCCTGGCTTCCGGAGCAGTTCTTTGTCCCCTCTTCATTTATTGTCTTATTGTACCCCATGTCATGCTCGTTATGCTTTGCTTTACCAACAAGATTTAGAGACGGAGTTCTATTCAGGTGAAGGGTTACAACCTCGGTCCTTGTTTGGTTTAAGGGTTGTGACCTGGTTACTTGAATGGTTCCCTAGTACTCTAATATGACTGTTGTTATTTTTTTTATCACTATCAGGCTCTTTCATAATTACTTTTAATATTTATTTCTGATATGCTGGTTTAGTTCTTGTCACGCCCCAGAACCGGAATACCGGAGAGCGGGAGCAGACATAGCCAGCTACGCAATCCCAAAGTACGTTAATACTCTGAAATCACGTATAAGCTGTCAAGACATGGGGGTTACTCTACAAGCCATCAGTCAATCCTATGGTTTAACAATCCTAGGTATCTCAATCACAGGCAATTATACAAGAGCAAGGAGTACGATCATCATACATACAATAGTAAGGCGTCCCGAACCATATATACATGAATGATCATGGAGCCAGTACCACAGAACTGAGGACTAGCTAGAGTATTAGTCGTACATGATAAGGACTAGCTATAGTCTAGAATACACATATCATGTTTATGCCCGTAGGCTACAATATCAAGAAAATACCAAAACACGAGCTAAACACGTGCTCGGGGCTAAACGTTACAAGAGGAGAATTTACATATCAGTGGAAGAATGAAGAAGAAACCCACTGAGGCACTCTGGTGCTCCGGCTGGTCACCGTCGAGTAGATGGTGCGGTAGATCCTTCGGGCTCTTCTATCAGAACCTGGCCATGCAAAACCAGTGGGGTCAGACCCCAAATAGCAAGTACCACAAAGGAGGCCGAACTATGAACTTAAAACCAGCAATCATTAGCAATCAACAAGCAGATAAGTAAAGGAGGATCGAGATTCGTGCAGTACCAATGCACTCACCCCGATCATAGAGAGACTGTAAGTAAATCATTATTGACATAAAGTAAACTGGAGAACATGTTAAATAAATAAACTGGAACAGTTAGGAACTGGATCTGGACAAGACTTAGACTGGAAAGGTGATATACGATGAGATAACCATGAGACTATTCAGATAACCAGGTTACAACCCGTAAACCAAACAAGGATCGGGGTTGTAACCCTTCGTCTGAACAGAACTTGGTTTCTCCCACCATTTATCGGCAAGATAAAGTAAGAAATCAGGACATGTAACAACCAAGTACAAGACAGGACGAATATGAACAATCAGGTCATGTGACAATCTTGTGCAGGATCAAGTCAAGACTAGACTGAGTTAGACTCCATTCAATCAATCACGGCCAAGCAATAAGTACGGCTTGATACTTTAACTAACTAGGGTTATCACAGGCCTAGTTACTAGCAAGATGCAACGAGATTCTTCCAAGTCCGGTTACCTGTTTGTTACTACCTGAATGACCCCAGCAAAGAAAAGGAAAAGATAGCATGATATAGCAGACACACTGTAGTAAGATACATGTGTCCTAAGGTACCACACTCGACGGCGGGCTGGAAGTGCGCTCTTCTCGACGGATAGCAACAAATCCCATGTATATATATATATAAGGCCGGGATCAAAGGGGCAACAGGTAACTGGGAAAGTCTCTCCATGAACTACTGGATTATTCTAGTAATTAGCCTTAGTCCATTTCAGTATGAATCCCTGACCGTGGGAAACCAGGGGTTCATGCCCTAGACATGATGCAAGACAAGACGGGTTCATTTGTACAAGCACAATCACCCACGGTGTCCAAGCCATTCATACTGGTCATGTCAGGTTAGCCGTCGCAACAGCATTTCAAGGAGTATCATGTCAGGTTTATCATGTCAAGAGTGCGCCACGGCGGGCCACTATCATGTCATTATCACGTCAAGTTTACTGGTCAAGAGTGCGCCACGACGGGCCACTATCAGGTCATGTCAGGTCATTAATCAGGAGTGCACCACTACGGGTCACTATCGTGTTTAGGGTACATATGCCGGACAGTATAGTGCAAGCATTCAATCAGGAGACTCAAGTTATGCTGAGGTTACGAGACACAAGTCATCAGTAAAGATCAATTAACAATAGAGAAATAATAATAATAACAATAATTAAATAGCTGGACAAGGCATAGGAAGGAGCCCTGCGGCTCAGGGTCACTATCAAGTCATGTGTAGCTGGTCAAGTTATCAGGTCAAGTTATCATGCATGTCAGTTCTTGGTCACACCATGCCAGGTACAATTGTTATTTCAATCATGTCAACCAAATCAGGATTATCAAGTTCAGGACAAAAGGCGTAAGGATATAAAATGGGCATAAAAATATACCATAAAGGGGTTACAAGACATGGACAATTAATAAAACACAGGGCTATAGGGAGCCATACGGCTCAGGCACATGCGGCCAGGAATGATCTCATGCGGCTGGGAAGAGAACAGCCCATGCGGCTCAATAGGGTCAGGCGCATGCGGTCAAGGAGAGAATCCATGCGGCAGGGACAGGAGCGAAGCCATGCGTTTATGCGGTTAGCGGGGTCATGCGCCTATGCGACTACAAGTGGACCAAGTTCATGCGGCTCGGGAAGAAGTCCTCATGCGGCTGGGTCAAGCAAAGTCCCATGCGGCCAGTGGGAAGAGAGGGCGCATGAGACTAAGTCAGAGCATTCATGCGGCTGGAAGGAATTGGTCCATGCGGCTGCGGGAGCAAGGGCGCATGCGGTTGAAGAAGTGCAGAGTATTATACGGCTAGGAATGAGCGAGTTATGCGGCTAGATGAGTTCGACCCTCATGCGGCTCAAGTACTTTCAGCCATGCAGCAGAAGAGAACACTTGCCGCATGAAATATTCATGCGGTCAAGTCAAGTACTGTTCTTCTTCTCCAAAATTCCGAGAAGGAGAACACCATGAGAGCCAAATTCTTAAGCTCCATAACTCCATCATCCGGAGCCCAAATTCGAACCTCCATAGGTCAAAACGGGGCAGAATGAAATGCTCTACAACATAGAACCATCAAAACTCGAAAATAACAAGATTAAATAGATCAAAACCCATGAAAACTAAAATTACTTCAAAGCTAGATCTACAACAATCCACTCGGTAAAACCGAAAACTCCAAGTTCTAAACATGCTTAGAATGTAACAAGGAAGAGAATGGAACAAACGAAATAGAAATCGTTCAATATTCGGCAAGGTGTACTTGCCTCTCTCTAATGGCTAGGGTTTGGTGGAAAAGAAATGAATGATGGTGAATGAGGAGGGAGAGAGAAAGAGTGGCTTATATAATAAGCTCAAGTGATCTCCACCATTCATTCCTCTCCACTCAATCTAAGCCATACACCTCACTCATAAAGAACCAAACTAATCCAAACCAAGTCAAGGTAGAACCGAACCAAATAAAACCAAATCCAAGTTAAACCAAGTCATGAAATCCTACACTTAGAAAAATTTAAAATATCACGCAAATTGATAAATACGAAATACGACTCAAATAAATACGTATCCGTATAAAATACCGATACAGTGAGACGGGTCTCACAGTTCTCCACACCTTAGAAAAATTCTGTCCTCGAAATTTCCTGAGGCTAGTCGAGCAAGATAACAAAACAAAAGCTCCAGGAAACTCAACAATCTCAATAAATCAATTATGGCATACAAGTAAGGTAAAACAATCAGTAATGTAATTAAATACGTAAGCGGTAAATAAATGCACAAGAACAAATACAATCATGATCAAGAAGGGCTGGAGGCATATGGATCAATATGTCTCCTGAGACAGTTGTGTAGGAACCAACGTACTTGCTGGCCAAAGCTGACTCCCAAAAATGGATAAAAGTCAAGCCTTAAGGTAAGTCGGTACCAATGACTTAGTTCAAGACATGACTCTACCCAGGACGTATCATCGTAGTTGAAACAGATGCATGAACTTTATCACCTGTCTCAAGATACGAAGACAGAAGCGACTGGCTGATCGGGATGGACTGATATCTCTGCCTGTATGCTGAGACTGATCTCCATAACTGGCCTGGCTGAAGAATGCTGAGCTGTCCTCGGCAAAACACGAACAAGATAATCAGAAGGATCAAGAACAGTGCCCTTGAAAGTTGAAGGACACAAGATCAAATTATGGGAACAGGAATGATCAATGATCAAAACAGATATCAAGTCAAGTGTCAGAGATAGAGAATAATCCGAAGGAGATCAATAAGGATAATCGTGATTGAGATATCTAAATATGGTAACCCCCACAAATCTGAAAATCGAGATTCAGACCTGCATGGCGCCACCACTAAAACCATTTTACGCCCCAGAACCGAAATACCGGAGAGCGGGGGCAGACATAGCCAGCTACGCAATCCCAAAGTACGTTAATACTCTGAAATCACGTATAAGCTGTCAAGACATGGGGGTTACTCTACAAGCCATCAGTCAATCCTATGGTTTAACAATCCTAGGTATCTCAATCACAGGCAATTATACAAGAGCAAGGAGTACGATCATCATACATACAATAGTAAGGCGTCCCGAACCATATATACATGAATGATCATGGAGCCAGTACCACAGAACTGAGGACTAGCTAGAGTATTAGTCGTACATGATAAGGACTAGCTATAGTCTAGAATACACATATCATGTTTATGCCCGTAGGCTACAATATCAAGAAAATACCAAAATACGAGCTAAACACGTGCTCGGGGCTAAACGTTACAAGAGGAGAATTTACATATCAGTGGGAGAATGAAGAAGAAACCCACTGAGGCACTCTGGTGCTCCGGCTGGTCACCGTCGAGTAGATGGTGCGGTAGATCCTTCGGGCTCTTCTATCAGAACCTGGCCATGCAAAACCAGTGGGGTCAGACCCCAAATAGCAAGTACCACAAAGGAGGCCGAACTATGAACTTAAAACCAGCAATCATTAGCAATCAACAAGCAGATAAGTAAAGGAGGATCGAGATTCGTGCAGTACCAATGCACTCACCCCGATCATAGAGAGACTGTAAGTAAATCATTATTGACATAAAGTAAACTGGAGAACATGTTAAATAAATAAACTGAAACAGTTAGGAACTGGATCTGGACAAGACTTAGATTGGAAAGGTGATATACGATGAGATAACCATGGGACTATTCAGATAACCAGGTTACAACCCGTAAACCAAACAAGGACCGGGGTTGTAACCCTTCGTCTGAACAGAACTTGGTTTCTCCCACCATTTATCGGCAAGATAAAATAAGAAATCAGGACATGTAACAACCAAGTACAAGACAGAACGAATATGAACAATCAGGTCATGTGACAATCTTGTGCAGGATCAAGTCAAGACTAGACTGAGTTAGACTCCATTCAATCAATCACGGCCAAGCAATAAGTACGGCTTGATACTTTAACTAACTAGGGTTATCACAGGCCTAGTTACTAGCAAGATGCAACGAGATTCTTCCAAGTCCGATTACCTGTTTGTTACTACCGGGAATGACCCCAGCAAAGAAAAGAAAAAGATAGCATGATATAGCAGACATACTGTAGTAAGATACATGTGTCCTAAGGTACCACACTCGACGGCGGGCTGGAAGTACGCTCATCTCGACGGATAGCAACAAATCCTATGTATATATATATATAAGGCCGGGGATCAAAGGGATAACAGGTAACTGGGAAAGTCTCTCCATGAACTACTGGATTATTCTAGTAATTAGCCTTAGTCCATTTCAGTATGAATCCCTGACCGTGGGAAACCAGGGGTTCATGCCCTAGACATGATGCAAGACAAGATGGGTTCATTTGTACAAGCACAATCACCCACGGTGTCCAAGCCATTCATACTGGTCATGTCAGGTTAGCCGTCGCAACAGCATTTCAAGGAGTATCATGTCAGGTTTATCATGTCAAGAGTGCGCCACGGCGGGCCACTATCATGTCATTATCACGTCAAGTTTACTGGTCAAGAGTGCGCCACGACGGGCCACTATCAGGTCATGTCAGGTCATTAATCAGGAGTGCACCACTACGGGTCACTATCATATTTAGGGTACATGTGTCGGACAGTATAGTGCAAGCATTCAATCAGGAGACTCAAGTTATGCTGAGGTTACGAGACACAAGTCATCAGTAAAGATCAATTAACAATAGAGAAATAATAATAATAACAATAATTAAATAGCTGGACAAGGCACAGGAAGGAGCGCTGCGGCTCAGGATCACTATCAAGTCATGTGTAGCAGGTCAAGTTATCAGGTCAAGTTATCATGCATGTCAGTTCTTGGTCACACCATGCCAGATACAATTGTCATTTCAAGACATGGGCAATTAATAAAACACAGGGCTATAGGGAGCCATGCGGCCAGGAATGATCTCATACGGCTGGGAAGAGAACAGCCCATGCGGCTCAATAGGGTCAGGCGCATGCGGTCAAGAAGAGAATCCATGCGGCAGGGACATGAGCGAAGCCATGCGTTTATGCGGTTAGCGGGGTCATGTGCCTATGCGACTACAAGTGGACCAAGTTCATGCGGCTCGGGAAGAAGTCCTCATGCGGCTGGGTCAAGCAAAGTCCCATGCGGCCAGCGGGAAGAGAGGGTGCATGAGACTAAGTCAGAGCATTCATGCGGCTGGAAGGAATTGGTCCATGCGGCTGCGGGAGCAAGGGCGCATGCGGCTGAAGAAGTGCAGAGTATTATGCGGCTGGGAATGAGCGAGTTATGCGGCTAGATGAGTTCGACCCTCATGCGGCTCAAGTACTTTCAGCCATACGGCAGAAGAGAACACTTGACGCATGAAATATTCATGCGGTCAAGTCAAGTACTGTTCTTCTTCTCCAAAATTCCGAAAAGGAGAACACCATGAGAGCCAAATTCTCAAGCTCCATAACTCCATCATTCGGAGCCCAAATCCGAACCTCCATAGGTCAAAACGGGGCAGAATAAAATGCTCTACAACATAGAACCATCAAAACTCGGAAATAACAAGATTAAATAGATCAAAACCCATGAAAACTAAAATTACTTCAAAGCTAGATCTACAACAATCCACTCTGTAAAACCGAAAACTCCAAGTTCTAAACATGCTTAGAATGTAACAAGGAAGAGAATGGAACAAACGAAATAGAAATCGTTCAATATTCGGCAAGGTGTACTTGCCTCTCTCTAATGGCTAGGGTTTGGTGGAAAAGAAATGAATGATGGTGAATGAGGAGGGAGAGAGAAAGAGTGGCTTATATAATAAGCTCAAGTGATCTCCACCATTCATTCCTCTCCACTCAATCTAAGCCATACACCTCACTCATAAAGAACCAAACTAATCCAAACCAAGTCAAGGTAGAACCGAACCAAATAAAACCAAATCCAAGTTAAACCAAGTCATGAAATCCTACACTTAGGAAAATTTAAAATATCACGCAAATTGATAAATACGAAATACGACTCAAATAAATACGTATCCGTATAAAATACCGATACAGTGAGACGGGTCTCACAGTTCTTAAGTGAAGCCTCCTTTGTGGCACTTGCTCCTTCTGGGTTCTGATCCAGCTGGTTTTGTATGGCCAGATTTCGGAGTAGCTCCAGATGATCTATCGACTTTCCAGCCCGATGGTGACCACCAGGCGTAACCAGGACAACGAGTGGGTTTATTTTTTTGTCTCTCCCACTCTATTGTAAAATTATTGTTTTGAGACGTTTAGCCGACGAGCACCTGTTAGCTCGTATTGTATATCTTATTTACTGTCTGCCTACGGGCTGTAGCATAATTAACAAATCCTAGGGTTGATCATGTATTATTGAACTCTTACTAGTCCCCACATTTTGTAACGACTAGCTTCATGATCAGCTGAATATGTAATGTCTGGGATGCCTTACTATTGTATATTTGGTGATCTTACATCTTGTAACTTTACTTGCTTGCTTGAGATTAAGACATTTAGGCTTGTTATTGACCATAGGAGACTGATGGATTGTAGTTAAACCCTCAAGTATCTAGACAGCCGTGATCATATAGCGAGGTGGGTTGTACTTCAATATACGTAGCTGGCTATGTTCGCTCCCGCTCTCCAGTATTCTGGTTCTGGGACGTGACATGGTTTAAGTGGTGGCCCATGCAGGTCTTGTGAATCAAGATATGTGAGGGTTTACCGAATAGATGTCTCAATCAGCACCCGCCCTTGATCTCTGCCCGTATCTTCTAATCCCTGAGATTCTCGACCTGATCACATGCTTGTATCGTTGATCTGTCTTGGTCCTTCTTTATTGTTCCCTATGTCGTGTTCTTCAGTGACATTGTTCCTGGTCCTACCGATCGGCAAGGCAAAGCACCTCCCGTGGACCAGCAGCAACCAGAAGATCAGGCCCAGCACTCAGAAGCAGCCTCCTGGGTCATGCCTTCCGTAGATCCAGAACCTCCGGTACAGCCAGCCCAGCCCGCAAGGCAGGATGATGGAGCCTTGGTTGGACTTATCAAGGAATTGCTTGCATCGCAGGATCGTTGAGGAGATATCTTGCATCATGCAGTGGTAGATGCTCTAGGCAGAGGTGGACATCATGGGAACAGTACAGCGAACATCTTCAAGCGCCTGAACCCTCAATTCTTCGATGGCAGCGAAGATGCTATCGCTGCTGATGCATAGCTTCAGGACACAGAGGTGATATTAGAGGCAGCAAAGACCCAGAAGATGAGAAGGTGGCCGTAGTGCGACTGCAGTTATTGGATCTAGCCCGCAGCTGGTGGGCGGTGCAGGCCATTGGATTAGTGGCACCTATTGCCTGGACAGTATTCCGTGAGAGATTCCGAACCAAGTACTTCGATGTTGTTGTTCGGTACGATCTACAAACAAGGTTCACTAATTTGAAGCAGATGGGCAGGACGGTCGATGGATATGCGGTCGAGTTTTCCAGGCTTAGTCGGTTTGCTCCCACCTTGGTAGCGATCGAGTTCGATAGAGCCCAGCGGTTTCAGCAGGGACTCCACCTGGAGATTTTGCTGACGGTGGAGCAGTTTGAGCAACAGACTTTTGATGCAGTATTAAGGGCGGCTAGGAGGCACGAGTATACCTTCCAGAGGATTGTAGACAGGACCAGAGGTCGAAAGCGATCTCACGGCCAGATGAACCAGTCGTCAGCCCCAGCCCCGGCAGCTAGGGCTTTGACCATTGAAACTCCGAGAAGGACAGCTTCAGTTACGTCGGTTCAACAATCAACCCCGACGTATCCTCAGCAGCAGAAGCAGAAGCAGTCTTCCACCATAGGCTGCTCTTATGTGGGAAGCCTGGACATGTTGTTTCAGAATGTCGTAAGGCGTGAGGGTTGTGTTTGCTTTGTGGAGCGCCGGACCATAAGGTAGGGTCCTGCCCGTTCAGGACTGACTCCGCACCAGCTATGACCAGTTCATCGGTTAGGGGACCAGCCCCAGTACCAGTCCAGCAGCAGTTTCTATCCCCGAGGCCATTGTCGACGCAGACCCAAGCTTTTCAGCAGCAAAGGCCTCAGCAGTATGCCCAGGCAGAAGTTCAGAATCGGCAGAGAGGGATCCAGCAGAGGGGGTCGACACCCAGAGGACAAGGACAAGTGTTGGCTTTAACCATGGTAGAAGAAGGAGGGCGCCATGTGAGGTAGTGGCAGGTACTATTCTCATCAACACCTTTTCGGCTTCAGTGTTATTTAACTCTGGTACATCGCATTCATTTATGTCTGTACGATTCGCGACACGGATAGGACTGGAGCCCGAGTCATTATTAGTAAGGCTCAATATACTTACTGGTAACGATCTTATGGGAGTAGATAGAGTATTTTCCTCGTGTCGGATCGTAGTTAGCGGTAGAGAGTTTTTCGCTAGGTTGATAGAATTCTCGATGGTCGATTATGATGTGGTCTTAGGGATGAATTGGTTGAGGGACCAGTATGCCAGGATAGATTGCCATATTAGCAGGGTTATTTTTAGCATCCCAGGCGAGCCGGAGTTTTTTTCCCGAGGCAAAGTTGAACCTTCTCCTCCCGTATTGCGGATGGCAGTAGCAGTAGTGCAGTTACCCCGGATCGTCGAAGAGTTTTCAGATTTTCCCAGAAGAGCTTCCAGGAATGCCGCCAGAGCGAGAGATCGAGTTCACCAAAGACTTGATCCCCGGGACCGCACCTGTGTCAGAGAGAGTCTACAGGATGGCGCCGTCAGAATTGGAGATATTGTACAAGATGATTGAAGAATTCTGGACCAAAGAATTCATTTGTGCAAGTGGATCGCCTTGGGGAGCCCCGATGCTTGTGAAAAAGAAGGATGGTACGTCTAGATTGTGTGTTGATTATCGTACCTTGAACTCCGTGACAATCAAGAAATATACCTCTTCCGAGGATAGATGACTTGTTTGATCAACTCAGAGGAGCGGCAGTATTCTCGAAGATTGATTTGCGGTCAGGATACCACCAGATCAGAGTCAGAGAGCAGGACATGCCAAAGACGACATTCAGATCTAGATATGGACATTGGAAGTTCCTTGTTATGCCATTTGGAGCAACCAATGCGTCGGCTGTATTCATGGACCTCATGAATCGTATCTTCATGCCTTATTTGGATCAGTTCGTGATCGTGTTCATAGACGATATCCTGGTCTACAGCAAGAGTGAAGCGGAGCATGAGCAGCATCTCAGAGTTGTCCTCCAGGTTCTCCGAGAGCACCAGTTGTATGCCAAGTTCAGTAAATACGAGTTCTGGCTCGATCGTATTTCCTACCTGGGTCATATCATCACCAGAGGGAGAGTAGAAATGGATCCCCAGAAGATCGTGGCTATTGAAACATGGCCAGTGCCCAGCACAGTTGCAGAAGTTCGCAGTTTTCTTGGATTGGCCGGCTACTACCGGCGATTTATTTCGGACTTTGCTTGAATTTCAGCACCACTGACGCAGTTGACCCGCAAGGATGTGCAGTTTGCTTGGACCGCAGAATGTCAGGATTCTTTTGAGAAGTTGAAGCGAGGCTTGATGACGGCACCCATTCTCACACTTCCAGATGGGACCGAAGGATTTTCAGTGTATTGTAATACTTCAGGCAGAGGTTTAGGATGTATTTTGATGCAGCATGGGAAGGTAATAGCTTATGCGTCACGACAACTTCGTGATCATGAGAGGAATTACCCGACCCACGACTTGGAACTGCCAGCTGTGGTGTTTGCACTAAAGCTTTGGAGACACTACTTGTATGGAGATATGGTAGAGATTTTCACCGATCACAAGAGCCTGAAGTATGTGTTCACTCAGAAGGATCTTAACATGCGAGAGGAGATGGCTAGAACTGCTTGTAGATTATGATGTCAACCTGCAGTATCATCCTGGGAAAGCCAATGTTGTTGCAGATGCATTGAGCTGGAGAGCCGGAGTTTATTTTCTGACAGCGCAGCCAGAGTTGTTAGCAGATCTTCAGACGGGTATAGAAGTTGTCCTTCCTACCAATGTGGTATTGATGGCCAGCATGCAAGTTCAGTCCAGTATAGTTGAGAGGATCAAGATAGCTCAGTCCTCCGATTCTAAGCTTCATCGGCTTAGAGCAGAATGTGAAGCAGGACGATGACCAGAATTATGCATTCATGAAGACGGTACACTCGACATGGTAAGCGTTTTTGTGTACCCAGTGGAGATATCAGACAGGAGGTCATGACCGAAGCTCACAGTTCTCAGTATTCGATTCATCACGGTAGCACGAAGATGTACCGAGATATCCGTCAGCACTTTTGGTAGAATGGCATGAAGAGGGAGATAGCTCGGTTTGTCTCTCGGTATTTGGTTTGCCAACAAGTCAAGGCTGGACATCAGAGGCCAGCTGGACTTCTTCAGCCCTTGCCAATTCCAGAATGGAAATGGGAGCATATAACCATAGATTTCGTGACTGGATTACCTAGGTCCCCGGCCGGTAGAGATACTATTTGGGTTATAATTGATCGGCTCACGAAGGTAGCTCACTTTCTCCCATTCAGAGTTGGTCAGTCGACGGCTCAGCTAGCAGAGATGTACCTCAGGTAGATCGTCCGACTTCATGGTATACCAGTCAGTATCACCTCGGACAGAGATTCAAGATTTACGTCGCACTTTTGGCGTAGTCTGCAAGAGAGTTTGGGAACTTATCTCCAGTTCAGCTCAGCTTATCCCGCAGACAGATGGTCAGTCGAAACGCACGATCCAGACTCTTGAGGATATGTTGAGATCTTGTACACTCGACTTCGGTGGTTCATGGAAAGATCACCTGCACCGGGTGGAGTTCTCGTATAACAATAGTTTCCAAGCCAGTATCCAGATGGCACCGTTCGAGACACTGTATGGCAGGAAGTGCAGATCCCCGCTAGCATTGGACGATATTAGAGAGAGACATATGCTTGGTCCAGAAATGATCACCCAGACAGTCGAGGTGGTAAGGAGACTTAGAGATCATCTTCGCATTGCACAAGATCGCCAACGCCATTGGACCGAATCTCATCGGCGTCCCCTTGAATTTTCTGTCGGCGACCATGTATTCCTTAGGATCTCGCCTAACTGTGGCGTCATTCGTTTCAGTGTACGGGAAAAGCTTAGTCCTAGGTATATAGGACCGTTCGATATCCTGGAGCGAGTAGGAGATGTGTCCTATCGTCTCGCTCTTCCGCCGTCTCTGAGTGAGGTGCATGACGTGTTCCATGTATCCCAACTACGACGGTATATCCCGGACCCGAGTCATATCCTGGATCATTCGAAATTGGTTGTTGGTATCAACCTTTCGTATGAGGAAGGGCCCGTGTCCATATTGGACCGGAGAGAGAAGATACTCAAGAACAAGACTATCAAGTTAGTCCGAGTTGCTTGGGGTCATCACTCTTTGAGTGAGTCAACATGGGAGCGTGAGGATGATATCCGTTCGCGATATCCCGACCTATTTGACTCATAAGGTATAATGTCTTTCTTATGCCTTACGCTCTAAATTCCTTGCTTGAAATAAATGATTGCATGGTAGATTGCTTGAATATAGCTTGTCCTTGCCTCTCTAGCCTCTTAATTAAATTCCGATGATGAAATTCTTTTAAGGTGGGTAGAGTTGTAATGATCATGGTTCGTATTACGTATTTTGGTATACGTGTACGTATTTGACTCGTATTGCATGACTCTTTGCTTGGTCTATTTGGCATTTTCTATTGCTTGGTTCGGTTCGATTTGGCTTGGTTTGATTTTATTTATGAACCAACCCCTACCTACTCCCACCCTCACTACTATTAATCCCACTCTCTTCTCCTCCTCATTATCACTTCAATAACTCTTCTTCTTCTTCTTCATTTACTCCTCTCCACCTACACCCAAGAGCCCTAGGAAAGTGCAACTTGCTTCATGATGGATCTCAAGTTTTATTGTTCCATTCTCTTCTTTTGTAGGTCTTCTGAATTTTTGAAATTTATTTTCGAATTTTTCAAATAATTTATTCTCGATAATTAATTTTGATTAAATTAATTTTGATCATTAAATGCTCTTTACCGTGACTTGGAATTCTAGAGCATTAGGGATGCCAGTCTCTGGAAACTTCCTTCTTGGAGTTTGTAGTAGACGAGATTATCTTCACATTGATATTTCGTGTCCCACTCGAACTTGTTCCCTTGTACTCTTTTTGCTTCGCGCAAGTTCGGATCAATTTAGACTATTTAATTATTAATTGAATTCCCACTCTTTTCCTTGATCATCATATGCACGTTACCATGACTTTTAATTTAGGAGCACCAGACTAGTCTTTTCCTTGAGACCAACTTCTCATGAATGATCTACTCGAGACGTTCTTCACCCATGACCTTTGTGTCCCACTCAGACACTCCATTTTGTGCTTCATTTCCTTCGCACAACTTTCGGTTCAATTTAGGCCAATTAATTATCTACCATAAAACCTGATTTAATTTCTAATTTAATTTTGGGACCCGACATCGATCCAACCTAGTCAACCCAAGGTATGGGCATGGCCCACATGAAGCCTACTACCCACATGAAACTGGTGTCCCATTTATTTGAGCTCCCGCATGTTACTTATTTACCCGCGATCATAAATACCTATTTTAATTTAATTATTGCACCCTGTCCGATTTGACCCGATCCGGCTCGACCGAACCCGAACCCAAGCTCCCTGTTGTTCTCTCATGACTGCCCAAATACCCCACACATATTTCTCTTTTTCCTATTTTAAAAGTCTCTTCCTCCCTCTACTTTATTAAATATCTTAGAATACCTCTTATATATATATATATATATATATATATATATATATATATATATATATATATATATATATATATATATAATCTCTCTCTCTCCCTCTCACCCATCACCTCACCCCCTCACTCCCCATCACAGCCAACACACACTCACCAGTCCCCCCCCCCCACCAATGTGGCCGACTTCCTTATCCACTCTTCTCAAATCTCTCTCTCTCTCTTTCTATATTATTTACACTCACACACAATAATACAAAACTCTCTCTCTCCCTCACCTCTAAACAAACACACACTCACCAGCCCCCCTACTGTCGAACACCCACGGCCAACCACTACTCCATGGCCGGCCTCCTCCTTCTCCTCCTCCATTCCCTTCTTCTTCTTCACTTCTTCTTCTTTAAAACCATCACCACCACCATTTAAAACCATCACCACCACCATTCTCTTCACCGCACCACCACCACTTCAACCACCACCCTCGCCGCCCGCAACCAGCGTGCCACCGCGCCGGGCCGCACGCCACAGCAACACGCCACAGCAGCCGCAGCAGCAGCAGCGCACTGTGCGCGCCGCGGGCCGCCGTCGCGCACTGCCGCCGGCCGTGGCCGCCGTGGCCGGCCACCCATGGCCGAACGACCCCGACGAGCTCCTCCGTGGCGTGCGTCGACTTCTCCGATGCGCCGCCTAGCCGATTCGTGCGTTTGGCACGGGTTCCCGCCGTGACGCGCTCGAAAACGAAGTCAGAATCTCGTTTCAGGACAGCGACTTCGTACCGATTTTCTGGACAATCCGACCGTTGGATCGGAAATTTCTTCGCTCCGTCTCAATCTCGGTATATACCCCTTCGTCCCTCTCAAATTTTATCCGTTAATTTCGTCGTTTGATAGATCAAAACCGGCCACCAAGTTGACACTTTAAATTGTGTTAATTTTGGACAGTTTTGTGGAGCCGACTTCGTCGACTCGTATCTCCTCTGTCGCAGCTCCGTCTGGCGTGCCATCAGTTCCTGTGCGAAGCTGGTATAACCCTCTTCCTACCCCTCCAGTTTCGTTTTATTGTGAGTACGTTTGGTTGGTTGAATTCGACGCCAAATTTGGTCGTCCGAATTCATAATTTCCAAGTTGTAAAATTCTATTTTCGAACCCGGGACTCCGGATTCAATTTCTGACACCATCAGTAGACTCGTGGCATCGTTCTGACATGTTTTCATAAAGTTTGTTAGATTTGGAAGACGTGAGCCCTGGCACGTATTTCGGTGTAAAGTGGACCCACAGTCCGGGTCAACGGGACTTTTTGACGCCGGCTCATCGGAATTCAATTTTGGATATACCGTTGAGTTCGTATCGTCATTCTGGACTCGTTGACATAATTTGCTAGGTTTTAGTGGACATTAGTTCCGGCACGCATTTCGGTGTAAGTCGGATACCAATATCCGGGTCAACGGATCATTTTGAGTTCGGCTCATCGGAATCCAATTTCGGATATACCGTTGAGTTCGTATCGATTCTGGACTCGTTGACATATAATTTGCTAAATTTTGAGGACATTGTCTCCAACACGCTTTTCCGTGCAAATCGGATTCCAATATCCGGGTCAACGAACCAATTTGAGATCGGGTCATCGGAATCCAATTCTGGATATACCGTTGGGTTCGTATCGTCATTCTGAATTCGTGGACATATAATTTGTTGGGTTTAGTGCACTTTTATTTCGACACATTTTTCGGTACAAAATGGGCCCGACACGGACACCATTTTGGCCCAAAATTACTTTTTTGCCCCTGTGTCCAAATTGGACTTATGGATAGGCTATCCTAGCTGATTTGACCATTCTGGACATATTGGTGATGGGTTTTACCATTCGAACACCTGTAGGTTTTCACCCTTTTATTATTCCTTCTCTTTTTATTCGTATTTTTAGACCCTTATAACGGATTTGAGATCCATCGATTCCAGTGATTTCACAACCACTGAAATTGAATGTGTTGACCCTGTTTGACTAAGATATATGGTATCTTGGTTGGTAATATTTAGGAATAGTATGCTTAGGCTAGTTTTGACCTCGGTTGACCAAGTTTGACTGCTTTGACCAAAAGTTAACTATCAGTCAACACTTGGCCTAGAAATATCTAAAAATTGACCAGAGTTGACCAGTTGACCAAAAGTCAATTATAAGTCAACATTTGACCTAGTTCGACCTAGTTTGACTTGGTTTGACTTTCTGTGACCTAGTTTGACCTAGTGTGACTCAGTGTGACCTAGTTTGACTTAGTTGGACAGAGATTGACCTAGATTACATAGTTTATACTATAGAATCAAGCCTAACACTGTTGAACCCTAATTAGCTTATATATCTTATCTTTAGGTCTATGGCATCACTCTGAGCATCGACCCCATTGACAGCTCAGGACCGCAGGCGAGTACATTCACTGATAGTTTTTATTATCTTGATATCTGCTATATTCGATTCAGTCGTAGTGTCTTACTTGATTCTCAGTCATGATAGTTCACGGACTAGTATATGTTGGATCATGACATGAGATGTTGTTCCTGGATTTTCTTGGTATATATGTACATTTCCTGCCTTGTTCCATGTACTTGTATAGACACCGATTCCTGAGAGGAGTAGCTATCCTCTTAGGGAATCCCGTGTCATGACGTGTCATGTCCAGGTCCATTATACTATTCGGGGATGGAGAATTATTAGGGGCTATGTGATCCAAGCCACCCTGTCACTATCCTTGTGCTCGTGCCACTCTCCCTCACGTAGGGTGTAGCGAGATTCCCTTGCCTTGTGCTCGTTATCCAGGTTGGCCGGCATGACTTTCCGTTGAGGTCACCGCAGATTGCCGGGCCAAGTGGATAGCCTGTCTTGTCACTTATCCCAAGCCGATCACATATCGCTCTAATAATTTAAGGCACATTTTATATTTACTTTATCTTATCATATATCCTGCTCTGATACATTCAGTACTTTCTCACCATGTTATGATATACAGTTACTCACATGTTCTACATGCCTCTATGATGTACCTTGATTGGAGACTAAGTTCTGCTCGAGAGAAGGGTTACAACCCCGGTCCTTGTTTGGTTTAAGGGTTGTAACTCAGCTTCCGAACGGTTTCCAAGTCTTCATATATCTTTGTCTTGTAATTCATTATACTGTCTCTTATAGAATTTGTCAATTCACATGGAACTGTTGTTAGTTTTTGTACTTGCTCATTTTCCTGACAGGATACCGTTGATAATATTTTAGGAAATTGTTATACCATTTATTGGACTTCATGATGTTGCTAGCTGAGGTGGATCTCACTATTCTTCTATGTGGGTTGCCTGGTAGTTATCTTTAGTTCGTCTTATTTTCTTTCTTTATTTTCCTGTCATATGATTCCTTCTAGTAGTTTCTAGTTGTTCTTGTACTTTAGTTATCTTTCTTGTCTTATCATCCTTAGCTGTTGTGATGTGAGTAGAGTATATTTATAGTTGTAGACCTTCTAGATGTAGTGTATATTTATTTAGTACTAGACAGCGTTCTACCGCCGATACTGCGGCGTAGGCTGGGCGTAGCCCACGTATTCGTATCCGTATATCCGGGTGCGGGTCGTGACATCTTTATATGATTATAAGCCTCTTTAGAACTTGGAGTTTAATTTTTATAGATAGATTCTTCTAGATCTATGTTATAACTTTGGGGTTTCATAAGTTCATGGAGTTTTCGTGTCATGACGTGTCATATCCAGGTCCATTATACTATTCGGGGATGGAGAATTATTAGGGGCTATGTGATCCAAGCCACCCTGTCACTATCCTTGTGCTCGCGCCACTCTCCCTCACGTAGGGTGTAGCGAGATTCCCTTGCCTTGTGCTCGTTATCCAGGTTGGTCGGCATAACTTTTCGTTGAGGTCACTGCAGATTGCCGGGCCAAGTGGATAGCCTGTCCTGTCACTTATCCCAAGCCGATCACATATCGCTCTAATAATTCAAGGCACATTTATATTTACTTTATATATATATCCTGCTCTGTTATATTCAGTACTTTCTTACCATGCTATGATATACAGTTACTCATATGTTCTATATGCCTCTATGATGTACCTTGATTGGAGACTAAGTTCTGCTCGGGAGAAGGGTTACAACCCCGATCCTTGTTTGGTTTAAGGGTTGTAACTCAGCTTCCGAACGGTTCCCAAGTCTTCATATATCTTTGTCTTGTAATTCATTATACTATCTCTTATAAAATTTGTCAATTCACATGGAACTGCTGTTAGTGTTTGTACTTGCTCATTTTCCTGACAGGATACCGTTGATAATATTTTAGGAAATTGTTATACCATTTATTGGACTTCATGATGTTGCTAGCTGAGGTGGATCTCACTATTCTTCTATATGAGTTGCCTGGTAGTTATCCTTAGTTCGTCTTATTTTTCCTTCTTTATTTTCCTGTCTTATGATTCCTTCTAGTAGTTTCTAGTTGTTCTTGTGCTTTAGTTATCTTTCTTGTCTTATCATCCTTAGCTGTTGTGATGTGAGTAGAGTATATTTATAGTTGTAGACCTTCGAGATGTAGTGTATATTTATTGGGTACTAGACAGTATTCTACCGCCGATACTGCGGCATAGGCTGGGCGTGGCCCACGTATTCGTATCCGTATATCCGGGTGCGGGTCGTGACACGTTTTTAGTGGTGGCCCATGCAGGTCAGTCTTTGCAATTAATGCGAAGTCGTGGTAGTACTTGAGCTTTTCTGTACTACTGCGAGCCTGTCCTAGGATTAAGGTTAAGTCATGGAATATTTTAGGAATTTGGTACTCAGTCACATATTAGAAAACTCTTGGTAGATTCCAGGGATGACTCCTGGGAATCTTATTTCGAACTTTTCGAAACTTTTCCCATTTGTTCCTGTTCGTCCTGATTTCTGAAATATTTGTCCGTTATCAACTTTATTCTTTCTTGGAATGAGCTTGTGGACCCCAGAGGAAAGGTATAAGTTGGACTTATATATCTTCTAGGTTGAGACGAGAATATGATTCGCCAGTCTCATATCAGGTTGAGATTGTTTTAGATTATATTCCAATGATTTTCTTTTATCTTGACCTAGATAGTACCTTTGGACATCTCCTGAGAATTTTTTCTAAAACCCTATCTCGGAATCTGTTTTCGCTGGTTTCCATTTACTTATCTTTGATTCGTTGTTGAATTTTAAATCTTGATGTTCGTTCGTTGTTGACTTCGATTTTGATTTTGTTTGAGATAAGTTTTTTTAAGGATTGAGTTAAGATATCCTGATAAACATATTTAATGGAGACGATGAGAACGATAAATGTCTACTTTATTTATGGAGTTTAGAATTTATCGCAGTCATATTAGCTAGCCTGACAAGGACATGGAGCCTGATTTTGGATATACTATCCTAGTTATGGAATTTAGATTTTCTTGCATCCATACCGGTTGGCGTGGTAAGGAATTTAGATGACATGATTATAGGGTGTATATCTTAGTTATAGACTCTATCGTTATTTGCATCTATGCTTACTGGCGTGGCGTAAATTCTGGCAGCATGGTTTTGGATAGACGTGTATGGTTATCAGGTCGTATCTTAAATTGATTCACTTCTTTTTGACCAAATGATGAGGACAATTCATACCCTTATTTCTTGACTTATCATTCATTTCTTTTTCATCATATGATGATTTCCTCATCTTGCCATCATTTCCTCTGACTTGTTTAGCCATGTCTTGATTATACCAATCACCTATCACATATCTACATCTGTCATCTACACTTGAAAACTCTGAAAATTTTGAAATTTTCATATCTCAATTGTTTCTTAAATTTCGATACTGTTAAGATTTTGATTCCCTTCTGTCCGTGACTAATCAATTTTGGTCGTCTTGTTTATCGTGCCAAAGAGAGTCTTGGTTGCTTACTAGACTATAGATGACTTCAAATTTTCTTGTGACTTGGATTTTTATCCTTGGATGCTCGTGTCCAGCCTTTGTTGATTTTATCCTCCATCTTGCCAAATTCTGATTTACTCGAAGGTTGATCAACTTAGATCGTGTTGAGACTAATTCCTTTATCGTGGTTGGATTTCAATGCTATTAACCCTCGTGTATTGATTTCCGATTCTGATCATGTTTGGATTTTGGACACCCGTGTCTAAACTCTTTTCGACCTTGATTTCATTTCCTGATTACATCCAAATTCCTTGTGATTAGTCGTGCCTAGATGACTTGGCATGACTAAGACAACTTGGGATTTTCTTGACCGTGATTTTAACGATCATAACTATATTTTATCTTGCCTCAAACTCGTACCTAAATTTTTTTGACTTTCAATCACGGCTAACTAGTGTGACTACGAAATTATTCGTGTTAGAATTGAACATGTTTGACTTTCTACCGTGCCTAATTGACTTGGGTTCCTTCCTAAATTGTGCTTTTAAGACCTTGATTTTGAATTCATGATTTATTCGTCATTCACAACTGAACTTGGACCTTGATCGTGCTTATGTGACCTATAACCTGATTTCTATCAAATCTATCTCTCAATCGTGCTATACCCAAATTTTTCTCTCCATTCGCTTCTCTTAGCCCTGTTTTAGATTATGACTATCCGACTTTGATTTTCATAATCTTGATAATATTAACCCTCAAATCGTGCTAAAAATCTTGAACCCTAATCGACTGTGTCGAATAGATCTCCTTCGTACTTGAATTTTGATTCTCTAGTCGCTCGTGCTCAGGTTTCATTCCGGATCAAGACTAGATTTTCGATTTTCCTCGTTCTATTCCAAATCGTTCCTAAGTGGTTAATCATCACAAATTTTTAACGCGTCTGAGTCTTGATTTGACTCATGACCAGATGGTTAATCCTTGATCAATGTTTGTGCTAAACATCTGATTATTCCTAACAATGCCCAATCACGTCATTTCATCTTGATCGTGCCTATGTATAACCCTAAATCAAATTTTATCGAGCTAAAATCCTGTTAATCAATGTTTTGACTCGATTGTAACCGGACGAAGTTCAAGTTTTGATTTCATTGTCATATCTAAATCGTGCCAAGTGAGCTTAGACTATTTCCAATTTTAATCACGTTCGAACTTGGATCGTATTTCATGATTTTAGTAATCATACTCCATAATCTTTGATCGGGCCTATAAGACCTTGATTTCGATTTTTGTTTGTGTCTGAAATTTTATCTCAACCATGCCAAACCTTGTTTTGGTCATGGTTAGCTTTTACTTGAACTTCATGTATATCTTCGAATCTCTTAATCGTCTCTAAAAATTGTGCCCCAATGACTTGACTTATTTCTGAATCATGCACATATAATTTTGTTTATATCATGATTCTATCGTGCCAAATCTCTCATCGTGACTGAACAATTTTGAATTAATTTTCTTGATCGTACAAAACTCGTCATTCTTGGATCGTGCCTAAAATATTGCCTAAACCTTCTATCATGTTTTAACCCCACTACCAACCTTTAATTTCGAGGACGAAATTTTTATAAGGTGGGTAGGATGTAAGTCCCCTGAATTTCTGAGATTTATTTTCAAATTTTCCAAATAATTATTCTCGATAATTAATTTTGATTAAATTAATTTTGATCATTAAATGCTCCTTACCGTGACTTGGAATTCTAGAGCATTAGGGATGCCAGTCTCTGGAAACTTCCTTCTTGGAGTTTGTAGTAGACGAGATTATCTTCACATTGATATTTCGTGTCCCACTCGAACTTGTTCCCTTGTACTCTTTTTACTTCGCGCAAGTTCGGGTCAATTTAGACTATTTAATTATTAATTAAATTCCCACTCTTTTCCTTGACCATCATATGCACGTTACCATGACTTTTAATTTAGGAGCACCAGACTAGTTTTTCCTTGAGACCAACTTCTCATAAATGATCTACTCGAGACGTTCTTCACCCATGACCTTCGTGTCCCACTCAGACACTCCATTTTGTGCTTCATTTCCTTCGTACAACTTTCGGTTCAATTTAGGCCAATTAATTATCTACCGTAAAACCTGATTTAATTTCCAATTTAATTTCGAGACCCGACATCGATCCAACCTAGTCAACCCAAGGTATGGGCATGGCCCACATGAAGCCTACTACCCACATGAAAATGGTGTCCCATTTATTTGAGCCCCCGCATGTTACTTATTTACCCGTGATCATAAATACCTATTTAATTTAATTATTGCTCCATGTCCGATTTCGACCCGACCGGCTCGACCGAACCCGAACCCAAGCTCACTGTTGATCTCTCATGACTGCCCAAATACCCCACACAATATTTCTCTTTTCTATTTTAAAAGTATCTCTTCCTCCTCTTTATTAAATATCTTAGAATACCTCTTATGTATATATATATATATATATATATATATATATATATATATATATTATATATATATATAATCTCTCTCTCCACTCACCCATCACCTCACCCCCTCACTCCCCATCACAGCCAAACACACTCACCAGCCCCCCCCCCCCCACCAATGTGGTCGACCTCATTTTCCATTCTCTCTCAAATATCTCTCTCTCTTTCTATATTATTTACACTCACACACACAATAATACAAAACTCTCTCTCTCTCTCCCTCACCTCTAAACAAACACACACTCACCAGCCCCCCTACTGTCGAACACCCGATGGCCAACCACCACTCTATGGCCGGCCTCCTCCTTCTCTCCTCCATTCCCTTCTTCTTCTTCACTCTTCTTCTTCTTTAAAACCATCACCACCACCATTTAAAACCATCACCACCACCATTCTCTTCACCGCACCACCACCACTTCAACCACCACCCTCGCCGCCCGCAACCAGCGTGCCACCGCGCATGGCCGCGCCACAGCAGCCGCAGCAGCATCAGAGCACTGTACGCGCGCGCACGGGCCGCCGTCGCGCACTGCCGTGCCGCCGCACCGTGCTGCCGCGGCCGTGGCCGTCGTGGACAGCCAACCATGGCCGGGCGACCCCGACGAGCTCCTCCGTGGCGCGCGTCGACTTCTCCGACGCGCCGCCTAGCCGATTTGTGCGTTTGGCACGGGTTCCCGTCGTGACGCGCTCGAAAACGAAGTCAGAATCTCGTTTCGGGACAACGACTTCGCACCGATTTTTTGGACAATCCGAACATTAGATCGACAATTTATTTGCTCCGTCTCAATCTCGGTATATACCCCTTCATCCCTCTAAAATTTCATCCGTTAATTTCGTCGTTTGATAGATCAAAACCGGCCACCAAGTTGACACTTTAAATTATGTTTTTTGGACAGTTTTGTGGAGCCGACTTCGTCGACTCGTATCTCCTCCGTCGTAGCTCCGTCTGGCGTGCCATCATTTCCTGTGCGAAGCTGGTATAAACCTCTTCCTACCCTCCAGTTTTGTTTTATTGTGAGCACGTTTGGTTGGTTGAATTCGACGCCAAAGTTGGCTGTCCGAATTCATAATTTCGTTTTATCTGACACCACCAGTAGACTCACGGCATCGTTCTGGCATGTTTTCATATAAAGTTTGTTAGACTTGGAGGACGTGGGCCCTGGCACGTATTTTGGTGCAAAGTGGACCCCACAGTCCGGGTCAACGGGACTTTTTGACGTCGGCTCATCGGAATCCAATTTGGATATACCGTTGAGTTCGTATCGTCATTCTGGACTGTTTGACACATAATTTGCTAAATTTTAGTGGACATTGGTTCCGGCACGCATTTCGGTGCAACTTGGATACCAATATCCGGGTAACGGGTCATTTTGAGTTCGGCTCATCGGAATCCAATTTCGGATATACCGTTGAGTTCGTATAGTCATTCTGGACTCGTTGACATATAATTTGCTGAGTTTTGAGGACATTGGCTCCGATACACTTTTTCGTGCAAATCGGATTCCAATATCCGGGTCAACGGACCAATTTGAGATCGGGTCATCGGAATCCAATTATGGATATACCGTTGGGTTCGTATCGTTATTCTGGATTCGTGAACATATAATTTTAGGTTTAGTGCACTTTTATTTCGGCACATTTTTTGGTAGAAAATGGGTCCGACACGGACACCATTTTGGCCCGAAATTACCTTTTTGCCCATGTGTCCAAATTGGACTTATGGATAGGCTATCCTAGCTAATTTTACCATTCTGGACACATTGGTGATGGTTGTTTCACCATCCGACAACACCTGTAGGTTTTCACCCTTTTATTATAATCATTCTCTTTTTATTCGTATTTTTAGACCCTTATATCGGATTTGAGATCCATCGATTCCAGTGATTTCACAACCACTGAAATTGAATGTGTTGACCCTGTTTGACCAAGATATATGGTATCTTGGTTGGTAATGTTTAGGAATAGTATGCTTAGGCTAGTTTTGACCTCGGTTGACCAAGTTTGACTGCTTTGACCAAAAGTCAACTATCAGTCAACATTGGCCTAGAAATGTCTAAAAATTGACCAGAGTTGACCAGTTGACCAAAAGTCAATTGTAAGTCAACCTTTGACCTAGTTCGACCTAGTTTGACTTGGTTTGACTTTTTGTGACCTAGTTTGACCTAGTGTGACTCAGTGTGACCTAGTTTGACTTAGTTGGACTGAGATTGACCTAGATTACATAGTTTATACTATAGAATCAAGCCTAACACTGTTGAACCCTAATTAGCTATATATCTTATCTTTAGGTCTATACTCTGAGCATCGACCCCATTGACAGCTCAGGACCGCAGGCGAGTACATTCACTGATAGTTTTCATTGTCTTGATATCTGCTATATTCGATTCAGTCGTAGTGTCTTAGTTGATTCTCAGTCACGATAGTTCACGGACTAGTATATGTTGGATCATGACATGAGATATTGTTCCTGAATTTTTTTGGTATATATGTACATTTCCTGCCTTGTTCCATGTACTTGTATAGACACCGATTTCTGAGGGAGTAGCTATCCTCTTAGGGAATCCCGTGTCATGACGTGTCATGTCCAGGTCCATTATACTATTCGGGGATGGGGAATTATTAGGGGCTATGTGATCCAAGCCACCCTGTCACTATCCTTGTGCTCGCGCCACTCTCCCTCACGTAGGGTGTAGCGAGATTCCCTTGCCTTGTGCTCGTTATCCAGGTTGGCCGGTATGACTTTCCGTTGAGGTCACCGCAGATTGCCGGGCCAAGTGGATAGCCTGTCTTGTCACTTATCCCAAGCCGATCACATATCGCTCTAATAATTTAAGGCACATTTTATATTTACTTTATCTTATCATATATCCTGCTCTGTTATACATTCAGTACTTTCTCACCATGTTATGATATACAGTTACTCACATGTTCTACATGCCTCTATGATGTACCTTGATTGGAGACTAAGTTTTGCTCGAGAGAAGGGTTACAACCCCGGTCCTTGTTTGGTTTAAGGGTTGTAACTCAGCTTCCGAACGGTTTCCAAGTCTTCATATATCTTTGTCTTGTAATTCATTATACTGTCTCTTATAGAATTTGTCAATTCACATGGAACTGTTGTTAGTTTTTGTACTTGCTCATTTTCCTGACAGGATACCGTTGATAATATTTTAGGAAATTGTTATACCATTTATTGGACTTCATGATGTTGCTAGCTGAGGTGGATCTCACTATTCTTCTATGTGAGTTGCCTGGTAGTTATCTTTAGTTCGTCTTATTTTATTTCTTATTTTCCTGTCATATGATTCCTTCTAGTAGTTTCTAGTTGTTCTTGTACTTTAGTTATCTTTCTTGTCTTATCATCCTTAGCTGTTGTGATGTGAGTAGAGTATATTTATAGTTGTAGACCTTCTAGATGTAGTGTATATTTATTTAGTACTAGACAGCGTTCTACCGTCGATACTACGGCGTAGGCTGGGCGTAGCCCACGTATTCGT
The DNA here is from genome assembly GCA_029216955.1 of Iris pallida. Taxonomy (NCBI): domain Eukaryota; kingdom Viridiplantae; phylum Streptophyta; class Magnoliopsida; order Asparagales; family Iridaceae; genus Iris; species Iris pallida. The sequence goes on along the minus strand of JANAVB010040218.1, from coordinate 5,718,641 downwards.
ATCCGTATATCCGGGTGCGGGTCGTGACATCTTTATATGATTATAAGCCTCTTAGAACTTGGAGTTTAATTTTTATGGATAGATTCTTCTAGATCTACGTTGTAACTTTGGGGTTTCATAAGTTCATGGAGTTTTCTTGGTTTTGATCTACTAAACTTGTTATTTTTGATAACTAATAGTTCCATGAGCAAGAGCACGAAATTTCGTATGAATTTGGTTTTTGATTCACCTCATTTCGAGTTAAAATAAAGTTTTTATGGCCCAAACAAGTTTTCTGAATGTTTCATGTCGGCTGAATGTGAATTTTTACGCTGGAACCCTTCTCTTTTGCGTATTTTACGCAGAATTGAATTTTTGGCATAAAAAGTGCACAGAATGACTGTTTTTGCCAAGTTTATCTATTTTCTAGCCAGAATTTCGAAAAACTTAAAACATGAAAGTTTTAGATCTTTGTCTTGCTTTTTCGAATATCTTTGGAGCACCTCATTTAGAGTGCGTATGTGAAAGTTATGCCCCGTCTTCCCTTAGCCGCATGCGCCCCTCACCCTGAGCCGCATGAGCCTGAATACTTTTGCCACATGTCCCTGTCTCCTGAGCCGCATGATTCCTCCACAGCTCTTGCACCCTGTTTATATTTAGTTATTGCATATATGCTTATACCAGGTTAAATATTAATTTTAAATATGTTCCATGACACGATGGTGACCGTTGTAGTACACTTTTGACAAATGACATGACATGATAGTAGCCCGTCGTGGCGCACTCTTGACAGTGAATTTGACGATATATATCTCGAATGCTGTTGCGACGGCTAGCATGTCATGACAAGATTGAATGGCCTGGACACCGTGGGTGATTGTGTTTGTACAAAATAAACCGGTAATGTTCTACATCATGTCTAGGACAGGGATTTCTGAGTACCACGGTCAGGGGTACCTACTGTAAATGGCTAAGGCTAATAACTAGAATAATTCAGTAGTCATGAGAGATTTTCCCAGTTACAGGTGATCCCATTATCCCGGCCACCATTGTTGGACTTGTAGCCTGCCGACGAGTAGGACACATGTCTAAATTCACTAATACATGGAAAAGAACGAGACATTGCTTAATGAATCCGTCGCCTGGATAACCTGGATTAGTTGCAGGGCTTGTGGCTGGAGGAACATCTCACTGCACATTGCTAGTAACTAGGCTTCTGATAACCCTAGTTAGTTAATGTAGAAAGCCGTAGTCACTGATTGGCCGTGAGCGATTGTATGGTGTAGATTCAGAGCTCGAATATTGCAAGCATGATCGCATGATTGTCAATTTTAACAATAAAGATCAGGGGCTAAGTTCTGTTCAGGCGAAGGGTTACAACCCCGGTCCTTGTTTGGTTTAAGGGTTGTAACCTGGCTTCCGGAGCAGTTCTTTGTCCCCTCTTCGTTTATTGTCTTATTGCACCCCACGTCATGCTCGTTATGCTTTGCTTTACCAACAAGATTTAGAGACGGAGTTCTATTCAGGTGAAGGGTTACAACCCCGGTCCTTGTTTGGTTTAAGGGTTGTGACCTGGTTACTTGAATGGTTCCCTAGTACTCTAATATGACTGTTGTTATTTTTTTATCACTATCAGGCTATTTCATAATTACTTTTAATATTTATTTCTGATATGCTGGTTTTAGTTCTTAAGTGAAGCCTCCTTTATGGCACTTGCTCCTTCTGGGTTCTGATCCAGCTGGTTTTGTATGGCCAGATTTTGGAGCAGCTCCAGAGGATCTACCGACTTTCCAGCCCGATGTTGACCACCAGGCGTAACCAGGGCAACGAGTGGGTTTTTTTTGGCTCTCCCACTCTATTGTAAAATTATTGTTTTGAGGCGTTTAGCCGGCGAGCACCTGTTAGCTCGTATTGCATACCTTATTTACTGTCTGCCTACGGGCTGTAGCATGATTAACAAATCCTAGGGTTGATCATGTATTACTGAACTCTTGCTAGTCCCCGCATTTTGTAACGACTAGCTTCATGATCAGCTGAATATGTAATGTCTGGGACGCCTTACTATTGTATATTTGGTGATCTTATATCTTGTAACTTTACTTGCTTGCTTGAGATTGAGATATTTAGGCTTGGTATTGACCATAGGAGACTGATGGATTGTAGTTAAACCCTCATGTATCTAGACAACCGTGACCGTATAGCGAGGTGGGTTGCACTTCAATATACGTAGCTGGCTATGTTCGCCCCCACTCTCAAGTATTCTGGTTCTGGGACGTGACAACAATCTACGTTCGTTATCATTTTAATTGAATACGTCGGTTACTGATTAATTGGAAAAAATAGCGATTACCGGTTAATTTGGCAAAAACTTTATATCCATTTTATATTCTATGCGTTTAACGGCGAAATCAATATTCCAGAAAATAAGAAAAAGCTACGCTACACAATACATGGTCATAGAGAAATAAAGGAAAAACTGGGCTTATGCCCTTTACAAATTATTTACATAAATTAATTAATCCTAAGGCGAGCTCTGAGTGCCGCGAACGGTCCAAACAGTAGGCCGAGGCCCTGCACCATAAATACTAAAAGCAGTACCAGTTCTAAAAATAAATTATAATTAAATTAAAAATTAAAGAGTCTCAGACTTGGTCGTGCAATCTCATGTTGCTGGCTAACGCCTCAACGTACAGGAAACCCTGTAGCGTTTGCGTTTCGTCGAGGCTCATTCGACCGTTATGGTCGTCGCCTAACTGGTGATACAAAATGCATAAAATCCAAAACCAACCAAAATCCAATCTATAAATCATTTTGCAAAGACCGGTTTTCTTTGGAAAAATAGGTTTTATTCAAATTGCTCATTTTTATAAGAAAATCTCTTTTAAAATATTTCTAAAAATTTGGGCAGCATCTCCTCTGTAATTGGGAAAACCCAATCCTGGAAGGATGCCAACCACAACACAATTTAAATATCCCAAACCAGGGATCACTAATTACCAATCCAAACCAACCACAGCACAATGTATCCAAAATAGAAAATACATCGCGACGTAACCGATACTCTACGTATCACCCAAAAGCAACAATATTCCAAAATACCGAATCCCGAAATGGGATCCGGACCGCGTCATCACAGACTATCTACGGGAGGGACACGGGGACACGAAGTTATACCTCAATTGCTCGGCTAGAGCTCTCAGATGCAAATATTAGAAGAAAAATCCGCGGACAGCAGAAAATGGCTCGGAACAGCGCAAAGAACTCGGGACAGTACTGGGGTGGAGCCGACAGGGCTCGGGGTCATACCGGAAAAGCGCTGGCCAGCGACACGGGGATTGAGCTCAAGCTGTTGAAACAAGAAGGAACAGTACAAGAGTACAGTTTACAATTTCAAAAGCTATCTAAGCGAGTTTCTCATGCCCCTGAGCAGTGTTTGATTAGCCATTTCATAGGAGGATTGAAAGAAGAGGTTAGGTTTGAAGTGCAGATAGCATATCCTGCTAGTTTAACAGCTGCTATGCACTTAGCCAGATTGTATGAAGCAAAGCTAATAGCCATGAAAAAATCCCCAAGCCTAACCTGTTGAGTAGCAAAAGCTATGGAATAAACAACTCAGGAAATAGTTTCAACAGTGAAGCCACAAAGAAGATTTCTTCCTCAAGTGAAAAGAACAGACCTCCAGTAACTCCTAGAGCATACAACAACACCATATCACCAAGTGAGCTCACAAGGAGGAGGAACTTAGGCCTTTGTTACTTGTGTGAAGATAAGTGGTCTAGAGGGCATAAATACAAGGATAAAAAGCTCTTCATGCTGATAGCTGATGAGGATGAAACATAGGAGAGCCTACTGAACACTCTGCCAGAGCCTGAAGACCCTCATTGCAACAGTACACAGAGTCCTTTTGAAATATCTCTTCAAGCTCTGTCTGGTTGTGCACATCAATCAACAATAAAGTTAAGAGGGACAGTACATAACAAACCAGTGATGATATTAGTAGACTCTGGGTCTACCCATAGTTTCATTGACACTAGTGTCAGTGAAAGATTAGGGTTGAAGCTTAGCCACAGCAAACCCTTCGAGGTGATGGTAGCAAATGGACAGACTTTGTCTAGCAGGGGACTATGTGAAGGAGTTGTAATTGAATGCCAAGGAACAAAAATAGTGGCAGACTTGTTGCAACTACCCATAATTGGTTGTCATATTGTACTTGGAGCAAATTGGCTCAGTACTTTGGGGGATATTGTCACGCCCTGACCCGGAATCACCCGAATCATCGTCCTCGCAGGGGGCATGATGTCGCACGAGCCTGGAGTTGCGCTCGTGCAAGGCAAGATGACAAGTTCTCAAATGGTTATCTTTTGATTCGATTTAACAACGAATGGAAAACAGAGTATACGAAACAATTCTCTTTATTGATATCCGAAACTGAGATTACAAAGGCTTTCGATAGCCTAACAATATATGCCAGATTGGCTACAACACTCAGGTTCTCTCTTGCCCACAAAGGATTTTACCGTTCCATACATCATGCCTTCTATATCTCGGCCGCATCAATCCAGCTGCGTAGTCCGAGTGTCAATATGATAGCACGCTTCAATGCGCTTCGGCATTCCAAGCCTCAACACGTTCAAGCAACGCTTCGCCGCGAGCAATCCATTCCCTGCACCCTGCATGAAGCTGGTGGGGGATCAGTACGTTCGTCCTTGCATGTACTGAAGTAAAGATCATCTTTCCAAACGGACATTTTAATATTTACGTTGAATCATGCAACTTAGCTTATGATCTTGCTATGTTCTCCTTAGGGTCAATTTCATGGCATCTTCGAAACGTAAAGCATGTTAGCATAGCAGCATGTTATCGAATTGAATAGGCAAGCAAACAAGCAATCTCGTATTTGATTCGTGGCGCGACTTCTTACCAAGTCGACGCACTCGCCCTTGCACCGACGCAAGGTGAATACGCCGCATTCCTTCCCTGTCATGTTATATGTGCATCTCTAAGCAGGATCTATGCGTGCGGGACACATATGTGCCTACACTTTCAACCCATCGTTCCTTAACTATATGAAGTTCGTGGGCGTATCCGCGTCGAAATGGACTAAAGGAGTTTCTCTTTTATCTTTCCTTACTTTCTTTTCTCTCCTTCTTTTCTCTCTCTTGTTTGGGTAGCCCGACGTTTCACGGGTTGGGTTGCTATCCCAACAACCGAAACTTACCGCGTGCCTACCATCATTTGCGGCTTCTCACATTTACGACCGAGTGCTAATCGGACTTCGCAGATGTGCGCCTATCAAAGATTATCATCCCTCCTAGGCCGAACGGTCCCCGGTGCCCCGGTGCGCCCGTTCGGAGGGAACGTTCCGTGCACGGAAGATATCATCGCAATTATCTCAAGTCCATTCCATTCGACCATGCAACGCCCTATCTTCAAGAAATCAAATTCAAACAACCAAACATAGTCTTGAGTCCGAGACTCAGACTTATCATCTCGTATCTCTTTCTTTAGCTTTCTGTGTTCTTATATTTCATACTTCGTTTCAATAATTCAATGGCATCGTGCCTCAACTCAATGCTCGTCAACCGAACGACCCGAAGGTCTTGAACACCTTTCGAGGCACCATGTCATATCCGACAGTTCCGCCACATTCATGCCACAACTGTATTCTCTCGCAACGAAGCCATATTTTATTATCCCGTACACGTAAGCACGTTTCGACCGTATTTCCCTGTTCTATAACTTAGCATTCAATGTTCGGGGCTTGCGCGCTAGGGCGCTCGCCTAGTGTCTTCCAATGTTCTAGCCTTCTAACTCGTGCAGCAAAGGTACGGTATGGTTCGTGCACTAAGGCACTCGCCGATTACAGTTATCCCATGTTCTTGCGGCTTGCACACTGAGGCGCTCGCCTTAGCGATATCCAATGTCCCATAGCGACTCGTGCATATTGATGCACGTTTTATTTCAATTGTTCTAACTTAGTGTTCGACTCACACTATGATTTATCTTCGATCGGACCACGTCCGTGGCATCGATAGGTTAACTTTTAGCATACAATGATATATTTGACTTATCGAATGAAGGAGTAAAAAGAAGTCAATCCTCCCACCTTGAGTCGATACGCCTTCGTCGTTTCGCCGAGCCGATGCGGCTCGATTTCATAACTTTGTTGCACGGCCACTCTCCTGACTTAGCCATTCGAGCACTTCGTGCTTCATTGAATCATACGTCCGATTTGCCTTAGCGTACCCAAATCTCAGCCCGTCGCAAGGCGATGATTTGATTTCGCGGACCCCTTACTAAATATTACAAAGATCGACCTCTAATATTTTTCTGTCAAAGTATAACCTGCACACGAAACCAACTAAAATCAATACTTGCATCGATTCGGACATGCGCCTTGGTCGATTCGATTTCTTAGAATGTTCGAGCCGATTCAACGCACTCATCCTTCGAGGCAACGCGACGCTTCGCATCGATTCACTCGATGCATTCTTTCGGGACAAGGCAACTCTTCGCATCAACTTAGTTTGATGCATTACTCGGGACAACGTAACTCTCGTATTGATTCGTATCGATACATTTTATTCCGTCCACGCGACTCGTTGAGTCAACGCTTCAGCGTAATGCACCGTGCGGAGCGGGGCATTACAGAATATACCACTCAAAACAAGGTTCGTCCTCGAACCAAAACCAACACTCCGACTAAGTGTTTTATAGATCGTATCACGATCTCGTCCCACCAATGTTTTTTCAGTTTCACACTATCTCGCAAGCTTTTCACTAACATTTCAAGTCTTCCCTGCAGTTCGATTTGAATTTTTGTATACAACTCGATTTGGATCCATACCTATATTCAAGGCGTCCCGAAGATATATGTATTTTGACCAATTCCAGTGGTAGCAAATTGGAACAAAGCTGACAGGTAAATTTCAATCCTATGCTTGCCATCTCGTACTATCGATCGGACTTATCCTTAGCACTTGTTCTCGCAATTTTATTGCATATGCATATTGATACACACGCGATCATCCAACAAAAGTCAAGGCACACGATGCGATTCAAAATCGCATTTCTCATTTCATATGTTTCATATGGACTACCAACTCTATGCGTCGCGTCAAGCCGTCGCACATCCGATCGCAACGATCCTTCACAACGCCTTGCGTTCGAATCGCCAACCAACTATTTTCAAAGTCTGACTATGCAATCTCGATTACGATTTCCTTATCAACATTCGGGACTACGCCCGCTAGGTTACTTACATAGTCCCCGTGCTTAACTTCTTCCGACGCAACTTTAAATTGACATTGCACAAAGGCCACAATCTATCCGACACGAAAGTTTACATCAAGGCGATCGTGCAAAAGGCAACGATCGCCTTGACACGAAGGTCTTTACGATACGCCTTACGTTCGATTTCTATCGAGTAGGAAATTCACTAGCCAAATTCCCGACTTATCCGTCCCACAACATCGAATGTAAATTTCAATTCACGCAAGCTCAATTACAAGGTGAATCCGAATCTAACACATGACTCGTAAGTCATTCCCTTATCATTCCCTCTCGTGCATAACACGTTTCTCACAATCGCCTATCCGAATCACCAAGTCCGTTGGTGAATTCTAGTTTGACCGTCGACCAATATAAGCATTCAAGTATTCATCCGACGAATACTCAAAATCTAACTATATCATTCTCCATCGAAAGCTGTTCCAACAATTCTCGATCGCCTAGACTTATCGTCAACATGCACCGTGTTATATTTGTTATCGGTGCAATCTCATATGCGATATCGCATGGGTCATCTTACGGTCTGCAGCATTCAATTTGATTTGGCGGTCAAGTCTTCTAGGGTTAGCTGCCTCGAAGCTACGCTCGATAACTGTGGATCATCACCGAAGGACAGTTTACTACGAACTATGCTATATCTATTTCGGAGCCAAATCACGTTCCGACGACTTCTATGCGACTATTCAATTCCGGACAAAACCATTTCTATCGGCGCAACTGATGCGCAACTATCCTCCGAGTCAAGTCATGCACAATCGTCGATGATTCCGTAATTTACGAAACATCTACTCGTATCGAGTTCGAGTCTATCTTATTCCGCGGTCGACACACGAGATGCTATACGCATCGAGCAAATCGTCGATGACTTATAGTCTCGCCCTGATCAATCATAAAATTTACGATCAACCAGTTTGTTTCATTCTCGTATCGTTACTTACAAGATTTTATAGCACGAGGCACACTCTATTTTGTATTCTCACATCGCTTACGTTTCCTTACGTATCGATCTCGATACGCCGTATCCATTTCGATAACGTAAGGTCAACTTTGAATCCGTTTCGACGTCAACTTAACTCGCATTGCATACATCCAAGTTCGCAACGAGCTTTTCCATATGCATCAACTTGCTTTTCGATTTCCCGCATCCCGCTATACTTTGATCGCGTAACTGAGTTATCGATTATCCAACATCGAACCTTCGAGTTATACGATCACGCCCTCTAAGTTTCGCGTGTTTTTCAGTCGTACTCAAATGAGTTTCGTCGTAACGTAACCAACTATTTCTTAGGCACGATTATTCACGTCAACCAACTCTTCATCGAAGTCGCACATCGTACGATTCGATTACAATTCACATCGCCCAACATTTATATCGAAATCACAAGTCGTGCGACTCATTCGTAAGCTCGAGATTTTCTTTCACGTCGATCCGATTATTGCCTCAAGGCTAACCGTTTCGCTAGTCTCGGTCGTTCGACCAACTTATAACTTCCGTCCGACGTATCGTTCATCGATACGAGTCTCGCCTTATCGTCCCAACCGATTTTTGAAGAACACATGCACTTCAATATACCGTCGTACAAATTTCCAATCGAGTCTCGGTACTCTCCCGTCCGTTGCGAACAATCCTTCCGTAATTCTCACAACGCGTCGATGAAATTTATCGCACAAGTGCTATACCATATACCACTCGAAATCGAGTCATTCATCGCCTACGTGGTATGGCATATACCACTCGGAATTTAAGCCATTTCCCTCGCATTATACTTAGTATAGACCAACGATCTCTTCCGACTCACGATTTTCGCAGTGATCATGCTTGATCACAACCGTAACTTCGATTAATTCACATCCGACACAACTCGGTCAATATTCTCGTTTGCCAACATAAGTTTGGTGTGCAACCGAACGATTCGTTCTATCGATTTACGATTTCAATTCTTTCCTTACGTTGTATCTCGTGCAACATTTTATTTAGATATGTGTTGCATCCCATGCAACAATTTTACTTCCGATACGCGTTGCACATCGTGCTACGATTTATTTTCGACTCTTTCATTTCACTTTGTACAACGATTTATTTTCCATTTCCTTTGCACTTCGTACAACAATTAATTTGATATGCGTTGCACCACGTGCAATGATTTTACTTCCAACACGCGTTGCACATCGTGCAGCGATTATTCCCGACTTTCCAAGTCAATGCTCAATCCGTTTAGCACATTCGGTATTGGCTTATCACTTCTCACTTTTATTTTAACGCATATTCACATTAACTCGCTGCACTTCGTGCATCATTTTATTTCTCATTCAACATGTTACATTACAACAGTATCTCAAATCATATCTCACAATTTGTTACGCTTGCAGCAACTAACATTTTTACGGCTCGTTGCATTCAATGCAATATACCCTTCGCGACTTTCTTAGCAAACATCATGAAATTTTCAAAACACATGCGGCAAAATTTCACGATTTGTATTAGACTTATTGTATGGAACATCCAGTGCGGCATCGAGTAGAGTCAAGAGTGATATCAAGTGGTGGTGGGCAACTTTTCGAATTGTAATGAAGCGAGCGTCCAGAGGAAATTGAGCCTAGAGCTCTGATACCAATTTGTCACGCCCCGACCCGGAATCACCCGAATCATCATCCTCGCAGGGGGCGTGATGCCGCACGAGCCTGGAGTTGCGCTCGTGCAAGGCAAGATGACAAGTTCTCAAATGGTTATCTTTTCATTCGATTTAACAACGAATGGAAAACAGAGTATATGAAACAATTCTCTTTATTGATATCCGAAACTGAGATTACAAAGGCTTTCGATAGCCTAACAATATATGCCAGATTGGCCACAACACTCAGGTTCTCTCTTGTCCACAAAGGATTTACCGTTCCATACATCATGCCTTCTATATCTCGGCCGCATCAATCCAGCTGCGTAGTCCGAGCGTCAATGCGATAGCACGCTTCAATGCGCTTCGGCATTCCAAGCCTCAACACGTTCAAGCAACGCTTCGCCGCGAGCAATCCATTCCCTGTACCCTGCATGAAGCTGGTGGGGGATCAGTACGTTCGCCCTCGCATGTACTGAAGCAAAGATCATCTTTCCAAATCGACATTTTAATATTTACGTTGAATCATGCAACTTAGCTTATGATCTTGCTATGTTCTCCTTAGGGTCAATTTTATGGCATCTTCGAAACGTAAAGCATGTTAGCATAACAGCATGTTATCGAATTGAATAGGCAAGCAAACAAGCAATCTCGTGTTGATTCGTGGCGCGACTTCTTAGCAAGTCGACGCACTCGCCCTTGCACCAACGCAAGATGAATACGCCGCATTCCTTCCCTGTCATGTTATATGTGCATCTCTAAGCAGGATCTATGCGTGCGGGACACATATGTGCCTACACTTTCAACCCATCGTTCCTTAACTATATGAAGGTCGTGGGCGTATCCGCGCCGGAATGGACTAAAGGAGTTTCTCTTTTATCTTTCCTTACTTTCTTTTCTCTCCTTCTTTTCTCTCTCTTGTTTGGGTAGCCCGGTGTTTCACGGGTTGGGTTGCTATCCCAACAACCGAAACTTACTGCGCGCCTACCATCATTTGCGGCTTCTCACATTTACGACCGAGTGCTAATCGGACTTCGCAGATGTGCGCCTATCAAAGATTATCATCCCTCCTAGGCCGAACGGTCCCGGTGCCCCGGTGCGCCCGTTCGGAGGGAACGTTCCGTGCACGGAAGATATCATCGCAATTATCTCGAGCCCATTCCAATCGACCATGCAATGCCCTTATCATTCAAGCAATTAACTTCAAACAACCAAACATAGTCTTGAGTCCGAGACTCAGACTTATCATCTCGCATCTCTTTCGTTAGCTTTCTGTGTTCTTACATTTCATACTTCGTTTCAATGATTCAATGGCATCGTGCCTCAACTCAATGCTCGTCAACCGAACGACCCGAAGGTCTTGAACACCTTTCGAGGCACCATGTCATATCCGACAGTTTCGCCACATTCCACAACTGTATTCTCTCGCAACAAAGCCATCTTTTATTATCCCATGCACGTAGGCACGATTCGACCGTATTTCCCTGTTCTATAACTTAGCATTCAATGTTCGGGGCTTGCGCGCTAGGGCGCTCGCCTATTGTCTTCCAATGTTCTAGCCTTCTAACTCGTGCAGCAAAGGCACGGTATGGTTCGTGCACTAAGGCTCTCGCCGATTACAGTTATCCCATGTTCTTGCGGCTTGTGCACTGAGGCGCTCGCCTTAGCGATATCCAATGTCCCATAGCGACTCGTGCATATTGATGCACGTTTCATTTCAATTGTTCTAACTTAGTATTCGACTCACACTATGATTTATCTCCGATCGGACCACGCCCGGGGCATCGATAGGTTAACTTTTAGCACACAATGATATATTTGACTTATCGAATGAAGGAGTAAAAAGAAGTCAATCCTCCCACCTTGAGTCGATACGCCTTCGTCGTTTCGCCGAGCCGATGCGGCTCGATTTCATAACTTTGTTGCACGGCCACTCTCCTGACTTAGCCATTCGAGCACTTCGTGCTTCATTGAATCATACGTCCGATTTGCCTTAGCGTGCCCAAGTCTCAGCCCGTCGCAAGGCGACGATTTGATTTCGCGGACCCCTTACTAAATATTGCAAAAGATCGACCTCTAATATTTTCCCGTCAAAGTATAACCTGCACACGAAACCAACTAAAATCAATACTTGCATCGATTCGGACATGCGCCTTGGTCGATTCGATTTCTTAGAATCTTCGAGCCGATTCAACGCACTCATCCTTCGAGGCAACGCGGCGCTTCGCATCGATTCACTCGATGCATTCTTTCGGGACAAGGCAACTCTTCGCATCAACTTAGTTTGATGCATTACTCGGGACAACGTAACTCTCGTATCGATTCGTATCGATACATTTTATTCCGTCCACGCGACTCGTTGAGTCAACGCTTCAGCGTAATGCACCGTGCGGAGCGGGGCATTACAGATATCACTTGGAATTTCAGAGAGCTCTCTATGAAGTTTGATATGCAAGGGAAGGTACAGCAGTTCAGGGGACTGAAGCCTACAAGTAACCAGCTTAAAGAAGCAGAGAACAGAGACCTAAGACAGAGGCCTCAACTATACTTACTGCAGTTGTGTTCTTATCAGAGTTGTGATAAAGATTCAGGAACTACACAAGAATCCTCAGAGTTAACTCAATTGCTGCAAAGGTATGAAACTTTGTTTGATGAACCTAAGGGTCTTCCTCCTCAAAGGCCCTGTAACCACAAGGTACCACTCTTACCTGGTGCAACCCCTGTTTGTAGTAGACCTTATAGGCATCCCTACAATCACAAAAATGAGATTGAAAAGCAGGTCCAAGAAATGCTAAAGACAGGTATAATAAGGCCAAGCAACAGCTCTTACTCATCACCTGTAATTCTTGTTAAAAAATCTGATGGCACATGGAGGATGTGTATAGATTATAGAGCTTTAAACAGTAACACAGTCAAGGATAAGTTCTCAATTCCATTCATTGAGGAACTTTTTGATGAATTACATGGTGCCAAGTATTTTTCTAAGCTTGATTCGAGGGCTGGATATCATCTAGTTAGAATGGTGGAAGAGGATGTTCACAAAACTGCATTTAGATTTATGACTTCTCTAAGAGTTCCGCATTGGCAGGTTATTCTCAGGATCTTGCGCTATATAGCTCATAATACGGATAAAGGAATTCGTATGAAGAATCAGGGTGATAAGTCCCTCATAGTTTACACTAAGCAGTAGTTATGATACTTGTTTAGTATCAGTAAATAAAGCTCTAAGTAATCCCAGTCATCTCTACTTTCAAATACCAATCAGCAAAGCCACTGACTCAGCAGCTGACTCAGCATAACTGAATAGTGGCCAGCCTGTCCATTGTAACTAACTGATTGTCTTTAAATAGTGGAGAGCTGTATGGAAGAGGTACGCAATGTTTGAGTGTAATTTTCTTCCTTATGCAATTTCCTTTGTTCTAGTGTAATTCTCCCAGATCCCCAAATCATCAATAAAATTCCCCATCACTTCTTCTCCAAATTGTTTACTGTTAGCTCAAGCTCCATTGATCCAACAATCATGGCTGGAAATGTTCGATCTCCACCCAATCTGGGGTTCCCAGGGAGGGGCTCCATCACAGGGACATACTTGTCTTAAGTATTTTAATAATTTTGACTGAGGTGCGAGTCTTACATATCGACAGTCTACATCCGACTATTTGATATTTATTGGAGAGAAGATAGTGTCATGGAAGAACAAAAAATAGAGTATGATCTCACAATCGAGTTCAGAAGCAAAATACAATCGAGTTCAGAAGCAAAATATCGGATCGTCTTATGATGCAACATAGATTGGATGGAGTACGAAGCACCCTATGACCCTATTCTTAAATTTGGAATATGTTTCTGAATTGAAATCCAAAATTATTTATTTTTTCCAAGATAACAAACATTATTTGCTCATGACTTTCTGTCAACGTTCTAACAAGGAAAATTGATATAGTACAAAAGAAATTTCAAGGTTTTTTTGGGGCAACGTTCAATTTATAAATCTGTGACAATTTTGTATGAAACTTGTGGACCAAACCCGTGTGCACACATGTGAGAAGCGGATATCTCATGCGCTTCAGCTAATTTTTAAAATTCGTCAATAAAAATTCGTTAGATTAAACACCATCTCTTCCCTTGAAAAAAAAATTAACCTAATTTTTTTTTAAGATCTAAACATCCCTTACTCACATACCATAACCATATTGCGATTACAGATTTCTGTAATCGTATCTTTGGTGCATTGAACATTGAAAGCACAAATATTTGAAAAGCACAGCACAAAGTTGCAGTAAAGATCACAGATAGTAACATATATCCGCTCACAAATTGCATATTGATTGCATTGAAAATATCGACATTTAAAATAGCCTTAGAAACTATTTTTTGGGCCAATCACATTCGAGTAAATCTTCCAACAATTCTTGTTTGAAAAATATTATAATAAATGCACATTCTCAAAACTAATCTCGCTTAATACAAAATTATGTCTCAATTGTTAGCAATCAAACCCGGCAAGCGGTTGGCTATATTTTGTAGACGGGTGTCATTCCGAGAAGATCGAAGCATTTGCGCATGACAACGGCGGTTGCCTCGCATAGCAGTAATCTGCTCGCTTCTTCATCTGACCCAACCACCTGCATGTTGACACGCACAGATAAGTACAATAGTCAAAAAAAAACCAAAAAAATAAAAATAAACAAATAATGCACAATGTGTGCAATTCTTCAAGGAGAGTTCAATATACTATTTGCAAGATTGTGGTCTTAATTATGTCTTGTCCCATTTAAAACTTAACGATGTGTTTGGGAACTTTTGTGGGGAGGGAAAGGAAAATTTGAGGGAAAGAAAAATGGAGGGTAAAATGGAGGTTAATTTTTCCTTCCTTTGTTTGGTATAGACAAAAAGTAGGAAAATAAAAAGTTTAAAAATAATTTTTTATTTGTTTAGGAATAGACATACAATTACTATTTAGTCTTTGGTATTCTCATATGATAATTTATTATTACCTTTATGAGGGGTGATGGAGTAAATTCACTCAAATTTCTCTCATCTCTCTCCATTTTCCTCCCACTTTTGGGAGGAAAATTTTTTAGTGAGGACCCACCTACTTTTTTCCCTCAAATTTTCCTCCCCCATTTTTCCTCCTCCTTTCCAAACACCATCACTTTTAATTTTCCTCACTTTCCCCTCAACTTTTTCCTTCCTCCCATTTTCCCCCCTTCCCAAATAGTACCTAAAAGGGTGTTTCTAAACTTGTGTAAAGAAGCAAAAATAAGAAACATTGAAGTAAACCAACTAAATAGAGAAAATGAAGGTTGCCAGAGTGGAAAAAAAAGGACCGGTGCAGTGGATTTTGGCCTACGTTGTCACTGGATTCTCTGGAGTTACCAGAAACAGCAGTCTCTAAACTTGTCCAGTAAATTTGAGAACTGAATAAAATGTTGAAGACAAAGGAAAAGTAAAATAAAAAATGAAAGAGCACAGAAATTAAAAAGATCGCATTTACAAAAATGCACGATACTATCAAATATTATTATTTTTTTAGATCAATTATGATCACATCTCATACAATTTAAGTTATCTTAGCACCATTATATTAAATGCAACGCTTTACTGTAGCAAATGGCTGGGAAAAGGTACTCATACGAAAAAGACAAGCAGGAAAAGGTTCACAAGAATGGCAATATAACAAGCAGGAAAAGGTTCACAAGAATGGCAATATAACACACAAGTGTTGCCGAGGCAAGAAAATATCCTCCAAGAGGTTTCGTTCATAGGACAGTCTAGAAAAGTCACAAAAGACTTGAGTAAAAAATAACAGGGTCCCAAATAAATGGTTATTAAGCAGCAAGGCTCTCAGTTTTGTTCTGAAGCGTGTTGGAATTTTGACTACTTTGGATACTGGTGATGGACTACCATAGTGGTAAGCCTTGGCCCAAACATATCTACATAAAACATCAATCTGGCTCAAAGTCAATGCAATAGTAAATAGTCAGTGATCATCCCCACAGGACACTTCTACACAAACTACTGATGCAATAACTTCAAGGTTCGGTTGGGTCCAGACTTCCAAGTGAGGCATAACACATTAGAATCCCGAAACTTGCAGTTTACACTGATCATAATAGGAAGGAAGCGCACATTTAGTACCAGAAAAGACTACTGGGCAGGAAAATGGATGGTCTAATAAGCAGATGGCTACTAGGCAGCAGATTGGGTAGTCGACAATGGTAATGAATCCAAATCAACTTTTTTCGGGTTTCCGTATTTTGTGGGGATTCTTAGGAATCCTATAGAGATTTCCAAGGATAAGTTGAGGGCATATTGTAGCATAAAAAGAGAAGCAAATGCCAGAAAACAACATCAATTACAAGGGTTCCTAGTAGGTTTATGGTTTTGGAAAGCAATCTATGTTGGTGAGGTGATTGTAATTGTGTCTTTTATTTCTTTCTTGGGTACAAACTCAATTATGTCTTGGGACTTTACTGAAAACTCGGGGTAGGGGGATTCAAGGGTAGTCATAATCCGTTTGATTATAGTGGAGGTTGATCTGATTTGCCCCGTGTTTTACTTCTTCACATCAGAGAAGTTTTCTATCTCATTTGTTGTGTTTATCTTTGTGACTATCTTCTTGGCTCTTTGATCTTGCTCATGTAGATTAAGGCTATCAATCCAGGGATTAGTACACATCATTCAATATCAACAAAGTGGGGATCACACGTCTGTTGGTAGGCGACAAACCCGGAGCCAGTCTTAGATGACCACACGGATATGGAAGGAGATAAAACGACTCAAGTGTACTTTGTGACTTCTTGTGGCACGGGATGGTGGCTGCGATAAGGCAGTCAAAAGTACCGACATGTGACATTGTTGTCTACAGAGCACAACTATATTATACCCACAAAAGTGTACAAGGAGATGCTTTGAATGAAGTGCTCCGGGGACCTTCAAAAACGCAGGAGGATTTCACAGTTTGATACAAGAGTCACGTTTCATCCATCACAGCACATTTTGAGTTTTTACTGAAACAAAAGGATGTTGATGTTGGCTATTATTGGATATGGGACTGCTGTTAAAGGAGAAGCATACAGATGATAGTGAGACCAATATGGTAATCAAGAGAAAATTATATAATAATGCAATAAGAAATCCAAATAAAAGAGCCATGGGAATCCACTATCTTCGGACTAAGAGGGAGAGATTGTTGGGATGGGTCCATTTCAAAACTCAAGCTCAGGTCCCGACAATGTTGGAGCCCAAGTAGTTCAGACTAGTTTACTAGACAGTGCACTGAAAAGTCTACAAGGAAGTAGACTGGACATCTACTGTGGTGATGAATTCATAAAGCAACTTTAGTAGGGTTTTCTGATTTTGCTGTGTTTCTTTAAAGAATCCTATTAGGATTTCTAACAGAAAGTGGCCATATTCCAGTATAAATGGAGACGGGCAAAGGCAAGAACACGACACCTTTTGCAAGGATTTCCTCTTCGGTTTCAAGGAAGAGAAGGAGATGGATGTGTTCCCCTTTAAATATTCAGGTTAGGACATAATTGCATATATTTGTGATTGTGAATGATGTTTTAAGTTCCTCTTTTATTGCATCTAATCACTTTTTACTTGAATCTTTGGGTGGGGATTCAAGGTACATTGTCATCGGTTTCATTACAGTGGAAAGTTAGTTAGAGTTGCCCTGTGGTTGTCTCAGTACTGGAGAGCTTTTCCATGTAAGGCAATTTTCAATTATTTCTCTCAACACTTTCTTGTTTACAGATTAAGGCTCTACTATTCGGAGGGATTACTACACAGTTGAATTCCAACACTGTATGCATAGCCCTCTAAAGAAGGTTAAGTTGACGAACATGATGGTAAGCACACAACAAAAATAGGCAAACCAACCAAGAGGCCACCTCAAGCTTTGAGAAGCAAAAAAATTGTTGATTAAACTGATAGTAAGCACACAGAATAAAATCTGCAGAGCCATAAACAGGAGTGCATGAGTTTATGCTTATAGCTTAAAAGAAAAAGGGATCTACTAAGCCAACACCACCCAGTGAGGCCCACTAAGAAGATGATTCATTTCATACAAATTATCGATGATATATTCAGAAGACAAATAGATGCTCCAGTAAGGAGGATGAGAGAAAATCGTGGAAAGTTAGAAGTGGCACTAATTGAGGACAAGATGACAGAAAATCGCCTTAGGTGGTTTGGACATGTGCAATTTAGACCCATAGATGCTCCAATGAGGAGTGACAAGATAGTAGTTAAAGGAATCGCTAGGACAAGAGGTAGGCCTAAACGAACTTGGATTGAGGTTTTAAAAAAGGATATGCTTCTTGTTAATGTTACAGAGGACATGACCCTTAACGGAGCTTAATGGGAAGCAAAGGATCCAAAGAGCCGACACGAAAAATATGGGATAAAGACTTTGTTGTTGTTGTTTATATTCAGAAGACAAATCCGAAACAAGACGAGGCTTGTTTCTTCCATGGATAAAATTAAATGTATGAAAGCTTGAATGCATGGGTATCTGATTATTAGTGACTAAAAAAGCTGAGATGGCCTTAGTTTTACCTAGATAATCTTTCCAACAAATTCAGAAAGTCACCATGGCTAATCATGAAATATCTTGCAAGTCTATCTGTACCCTGGTTCTCCTTTCACTCTATATATCTATAGGGGAACAAAGAGATGACATGAGAAACAAGACTTCTATTCCAAGGCCCCCTATTTACCTAAATAAATCCTCTTTTGCATTCAGCTAATAAAGGGTCATCTCCTGACAAATTCCACAGTGTACACTGTATGGATTCACTTGATAGAGATCTGACAAAATTTATGATATGTAGATTGTTGGCTACTACTGAAAAATCTTTATCTGTGTGGGGTAGTAAAAGCTACTTATGGACATCACTTTGGGGTTGGCTTAGATAAATCTCTTTCCTCCAATCAGCTTACTGATGGCGGTCTACTGAGGTACATTTATACTGAGGGACATTTAATCTTCAGCTCATAGAGGAGCTATTGGTTAACTGATGCCAATGCAGCAGCTCTTCAACCTAACTTGGATATGTGTTTACATACATGCATACATCCAAAAATATATACATATATAATATGATTAACAACTGAAATGAGGTGACACGTAATATCAGGTTTATGATTAACCATCCAAAGTGACAATCACTCTACTCAATGAGATCAAGACATCCAAAAAACTAAATAGATGAAAGATTAAGGGGTTTGAAACCTCCTTTCTATGATTTGAGCCGATGCAAAACTAATGATTTATTATCATCTTGCAATCACATGATGAATAGGCTGCAACTCTTCAATTAACTTGATACTGGACACACCAAAAAGCAGATATGTACAGTTTCATTTACATATAGATATCACTTCATGCACTCATAGTGTATCAGAAAATTAACACTCATTCTGACAAAAATTCATCTAAACTATAACTATCATGAAAGACACAACTACCTGACAGGCAGACTTAGACTAAACACAAACATTCAATTATCACAATCCCAATCATTAAATGACAATGCTAGATAAAGTTCCAATAAAATGTACCTTGCAGCTGGTATAAAATCTCGTGAATATCTCAGATAAGTTGTATAGGTATTCGCATAAAACATTTGGCAGAAGATTGGTACAAGCCTCCTCGACTATCTGGTAATAAAAGCATATTTGCACAAATGAGAAGTTTAAAATGAAACCATAATAAGTGACTTCAATGTACCATAAACAAAGAGTTTACAGATACAAAGCATCAAACACTCGCAGTGAGCAACAAAGACAAGATTGCATACACGGAAGCATAGAGAGAAAAATAGAGAAACACATATAAAAACTATGAGGATTAGCAGTAGGGATCTGATCAAAGCTCCACAATCTCTAACAATTTGTTGCACCACTTGAACCATTTTCGGTGTTTGGTTTTGATGTAAATGGTGGAATTGGTGCAACAATGTTCATCTAACTCCCCCAATTACCACAGCTTTTGTTTAGGCCAAAATGGCTACAACAACACTTGTGACAACATTTATTGCACCAATTAGGTCACTTCCTCTCATTCGTTCTCCATTCAAGTCATAGCCAAACAACGCAATTGTATTTACAGCAACAAAAGTTGCAAGCAAACATTTTAGTTACATCATTCCCAATGGATTTGTAGATCCTGCAACACCATTTAACGAGTAACCAACAATGTATTTGCCACACCACTTACACCAACAAATGCGTCATGAAACATATGTTGTATACTATGTTGTTATGGGCGACGCCTAGGCGCGCCTAGGCAGCCTAGGAGCGCAGAATTTCAACTGGCCGCCTCGACCAGCAGAATTCTTTGCATGGACAGGCGGTGCGCCTAGGCGGTGGAAGTAATTGGCTGCTACTGCTGCCTTCTCCTTGCTGCTACTGTTGCCTTCTCCTTACTGCTACTGCTGGTTTACATTGCTACTGTTTACTGCTGGTTTACATTGCTGGGTTTAGCCTAGTATAATGTTTACATTGCTACTGCTACTGCTGGTTTACATTGCTACTGTTGGTTTACATTGTTACTGCTACTGCTGCCTTACATTGCTACTGCTACTGCTACTGCTGCCTTCTCCTTACTGCTACTGCTGCAGAAAAAATTCTGGGCAGGCGCCTAGGCGAGGCGGGCATGGTCTCGCCTCGCCTCGCCTCGCCTCGCCTCGCCTAGTGCCCAGTACAACATAGGTTGTATAGTATATTTATTATATATTTACAGGCAACCAAACAGACCCTATAAAGAACTGATGTTATGGTATTGATAGTGTCTGTGTGTGTCTGTCTTTGCAAACAAGCCTACTAAAGACTCCTAACAAACATCTCTATCAAGTTAATGAGTTCACTATTCTGATTGAACTCTCTTTTAATAAGAAAAACAAAGGTATTCATTTGGAGTACCAAACCCATAACAATCAGAAATCACTGGAAGATACAGAATGAGAACGGAAATGTCAAAAACTCAAAAGATAGAAATACTGATGAAAAATCTAGATGGACGCGGTCAACAAAAACTTTAGCCATTTCTTATGTATTGCTATTTATACCTCTGCAAATTGGATGAGATGAATCCCCAATATACGTTCATCTGCATGACCCAGCACAATGGTTTCAGTCTGCAATTAAAAAGCACTACCAGTCAGATATGGGTGAAAGACCAAGTGATGTAACAATAAAATAGGGGAGTGGGCGTGGGTTCGAATCCCAGCCCGGACAATAAAAATGGGAATGGGAGTGGGTGCTAGTAGCCCAAGACAGGGATGGTCACTAATGACTGCCTTATCTCAAAAAAGAAAAAATATCACAATAATATGAAAAGAACTAGACAAGTGTAGAAGGATAAAAAGGGACCAAAGTTGTGAATGGAATGATACCTTTTTCAGTTCTTCAATATCTTTACCAGATTTTCTGATAATGGAACATATACGAGCATGAGCATACAGCAGATAAACAGCAGTGTTTCCCTGTATTGGATGAACATGCTAAGGGAACAATACATGACAATAGTGCCAAAACTATACGATCAGATGGCTCGATATTGATGTTCAATAACGACATGACTCGTAAGAAATTATTCATTTATCCCCTTAAGGAAACACCAATAGTTTGCCTAAAGGTTATCCTCATTAACAACCAAGAAAAGAAGAAACATGGGTAGAGAGGGGCACAAATAAAGCACTGCATCCATATGCAACACATCAATGTAAGTACATGTGTGTATGGAAAGGCACAAGCATTGACCATATTTGAAAATATGAAGTACTCCTTTCTAGGCACAATGGCAGCTAAAGGAAACCTAACTAGTAAAAAAACTGGATATGCAGAGTGACAATAAGTGGAAAGTATCTGGAATTGCAATTATATGCAACAGTCAACAGATCAATTCCCCATCACATTACTAACATGCTAATAGTCAATTGACCAAAGAACCAAAAATTTGATGAATACAAGAGCAAACCTTGTCATTTAGCATTTGTTCAAAACTGAATGTGTAGTTAGTTGCCCGATTGTTCTTCAGATCTGCATACCTGTTGGAAAAGTAAATTACTCCAGAATAAGAACAGAGGATGCTTATCTATTGGTCATTAAAAAGACATCAAATGGCAGAGAGTTGGGACATAAAACAAATAAAGTACTGATCTAACCTAATCTCAAGAATTTAATTTTTAACACTCCACAATTTACAATTTCTATGAAACATAAACATCAGATATCACAATCACAAGAACATATATTTCATCAGAAACATAAATCTATCATCAGAAATCTTGAGACTACAAAGATATTTGGTAATTTTACATAATGATCTGAAGTACTTCAGCAAGATTATAAACAATAAAATGAAAGCAGCAGCTTTGGGCTGTAAACAAAGGTCTGAAAATGCAGCATATAATATTAATCTCTGTTTGGAATTTCAAGTTATTGGTAATTCTTAGGTCCAAGTTTCTGTCGTCATCGATATCATCATCCAATCCTTCTCCCATCAGTATGGGGTTAACAATGGAGCATAAGAAAGCTCCATAAAAATTCGAAAACGTTTTTATGACCGGTTGTCGACCTGATATCAATCTTCTATGTTGGTGCCCGGAGCCAAAATCCTAGCCAACGTAGCTATGGGCATGAGAGTATCCTACCATAAAACCTAGGAAGCCGGTTGGTAGGCTGGTAAACCTACCGTTTAGATATGCACTTTAAGCTCATGCAACCAAGAAGCACCATCCAAGTTCCCCTAGACTATAAAAAGTCAAGATGGACAGGTAAGATGATACAATATGCACTATATGGAATTGCATTCATCTCTATGACATCTTGAGTGAAAAGGAATCGCAATCACATAGGTCCATGTTTCTGTCAAGAATTAAAAGTATGAAGCAATTTTTTTAAAAAAATGAACTTTGTAATAACATGTGGGAGGGAGTAGGTTGTGTGGTAAGGATGGAGGGAGGATAGTGAAAAAGAGAGGTCTTTTTGAGTATAGAGTGTAATACGAGGAAGTTATAACTGTGCTTGAGAAAAGACAATTTGCGAAGGGTATTATATAAGATTGTTTAAAACATGTATGTCTTACATGAATAAACTTTAGACATTAATTTCATTTTAGATAAAGCCCAGACAAAGTTATCTTAAGATTTAAATATCCTAAACATAAGTCGATATATGGGTAGAAGCTAGGCAGCACTGATTTGTCTGTAAAGGTCAACAAATTGTTCAGATTCCCTCTGTTCGTATTCGTAAATCCAATTTACAAATTTCCCAATTTTTTAGAAATATTCAATTTTTTGGACTTGATTGGATCCGGTGATGAAATCTTGCTGATCAAGCAAAAACCAAATAAAGAGAAAAGAGAGACAAGAGAGGGGAAAGCTCCACCAACGGCGGCAGAAGCATCTTTATTAGAGCCTCCTTCGGCTTCCTCTTGGTTCTATGTTTCTCTATGGTGGCCGGTGAAGATTGGGAGGGAAGGGTGAACCCCAACCCTCGTAGTTACCTTTAGTGCATGGGGCAAGTTGAGTCTAAAACTCTAAACACCACCTACCACTATAGAAATAACAGTGAGGGCTGTGATTCCTCGGGTATACATCCAAATACAGCCTGAACGCAAAGACATTGTGGACTTAGGTTTAGAATTTAATCGAATTTCCTAGACTAAGAGACCAACCCAAACTTTACAAAGATAAATATAGGTTGTTATAGATTCCTAAAGGCAGGCAATGTACAGGTTCACATAAATCTGACCAGACATTGCAGTTCTAACGCAAATTTTAATGACAAGTGTAGGAATCATAAGATTGTTATGTATATATTGTAGAAACAGTCGGACTCTATTCAGACCTGACCCGAATTTTGTGGTAAGGTATGATATGATCTCTTGATAGTGGGCCCGGACTCAGCCCGAATAGGATCCAAAACCTAATCTGTAGGACTAGCTGTATGGGTCTAGCATTACCCAAGCCCGATCTGATAACACGCCTACTTATGGGTGTACTTAGGCTGGGTTTGGGATTGCTTATCATAACTGCTTCTGCTTATTTTTAAAAAAAGCAGTCCTAGAAGTTGTTTGGTAACAACTGCTTATCAAAAAACTTTTGAAAAGTCGGTTCAATTTTGGGACAGTTTTTGAAAGCAGATGGGAACCTGCTGCCAAAAGTTGCTTCTGTTGTCATTTTTTGAAGAGTGGCAGCAATCCCAAACAAAACCTTACTATGCACATTAATGATGGGACGTTTGTGGTGTATGTTGTTGATTATATTGTGTTAGTTGATAAGACTATAGAAGGGTTAAGAGTTCAAAATAAAAGCATGGAAAGAAGCTTCACAAACTAAACGTGTTAAAATTAATTAGCCAAAAGTGCGTATATGAAATATATCTTTAGTAGAACATCTAGATGAAAATGGTAGAGTCTATATTGATAATCAAGAGAGACCTAAGTTTGATTATTTTTGTTACTTATGTTCTATCATTCACCATGATATTGCTAAAGGTGGTGTCCATCATATCAAAACAGGACAGTATAAGTAGACGAGCACTTGAAGAGTGCTTTGTAATCGTAGGGCACCATATCTATTAAATTGAAAGGCAAATTCTAGAAGGCTACAATTAGATCGGTCAAGCGATACCTTAGTTTAATTGTTTTCACTATTTACGTTTGATGGTTCACCATGATTGGAAAGATGGCTAAAGGATGTTCATCGAATCAAGACAGGATCACAGAAGTAGAAGAGCACTTTAAGAGTGCTTTGTGATCGAAGGATACCTATTAAATTGAAAGGAAAACTCAACAAGGCTACAATTTTACCGGTTGTGCTTTATGGATTCGAATCTGGGCAACAAAGGAACATACATATAAATAAATAAATAGTGTACCTAGAACGTTGAGGTGGATGCGTCAATACACAAAAATAGAACAAAAAACAATTGCATTTGCAGAAAGTTGGAGGGGTTGACTGAGGACAAGTTGAGAAGAATTGACTGATATGGTTTGAACATGTCCAACAGAGACCAATAATGCAACATTTAGGATGAATAGGCTATTAGTCAAAACTCAAAAGAGTTGCTACAGCTACAGGTAGACATAAGAGGACTTTGAACAAGGTCGTATAGAAGAACGTGGCTTTAGCCTGATATGAGAGAGCACACGACGCTTAAAAAAAGTTGAACGGGAGATAGGGGTTCACGTAGCTGATCCCAATAAATGCTTTTAGTTGTTTCTGTTGGATACCGGATAATCATATTTATCACAAAAAAAAGATATGAATCTGGATTTGTATCGAATGACTTGTATTTGTCAACCATTAGGTACAGGTCACTTGATCTGAAAGCAACTAAAATAGTAAAATGAATTCCTCCTAACTTACTCTCTACTCAAATTCATATATGCCCAAAATCCATATCATGACATGTTTAGGGAGTCTAGAAAATCAATTCATAAAACATAAAACCAATTTTTTTCCCTCTTTTGGGGGGTGTAAGTGAGAAGGGTATATTTGTCAGGTGCATTCTTCTTTCATACATCTGTACATATACGAACAAAAAGTACAGTTCTTTTTGTCACCATGTGTAATGCAAATGTTAAGAGTACTCTAAACAAGCTCTTATTTCAGAAAACCCAAAATTTTCATCTGCTGGAACCTCAGATAGTTGTTTCATCCTTTGCTAAACTGGGAGAATTAGAACTGTGTATATGAACAATGAAATGTGGATCAGATTCATACGCCAGCAAGTATCCAATTGCATTATTTTCTTTTTTTTTTTACATATAACTCAGTCCACACATACGCATGCACATTGTGCCTCATGCTCAAAGCCTCAAACCTCAACCTGCGTACTAGCTGGATCATAGTTACTGGGTACAACCTTAACCCCCGTCGAGCTACGCTCTCATAAAAGATTCTTTCATTCACAGCTCGGAAAAAAAAAATTGTCAATTTGGGACATCCATAGCTACACATGCTTATGAATTTTGATTTCGTAGTTCGCGCTATAATTGTTTCTTAATTGCTGCATGAGTCATGACTCATGACCCACGGCTCTGTTGCACGTTGGTCACGCAAATAAGAGGAGGGTCTCATGTTTATCAATGCTTTTATTGTAAGAAGATTCTAAGTCTTTTATTGTCAAAAGATTGTCAACTTGGGACCTCCATAGCTACACATGCTTATGAATTTTGACTACTTAAACTAGATATGCCATTCATCTTTTCTCCATTTCATTTTTACTTTCTTTTCATTTGCTTCCAAAATAAAAGATTTACTTTTCCTGATTTCCAACATTTTCTGGTTTACTTCATTCTTGTGGTTTTAACTAAAGGAAAGTAAACCAAAACAAAACTCAGTCATCATATCAAATATGAAACACGATCTGAAAAGGCAAACCGACCAACTTTCGCTGATATCACATTCTATTTAGTCAAGTAGTTATAAGAAAGAAAAAACTATGGGATGCAAGAATGAAACTATAATAGAGAGAAATATAAGCAAGCTCACTTGACAGCAGCATAGCCAACTGCCTCAGCAGTTTGATCAAGCTCTTCTTCTGTCCATTCAGCAAGTTTACCTAATCATGGCATGCAGTCAAATTAATGACTCGGTAACTAGAATCTTTTCTATAATCTTACAAAGTTTTTGAGAAGGTATAAAAAAAAAAGTGGTAATAAACTTCTTCCGAAACCACAAAGATCAAGAGCTTAGTAAAACAGGCCAACATAATACCGTTATCCTCTAGCCGTTTCCTGAGTTCAGCTTTACTACGATCTTTAGCTTCATCAAGTAGTTCAGCTAATCGAACAACTTCTGAACTCCGAGTCCGAAAGCGCTTGCCGTCAGATCCAAGAACAAGACCAAACCCCACATGCGTTGCTTTGGGGATTTCATTATCATCTTTAGGAAGCCAACCAGCAAGTCTAGCAGCCTAAGAAAAGTAGTGAAAGTACCACAAATGGCCAGAATAAATAACTATGTTGCATAAAGAGAGAAAAATTGCATGAGGATATGCAGTTGCAGGTATAGCGGTTTCAGCAATCAGCTGCAGGGAACAATAAAACACTGCAACAAGGTCACAAAAATTCCATCAGCATAAGAATACTTACACTGAATACCATTTGAAAGTGCATCTGTTGACCAGCATCAGTTACATATATTATCCACTTTGCTTCCTCCACATTTAGACGGTACCTAAGCAATTTCATGTAGACAGCAATAAGAAAAAATGATTTTTCATATATACAACTGAGACACAATACTTGACATTGAACTCATCAAGCTCAACATAGCATGTGACAAGTTATGAATGGATGTCCTTTTTAAAGGAAGATGGCATTTACAAATATAGAATATAAGATAATGTTTTCCACAAGTTTGTGAAAAATAAAAAAGAATTCTGCTCCAGAAAATACTCACATGGGGATCATGTGGCTATTTTGGGATGTATCATTCACGAAGGTCATATGATAACTTTCTAGTATGCTAGGTAGCTAAATTGTAGAAAAATAAACCCTACTGGGGATTTATTTTGGAAAACTTCAACGGGGTTTGTTTGTCACATCAAACAAAGAACTAATGAAACAGCTGCACAAAACAAGTGATATATACAAAGAAAGAGCTATAAATTCATACATGGTTATTAATTTAGATTTACTTCAGTTTCCAGTTTCTAAATGAATATACTGCTATTTGACAAATACTAGGATGCTATTTGATAAAATACTAGTGATGCTATTTGATAAAACAGAGAGATCAAAATATAAATCGTAGTGACAGATTGTCACCTATACTAACCAAAGGGCAGCTAAATCAGTTGAGGCATAGTTGAATCCTTTATCCTTCTTTACAACAATTAGAGGGATTTGCTGTCCTTCAATGAATATCACGCGAGCACCCTCACTTTCCTCGACTAGTCCCTTGTTAGTCAGTTCCTCCAGAACTTTTGGAATATATGGATTATAGAAGCTTTCGCCCTGAAAGATTAAAAACTTCATATATTATTTCACTTCTCATATTCTGCAAGCCTGAAATTAATGTCACATATCCATGTGGTCTCAATAAAAAACTTGTAAAATGAATATTCTTAACTACTAAAATTAAAGATCTGCTCTAATTGTTTCTAATTGCCCCCAGAGTCATGACTCATGACCCACCTCTCTGTATTGCACGGGTCATGCAATAAGAGGAGGGTCTCATGTTTATGATGCTTTTATTGTAAGAAAATTCTAAGTCTTTTGATTTATTCTGTTTTATGGTTTATTTACATGTTTCTCGACAAGCATAATTGTACTATTTGTTGGAATGTATCATTCTAGATGATGATGTATGACTATGAAAAGTTGATTTTTATATATTATCGAATGAAATAAAATTTTGTATGGTTTTTATTTTTTGACCACATTACTGAGTTTAATTTTAAACCAACTAGCATCTACCCAAGTAGCAACTAAAGCAACCGAACCGGTAAACCAACTCAGCTTACCCTTAAAGTACTAAAAATAAGGCAAGTTTGGTACCCCATTCACAAACTCCGCCTATGTTGTGCTTGATGTTCTATATTTCCATTGTCGGGATAAAGGAGGAGGGTTGCACTAGGTAGCGAATTGCCAGCATAAAACACCGTTGGATTTCTATGAAATGAATCCATACATAATACATGTTAGGAAGCTCCTCAATAGCGACGTTGGGATTTCTATGAAATGAATCCATACAGAAAACATGTTGGGAAGCTCCTCAGTAGCAACGTTCCGACACTGGTGCAATAAAAAATAAGCAATGGTGCACTGCTAGGTTGTCACTCATAAATGACGCATTACATTTATATCACAACAGTGCAATGTAATTGAGCAAGGGTGGACTAGTGTCACCCTCATTTTCCGTATTTTCCGTATTTCGTATTTATATTCGTATCTGGATTTTGGCATGTATTTTTATTTTTCTCGGCTTGTGGAATTTCGGTATTTCTCGTATTTTGGGTTTTGTCCTGGCTCGGTTTTAATTGATTTTGGGTTGGTTTGGTTTGGTTCTATATGATTGGAACACCTTAGCCTATGCTCCTCCCTCATTTCCACCACAACCACCCTCTTTATAATCTCCACCTACCACTCTCTCTCTTCATTACCACCTCCATTAATTTCTTCTTCTTCTTCCTCCACACAACTCTCCACACCCATAGGCAAGTGCACCTTGCCATCACTTGAGAACCCTCTTTTATTTGTCCATTAGCTAGATTAGGACATGGTGATCAACGTTAGAACTTGAAATTTTGTGATTTGGAGTCTCCATTGTTCTAGATCTAAGTTTTTCTTATTTCGGATTTTTGCATGGTTTGATCTATTTTGGTTGGATATTTATGGGTTTTGATATTTCCATGTGGAAGAGATTTCGATTTCACCCAAGATGGAGCTTTGGAAATCCGGATTTGGAGTTCGGATAGCCAAGTTGTGATGCTTTGAAACTTGGGTTCAACAATGGAGTTCTTGCTGTTTGGAGGAGACAGTGAGTAGTGCAGAGCTTCTTAGCTTACGCCACTGAGCCTTGGGTACGCTTCCTGTTGGAAGCGTGTCCCTTGCGTACGCAGCCTTGGGTACGCTTCCTGTTGGAAGCGTGTCTCTTACGTACGCAGCCATGGGTACGCTTCCCGTTGGGAGCGTGTCACCTGCGTGCGTGACTTTTCGCGTACGATGCCCTGCGTGCGTGACTTTTCGCGTACGCTGCCCTGCGTGTGTGACTTTTCACGTACGCTGCTCTGCGTGCGTGACTTTTCACGAACGCTCCTGCGTGCGTGACTTTTCACGTACGCCGCTCTCCTGCGTGCGTGACTTTTACGTACGCCGTTCTCCTGCGTGCGTGACTTTTGCGTACGCTGCTCTGCGTGCGTGATTTTTTCACGTACGCAGCTCTCCTACGTGCGTGTTTTATTGCGTATGCATTCCCCCTGCGTGCGTGCTTTTGTGCGTACGCAGACTTGAGTGTGCCTTGGTACGCAGACTTGAGTGTGCCTTGGTACGCAGGCTTGAGCGTGCCCTGGTACGCAGACTTGAGCGAGCCCTGCGTGCGTGCTTTTTGCACGTATGCTGCCCCTGACCCCTTGATTAACCCATTGGCCTTTGGAGTATTGGTTTTATTTCTCGAATTGGTTTCTCTTTGAGGATTGGGTTTTCCCTGAGATCTGTTCAACACAGCACGACTATCTTGACCCGACACGGCCTAACACGATTTTCAAGTAATTGTTTATGACTAGTATGGTTCTTGGGATTTTCTGTGAATTATGATCCTGGTATTCTCTGATCTCCTTGCCAGTGACCCGTAGTGGTGCACTCCTGACATGACCAACCTGACTTGATAGTGGCCCGTGGCGGCGCACTCTTGACTTGACTTGACTTAATACTGTTGCGACGGCTAACACGACTTGACAAGAATAAATGATCTGGACACCGTGGGCGATTGTGTTTGTACAAATGAACCCGTCTTGTCTTGCATCATGTCTAGGACAGGGACCCCTGAGTACCACGGTCAGGGGTACCCACTAAAATTTTACTAAGGCTAATAAATAGAATAATTCAGTAGTCATGAGAGATTTCCCCAGTTACAGGCAATCCCGTTATCCCGGCCGCAATTGTTTGGACTTGTAGCCTGCCGTCGAGTAGGGAACATTTCCAGCCCACCGTCGTGTGGGGCACATAATTATTGATAACTGCTTAATGAATCCAAATCGCCTGGATAACCTGGATTAGCTGCAGGGCTTGTGGCTGGAGGAACATCTCATTGCATCTTGTTAGTAATTAGGCTTGTGATAACCCTAGTTAGTTAAAGTATCAAGCCGTACTTATTGCTTGGTCGTGAAATGTTGGATGAAATTCAATCAGTCTAGCCTTGTCTTGATCATGTACAAGATTGTTATTTGACCTGAATTCTTATATTTATCTTGCCTTGTCTTGATCATGTACAAGATTGTTATTTGACCTGAATTCTTATATTTATCTTGCCGATAAATGGTGAGAGAAACCAAGTTCCGTTCAGACGAAGGGTTACAACCCCGATCCTTGTTTGGTTTACGGGTTGTAACCTGGCCATCTGAATAGTCCCATGGTTATCTCATCGTATATCATCCTGTCATGCTTTCCCAATATGTCCTGTCTTTTTAGTGATTCTATACAAGATTGTCTTTTATATTTACCCATCATGCTTTCTGAAATTACTGTCTCTTAATATGTAATTATATTATTGTGCTAATTTGCTGGTTTTAGTTCTTAAGTGAAGCCTCCTTTGTGGCACTTGCTCTTTCTGGGGTCTGACCCAGCTGGTTTTGTATGGCCAGATACCAGAGCAGCTCCAGAGGATCTACCTGTCTTCCAGCCCGATGGTGACCACCAGGCGTAACCAGGACAACGAGTGGGTTATTTTTGGCTCTCCTGCCTTATTGTAAAAATTATTCTTTTGAGGCGTTTAGCCGCCGAACAAGTGTTAGCTCGTGTACATTTTACTTATTGTCTGCCTACGGACTGTAACATGATTGGCAACCTAGGGTTGATCATGTATGACTTAACTCTCGCTAGTCCTTACATTTTGTACGACTAGCTTCATGATCATCTGGATATGTAATGTTTGGGACGCCTTACAATTGTATATTTGGTGATCTGATATCTTGTGATTATTTATTAGTTGGTTGAGATTGAGACAATAGGATAATTTATGACCCTAAGAGACTGATGGCTTGTAGATAAACCCTCACATATCTAGACAGTCGTGACCGTATGGTGAGATGGATTCCATTTCATCATACGTAGCTGGCTATGTCTGCCCCCGCTCTCTAGTATTCTGGTTCTGGGGCGTGACATGGTTTAAGTGGTGGCCCATGCAGGTCTTGTCAATCAAGATATGTGGGGGTTTACCAGATAGATGTCTCAATCTGTACTCGCCTTTGATCTCCACTCGTATCTTCTTATCTCCTTGGATTCCTGACTTGATAACATGCTTACATCATTGTTCTATCCTGGTCCTTCCTTAATATCCCTGATGTCATTGCTTCAGTGACATCGTTCTTGTTGATCAGCCGGAAGGAGCTCAGCCAGCAGCCCAGCAACAGCAAGAAGATCAAGATCAGTCCTCCGCAGCCGCCTCCCGAGCCATGCCTTCTGGAGAACCAGAGCCCCCAGTCCAGCCAGTTCAGCCAGCAGGGTCAGAGGATGGGGTCTTGGTAGGGCTCATCCGTGAGTTGCTTGCATCTCAGGATCGTCGAGGTGATGCCTTGCAGCAAGCAGTACAAGAAGCTATGAGCGGAATTGGTCCTCGAGGGAACAGTGCGGTCAACAATTTCAAGCGCCTGAACCCTCCCTTCTTCGATGGCAGCGAGGATGCTATTGCTGCAGATGCCTGGCTACAGGACATTGAAGTTATCTTAGAGGCAGCCAGGACTCCTGAAGCAGAGAAGGTGGCAGTGGTGCGCCTGCAGTTACTAGATCTAGCCCGCAGTTGGTGGGCTATGCAAGCAGCGAGTTTGGGTACGCCTGTCATGTGGGCGGTATTCAGTGATATGTTTCAGACCAAGTACTTCGACGCAGTGGCTAGATATGACCTGTAGACCAGGTTTAGTAATCTCAGGCAGATGAACAGGACGGTCGACGGATATGCGGCCGAGTTTTCAAGGTTGAGTCGGTTTGCTCCCACCTTGGTAGCAACCGAGCTAGACAGAGCACATCGATTTCAGCAGGGGCTCCACTTGGAGATCATACTGGCAGTAGAGCAGTTCGAGCACAGAACTTTTGATGCCGTCTTGCGAGCAGCGAGGAGGCATGAGTACACTTCCCGAAGGATAGCGGACCGGACCGGAGATCGAAAACGGTCTCACAACCAGATGAACCAATCCTCAGCACCGGCCCCAGCAGCTAGGGCCTTGACTATTGGAGTTCCCCAGAGGAAAGATTCGGTGACCTCCTTACAGCATTCTGCCCCGACCTATCCCCAGCAGCAGAAGCAGAAGCGGCCTTTCGCAACGGGTTGTTCTCATTGCGGGAAGCCGGGACATGTTGTTACTGAGTGCCGCAGGACACAGGGATTGTGCTTGGTTTGTGGTTCGCCGGACCACATGATAGGATCTTGTCCGTTCAGAAACAGATCATCGTCGACAGTAACTAGTCCCTCGGTTATGGGACCAGCACCAGCACCAGAACCAGTTCCAGTTCACCAGCCACAGCAGCTCCCGTTCCCGGGTCCATTGCCGTCTCAGGCCCAGGCCTTCCAGCAACAGAGGCCTCAGCAGTTCGCCCTGGCCCAGGCCCAGATCCGGAATCGGCAGAGAGGTATTTGTGTCCTATTATCTTGCTTTCCGCCGTCGTTATGCGGGACACGTGTCATGTTTCATGTGTCCAATTACAACGGTATATTCCGGACCCGAGCCATGTCCTAGATCATTCGAAAACGGTTATTGGTACCAACCTTTTCGTATGAGAAAGGGCCCGTGTCCCTGTTTGACCAAGGAGAGAGACCTCAAGCGCAAGACTATCAGTTTAGTTCATGTTGCTTGAGTTCATCGCTCCTTGGAAGAGTCAAACGTGGGAGTGTGAGGATGACATCCGATCACGATATCCCTACCTGTTTGACTCGTGAGGTATAATGTCTTCCTTATACCTTACGTTTTCCCTTCCTTGCTTGCATTGTATGATTGTATGATTGAACTGCTTAGTGTAGCTTGTCGTGGCAATCTCTAGCTCCTTGATTAAATTCCGAGGACGGAATTCTTTTAAGGTGGGTAGAGTTGTCACCCTCATTTTCCGTAATTCCCGTATTTCGTATTTATATTCGTATCTGGATTTTGGCATGTATTTTTATTTTTCTCGGCTTGTGGAATTTCGGTATTTCTCGTATTTTGGGTTTTGTCCTGGCTCGGTTTTAATTGGTTTTGGGTTGGTTTGGTTTGGTTCTATATGATTGGAACACCTTAGCCTATGCTCCTCCCTCATTTCCACCACAACCACCCTCTTTATAATCCCAACCTACCACTCTCTCTTCATTACCACCTCCATTAATTTCTTCTTCTTCTTCCTCCACACAACTCTCCATACCCATAGGCAAGTGCACCTTGCCATCACTTGAGAACCCTCTTTTATTTGTCCATTAGCTAGATTAGGACATGGTGATCAACGTTAGAACTTGAAATTTTGTGATTTGGAGTCTCCATTGTTCTAGATCTAAGTTTTCCTTATTTCGGATTTTTGCATGGTTTGATCTATTTTGGTTGGATATTTATGGGTTTTGATGTTTCCATGTGGAAGAGATTTCGATTTCACCCAAGATGGAGCTTTGAAAATCCGGATTTGGAGTTCGGATGGCCAAGTTGTGATGCTTTGAAGCTTGGGTTCAACAATGGAGTTCTTGCTGTTTGGAGGAGACAGTGAGCAGTGTGCAGAGCTTCTTAGCTTACGCCACTGAGCCTTGGGTACGCTTCCTGTTGGAAGCGTGTCCCTTGCGTACGCAGCCTTGGGTACGCTTCCTGTTGGAAGCGTGTCTCTTGCGTACGCAGCCTTGGGTACGCTTCCCGTTGGGAGCGTGTCTCCTGCGTGCGTGACTTTTCGCGTACGCTGCCCTGCGTGCGTGACTTTTCACGTACGCTGCTCTGCGTGCGTGACTTTTCACGAATGCTCCTGCGTGCGTGACTTTTCACGTACGTCGCTCTCCTGCGTGCGTGACTTTTACGTACGCCGCTCTCCTGCGTGCGTGACTTTTGCGTACGCTGCTCTGCGTGCGTGATTTTTTCACGTACGCAGCTCTCCTACGTGCGGGTTTTATTGCGTATGCATTCCCCCTGCGTGCGTGCTTTTGTGCGTACGCAGACTTGAGTGTGCCTTGGTACGCAAGCTTGAGCGTGCCCTGGTACGCAGACTTGAGCAAGCCCTGCGTGCGTGCTTTTGTGTGTACGCGGCTCCCCTGCGTGCGTGCTTTTTGCACGTATGCTGTCCCTGACCCCTTGATTAACCCATTGGCCTTTGGAGTATTGGTTTTATTTCTCGAATTGGTTTCTCTTTGAGGATTGGGTTTTCCCTGAGATCTGTTCAACACAGCACGACTATCTTGACCCGACACGGCCTAACACGATTTTCAAGTAATTGTTTATGACTAGTATGGTTCTTGGAATTTTCTGTGAATTATGATCCTGGTATTCTCTGATCTCCTTGCCAGTGACCCGTAGTGGTGCACTCCTGACATGACCAACCTGACTTGATAGTGGCCCGTGGCGGCGCACTCTTGACTTGACTTGACTTAATACTGTTGCGACGGCTAACACGACTTGACAAGAATAAATGGTTTTGACACCGTGGGCGATTGTGTTTGTACAAATGAACCCGTCTTGTCTTGCATCATGTCTAGGACAGGGACCCCTGAGTACCACGGTCAGGGGTACCCACTAAAATTTTACTAAGGCTAATAACTAGAATAATTCAGTAGTCATGAGAGATTTCCCCAGTTACAGGCAATCCCGTTATCCCGGCCGCAATTGTTTGGACTTGTAGCCTGCCGTCGAGTAGGGCACATTTCCAGCCCACCGTCGTGTGGGGCACATAATTATTGATAACTGCTTAATGAATCCAAATCGCCTGGATAACCTGGATTAGCTGCAGGACTTGTGGCTGGAGGAACATCTCATTGCATCTTGTTAGTAATTAGGCTTGTGATAACCCTAGTTAGTTAAAGTATCAAGCCGTACTTATTGCTTGGCCGTGAAATGTTGGATGAAATTCAATCAGTCTAGCCTTGTCTTGATCATGTACAAGATTGTTATTTGACCTGAATTCTTATATTTATCTTGCCGATAAATGGTGAGAGAAACCAAGTTCCGTTCAGACGAAGGGTTACAACCCCGGTCCTTGTTTGGTTTACGGGTTGTAACCTGGCCATCTGAATAGTCCCATGGTTATCTCATCGTATATCATCCTGTCATGCTTTCCCAATATGTCCTGTCTTTTTAGTGATTCTATACAAGATTGTCTTCTATATTTACCCATCATGCTTTCTGAAATTACTCTCTTAATATGTAATTATATTATTGTGCTAATTTGCTGGTTTTAGTTCTTAAGTGAAGCCTCCTTTGTGGCACTTGCTCTTTCTGGGGTCTGACCCAGCTGGTTTTGTATGACCAGATACCAGAGCAGCTCCAGAGGATCTACCTGTCTTCCAGCCCGATGGTGACCACCAGGCGTAACCAGGACAACGAGTGGGTTATTTTTGGCTCTCCCACCTTATTGTAAAAATTATTCTTTTGAGGCGTTTAGCCGCCGAGCAAGTGTTAGCTCGTGTACATTTTACTTACTGTCTGCCTACGGGCTGTAACATGATTGGCAACCTAGGGTTGATCATGTATGACTTAACTCTCGCTAGTCCTTACATTTTGTACGACTAGCTTCATGATCATCTGGATATGTAATGTTTGGGACGCCTTACAATTGTATATTTGGTGATCTGATATCTTGTGATTATTTATTAGTTGGTTGAGATTGAGACAATAGGATAATTTATGACCCTAAGAGACTGATGGCTTGTAGATAAACCCTCACATATCTAGACAGCCGTGACCGTATGGTGAGATGGATTCCATTTCATCATACGTAGCTGGCTATGTCTGCCCCCGCTCTCCAGTATTCTGGTTCTGGGGCGTGACAACTAGGCCTCCCCAGAAACGGTGTGTCACATCACTACTCCAATATGATGACAAATAGACTAAGGACTATAGCATATAGGAAGCAACGAAGTAAGGACTTGGTGCATGAAAGTACGATTTGATTAGCTATTTGGAACATAGGAACGTTAATGGAAAAGAGAATGGAGTTAGTAATACAATGATTATGAGGAAGATTAATATAGTTAATGGAAAAGAGAATGGAGTTAGTAATACAATGATTATGAGGAAGATTAATATAGTTTGTCAACAAGAAACAAAATGGGCAGGTGAGAAAAATTGATACTAGTGGTTTTAGAATTTGGTATACATGTGAAAGGAGACAGAGAAATGGGATAGGAATACTTGTAGATAAATCGTTAAGGAATAGTATTGTAGATGTAAAAGGAATAAGAGAGGGATAATGTTAATTAATTAAGATAGTATTTTTATCAATGTTAATAGTGCACATGCACCCAAGTAGGATTACATAAAAATTCGAACAAATAAATTTTGATAACATATGGATAGTTTGATTCAAAGGGTATCTAGTAGTGAAAAGTTACATATCAGAGGCAACTGAATAGTCAAGTTGGAAGAGAGAAGCATGATTATGATAGTGTGGAGTTCGGAATGAACATGGTGATAAAATCCTTGATTTTGCATTTTCATATGACTATATAATAGCAAATACTTGTTTTGGAAAGAGACGAAAATTAAATTATTTTTAAGAGCGGAACCAATATTAGCCAGATAGATTCCTTTCTTACTAGAAGGTTGATAGACTAGTATGTAAAGATTGTAAAGTTATACCACGAGAGGACCTAACCACTAAACATAGGATGATGGTATTAGATTTTAGTTTTAGGAAATGGAAAAGAAAGACTAGAGTGGAGAAGAGACCAAGAACCAAATGGTAGAACTTGAAATGAGAGAACTTAATAAATTTTAAGAATAATAGAATAAAGGAAGAAGGATGGGACATAGAAGAAAACTAATGTTATAATGTATAATATGGCAACAAGAAAACTAATGTATATGGTATAATATGGCAAGTTGTATCAAGAAAGTAGCAAAAGAGATTCTAGGAGTGTAAAGACAATGGTGGGACTTCAAAAGAAAGTTGATAGTGGAAGAGAAACTTCAAAGGTTATTAAGGCAAAAATAATTACCTATAAAGATTGGCAAAAGTGTAAAAGTGAGAAAAAAATTGAGATATAAAGTGACAAAAAAGGAAGCTAAGAAAGGAGTTAGTAAAGCTAAATCTAAGACCTATGATTATTTATGTAGGAGGTTAGAAGGTGGGAGAAAAGATATTTATATACTTACTAAGAGTAGGAAAAATATGAGTAGAGACTTAGGTAATGTTAACTCTATCAAGAGCGATAACCAAAATATATTAGTAAGAGAAATGATAGACGTGACGGGATTATTTTCGCAAGCTATTAATGAGAACAACCTAGAAAAACTTAGTTTAGATTCAAAGTTAGCTCAGGATAATCATATTGCTATTGATATAAAATTAGAATTTCTAAAGTTAAGGATCCATTAAAGAAAATTAATAATGGAAAAACGGTAGCACATGATGATATTCCTATTGAGGTTTGAAAATATTTATGGAAGAAAGAATTAATATGGCTTACAGAGTTATTCAACAAAATCCTAATGACTAAGAAGATGATGTATGAGTGGAGAATCGGTATTATAGTACCCATATATAAGAACAAGGAAGATATACAAAGTTGTAACAACTATCGAGAAATTAAGCTTATGACTCATACTACGAAACTATGGGAGAATGATTGAGCAAAGATTAAGAAAAAAAGACTATAATTTCAAAGAATCGGATTGATTTTATGCCAAAGAGATCTAGTATGGAAGTCATTTACGAACTAAGAAGATAAATGAAAAGATTTAGAGAGGAAAAGAAAGATTTGCATATGATTTTTGTTGACTTAAAGAAATCTTATGATCGAGTTCCTATGAAGAAACAAGTTTCTAGTAGTTATATTGAGAGTATTAAGGATATGTATGATAGAGTTACGACGATTGTATGAATCATTAAAGGAGATAGTAACATGTTCTCTATTACTATTGACTTTACATCATAGATCAAGGTTGAGTCCTTACTTTTTTTGTGATAGTTATGAATAAAATTATTAGACATATTTGGGAGTAGGTTCCGTGGTGTATGATGTTTAATGATGATATTATCTTGGTTGATGAGACTAGAGAAGGATTAGATGCTAAAATAGAAGTGTGGAAAGAGACTTTAGAACCTAATAGGGCTAGAATTAGTAGAAATGAAACATAGTTTATGAAATGTAAAAGAACTCAAGTCAACGAGAAATACGGGAGAGTTCGTATAGGTAGACAAGAGATACCAAAGAGTGATAGCTTTCTGTATTTATGATTAATCATTCATAATGATAGAGATATTGAGAAGAATGTCATGCATAGATTTAAAACATGATAGTTGAAATGGAGTGCTTCTGTAATACTTTATGGTCGCAAGATACCTCTAAAGTGCAAGAAAATTTCTACAATACCAGCCATGTTTTATGGATAAAAGTGTTGCGCAATTAAGAAATATGTTATCCAAAAAGTTAGTGTAGCTGAAATGAAAATGCTAAAATGGATGAGTGACAATACATTAAATGATCGGATAATAAATAAGTATATCTGTGGAAATTTAGAGGTGGTACCAATTGAGGACAAGATGAGAAAAAATTGACTTAGGTGATTTTTACGTGTGCAGCGCAATAGACCCATAGATTTCCCGAAAGGAGGAGCAATAATATAGTAGTCAATGGGGCACTAGTACTAGATGTAGGCATAGACTAACATGCTTTGAAGTGTTAAAGAAGGATATGGATGTTGTTAGCATTACAAATGACAATCCAGAGGATATGACCCTTAATAGAGCCCAATGGAAGAAAGTGATTCAAACAGCCGACCCCATAAATTTGGGATAAAGGCTATGTTGTTGTTTTTGTTGTTGTTGTAATACCGTACCAGCCTACCAGGTATCTATGAGCTGGATTTCGTCAAAGAAAAACCGGATCCAAGCCATATCTCATGCCAGACATAAAAGTTGAGACATCTCCTTTTGATGGTTGTACCTAGAGAGCTAGAGGGCTACTAGATGGAAAGGAAGACATGAAATTAGAAGGTTGACATCACAAAACAATACCTTACACAGTAATACAGCTCTCTTTTCCCTGTTTTTCCTCCTTTCTTTTGTTTCTCTCACCCCTTGTCTTGCTCTTCATGCTATAAAATATCTATTGTCACCCCTTTTTCTTCTTTGTGTATTTTCTCTCTTCCTCTAATACGTCCTCTTCTTTTTCCTTCACTTTCAAATCCCCCTTCCCCACCTTTTTTGGTCTTCTTTCCTCTTCTTCCTTTCCTATTCATCACAATTCCAATTTTGTTACCACTGATGCTATGCCTTTTCCTTTTGCATTTGGGTCTGCAATTGTACTTTATCCTCTCTTTCTCTTCCAACTCCAACTATACACAACTATTAATATTTTCTCTCTATTATGATTGCCAGAAACAGTCGGGAACGTAGGGATCTTTCTTAATTACTTGATGCCAACCATTTTTGACGAATTGTACATAATATTAAGCATGCTTATCTTTATTTTTTAAGTTCCCTGCATATAAACATTGGTCAAACAATTTTTTGAACGGTTTATGCCTTCTAGTGTGCAAGAATTCAACATCGCAAAGAAAAAGTGTCGATAGTTCCTTGGACGCAAAGATCCCTCACTAAATCACTCATAAATAAAGAAGTTTATAATTGCAGAAATAATGCACCTATAGCAAGAATATGACAGGCTGTCATCAAACCTAAAATGATAAAATCGTTAAGCACGAAGAAATCACTAGCCAGGAGAAGTAATATCAAACTTAGCACTAACGATAAAACATTATTTTAAGCAAAAGAGTAAAGCAAATAATTATGAATAAATAAAGTACAAAGCATAGTGGAGATGACCATAAAGAATTCTGCTACTTCTGAAAGTTTGATTAAATATTGAAAGAAGACGTTTTCATACTAATTCTCCGTGAAACCATAAAAACAGGACACAGAAAGAAAAGAAAAACATAGTACCTTTTCCTCCAAATGAACCCCCAGGCGCTTATACACCAAGTCAAATTCTCTGCGGCTGATTTCACAAATCTTCTTCCACGCATCACGATACCTGGATTCACCGCCCTGTTGTAATAATAAAGTACCCGAACAACGAGAAAGGTACAATAAGTCATCAATCACATTGAAGATAGCAAAGAATAATGTTGCTTCTTCAACAAAATCATTTTTTTTCCAAAGTAGAAATAGCAAATGAGCTTTCTTGCATTACATCACAAGAGTTGTATATTCACCTGCAGCCGAACTACCGCTAGCTGTGCCGTTTCCTTGAAAGAAGGGTCTTCATCGAACCTCCGCTTTGATGCCTTGTAGAACTCCTGAAGCATTATAATCAAAGAACACACAGATTATCAACTAAGAGGAAAACAATCGCCTCTCATAACAGATTTTCTACTGATAGATGATATCATTGTATTGTTTCCATAGCTGAAAATGATATACATTGTCATCAGTAACTACCTTGGAAACAAGGATAACCCTTCAAGGGGAATAGTCATATTTAGTAACAATTTGAAAATTCTAGCAACATAGATTGTTAGATTGATATTAGCAAGTTTTCTTCGACTGTCAAGGGCAGTTGCTAATAGACGTCAAGAAGGAAGAAAGCAAGAAGAAAAAAGTAATGAAACCACACTATAACTTAAATGATATTGACAGCGACAATATTTTCCATAACAATTGACTTCAAAACTAAGCCATAATAATTATATATAAACTACATCTAATGTCCGTAATAAATTATAAGTTTATAACACGATAACAAAAACAACAAAGCCATTATCCCGGAAATAAATTATAAACTAAATAATAATAATAATAAGTAACATTCAAAACCATAAATAAGTTTACTATTGAATAGTTGTAAGAATTAGCAAGCTATAGTATTAAGTCATCATCATAATAGTTAAAGTATTAATACAGCAATTGACAAGGCAAATATCCATCAATAATTAACAATGATAACTAGCATTTGGAAGTACTGAGAAGAGTATGAGCCAAAAACTTTTCCCTTTGACACAACAACATAAACTTTTTGTTTACATCATTACCAACAACTATCTAAGTAATTGCTCTTTGCTATCCTCCTTTAGTCCACAGCCAAACTTGACAGTCATGCACAAAGGACGTGGCTGGTTTAGGACCATTTTGCCCTAGTCCGGTCAGTGATTGGTCTGATCTGGAAAAGGGGGTAAAGCCCCCATTTAATTTTTTTATTCATTGCTTCATTTATCGTTCAGTTGAAATTTGCCTATCACTGTCTCACTCTAAGTCAGAAATTTCAAAAAAAAAAAAAATGAGAAATAAAATAAAATTCCCTCGTCCTTTTTCTTCCACCTCTATCCATCCCCACCTCCTCCTCCATCCCATCTCCATCATCTACCTCCACCTCCACCTCCACCGTCTCCATCTTAGTTCTCCAGCACGCATCCACATCTATCTCCACGCCCATGCTCATCCTCATCCCATCTCCACGACCCAGAAAAACACCTCCTTCACCATTTTTACATCCACCATTTCTACCTCTATCTCCACAACCTCATCCTCCTACATGTCCACCATCTCCAAAATTCACTTCCTCCTACTACTCTACTTTACCATCTTCACCTCTACCACCTCATCCTCCATATAAATTTACCTCCACCACCTCTAAAATATACTTCCATTGCAACAAGCGGCTAAGATTACCACACCACCCTTAGTCCAACCAACACCATAGGATCAAACCACATACTGACTTCCTCCACCATTAACAGCTTCCATTCCATGACGCACACCCGACTCACAATAAATTGTAAGATTAAGGGACAACAATTAATTAGATTCCTAAAAAATTTATAATCATTGTCATGAGGAGGAGGTGATTGATGATGAGGAGGTGGCGGCGAATGAGAGGGATAAGATAAGGAGGTAGAGAAAGGAGGAGAGAGAGAAGAATGAACTAGTAAAGAAGGGGGTAGAACCAGATTGTCACTTTTGATACAAATCAGGAAACACTACATTTGGGATTGCAGAATCTGGAACGCAGTTTTTAGGGGTAGGGGTTCCAGGTAACTATGTCTAATCTCCATATTGATGCCAAAAGTTCATTCCTTGGTTAACATCCTGCTACTCAAAAAGCATCTGCTTCCAATATAGTCAATACATAAGCTATATAAAATGCTGTCATATCAGTCATGCACAAAACAATTTGACATTTTTATATAATTTATCACGTACCTGCAGATCTCCAATCGCTTGTTCCCCAACATCCTCCCAGTTCGGAAACTTCTCAAATAGATATTCAATCAACATGCCAAACTGCAAATTGCGCGAACATTATCTTCAATGATAAAATGAACCAGTAATAAAACAACAATTTCATAACACAAGAATGAAAAGCACAATAATGAGCTAACACTAGCTTATATGTATTAAAAACTAATAAGATTGTATAACAACATAAATGTAAATTGAAAGAAAAGTTGCACTGACAAATAAAAGAACAAGCAGTTATGTTACATCACCGCTTACCAACTCACAACATATTCCTATTTGGATGGATGCAGAAGAGAAATATATCACATTATGGTACCAAAGTAATACAATAAAAT
Source organism: Iris pallida (assembly GCA_029216955.1). Classification (NCBI taxonomy): domain Eukaryota; kingdom Viridiplantae; phylum Streptophyta; class Magnoliopsida; order Asparagales; family Iridaceae; genus Iris; species Iris pallida. The sequence goes on along the minus strand of JANAVB010040218.1, from coordinate 5,675,349 downwards.
ATAAATGAATCTGAATTGCTTGTGAAGTAGCAGAATGAAAAGAGTATAGACCATAAAATCTTTATCTGATAGTAATCATACTTACAAGTTACAACTGCAAACTCCAAGTTGATATATCGTAAACATAACATCTAATGTAAAATAATTGTAATACAATTCCTACGTGTTTATAATCAAAAATATTTTAAAGATGTTGCTTGCATATAATATAATATAACAGCCACGTAACAGACAAACCAATATTCCCATGTCGAAGATGAGCATTTCATGATCATCTCAAGTACTATTCCAAATATCAGTCTTCTTATGACATGCACTTGAAAAATGAAATTCGTCAAAGAATGAATGCCAAGGTAATCAAAGCCATATGGCGCACTCAAGGCGCAAAGGGTCCATATTGTCCAAGGCGTAAGTCGTACTTGAAGTGAGGTGCAAAATTGTAAAATAATAAAAATATACAAACATAAATAAATAAATTAGTAATGTAAGAAATAAAATCAAATAACATATTAAAACCAATAAAAACATGTTAAAACATAATCAAAAGAACTAGCAGAGCAGCAGAACTAACAAGAACTTGTGTTCTCCGTACCATGCTTTAGTATATTTTAGTTTTTTCAGTTCAACTATACCCAACTTCGGCAACCGTGGAGATTACTACCTCCCTCCCACTTGTATGAGGTAAGGGCTCTCTCTCTGTCTCAAAGTTGTGTTAAAAAAAAAAAATTAAGTCGCATCCTTTCTTGGTTGCGTCTTGTTGCAAAGCGATCCTTGAGGAAGGTGCCTCGCCTAGTGAGGCGCGCCTTTGACTACCATAATGAATGCAAGGGCATAATTCATCCACTTGAAAATGTTTCTTATGGCATTTTTCTCCTTTTTATCCATGCAGCCTTCTTTGAACATGCAAACTGATATTCGTCATATTGGCATTGAATCTTGCTAGCAGCAGTTCCCAAAGAATTGACCGCAGTTCCCACAGATTTTCAAAGTTTAGCTGATTCAACAAATTATAATTTATAAAATATTAAAAGGCTGTGCTACACCAGCTATTTTTCACAATTTAGTCTTACAAGCTGGAAAATTGACTGTTAATTAGCACAAAAGCCTCCCCCTAACATTTCCAACATTGGTAAGTTACTCTTTTAACTATCTTTTCGATAGAGTCCCTACCAACTGTTTAATTTGAACTGTTACTTTCAGGATATGAAATGACCAAAATACCCTCAATATAATTAGCTTGAATTAGAAAAAGGATAATTAGCATAATAATAATAATCTTTTGAGGAATTAAACAACTACAAGAAAATGCCACTCCTTTCTACCTCTCCCTCGCACCAGTACTCTCGTTGAAGGTGACGGCGGTTTGGGTCAATATTGTTGCTGGCAGGCACAATCCCCCCCACGGCCACAACGCCAAACACTCCCACCTCCCTCTCCCCTCCCTTACCCCTTTGTTTCCTACATATTGTCGATGAAAGCAACACGATTCACCATAATGCCAATCGGTGCTACCACCAGCAGCTTTATGCTCCTCTCAACGTCACCCCTTTCCACCTCTCCCACTCTTCTACCAGTAACAGCAACGGCTGTTGTGGTTGATGTTGTTGCTAGCAAGCGCACCTACCTCTTCCTCACAGCCACAACCCCCAGTCCCCACCTCTCTTTCTGCACAATGTCGATGCTGCTGGATATCATACTGTCAATCAGCGATGCCACCAGCAACTCTATTGAACTTTTATTTTAACATTGTTTTATTTCAAATTAATTGAGTAAGACGTATTTATATCATTTGGAAATCTAGAATAAAACTAAAATATTTTAGTCTAAAACCGCAGGGCCTCTTTATGCCAAAAACCGAATGTTAGGGTAAACTGCCAAAGACAAAAAGGTAACGGCCAGTTACCCAAAATGTTAAGAACTCAGCTCTCGTTCAATTTAGATTGCTACCTTTATCTTGTTTTATGGTTGGCATAAAATGGATGTGTGTCTCAGATGCATAAAACTATTAAGGTTACCGACGCTCAGGTTTTCTCTCAACAACAGTTAAGCATAGAGAGGGAGAGATGAGGACGTCATGCTACTAGAATTTGCGCTTCCTCAACTTGTCAGAAGCAAATTCTCCTCCTTGACAATCCGCTCAAAGGAAAAAAATTATAACAAGAGATACTCCTAATCACTATCAACTCCAACGGACTAAATAGAATAGCCTCCAATCACACATTTGTGAAGAACTTTTATCATTCCATCCCATGGCCATTGCCTAAGGCAGGGACTCTATTTCGCATTGAGGTTTTTCTTTTCTTCTTCCACTTCCCCTTCTTCCATCTCGGCTGATGCTGGTAGTAGTCCTGTTGGTTGCAACTGAAGCAGTAGCCGGCACCGACAACCCATGGAAACAGCCACTGACCTGACGGAGGCAGCAGAGGATAGGGAAAGAGAAAGGGGAAGAAACAGCCAATCAACAACAAAGCCTTTATCCCAAATTGTTTAGGTCAGCTGTATATATCCTCTTCTTCCATTCGGCTGGTGTTAAGGGCCATGTCCCTTCTTTAACACTTCCAACCATGTTCGTCTAACACAACCTATATTCCTAGAGGCTCCGTTAATAACTTTATCATCGCTCCTTATGGGGGCATCTATGGGTATGCATTGCACATGTCCAAGCCACCTAAGTCGATTTTCTCACATCTTGTCCTCAGTTGGCACCACCTCTAGCATCCCACGAATACAGTTCTATCCTTTGATGTATGGTCATTCATTCTATTATTTTGACATTGTCACCTGTATGGGTTGTAGTGGGGAAGGGTAAGTATAGCAATCATAAGTTACTATCACCCAGCTAAGTGTATCAAAGGTGCCAAGACCAACATTGAAACAAACAATTGGCCGATGGTAAGACCAATAAGTACAAAGAAAGAAAACATGGCCGTAATCCTCCTCAAGAAACCCATTTTTGATAACTAAGTAAATAAATAAATAATTTTGCCCAAAACAAACAAAATCCAATGTCTCTCAGATCTGATCGTAACTTACCTGTGTACCCCAGTCACCAACATGGTTTCTCCGAAGAACTTCCACATTAGAGAATTCCAACATGCGAGCAAGAGTATCTCCAATTATTGTAGACCTCAGATGGCCAACATGCATTTCTTTCGCGATATTTGGTGAAGAGAAGTCGACCACTGCCTTTGGAACTGATAAAAATGGTGCCCACTTTCCAATACCATCTAGCAGCATGCTTTGGATATACTGCACCATAATGAAACCATGTACGGTCAGAAAAGTAATGCATGTTGAGATGTAGATATAACAGAAATATGACTTCTTGTGCACTTCATATGATGTCAGACCTTAGCCAGCCATTTATTTGATAGAACTACATTCACAAATCCAGGTCCTGCAACAGAAGTTGACTCGATGATATCTGACGGAGGTAGATTCCTCACAATAGCCTGTAACAAAACAATAAAAATAATATTAATCATGAGAGCCGTAATAATTAATAAGGATAATACTCCCCCAACAATGATATCTGATGGAGGCAAACTATGAAAGGTTAAAGATAAGGTAATGGCACCTGTCCAACAGCATTTGGACTTTTGAACTCTTTTGTTTTTCCTTTAATCTTGGAAAACAGACCCATCGCATTATTGCTGCATAACAAATAGTTTGGTATTTCCAGAGTGACATATAAAATCAATGTTCGTGCAATTATTTGTTAAAAGCATCCTCTCGATTGATCAAAACTAGTCTAATTATCAGAAGGAGAAACAAAAGAGTTAAATCATACCATTGATAGTCGCCACTCTTTTGTGTGCAAACTGCAACCGCTGGCTCGGTGCTCGACTCGTCGGGGAATGTAGCACTGAGAGAGGTCTTGAATATTCTCGATATTTGTTGTTTGACGCTTCCGATCCCACCTCCCATCTACGGTTCCATTAGTTCAACCGAATAAGCAAATGTAAGCTCTTCCGTCATAAAAGAAACAAACTCAAGATTACAAGAACATACATCATATGCATACAAGTCGGTAACTTTCTAGTAAACATGCATTCACACTATACAGAAGGACAATTACAAGCAACAACATACAAAATAATTGTCTTACCCAAGGAAACACGGACACAAGGAAAACATCTAGTTGTGTCGTGCACGCCAAAAATTGACGCAGTGTCCGCATCATGTCCGTGTCCGTGGAACATTGCAGATACGTGTCAGAAACGACACAAACGCTCGGGGGAACGCCGTGACGCGCTAAAATCGAGCCAGCCTGCTGTGTTCGTGTCGGCGCCGTGCCGTATTCGTGTCCGTGTGGCATACCTCTTGCTGCGGCGGCGGAGGCTGAGAAGAAGCGGCGGCGGCCTCGCTGCTGATCGCCATCTTCCGCGTGGACGCCGACGAAAATCTCCTAGTGGTCGCTCTGAAGCAACCTGTAGAAATCGGAGAAGGGATGAGAGTGGCGGCTGCTGCTAATGTCATTGTATGGTTAGGACATGTACATGATATTTATATATTATTATTTTTTTCTCTTTTCTAGGGTTTTGTGTCGGGAACGAAGGAAGCATCCATCCTCCACTCATGGCTAATGGATTGTAGCCAGTGAGTGGATGCGAATGAGCGGGCCCGACCCGAATGGGTTGGTTTGCGGATCCGGACCCGATCCGACCCGTTAAAGGAGTGTTTTCAATAGGCACAGAACGGAGAGGAAGAGAGAGAGAGAGAGACTCGCCTGTAGAGACCTGATGGAGGCGGAGCAGGGAGGACGTCGTTGCTGGCGGCAGAGAGACGGTGACGGCGGCGGAGAGTTTACGCGATTATGGAAAGGTTTTAGAATTTTATTTAGATTTTGACGAGTTTGTGTTAGGGCTCATGAATTTTATTTGACGGTGTGGGTGGGCTCCAGCCTTGGTCGACCGCATGACTAGATGAACAGTAGACCTTAAAGCCCAATAAACCCCAGTCTTCGCAAACTTCAATCAGACAATTCATAAAAAACAGCATCCACAGTAAATACACTCCAAATTATTAAAAATTATATAAATTATTACTTTTGGAATATCTCGTTGATATCTATATATATATAATAGCCAAATAGTGGCATTTCCCGCCCAAAATGTGGCAGCAATATAGTTATGCATCTATATAGTTATACATCATTATTATTCAGCTTAAAACTGTGACAAATTTGTTACAAAAACATAAAGTGGATCAATAACAACTGTGACAAATTTATGACAGTAAAAAACTATTATTCAGCTATACATAAAGTGGATCAATAAATTCGAAAATATACACAGCTGGACAAATCTTAATTGTTATCCTCCTTTCCTACCACTCATTTGCTGATGAATCTGCCTTTGAAAAAATGTGCCTTTGATGTGTCCCCACATGAGGTCTGTTCAGTTTCCCAACAAAGCTGCTGTTGGTTCCAAATATACCATTAATTATGCTGATGAATCTGATCATAAACAAGTGTTCATTTGTTGTTCACTTGACTGTTGAGTTCCCGATAAGGCTGATGTTGGTTCCCAATTATGGCTATTGCTGAGCTTCTCTTCTATTTTGTCTATAAATAGATGGAAGTATGAGCTCAACAAGTCCATACTATTGACTTGGGAACAAAATCACTATGGCTCCATTTTTCTCTCCTATTCGTGATGTGAATCCTTCAAAAACCTTCTGGAATATGAAGGTTCGACTCTTGCGTCTCTATGAAGTACCTGGATATGGAGGAAAAGGCCAGCCATATAGTCTTGAATGCGTGTTTCATGATGCAGAGGTAATAGTTATTTATATAATATTTTGTGTATTTCTAAACCACCAATACTTAAACTGTGCATCGCACGAAACAAACATGTGTAGATCTGATGATTTTTTGTAGTTTATCACACAAAAAAAATCATCAGAACGAACAAAATTTGACATTGTCCTGGAAAAAAGTTAGACCAAATAATAAAAAGATCAAGAACAGTAAAAAAAAGAAAAAAAAACTGTGTAGATCTGACAAACGTGTAGATCTAACATATTTTGTACAAAAAAAACAAGAGTAAAAAAAATAGAATACATAGATCTACAAACGTGTAGATCTGAAATATTTTGTAGATCTGACAAAATAAGAAAAAAGTTAAACCAAATAATAAAAAGATCAAGAACAGTAAAAAAACGAGAAAAAAAACTGTGTAGATCTGACAAACGTGTAAATCTGACATAATTTGTAAAAAAACAAGAAGAGTAAAAAAACAAATAGAATACATAGATCTACAAACGTGTAGATCTGAAATATTTTGTAGTTTATCAGACAAAAAAAAGCCAAAAAATTTGTTGCACGGAAACAAAAAAAGAAACCAAATCCTAACATGTATAACTATTTCTAAAACATTCCCTGATGAATCACCCATAAAAAAACAAAAGAAACAAGAAATAACGAAAAATGAGCACACAAAATAATCCAAATCGTAACATGTATATCTAGATCTAAAACATTTCCTGAAGCATCACCCAAAAAAAACATAAAACAAAAAACAAAAAACAAAATAAAAAGCCAAAAAAAAAAACAAGAAACCTCCAAATCCTAACATGTATAGCTAGATATAAAACATTTCTTCATGAATCACCCGGAAAAAAAAACAAGAAAAAAAACTGTGTAGATCTGAAAAACGTGTAGGTCTGACATATTTTGTAAAAAAAACAAGAGTAAAAAAAAAAGAATACATAGATCTACAAACGTGTAGATCTGAAATATTTTGTACAGCTGCCAATAATGAATTTCTAGCCATTTGCTCTGAAAGCATCAGAACTATGCCTCAGATAAATAAATTTCTAGCCATTTGATCTGAAATCTTTTAATAACCATGAACAAAAAAGCATCAGAACTATGCCTCAGATAAATAAATTATGCAGCAAATGAATTTCTAGCCATAGATTGAAAAACCAATGCTTCAAATGGATTTGTACAGCTGCCAAGAATGAAAAACCCAACAGAAAAACCGATGCTTCATGGAGAGAGAGAGAGAGAGAGAGAGAGAGAAATGTGGGTTGGTTTAGATGCCAACGTTTTTAAGTATTGGTGGTTTAGAAAAACCGATGCTTCATGGAGAGATAGAGAGAAATGTGGGTTGGTTTAGATGCCCACAGTTTGTAGTATTGGTGGTTTACAAAAACCAATGCTATACTGCCACCGGTATGCACACAGTTTAAGTATTGGTGGTTTAGAAAAACCAATTAGCTGTGGGTTGGTTTATAAAAAACTAACAGCTGTGGGTTGGTTTAGAAAAGTTCTCATCATATGTGGGTTGGTCTACAAACATTTTTAAGTATTGGTGGTTTAGAAATACCAAACAGCTGTGGGTTGGTTTAGATGCCCACAGTTTAAGTATTGGTGGTTTTACATTGGAAAAACCAAACAAAAAACCACTGCTATACTGCCACCATTATATTTGGATATTTTTTTTGGAAGCTGGCGGTTTTACATTGGAAAAACCAAGCAGCTGGCGGTTTTACATTGGAACGTTATATTACTAAACAGCTGGCGGTTTAACATTGGAAAAACAAAACAGCTGACGGTTATTTATTAATCGGGATTACCAAAAAATTATATTTGGAAAAAAATAATCTGGTTATTTATTAAGTGTGATTGTAAAAGGATTATATTTGGCAACTGTAGGCTAGCTCTTTATTATTTATAATTTTAAATAAGTTATATTTGGCTGGTGTTGGACTGGCTCTTTATTATTTGTAATTTTAAATAAGTTATATTTGGCAGGGGTTGGTCTAGCTCTTTATTATTTGTTATTGTAATAAGTCATATTTGGCCGCTGTAAGTTACTAAAAACTTAAAATATCTTAAACTTTTACATACAAAATGTTCATTCGAAAGTATAGTTTTTCAGTGTACCAAAACCATTTGTTATATAACTATTTATTTCTATCAATATCCATGTTATCTCTCCAAACCTTAGGGTTTGTCTTCTCTGCCGCCTCCTCTCCAAACCCTAGGGTTTGTGCTGGTACGTTCTATCATTTTAACGTGTTTTACATTTGTAGGCCGGTTATTTATTATTCGGAATTGCAAAAAAGTTATATTTGGAATAAAAATAACCCGGTTACTTATTAAGTGTGATTGTAAAAGGTTTTATTACATTTTGCAACTTAGCAAAATGTAAAATTTTGTACTATCTATTTGTTATTTTTGGCAGGTTTAGTTTACTAAATGCTTATCATATTTCTAATTGGTTGTTGTTCTTGCAGAAAATCAAAATCATAATGCAGATCATTGTACACCTACAAGAAGAAAAATTTATTCTAAAGATGTATTGTTCAATTCTCGGTTGAACATGTCACAGTATTCATCATCTACATATCCTTTTAGTGACATCACGAATGGTATGTTTTATATTTTTTACTTTTTCACTTATTATTATTGATAGTATATAAATATATATGTATAAATATATATTTTTATTTATTCATATATATACATATTTATATGTCAAATATATGTACATTGTAATTATCTTAACTAAATCAATATTCCCAGTAGGATTTCAAAATTTTTTCTCACTTATTCATTCAATAAAATTTTATTTTGTAGGAAACATAGATGTGGATAGATATGAATGTATGGCTTCATCCAGCAATATTACCTTTCAACCAAAATTTGGTGGCAATGGTATTAACATGACACATTGTACATCATCTACGCCTCCAATTAGCAACATCACGAATGGTATGATATGAGTTTCTCTATATGTATATTTTTAAAAATTGATAAATATTTATCTACATATTTTTATTTTATGAACTTCTATGCAGCATGTGGATCAACTGAATATTGTCAAATAATTGGTTCTACGAATAAATATTCATTTGGCTACTCAACAAAGGGATTTACAAAAAAACAGACAAATTATTCAAGAGAAACAAATTTGATCCATGATGAACGAAATGGTCTGAACATGTTACAATATCCATCACCTACATATCCTTTTAAAGATATCACGAATGGTATGTTATACATTTATTTTTTTGTTTAGTTTTCTATTATTAGTGTGTGTGTTTGTGTGTTTGCGTTTTTCATAAAATCATTTTATGCAGTGTGTGGATCAAGTCAAGCATCTAAGTTAACTACTTCAATGAACCAAAGTTCTGTTGATTGCTCGAAGAAGTCATTTACAAAAGCTAAAGAGCATTCAAGTATGTCTTTTACCTAATGACTTTTATAAAGTATACAAAAATTAGTTAACAATTTGCATCCATATCAAATTAGCGTAAAGTTATATTTCAAAATTTATCATACATTTGAAAATTAACAATGTTTTCAAATTATAAAAAAGGGAAATATCTTCAAATATTTTCATTCTTTCTTTTGCTTTGTCTTTTAAATTTGCAGAGATTGTTGAAATGACGAATGAAGAATGTCAATATGATCATGGACATGCTAATCTTACAATTGGTATTTTCCAAACATAAACACACACACACACACACACACACACACACACACACATATATAATTGATCTAATTTATTTTATGATTGATCTAATTTCTTATATTTTTTTTTTTATTGATAGATTACTGGGATATCGGTGATCCAACTTACAAATGTAACTTTTGTGGTGCACACTTTTGGTATGACGAGAGAGTTCAATCTTCCTACAAGTGCAAAAACCCGACATACTCTTTATGTTGCATGCGAGGAAAGATTCAAATTTCACCAATGAAGATACCACCTAAAGTTTTATATGATCTATTATATGGTGTCAGTGATAAGAGCAAGCACTTTTTAGAAAATATAAGATCATATAACAGCATGTTTTCATTCACTTCAATGGGAGGCAAAGTTGATCCAGAACCGAATCAAGGAAATTCTCCACCAATTTTTAGACTGCATGGTCAAAATTACCATTTATTGGGAAGTTTATTACCGGTGCAAGGTTCAAGTCCAAAATTTGCACAACTATATATCTATGATACAGAAAATGAAATCCAAAACAGATTAAAAGCTGTTAGGTGTGTATTGAATTTTATAACAAGCATATGTAAAATTATATTTTTATCATCTGTTAATGTCTTCAGTCTTCTTATTTATATTTTAATATTATTACAGGAAGATCGATAATATAAATAGTTTGCATGCAGAAATTGTACATGACTTGAAGGATATGTTGGATGAAAATAATGTTTTAGTTAAATCATTTAGAATGGCTCGTGAAAAAATTTGTGAATTAGGTGATTCAAACGTTCGATTGAAGTTGATTGGGAGGAGACATGGAGATGGACGACAATATAACTTGCCTACAGTTTCTGAGGTGGCTGCTTTGATAGTTGGAGATCTTGATGAATGCTTAGGTGACAGAGATATTATGGTTGAAACACAAGTTGGGAATTTACAACGAATAAATGAGTTAAATGCTTCTTATTTACCATTGCAATATCCTTTGATCTTTCCCTACGGTGAAGATGGTTATAGAGAAGACATTCCTTTGTCTGAAACAACCAATACAAGTAATGGTGGAAGGATGAGAGTAAGTATTAGAGAATGGTTTGCTTATAGACTGCATGAAAGGGATAATGAGCCTTCTACCATTTTTGCTACTAAAAGACTTATGCAACAATTTCTGGTTGATGCTTATACAATGGTTGAATCTGCAAGATTGAAATATATTCGAATACATCAAAAACAATTACGTTGTGAGATGTATAAAGGACTTACAGATGCATTATTACGAGGTGAAACAGATCCGACTACTCAAGGAAAAAGAGTTATTCTACCATCTTCTTTTACAGGAGGTGCTCGGTACATGATACAAAACTATCAAGATGCAATGGCAATATGTAGATGGGTTGGTTACCCGGATTTGTTTATAACATTTACATGCAACCCCAAATGGCCTGAAATACTTCGATATGTTGGAAAAATGGGTCTTAAACCTGAAGATCGACCAGATATATTGTGTAGAATTTTCAAGGTGAAATTGGATGGGCTGATCAAAGATCTGAAGCATAATAAAATATTTGGAACAGTTAGAGCTGGTAACGATCTTGCCATATTTTTCATTATGTACATAATCATGTATTGTATTACTAAATTTAATTAATAAAATATTTATTTGTTTTTTTTTCAGTTATATATACGGTCGAATTTCAAAAACGTGGGTTGCCACATGCTCATATTTTATTGTTCCTAGCCAAAGAAGATAAATTTCCATCAGGAAATGATATTGACAAGATCATCTCAGCGGAAATTCCCAATCACAAATCAGATCCTGCTTATTACAATGCAGTGCGAGATTTTATGATACATGGACCTTGTGGTACTGCAAGAAAGAATTCACCATGTATGTTAGATGGTCGTTGCACAAAACATTTTCCAAAGAAATTTATTCAAAATACTTTGGTTGATGAAGATGGATATCCAATATATAGACGTAGAGATGATGGAAGAACTGTTTTAAAGAATGGCGTTGAACTAGATAATCGATTTGTAGTGCCTCATAATCGTTATCTATTGATGAAGTATGGAGCTCATATGAATGTTGAGTGGTGCAATCAGTCTCGATCTATAAAATATTTGTTCAAATATGTGAATAAAGGACATGATCGGGTAACGGCATCTTTCTATAAAACTACAGATGATGATGATGAACCCAGCAAACCAGTTGATGAAATTAACATGTATTACGATTGTAGATACATTTCTGCTTGTGAGGCAGCATGGAGATTGTTTGGTTTTGAAATTCAATATAAGAACCCTTCTGTTGAGCGACTTAGCTTTCACTTACCCGACGAGCAACCTATTATATTTTCAGATGCAGATGCTATTGATACAATTATTGACCGTGCCAGTGTGAAAGAAAGTATGTTCTTAGCTTGGTTTGAAGCGAATAAGAGGTATCCAGAGGGAAAAAATCTTACATATGCTGAATTTCCACAAAAGTTTGTTTGGAAACAAAAGACAAGAGAGTGGACTCCGAGAAAGAAAGGTTTCTCATTAGGACGAATTTTTTATGTTCCACCTGGTTGCGGTGAGATGTACCATTTAAGATGTCTTCTCAATATCGTCCGTGGACCTACATGCTATGATGATATTAAAAAAATCAATGGTATTCATTACGAGTCATATCGTGAAGCATGCTACGTTTTAGGATTGTTGGAAGATGATGATGAGTATATCGATGGTATTATTGAGGCAAGCTATTGGGCATCTGCATATTCTTTGAGAAATTTATTTGTAACATTGTTGTCATCTTGCTCTATAAGCCGGCCTGAGTTAGTTTGGAAAAAATGTTGGACATACTTATCGGATGATGTTTTATATAATAAACGAATTGCGTTGAACGACAAAGGTAAAATGTTTCTTTCCTATTTTAAGTTCAAATTTGGTTTGCTGTTATTATTTCATATTCAATTTTGTCATCGATTCAGATTTCTTGAAGGAAAGAGCTATATTAGCACCAACTCTTAATGTGGTTGAGATGGTAAATGAGTACATGATCTCATTGAATTCTGGTAACGCAAGCACATACTTAAGTTCTGATAGTCCATCTAAATCAGATGCCAATGTAGACTTATTATCAGATGTTCACACTCCAGAGTTTTTGAACAGTATTAAATGTTCAGGTGTACCGAATCATGAATTAAAATTGAAAGTTGGTACCCCAGTAATGTTATTAAGGAATATAGATCATTCAGCTGGGCTATGTAATGGTACTAGATTGCTAATTACAAAATTAGGCAATCGTGTTCTTGAAGCAAAGATTCTATGTGGAGACAATGCTGGTAATAAAGTTTTGATTCCACGAATGTCATTGACACCTTCTGATCCAAGATTGCCTTTCAAATTTCAAAGAAGACAATATCCATTGATTGTTTCTTATGCAATGACAATAAACAAAAGTCAAGGTCAATCACTTTCTCATGTTGGACTTTTCTTGAAGAATCCCGTTTTCAGTCATGGACAGTTATACGTTGCTGTTTCAAGGGTAACAAGTAAGAAAGGATTGAAGATTTTAATATGCAGTGAAGACAAAGATCAATGTAATTCAACAACAAATGTTGTGTATAGGGAAGTATTTCAAAATCTGTAATCCAAACAAATGTTATATTTTATGTCATCAAAGTAGACTTTATCGTATACTTTAAAATTTAATCTCAATTTTATATGCTTTCTTTTTTTTTTTGAGTGTGGAACTGTCATATAGTTTTGTTTATTTTTATTTACTAAAAGCATTTTTTAACTTTTGTTTTAATCTAAAATCTATATATCACTATATAAAGAACATTCATTTAATTTTGTTTGGATTCATATATAATATTAAATATACAAACCGTGCATCGCACGGGTGATATACTAGTTGGTACATAATAGTACACTCCAAACTAATATTCGTCCTTTTTTTTTCTTTTTTTTTTCTTTCATCGTTTGGTAAAAAAAAATTCTCCCTCTCTTTTTATTTGTTTTTCTTCCATATTTGATAAGAACGATTAATTTGGTGGGCCCAGAAATTATAGCAGGACTATGACGTACTCCAAATATGGAGTGTCTTTTAACTTTATAGCCATTTTCAAGTATGGACAAGTGCCGAATGCAGCCTTCAAGCACTATAAAATTTAACTAAGATCAAAAAGTAGCACTTGAAATCTCTTCCACTTTGGATGCTCTAAGACCATCCACAGTGGGACTAATTTCAATTGCTATATTTGGTCTTTAGCCAAATTTTGTAGCACTTGATGGCTCCAATGGACTCTTGTCCACACTTGAAAAATGGTAGAAAGCTAAAAAAAACTCTCCAAATTTGGAGAGTCCACTAGTTGAGCTATATTACTTGCGGGCCCACCATATTTACTTTTCTCCTTCATTCTTTTTTTGGAGTGTTGCCACTTGTCAATTATGAAAGAAAAAAAAAGTAGGAAAACAAATAGAGTGTTGCCACTTGTCAATTTGGAGTGTTTATAAACAATTTGTGCGTTGTTCGGTTCTTCTGCAAAAAAATCCGACACTTTGCAACTAGTTGTAGTGCCACCTCCCCCATGTCAAAGTCGATCCTTTACATAGACTAGTAACTTTCATGCACATAAAAAAAAAATTGTTAAAAATGTAGATCACGTTAAATATTATTTAACCTTATTATCCAGGACTCGTAGACCTTAGCCTCTTGAATTGAAATCGCCATCAAGTTCAAAACCAACCTCTATGTTAGTCCTGTCTTCTTGTTCAAGACAAAGGATGACTGTATGTAAAAAGCCATTGGGGATGATGGTGTTGAACTCGGCTATACAACACAAACATTCCAAAATACGCTAGGCCAGGTCAAAAATATATATTTTGTCCGTGTTGCCGTGTCCGTGTTGTGTCGTTACTCGTGTTATTATCATTGTCCTTGCAACATAAATATTTTCCTCAGGAAAAAGAGCAATGATTTGCTATGTATGCTGTTGGCTAGATATATTTTATCACCTGCAGGAGAGGATAAGAAGCCCAAGGAAGAGAAACAAAGAGGAAGCTACCATCAGATCTTGGTAGTAATACCTGCTGCCAACGAGTCAAGACAGAGCTCACCTACAACTCGGGTGAGCATTATTCGGTTTTGGACCGAAAATCGAACCGAACCGAATTCGGTTCGGTTTCGGTTTTCAAAATACAAAATTTCTTTATTCGGTTTCGGTCCAAAACCGAAAACTGAATATGAACTATACAATTATGTAAAAATATCCTCAATTTAAAAATGTGTATATTTTAAAAACAACAATTCTATGTATGTATTTTGAATTTCAACTTTGATAATTTAACAACTAGTCCAACTTTGTGCATAACTTTAAAATTCAACAAATGTGTGTATAAAAATTATAATTTTTAATGTAATTTAACTATGATCCTAACTTTGGGTCCGACTCATTAATTTCAACCGTATAAACAGAATAAACTGAATAAACTGAATTTCTTATTCGGTTCGGTTCGGTTTCGATTTTTGCTAATTTGGTTCGGTTTCGGTTTTGAATTTTTTGAATTTTGGTTTATTCGGTTTTGGCTAATTCGGTTTCACCCCCCTACAACTCCAAAGGAGCAAGTTTAAGGTCAGTCAATGCAGATAGGAACAGGGGAAAGTGTTCAGAAAGAACAGAACAGAACAAACTTTATCAGATATATGGAGACACATCTGTCAGCTGGAAAAGGAAGACACCAAGAAAGAGATCCTCATCCATCTAGACTACAAGGGACTTTCCAAGTGTTCATGAGCTGGAGACGCTGGACCGCCTTCTTCATGAAGGTTGTAGGTGACCTCTCTTTTTCCAACTTCACATCATCAAACTATACATGAACCCTATATTTCAAACGTACACGATTACGACACGGTAAGGATACAGTGACACGGACGCACCACCTGTTTTGACGTGTCCTAGTATTTTGGGGTATCTTGGTTGTGTCTGATACTAGTCCAACATGACACGGTCCCGATTTTTTGGAGTATCCTTGCTTCCTAGATGAAACGTCTTCATATTTAGTTCTCGTTAAGAATTTAACTTCGAGTCTCAATAAAAAGAGCAACACCTTAACATTAATCTTATCTTAACTAGTGTCAATCTTTCTGTAATCATTGGATATTATGATAACAGCTATTTAGTGAGGTACAGGGATGAGTTTGTTTATACTCTATAGGATTATGAATAACAAAAATGTGACAAAGTATAAATAAATTAAATATAGAACTGATTAAAGTATTTGGCGAATTAGACATGAGGAGCAAACAGCTCCTGCTCTTGTTTATTATTCAGTATAAGAGCTGTCAGAGCTTAACAAAGGATTAGTGTACATGGTCCCCCTTTGCAAAAAGAAAAAGAAATAAATTGAAGATATTATAAATTTTGTGATTAATTTAACTGTTGTTGTGTCATTGATAATGAATGAACAAAGATGTCTTCCATTTGTCGACGAAGCCATCGTCTGAATTTTGAGCACGTAAACGTGCTTTTCGACTGAATTTTCGCTTTATTAGAACCAGTAAATGAAGTTCTGATAAAGAAACTGCTGACCTAGAAAGCTTTGAATCATTCAAACAATATGATTTAGTTAGGCTAAGAAGCTTTAGGGTCTGCTTGGTAACGGTGTTTTCACCGGTTTTGGGGTGTTTTTGAACCGATCGTTTATGAAAATTCCTGCTTGTTAATTTTTTTGAGGCACCGGTTTTGGTCGGCTCAAAAACCCCCCAAAACCGGTGTAATGTATTTTTGGGTGGCTTTATAAACACCCCAAATCGGTGGGTTTTGAGCGGCTCTATTTTTTTTATTCCATTTATATCATCACAAAAATATATATAATTATAACTACTGATACCCTTTCCTATTTAATTTATTCGTGTAAAAAAATTTCAGAACCGCTCGTTAGTGAATTACCAAGCATGGATTGGACTGGTTTAAAAGCCGCTACTTAAAAACCATCCAAAATCGGACCCCTCATAACCGCTCATAACTGGTACTCTAAAAACACTGCATAACCGCTACCCCTACAATTGCCAAGCAGACCCTTCAATGAGTGGTCGGAAACATTCAAACAACAATGATTCATTAGACTAAGAAGCTTTAAGTGAGTGGTTGGAAACACTCGAACAACATGATACATATCATTGTATATAATATATATAACTCAAGCAATTGAGAGTCGCATCTTCTGGTATCAGAGGTCACAATTTCCTGCCTGCTGGTCAATTGCTCATAAGGAGGGAAGAGAGGAGATGTATATTTCTCTGAAAAGCAATAAATGATAAATCTATGTTTGGTCAAGTTATGATGTACTAAATCAAGAAATCAGTGTCGAATAAATCAACAGACTGATGCTGCTGACACTAGGTTAAAACCGATTCAAGGTTGCACTTTCCTGTTTGGTTGCACGAAAGTATATGAAAGTGCGAAAGTGGAAAAACGAAACTTGCGCACGCGATGCGTACGCATAAATTTTGAGTTTCCAAAAGTTGTTTGGTTGATGGAATTGAAAAATATGAAAGTGGAGGAATAAGGAGTTTCGTTGTTTGGATGGTTGTTGAAAGTGGAAAAAAAGGAGTTTGATTGGAGGTATGGTTACCCCATTTTCATTTAGTTAGTAAATATGATTTGTTTTCTTTCATGCAATTAATTGATATAATTAGTAAATATAATTGTGTGTAGAGATTAAAAATTACACACTAATAAAGTTTTAATTAACATATAATTAATTTAAATTATTATTATTATTATTACAATATAAATCAG
Organism: Iris pallida; assembly: GCA_029216955.1. Lineage (NCBI taxonomy): Eukaryota > Viridiplantae > Streptophyta > Magnoliopsida > Asparagales > Iridaceae > Iris > Iris pallida. The sequence goes on along the minus strand of JANAVB010040218.1, from coordinate 5,658,107 downwards.
TCTCTCCCTCTCCTCTCTCTCTCCAGCCCACAGAAAGAAAACCCCCGTCCCCCTCTTCCGTCATCTCCCTTTCCCTCTCTCCACTCTCTCTCTCGTCATGGATCGGACTGCCGCCCTCCGCTTCACCCACCGAGGATGCTCCCTCTCTCCACTCTCCTCCGCCTGCGTCGTCGCCGTCGTCCACCCCGACACCTCGGCAAGTACACCTCGGCAGGTACCTCGGCAAGTTCGACCGCTGGAAAAAAAAAGGGGTTAAAATGAAGGATAGAAGAGCGGTGGCCAAGCTCGTGGCGGGAGAACACCTGCTTCTACTCACCTCTCTCTCTCTCTCTCTCTCTCTCTCTCCTCGAGTTTCTTCTAAAAAAGGGCGGAGGTGAAAGTGAAGGAATTAGAGGGGGACAGGAACTGCTTCATGTCACTTCCATCAAAAAATTTGAGTTTCATGAATAGCAACCAAACAGCTGAACTCATACGAGTTCAGCCGAGTTGCAGATTTTTCTCTACTTTCACTCCACTTTCACCTTACCAAACAGTCCCTTTGTCAAGAAAAAAAAAATCACTGCATTTTATTTTATTTTTCTCTGAGAAATTAAGAATAGATGACTGAAATATATGAACCTTTCTTATCATTGGAAATTAACTGTATTAGTAAAAGAGGTAAATCTATAGGCGCTTCCAGACATGTATGCATTCAGAACTCAATCGAGAAAATAGCATAACAGTATGAGTTGTAGTACTAAAGATGAACAACAATCCTAAAGCAATAAGGCTAAATTACTCTAGTGGCACTCCAACTATAGCATTTTGTTATTTTTGGCACCTTAACTCTTTACTGGTCAATTTTGACACCCAAACTTCATAAATTGCTCTTTAAAGCACCTTCCGTCCAAATTTGGTTGCAAATAAGAGTTCATTATGAACAAAACAGTATTGTTATTCATTTCAATACAAAAACCAACACATCACCAACAACTATTAAGGACCCAGAATTTGACCAAAGGTGCTTCAAAAGAAAATTTTATAAAGTTGGGCTGCCAAAATCGAGCAATGAAAAGTTAAGGTTCAAAAACGTCCGTGCGTTATAGTTAGAGTGCCAATAGGATAGTTTAGCCAAGCAACAGTTACGTGATAGTAAAGATTAGAGTTTCGTAGTCACATATCAGAACTTGTCTACCAAGTTGACACTTCGGTGTTAAGTCTTGAAAAGAAAGACCTTTGGAGTTAAGTTCCTTAAGATGAACATGATGTACCAAAATCTTATTCCAAAAAGATGTATGCTAGAATTACCTTGTGGGGTGCTCTGTCAGCCTTCTCATAGTCTGTAACAAGCCGATCGGCAATATGGCAAGCTCTCCACCAGTAGCAGCATGACACACCACTGACACTACAAGAGAGGTGTGTCATGCTGCTATTGGTGGAGAACAATGACTCACCACTGTCATGTGCCTAGGCCGGCACACTGAATAATTTCTCATCAGAAAGAACCTGTGCAAGCAAATAATATCTTTTCCTCGCGTCGCCCCCCTCCTCTACCCCGACCTGCCTCAAACACAGGAAAGTCAAGGTTCAGATGGATCAGCACAGGAACAATAAGGATAATGCATGAAGTTCGATTCAGATATCACTAAACTTAGGTCTATCGACCACAGGAAAAAAAAATGTAATTTGGTCAAGAGGGAACAAGAATCAAATATTAGAATTTGGTACTCAATTTAAGAATTGCTATACATAAATACACTCTTCTTCTGAATGAAAGAACAAGTATAGAATTTTGATTTACTAACGAAATGAAAATATTAAAATAATAAACTTGGACAGTTCAGGCCACCAACTGCTCGATTTCGGCATACATCTGCTCCCCCCATGGACTGAGCATCTCTGACCGACCGGTACCGACACCGTTCATTTGGTACTGCATCGGTGTCTGCCTGAGACCTCCATGGACGGGTGCGGCGGTTACCGGCCCGTCCTTCACCAGAGAATGCACCCAAGACAAGTCCGGTTCTTCGTGCGAGACCGGCACTGGCTTCGGCGGAGAGGCCGATCCCCGGTTGCCGCAGAACGCGAAGGAAGCGGACTTCCTGAACCTGTTCAGCTCCTGTCCGTTGGTTGCCCAGTCCAGATTCCCACTGCTTGAGCCCCAGTCGGAGATACCCATTCCTCCTGGCCCCGATACTGGGGACAGCGGAGCGGAAGGATGGCGAGCCACCGCGGTGCGGTCACAGAAGCTCTGGCTGCGCTGTGGGAAGGCCGCGGACCTGGAGTTCATGATCGCGTTGGCCGTAGAGTGGCCGAACGAGGGCATAGGGTTCTCCTTCGCGGACGACGAGCGGAGGCTGTTCAGGTACCCCGCAAGCAGATGCGACCGCACCGACGGCTCGAGCGAGGCGAGGATGCTGCTGTAGCCGGGAGCAGCCGTAGTAGCGGCCGAGAACGAATCGGTTCTCGTAGGCCAGCTGGACATTTCATCGAGCAGCTTCTGCTGGTATCCATCCATCCCCAAACTTCTCTCCCTATAGCTCGGGCTCGATTTCAGCTGGCCCGCCGCCGCGCCGAACGAACCGGCAACGCCCACCGACGCGGCGGTGAGGTCCACCGACCTCAGCTCCTCCGGGCCGTGCGCGAAGAAGCAGACCTTCCGGCCGCACCCGGCCTCGTCCTTGCAGAGCCTCGTGCGGTACTGGGCCGGGTGGAGCCAGCTCTCGAACACCCCGTGCGCGTACTCGCAGGCGTCGCCGCTGCGGCAGGAGCCCGCCCTGCGGAAGTCCGGGCAGGGGACGCAGCTGTAGGCGTGCTTGCCCGGGCAGCGGCGGCGCGCGTTCTCGCCGGGGTGGGCGAAGGGGCACTCCGTCCAGTCGTGCGCGTACGCTCTGGAGCAGGTCTTTATTTTGAAGCCGTACATCCTGAAGTCGTCGGTGCTGTAGGCTCCGCTGCTGACGTCCGGCATCGTCGGGCCCGTCGGGTACTCCTTCTTGTTCTTGGGAGAAGGAGGAGGAGGGGTTTTGGCGGCGGCGGCGGCGGCGGAGGAGGAGCCGAGGAGCATCGTGGCGGCGGCTGAGGAGCCGGAGAGGAGGGCGAGCTGGAGCGCGGTGGCGGCGTCGGAGGCGGAGCGGAGGTTGACGTCGACGTGGGGGTTGGAGAGGAGGAAGGCGAGGACGGCGGCGCTGCCGTGGAGGGCGGCGACCATGAGCGGGGTGCGGTCGTGGAGGGCCAGGCGACGGGCCGGGCCGGCGGAGCGGCCGTACCAAGGGCCGAACGAGTTGAGGAGCGCGACGGGCTGGTGGCGGTGGCTGTTCTCGAGCTTGAGCTTGAAGGAGGCGAGGTCGTCGAGAGCCGAGAGCTCGAGGAGGACGTCGACGTCGGAGGAGACTGTTCCGTTGCACATTTTTTTGGGGAGAAAGGAGGAATGGTGCGAGCGAGCGAGTGAAGGAGAAGAGGATGCAGAGGAGTTTATATAGGGACGTGACAAGGAAGGTCGGCTTCTCTTTCTTGCTCTATGACTATGAGTAAGTTTTTTTTTGAACAGGAATTCATTGATAAGATCATGTAAATACAGAGTTCATGTCTAGTGACATGGGCTGAAATACAAGATGGAATAACTTCATAAGAACAAATGAAATTAGAAGAGTTGTTAAGCAATGCAAAAGAAGCTAATGTATGAGCACAGTGATTAGCATTCCTATTTGTGAAACTGAAAGAAATGGAAGGATCAAATTTCGATGAAGCTCTTGCATCTTCGATAATGTGACGAACTTGCCAAAGAGGAATAGACTCAACTGTATTGATAGAGTCAATTAAGAACTTGCAATCTCCTTCAAGAATAGAGTTGTGAAGATGAAGAGTGTTGCAGATCTTCAATGCCAATCGAACTCCCAATGCCTCAGCTTCCAGTGGTGAGCCTCCATCTTCAGTTTTTGATAATGCCATCTCAAAGTTTCCATGGGAATCACGAAGAACAGCAGCAGCAGACATTCTCCCATCCAAATATGCACCATCAAAATTGATTTTACGATAGTTGTCAGGTGGAGGAGTCCATGGTACATTGTTGTAGATTGTTGATGACGAGGATCCAATACAGGGTTGGCCATTGGTAATAACATCATGTCTCTTCATCAGTGTGGTAGCATCTTCAAAGATTTTCCTTGCATTGATGGGTAGGTGCTCGAAGATCGCTTTGTTCCTTGCCTTCCAAATATGCCACATTAAGTAAAAGCATATTGAAATCCTGTCTCGATCTCCTTCTTTCAATAGAGTGGATACAATGAATGATATTGAGGAATCATTCTGAATCAGTCCAGTGATTGAAGGAATGTATAGCCATGATGCACCTGTTGTTGAACAATGAAAAAGAAGATGGTCAGTGTTCTCAATATGTACCTGACAAAGAGGGCAGACTGAGTCGATCTCATTGATTCTTCGATGGATGTTGGCATAGGTAGGCAGGGAATTAGTGAGGGCACGCCAAACAAATAATAGAACTTTTGGACTGATGTAATTCAGTGACCATAATTTGCTCCATTCTTTAAAGCCTTCATTTGAAGTAGCATGAGTAACATGAATATCATGGTGTAATCTCTCATAGATTGAACGATATGCTGATTTTGTAGATAATTCACCATCTTTAGTGTGTTTCCAACATAACTTATCCGATTTGCAATTAACAGATAATTTGATCTTCAGTATAGCATTGGCTTCATGGGGAGGGAAAAGCATGTGTATCAAGTGAAACTTCCAAGTAAATGATGGCTTGTGAATGAGATCAGAGACTTGTTGAGCCCAGTTAGAACTAAATTCAAATCCTTCAACTCTGTGGTTCTGAATTGAAGGCACCCATGGATCATGCCATATGTTTATTTTAGAACCATCTCCCACAGACCAGAGGACATTATCCATCAAGTATTCTCTGCACTTGATAATACTAGACCATATGCATGAAGAAGAACGTGGAATGGTAGCAGTCCAGTATGATGAAGTAGACATGTACTTAGTTTGAAGAATAGAAACCCAGGTAGAATTTTGATTTGTGAGGAATCTCCAAGTGAGCTTTAGCATGAGGGATAGATTAGATATATGGGGATCTCTTATTCCTAAACCTCCTTGAAACTTTGGTTTATAAAAGAGACTCCAAGCAGAGAAATGTATACGTCTCTTGTCAACTGAATTCCACCAAAAATTGCATTGATCTCTTGCAAGTGCTTCAGTAATCTTCTTAGGAATTTGATAGGAAGATAAATAATAAGTAGGGATAGACGAAAGAGTAGATTTGATAAGTGTTGTTCTGCCCGCGTGAGAAAGGCATTTCCTGTGCCATCCTTTCAGTTTAGAAGTACTTGTGGAGAGTAGATGAGAGTAAGTATTGAGTCTGTTTTTGGAAAGAAGAAGGCAATGTCCCAGGTATTTATCATTTGGTTGCATAAACTGTACACCTAAGAGGTGTTTATAAAGTTCACGCATGATAGGATCTGCTTTTGAGGAGATAAATACTGAAGATTTGTCATAGTTAATATATTGTCCAGACCAGTTTTCAAAAGCTTTGAGAAAAACCTTGATTTGGTATATATTGTGTAAAGAACATTTGCCAAAAATGATGAGGTCGTCAGCAAAAGCAAGGTGTGAGAATTCAAGTGAGGAATTGCGAAAAGTAATACTCTCATAGAGTGAGTTTCTGACCAAAATATTAATGAGTGTAGACAAAATTTCCATACACATTATGAAGAGGTAGGGGGATAGAGGACATCCTTGACGGATGCCTCTAGTTGGCGTAAAGATTTGTGAAGGTTCACCATTGATCAGGATTGAAAAAGAAGGAGTTGATACACATTGCATGATAATTTTGTGAGACTTCCCAGTGATACCATAGGCATTTAAAGCTTGACTTATTATCCCCCACCCTAATCTGTCATAAGCTTTAGACATGTCTACCTTAACAGCAAATGCACTATTGTTAGAAGAGAACTTGGAGATTGAATGAAAAAGTTCTTGAGCTATGACGACGTTATCACCAATATAACGCCCTGGTACAAAGGCATTTTGATTTGAACTGATCAGATGATTCATGTGTGGTCGAAATCTAGTAGTGATGATTTTAGAAATGACCTTGTACAAAACATTACAAAGGGAAATAGGTCGAAAGTGAGCAGGTTTGGAAGGATTTTTAACTTTAGGGATAAGGGCAATGAACGTATGGTTGAGATCAGGAGGCATAACACCAGTATCAAAGAAGTTTTGAATAAGAAGAATTACCTCCGCACTAATAAAATCCCAACATTTTTTGTAAAAAATTGCAGGATAACCATCAGGTCCTGGAGATTTATATGAGCCCATGTCTTTAATAACAGCTCTGATTTCTTCTTCCTGCGGTATGGAGCTAATGTGTTCATTATCAGCAGAGGAAATTTTTGAGAGTTCAACCAAGATATGTGCAGGGACAGGTTCAGTTTCAACTGCTTGAAATAAACTTTGAAAATGATCTACAAAGACTGTCGAAATAGCAGATTGATCAGTGATAAGAGTACCTCCTTCATTAGTGATGCTATGGATAAAATTCCTCTGTTTCCTGGTTGTTGCAGATAGATGAAAGAATTTTGTATTCCTATCTCCTTCCTTGAGCCAGGTTATGTTTGATCTTTGCTTCCAATATATTTCCTTTTGGTGATAGAGTTTATTGAGAATCATTTGAATATTTCTTTCTTCAGCATAATTGAAATCAGTAGGAGGTTGCATCTGTATATACCTTAGCCTCTGTTCTTCAAATCTGATATCTTTGTCCAGTTTTTCGATGTTGGTTCTTCCCCAATGATGAAGTCGTGGAAGCAAGCGTTTCTGTTTCAACTGTATGTTTGTAGTACCATTGTTGTTCCAATTGTCCTGAAGAATATGATTGAAGTCTGGTTCAAAAATCCAGGCTGCCTCGAACCGCAGGGGTGTTTTGGATCTTTTAGATTTGGTATTCAATAGTAAAAGAATTGGATGATGATCACTATTGAGACAAGGGAGGTGTAGAAGACCAGCATTAGGATGAAGAGCACGCCATTGAACATCCACCAAAGCTCTATCCAATCTTTCAGCAATGTAATTTCGTGGGTTCCTTCTATTGTTCCATGTGTACGCAGGACCACAGTATCCAACATCCATGGCAGCTACTCTATGATACCAATTAATGAAGGACTTATGATGACTATAATGAAAACCATTACCCCCATATTTATCCACAGCAGATAGAATACTGTTGCAATCACCAATGCAAATCCAAGGCTCAGTGATATGTGCAATGATGTTCCCCAAAAGAAGCCAGAACGCTTGTCGATCTTGAATAACCGGAGGCCCATATATACAAAGAAGATGCCACGATTGGTTCAACCCCAGATGAATTATACTTGTGTGAATATAGTTGATAGAGGAAGAGATAATGGTTATAGATATGTCTGTATCCCAGCAAAGAAGAAGACCTCCAGATGAGCCAGTAGAGGAGACTGAAAAGTAGTGATTATAACCCAGCTTTGTAGCAATTGAATCAGCAACTATTGACGAGCATCTTGTTTCTGAGAGAAATAGAATCTTCGGCCTAGATGCACGGAGGAATGATTGTATTGTACGAATTGTAGGGTCATTAATTTGGCAAAAGTCCACATTTTATTTCATAATAGTCCTTACTTCATATCAGTCCAATCTGACATAATTTTTACTCAAAGACCATCTCTTTTTTCTTTTTTCTTTTTTTGACTACCCAGCCCTCATAAAGTAGGACTGTCCACAAAGATGGCATTCCTATTTTATGTTATGACAGTCCAAATTCAGACTATCCAAATCCTTTAGGACTGTCAACAAAGTTGACAGGTGTTGGACTCGGGTGGGCTAAACCCGAGCTCGATCGGGTAAATCAGTTATGGGTGGGTTACGGTTGAAGATACTTGGGTTCGGCTTCAAATTTGGGTTAAAATATTTGAACCCGATCAAAAATCGAATTTGGCTCAGGATTTAAATCCTACATTTCTTCACCCAAACTTTTCAACTCTTTGTTCTAAATCTTATTTCAGTTTGTATTTTGTAATGATAAATACTTGTTTGATATTTGATTATGTGTTTAATATTACGTTTTAAAAATTATTTTAAATATTATATTAGGGTCCGATAAACCCGATGAAATTCGAGCCCAACCTGATCCTCCGGTATTGGTCTTGGACTTCATATGATAAACCCGAAGTCGGGTCGGACTTGGGCTCGGGTTGACCTCAAGTCCGACCCAACCCGTCCGAGTTGTACCCCTAATATAGGACTGCAACAATGTTGACAGTCTTATTTTATGTTAGAACTGTCAACTTTGTTGACGGTCCAAATCCAAATATGTAGGCTACTCTCAAGTAAAATCTTGGAATGGCAAACTTGTAAATAAATTAAAAAAATTGGACTACCGACATGTCACCCCTCCACTAGCCTCCTCTGCATCATACCGGGTCTATTTCGAAATTTTCGAAGTCCTCCTTCAATAGAAGAGCGACACGTAGTCCGTAGATCAAGACTATGATCCAAATCCACGATCAACGTAGCAGTTCCATACGCTATTTTACCAAAGGGGTCCTTTTTTTTCTTTTCTTGAAATAATATATTCTCAAAGTATAGATTAAAGAAGCACGTGTTTATTGGACTATACAAGTAAAATTATGACTTCTCGCAATATAAGGGTCCTGGTCTTCTGAGAAGAATAAGCCATTAATCATTAATGCAGTTACTGGAGTTCTCTTGACTCGACTTTATTTCTTCATTTACGTCCCATGGGGTTAAATCGACAGGCATTCAATCGAGCCATTGCAATGGACATTTTAATAATGAAATATTTTTTAAAAATTTGAGGAAATATAACTGTGCTTTGATACCAATTTGTCACGTCCCGAGTCGACAAACCGTTCGTCCCCGGTATTATTTTGCGGAATCGATCGTCCTCACTAAGGCGTGATGCCGTACGAGTCTGGAATTGCACTCGTACAAGGCAAGAACGTTACGTTGAGTTTCATATTAATACGCCAAGTTGAAACTTTACAAATCACATCAGAATATAAGACGCAGTATAGGAAGATAGAAATTTGTTTTTCATTCATAGCTTGCAACGAAGTGCAAGTCGTAATTACATTGGATGCCGTTGCGGCTACATTGATTGAAAACAGAAAGAAATACACTCGACAAGCTGCCTGAACTAACGCTTGTCGTTCCATACATTCGCCCCTTTATACATAAGTCGTCGATTGAATTGGCTTCAAAATACTTCAGCATAGGAAGAGCTTCAAAACGCCTCTCTGCACTTCAGGTTCAGTTTAGAGCGCCCGCCGCACGTGGAAAAATTGGAGGAGGGAATTAGCACACTTGCTAAGTGGACGAGACGAACCCACTCGTCTAAACCGACTCTGATTGTTAAGGTAGGCATACTTTAGAGTTGTCTTTCTATTTATAACTAAATGAATTCAGTTTATATCGATAGCCATCTTTGAGTAATAAAGCATACAGTAAAACATATCGATTTATCGTATTTCTTACCATGGCCGTGCTCGTCCCTGCATAAAAACAGAGATAATATTTACTACCTACATAAGACAATAGGTGAGCATGCTACTATCTTATATGCGCGGTCATTGGTTTTACACACCACGTGGGACTATCTCAACGGCATTTTGGCTCGTTCAGTCTAGGTTGCAAGCCTGACTGACGGTCCCGTAATGCATCAGTGTCGAAGCACGATTATTCATTCCCCTTAGGTCGATTCGATTCCGATGCCCCGGATACCGATTCGAGAAAAATCAACTTGTGCACAAGCTGTCCATGACCATGCCAATGCGTGAACAGTTTAATATATGCAACAGTTTTGTATAGCGCGGATAGTATTGAACGGCATTATCATTTCTTCCAATTCATGCAAAGATTCATTTTCCCCAAGTCGTACTTCCGATTTAGCGTCCCATAGGCACCAAATTGTCCGAGATATCATAACCCACGATCGACGTTTCATATTATTTTGCAGCACGTGAAATAGTCTATCTTTTTACTAGAACCTTAAACTTTTTGGTTTATGTGAGAAATTTGTATTTTTCAGAGTAGATTACTCTAAATCGATACGTTTTTTCCGAGTTCTTGACCTTAGTGGATTGGAATGCAATTAACTTGGCATCGTCGATTTGAATGAATTCGAGGCAAAGGAATTTGTTTGCGAGACAGAGTAGAAAAGAAGGGGCCGAATCACCCACCAAGTTCTTCAAGCGTGTCGACCGTCGAAGCGCTTCGCAACGTTCAAGCTTTAGTTACGCGAGCTCCTGCAATGGCACCAACACATGGTTAGGATTCCTTCTTTATTCCCTCGCTTCAAAATTTGCATCCAAAAAAATGACGCGAAAGCACTTCATCAAAATCCAGCGACAAAAGCTCCAAGAAAACCATACAGCGGTCCCGTCCCGTCGAAGGGGCTCTTATATAGAGCTCACTCGTCGAGACGCAGCCCGCTGCATCTAGGACTTATTCCAACAGAAGTCATTCCATTAGTTGGATCGATTCTCGTAACATCCGTCCAAATCGATTTGATCGATGCCGCAAGGTGTTATCGTTTACCAAGCTTAGCGATCGAGTCAGATGGCCATCTAAGTTCTCGATCGATCTGACTCGACGCAAGCATATTATGAAGTCCGTCGCCTATCGAAAGCGGGGCACTACATAATATACCACTAAGAAAAAGTTTCGTCCTGAAACTTAAGAACAAGGGTCTGACCTTAAATTAGACAAACAACGCAGGGTACTTCTCTTTCATCTCCGCCTCCATTTCCCACGTCGACTCTTCAACTAAATGGTTCCGCCAAAGCATGCAGACCAAGGACATCGACCGATTTCGTAGCACCTTCTCCTTACGGTCCAAAATTTGAATAGGCTCCTCCGAGTAAGACAAGTCAGTACGTAGCTCCAACTGATCGAAGCTAACCACATGACTTGGATCGTGCACGTATTTTCGAAGTTGTGAAACGTGGAAAACATCGTACACATCAGCCAAGACAGGAGGTAGTGCGATCCGATAAGCAACCGTTGCAACTCGCTCGATGATCTCGAAGGGGCCTACAAATCTCGGGCTTAACTTGCCTTTAACGCCGAACCGCATCACACCGCGCATGGGCGTTACTTTCAGAAACACATGGTCCCCGACCAAGAATTCTAGCGGTCGTCGACGAAGATCTGCGTAGCTCTTTTGTCGACTTTGCGCGATACGAAGTCTATCTCGAATCAAGCGGTCCTTTTCGACGGCCTTCTCTACCAGTTTCGGTCCAAGCACTTGTCGCTCTCCAACTTCGTCCCAGCATATTGGCGAACGACACTTCCTCCCGTAGAGCACTTCATATGGAGCCATCTGAATGCTCGACTGATAACTGTTGTTATACGTAAACTCCGCAAACGGCAAATGCGTATCCCAACTAGTCTTTAGGTCGATCGCACACAGACGTAATATATCTTCTAAGATTTGATTTACCCTCTCCGTCTGACCGTCTGTTTGGGGATGGTACGCAAAACTAAAGTTTAGTTTGGTCCCCATCGCCGCTTGTAGGCTCGTCCAAAAATGCGATAGGAATCGTCCGTCTCTGTCCGAAATTATTGAGGCTGGTACCCCGTGCAGTCGAATAATCTCGTCGATGTAGATTTGCGCTAACCGATCGACGCTCCATCCTACTTTAATTGCGATAAAGTGAGCCGACTTGGTCAATCTATCAATAATGACCCAAATCGCATCATTCCTCCGCGGCATCTTCGAAAATCCTACAATAAAATTCATCAAGATGTTGTCCCACTTCCACTCGGAAACAGCAAGGTTCTGCAGCTCTCCGCATGACCTTTGGTGTTCCGCCATCACTTGCTGACACGCCATGCACTGCGACACGAATGTAGCCACGTCATTCTTCATGCTGTGCCACCAAAAGTTTGTGCGTAAGTCCTTGTTCATCTTGGTGCTTCCAGGATGTAACGAGTACTTCGCATAGTGTACCTCCGTAAGAATTTCTTTTCTGAGTTCGGCAGTTTCAGGAATGCAGAGCATTCCCTTTAGTCGCATCGTCCTGTCTCCGTCTTCCGCAAAGTCAGTCGTCTTTCCTGTTGAAATTAACTCGTGCATCTTCTTCAGGAATGAGTCGTCCTTTTGTGCGGTCTTTCTCTTGCTAAGCAGACTCGATCCTAACTTCAACTGAGCTAGGTGCAGGTGTCGATGCTCAATTCCGAGTTCGATACCCATCGCTTCAAGGTCTCGCCGTATCTCATTATTTATGGCTAGTGTTCCCATAAACATTCTGCTAAGCGCATCGGCTACCACGTTTCCCTTGCCCGGCGTACACTCGATCGTTAGCTCGTAATCTTTTATGAGTTCGAGCCAACGTCGCTGCCGTAGGTTGAGTTCTCGTTGCGTAAACAAGTATTTCATGCTTTTATGATCTGTGTAGATTCTGCAAGCCACACCATAGAGATAGTGCCGCCAGAGTTTCAACGCAAACACGATCGTCGCCAATTCTAGGTCGTGCGTCGGATAGTTTTTCTCGTGCTGCTTCAACTGCCGTGAAGCGTAGGAGATGACTTTATCTCTCTACATGAGTACGCACCCGAGGCCAGTTTCCGATGCGTCGCTGGATATCTGAAAGCCTTCTGGAACATCTGGAAGTGCAAGGATTGGAGCTGAGACGAGCCGTTGCTTCAACTCTTGAAAGCTGGATTCACAGTCGTCACTCCATTCAAATACTACTCCCTTCTGGGTGAGGCGAGTCAGAGGCGACGCTAGTTTTGAAAAGCTTCACACGAATCTTCGGTAGTAGCCCGCTAAGCCCAGGAAACTCCGAATGTCGCTAGCCGAGGTAGGTCGTTTCCAATCTACCACCGCTTCAATCTTCTTTGGGTCCACCGCGACACCTTCGGCAGAGATTACATGTCCGAAAAATGTCATGCTACTCATCCAGAACTCGTATTTACTCTGCTTGGCATATAGTTTGTTTTCACGCAGATTCTGTAATACCGTCTTCAAGTGTTATGCATGCTCTTCTTTGAGTATATAAGGATATCGTCGATGAACATGACTACAAATTTATCGATTTGAGGTCGGAAGACTCAGTTCATCAGATCCATGAAAGCGGCTGGGTATAATGACCCGCTCCGCCCTAGCGGAACGCCGATTCAAACGGCAAGTGCAACGACTCGAACGAGCCGTCGACCCGAAGAGTTGGCATCGACCTGATGAAGAATCGATGCAGGCTTACATTGGGCCGTCAAGACGAATCCAGACTTAGACTTTCAAAGGCACGCTCGGAGTATCGCTCGGCCGATGAGAACATCGCTAAGGTGGGTGGCTCCGATGAACCCGTCTTTGCTTAGCCTAGACACATAATAATACGGACACTATTGCTAGAATAGCTAGGCGATAACACCGTGCATGCTAATAAATGACTCAACGCACCTAGCTAAGGGAATAATCCCATCTTGCAGACTTGTTTAGAACATGGAAAAGAACTCGGCGAATATCGAAACTCTTGCACCGCGCCCCACGCTTGTGCTACGGCACAAGCTTACGTTCAAGTCCCTTACGCGTTCAACAATGAAACAATGAATGGTTTACAACAATAAAATGGGAAGACTATCAACATAGTCGTTCCGAGTAGAGTATAACAATATTGAAAGACTATGGGACCGATGGGTTGCCAAGGCGACTCCCGCACTGGGAGTTGCGTAACGAATGAAATGAATGAATGAATGAATGAATGAATGAATGAATGAATGAATGAATGAATGAATACGTGAATGAATCAATGAACGAATGAACAAGTGAAAGAAAGAAAGAAAAGAAAGAACACATGAAAGATAAGAAAGGAAAGAATGGTTAGCGACAGGTGTGACGGACACGTGCAACGGGGCTCGCTACCCGCGCTGCACGGACGCCAACCTGGTCGATAACGCATTATGGCTAAGGGTTAGCCTACGGCTCGGAGATATCCGCTACGTTAAAATGACAAGATAATACGAAATGGTCGTGGACAAATGGCACGGGCGATGGGGGGGAATACCGTGGCCGTATAGTGGAAGGATTCTGCGGCACGGGCGTTGTGTAGAGTATACCGTGGCCGGCCTAGGCGGAATCAAAAGCGGGGCTTACGGGCTGCCTGGGTGCGGGCTTGGGCACCGGGAGACGTAAGTGCAGGGTATTTCAAGAGACTTAACGGGGTGTACCATCCATCACCCTACGCTAAGTTAAGAAATACCAAGAGGAAATGTCCAAAATGGCTTGTCATGCCAGCGACCGGTGCATATAGATTAAGTGGACTTTGTTGGTGGCTATCCACGTGCAAGTCCTTGCATTAAAATCAAAGTAGTCTAAGTTAAATGAACAAGCGCCTACTGAACGGCTTGAAATGTATCACACCAAATAACAAAGAGTGCTTCATGCAAACGAGTTAAAAGAACACACGCCTACGACGCGCTAGAATTTTGAGGCAGGAACACGCCCTTGACACTGAATGCTTACGTGAATCATGTTAAGTTAGAATATATGAACTGTTGTCTAACTTGGTTTACTTTGGACGGGAAAGGCCGGACGGTAAGTATGGGTAAGTCATGCATGTATTTTCATGTGACACTTGAATTCGGCAACACGAGATAGGTTTGGAATATGCCATAAAACTGATCCTAAGGCAAGATTAGAAAGACAATGAATGATAGAGATGCACAAAAGTAAATAGAACGTGTTTGGTAATGATAGCATTGTGGGCGAGCTAGCCTCCCCACCAGTGCATAACAATGTACTGATAACCCCACAGTCTGCTTGCAGGAAGCAGGAAACGTCGGCGGGTGCGGAGCTTTTCTCGAACGTGCTAAGGCACGGAGCTATCTCTGGAGCCTTGGAGCGTTGCAAGGAGCTGAAGCACCATATATAGGACATAATGTATCGGAACATCGCCATGAATCATTCCATCTTGTAAGCCACTTGGCACGCCTTTTATGTTTCAGAGAGAGAGAGCTTGAGAGACTTGTAAACTCGGCCTAGCGCCGCTTGTAAACTTCTTGAATATCAATAAAGAGTTTGAATTCGCTTCTACTTGTGTTTATTTACTTTCCGATGCAAATGGGGACACTCTGTGGCCTAGCTCAAATCGGTCGTTTCTGGACTTGGCCTTGCACGGGCGCAATCTAGGCCCGTGCGGCATCACGCCTTAGCGAGAACGATCGCTCCTACGGGAGCGGGGCGTGACACTGGGGCATTCGTCAAACCGAACGGCATGACTAGGAATTCGTAATGACCATATCGAGTGCAGAAGGCAGACTTCGATACGTCGTCGGACTTGATCTTCAACTGATGATAGCCTGAACGAAGATCGATTTTTGAAAATACTGACGCGCCTTGCAGTTGGTCAAACAAGTCGTCGATTCGTGGTAAAGGATACTTGTTCCGTACGGTCGCCTTGTTGAGTTCCCGATAGTCGATGTATAGCAGCATCGATCAGTCATTCTTCTTCACAAACAGTACGGGAGCTCCCTACGGAGAGACGCTAGGGCGAATATATATGCGGTCTAGCAACTCTTGTAATTTCTCCTTCAGCTCCTTCAGTTCTGCTAGAGCCATTCGGTAAGGCGCCTTTGATATCGACCGTGTATCCGAAAAGGTGTCGATGCTGAATTTTATTTCTCGATCTGACGGTATATCGGGCATCTCGTCAAGAAAAACGTCGAGAAAATCTGCCACAACATCAGCCTGCATTGTGTTTGTATTATCCTTCCGCATGTCTCAAACTGATGCCAAGTATTTCGCGCAGCCGGAACGCAGCATACGCCTCGCCGAGATTGCCGATACCATCATTGCCGTCTTCGAGACCGTACCGCACGAATATGAGAACTCTGTCTCGCAAGGAAGACGAAATACTACTCTCTTCTCCGTGCACTCGATCGTTGCATGACAAGCGCCCAACCAATCCATGTCCAAGATTATGTCGTACTCTTTGATGTCTAGTACGATGGCATCCAAGGACAGATTTTTTCCCCCGATGCAAATGTGGCCATCCCTACAAATAAAGTTCGCAGGCATATCGACTCCCGATGGAGTGCTAACACTAATATTCATATCTAGTAATTGCATGGTTATTTTATTTTCTTTCGCATAATCAGCAGATATAAAGCTATGCGTCACACCCGAATCGAATAGTACTCGAGTAGGTATATTTTTGTAAAGTAATATACCTGTTACAACAGTATCGGACGCGAACGTCTCGTCCTGAGTTAAGGCATAAACTCGACCTTGAGCTCCGTGGCGTTGATTCTACGGGTTGACGGGCACCGCATTTGTGCCTTGCAGTATCGGCGCTTTATGCTGATTCAGAACGTTCCTTGGTGGGTTGGGTTGATTTGGAACATTTTCGGACAGAATGTAACTGTATGGCCTATCTCGCCACACTTGTAGCAAGATCTCGTGACGCAATCGGTGCTTCGGTGCCCACGCCTATTGCACCTGGTGCAGTATTGTCCGCCATGGCCTCGGTCATCAAATCCGTTTGGACGTTTTGATACTCCCGATCTCCCGGCGTCGTTAGGACGCTTGTTGGAGTGGTTACGGACAACAGGCACGGCTCTATGCGACATACGGCCAAAGACACGCTCACTATCGAGAGCGACATCGTAGGATTCACGGTATGTTCGGCACCTTTGATTCATGACGTCCCTTCGCAGTTCATCATTTAGGCCCTGTTGGAAGCGTTCACACCATGCTTCTTTGTTGGGCAGGAAGGCGTCGGCAAACTTCGCCAGTTTCGAGAAGCTCGAGTCATAGTCGTCGACAGATATATTTTCCTGTCGCAACATCTTGAACTCGTCTTCTTTTTGACGACGGACGGCGCGAGGAACGTACTGTTCAAGAAAGGCTTCCTTGAACATTTTCCAGGAAATCGTGGTATCGGTATCGGCTTCGTAGATTTCCTGCTTCTTAGCTGCCCACCAGTCGTAAGCCCTCAGTTGCAGCTGTAACGTCGCACAAGTTATCCTCTAGGACCCTTCAATGCTAAGCAGATTAAACAGGTCCTCAATCTTCGCGAGCCACCCCACGATCACATCAGGCTCTGTTCGGCCGTTGAATTTTGGTGGATTCATCTTGCGGAACTCCTTTGCCTTGAACAAGGAAGAAGAATTTATCATTTGCGGTTGAGCTTCTTCTATCTCGTCTTCATCTTGATCACCTTGCTTCTCCTCGGGTACCATGACCGTTGCCTTGGTATTGCCCGCCATCTTGCTTACTATCTGAGTCAGGGCGTCCATCTGCTTCTGTTGCGCATCAAATTGGGCTTTAAATTGCATCTGAAGCTGTTGCTGCTGCAGTTCCATCAACTATAAATTTCTCCATAGTCGTCTCGCTAGGGCCACTCTTTGTGCTCGACGTACTATCCACGGTTTGGGTTGTTGTGCCAGAATTGTTCTTTTTCTTAGTCATTCCTACAAAACAGAGTAAATCCGTTAGTATTTTACAAAAATATCTACGGGCTTACCTGCATGGAACTTTTATTTCACGCAGCATGTCGACAAGCATTCAATCGAGCCATCGCAACGGACATTCCAACAATGAAACATCTTTCGAAAATTCGAAGAAATATAACTGTGCTCTGATACCAATTTGTCACGTTCCGAGTCGACAAACCGTTCGTCCCCGGTATTATTTTGCCGAATCGATCGTCCTCGCTAAGGCCTGATGTCGTACAAGTCTGGAATTGTACTTGTACAAGGCAATAACGTTACGTTGAGTTTCATATTAATATGCCAAGTTGAAACTTCACAAATCACATCAGAATATAAGACACAATATAGGACGATAGAAATTTGCTTTTCATTCATAGCTTGCAACGAAGTACAAGTCGTTATTACATTGGATGCCGTTGCGGCTACATTGATTGAAAATAGAAAGAAATACACTCGACAAGCTGCCTGAACTAATGCTTGCCGTTCCATACATTCGCCCCTTTATACATAAGCCGTCGATTGAATTGGCTTCAAAATACTTCAGCATAGGAAGAGCTTCAAAACGCCTCTCCGCACTTCAGGTTCAGTTTAGAGCGTCCGCCGCATCTGGAAAAATTGGGGGAGGGGATTAGTACACTTGCTAAGTGGACGAGACGAACCCACTCGTCTAAACCGACTATAATTGTTAAGGTAGGCATGCTTTAGAGTTGTTTTTCTATTTAGAACTAAATGAATTCAGTTCATATCGATAGCCATCTTTGAGTAATAAAGCATACAGTAAAACATAGCGATTTATCGCATTTCTTACCACGGCCGTGCTCGTCCCTGCATAAAAATAGAGATAATATTTACTACCTGTATAAGACAATAGGTGAGCATGCTACTATCTTATATGCGCGGTCATTGGTGTTACACATCACGTGGGACTATCTCAACGACATTTCGGTCCGTTCAATCTAGGTTGCAAGCCTGACTGACGGTCCCGTAATGCATCAGTGCCGAAGCACGATTATTCATTCCCCCTAGGTCGATTCGATTTCGATGCCCCGGATACCGATTCGAGAAAAATTAACTTGTGCACAAGCTGTCCATGACCATGCCAATGCGTGAACAGTTTAATATATGCAACAGTTTTGTATAGCACGGACAATATTGTCACGACCCGCTCCCGAATAATCGGACACGAGTCGGACACGCCCAGCCTTCGTCGTTAGACACGACGAAGTAAGCTGTACCAAGCTAGGGAAAACTAACCAGATAATCATAAAAATATAGAATCACAGCATCTAAAAACGTATCCCAGAATGATCACCATAATCCACAAATCTAGATATCATAATGTACGAGTCATCAAGAATGAAATGTACATGAATTCTAAAGACAATATCTAAGAGTAAGCTAACAGTCTAAACTTGAAACCTCAAGCTAAGCCTCATCCTGCTCAGCTAATCCTGGGCTCTGGCCCATAGAGTATAACAATGTCCTGCAAGCATACCTGCAACATATCCTATTCAGGAGCGGAGCAAAGTATATCCAAAGAAATGAACATGTACATCATGGTATGAATCAAGAAAACAGAAATAATGTAAAGTACAGGAAATGAGAACAAGACATGAACTGAATAGGAATACTGAAAGTAAAACAAGGAAACATGGTAAGAGTCCTGAACATGAAATACAACCTGAATCATAAAATACAAACTGAACATGAAATACAGCCTGAACATGAAATACAGCCTGAACATGAAATACAACCATGAAATCCTGAAATACAAACTGAATCCTGACATGTGCAATATTTGAAATACTTCTAGAGTGTGATCGGCTTGGGTAGATGCAATGATAATGAAATGGTACGGCTTTGGCCCCGCGTGCACGATGCGGGACCCAAGCTATTCACAGGGATAGTAACAGGGTTTGATCACATCTCTATAATATTTCCCCTCCCAGACACAATGAAACATGGAACATGAAATGAGGCAATGTCGTGATATATCGTGTCATCAAGAGATACAAGAAAGGATAATGAAGACATGAGAAATGAACAATTCAGAGGAGTATACTTGCCTGTCTCCGGGTGATCAAGAAAGGGTAGTAAAGCTGGGAATCCTCATGTTAAATGATTTACAAGTAATTAATGAACATACTAATTCTAATTTGTTATCAATAATCTAACCATGATTAACTTCTATATATATCCTAGTTTTAGGGGGTCCCCTCTTCTTAATATTATCTATAGAGTATTATTAACAATAATTATTACCAAACTAAATTACAACTTCTATCATTAGCCAAGCCCTAAAATCATAGCAACTTATAAACTAACTATGCTAATTGTATTGAACCCATGGTTAACATATGGTTCCTCAAGGTTGATTAGGACTTAGACATTCTAGGTTTGCATAATGATTCTTAAGTAAGGTTTAAACAAAACATCCTAGTAAAGCTTAAAACTTCTACTGGACATTCCTTCCTCAGGTTCAGTGGAGAACATGGTTCAATTAACCTTAATACCTTGCTTTATGTTATCAGCCAGGCTTGTTCCAGGTTAGGCAGGACAGTACACAATCCAGTCCTAACAGGACATATTATAGCCTAATCTTCCTAGTCCTAATTAATGCACTGTCCAAAATCTGATGGTTAGTACTTGGTTTAGGAACCCAAACAGTCTTAACATCCTGATTTATGTCCTGCACCTGTCTGTCCATCCTACTCCAGATAAAACTTATGGCTAGTTCAGCAACAGTGGGCAGGATACTGCATTTCAGTCCTAACACCACCTCAACATCTTTTAGCACAGTCTATGATGTGGACTGTTACCTAACCAACATCTGTCCCTAGGCTGGACATTAACTGCCATTGCAAGAGTTCAGTCCTAACAGTTCATTCATTCAGTCCAAAACAGGACAGTACCCATACATTCAGTTATGGATGGGAATGAATCTCAAATTTAGTCCAAAGGGCTCACTCCTGTAACAACAATATTTGAAGCACTCTACTTAGAAGGTTACCTGGATATACTCTACAGTCCATGCCTCATCTAAAATCAGTCCAAACAGGAAGTGTATCCCATTTTAGTCTTAAATATCAATCCTGACACAACATTATACCAAAGCCTAACTAACAAGAAGTTAATCTGTTCTTCAAACCAAATTTCCAGTTTACTGAGACAATCTCAGGCTTCTCATGTCAGTTTCAGGTTTATTAGACTAAACCAACAGTTAGGAACCTCAGGTTCATCATCTGGATCAAGACAGTGGTACTTAAATTGAACTGCCACAACCTAATTCAAATCAAGGTACTCTAAAATTCCTGATATTAATTCAATTATTTCAGACTTGCCTGTTCAAGTCCCAACTGAACAGAGGTATAGATTTCCTTGGTATCATCCTTCATAAACCTATCTTCCATTAAACAACTTAAAACGAGATATCCCAAGCTCAACAGTAATTAATACATAAGTAATATGAGGCCAAGAATCAAGAATTTAACTACTACTCTCGAATGCAATCTTCTCAAGCAAAATGATCTATCAGCATAATCTGTCCTGAGCTAGTATCAGAATTAGGAATTTAAGATACAACATAACCTCATCTAATGATCATTGATTTCAAGATATCAACATGCTTCCTTTGCAGTCGAACTAAATTGTCATCCAGGATCATACATAAATTAGGAATTCCCAAAATCATTAATCATTCAAGCTATCAGAACAACTTCCCAGTAAGGCATACACAAGGAAGTCTACCATAGTTTGTTCTTAGCCTATTGATACTATGTGATACGTTGTGTCTCACAAAATCTGATCTAAATCTGAATTCATAGAATTAGAGTTACCTTGAAAAATTTGATTGATGCTATAGGCAAGAATTCCTTCTAATGTCTAGAGTCTGGACACAAGTTACCCCCAACTAATTCACAAGACTGTGGTATGAAATGATGAAGAAGGTTTTAAAAGCAACTCAAGAACTCAAGGATAAATTCAACAAACAATTTAATTCTAAATATGGCCATACACGCATATATACAATCATTTAGATTGAAACAACCAAGGAAATTATACTTACCAATTAAATTTCAGGTTTCGATTGTTGAATAGATCGACTCAATCCCGATCCAATTTATCAATTTAAGATCATAGGACATGAGATTCAAAAAATGACAGCTACTGGCATAGATCGATTCAAAGGAAACAATGCTTACCAATTTCGATAATCCAATGATTTCTTGTTCAATGAAACCGATCAAGATTCAGGAGTTATAGATCTGAATCATAAGTTAACCAAAATGAAATGGATTAGGAATTTGGACAATTCCTACAAAGTAACTATGATGTTTCTTAAGGAGTAATTGAGGGAATCGATGGAAACCTCACAGGAATGGCGTGGTGATCGAGTCGTCGTGGTCACCGTCGTTGTTGCCTAGCCGTTTGAAGAGAAGCTCACCCTCATCATCTGCTCTTCTCTAGAGAATAAGAAATTGAAAGTTCTTGTGAAGAACAGAAATTGGGGAAGAAGGCTGCTCTGTGGAATTTCAGTGAATGGGATTGGAATTTATAGAGGATCGATGGTTCAGGAATGGGAGAGAAGGAAATAGCTGGACGAATTCCCCCGCTCTCTGACATGTCAGAAATTCTGTTAGAGAATTTCAAATCCTGCTTTCTTCCCACGCCACCCCGTCTGAATTGGTTTAAAGGAAAAATTGTTTAGAGTTTAAACAAGGAATTTCAGAGTCCAAAACAGGATTAGTTATTTAGGGAGGACCCAAGAAGAAAGCCCAAAGAGAAGCCCGAGAAGAAGCCCAAGGCTTTAAAAGAAAAGAAGAAAGAAAAAGAAATAATAGGTTCACATAGAATTAAAGTATTTAAAATTCTCCAATTTGCTTAACCCATAATATAATATTTAAAATATAAAGAAAATTTCAAATATCAGGAAGGTGGAGTTTACAAGTATTGAACGGCATTATCATTTCTCTCAACTCATGCAACGATTCATTTTTCCCAAGCCGTACTCCCGATTTAGCGTCCCGTAGGCACCAAATTGTTCGAGACATCATAACCCACGATCGACGTTTCATATTATTTTGCAGCACGTGAAATAGTCTATCTTTTTACTAGAACCTTAAACTTTCTGGTTTATGTGAGAAACTTGTATTTTTCAGAGTAGATTACTTTAAATCGATACATTTTTTCCGAGTTCTTGACCTTAGTGGATTGGCATGCAATTAACTTGGCATCGTCGATTTGAATGAATTCGAGGCAAAGGAATTTGTTTCGGGACAGAGTAGAAAAGAAGGGGCCGAATCATCCACCAAGTTCTTCGAGCGTACCGACCGTCGAAGCGCTTCGCAATGTTCAAGCTTTAGTTACGCGAGCTCCTGCAATGGCACCAACACTTAGTTAGGATTCCTTCTTTATTCCCTCGCTTCGAAATTCGTAATTTGCATCCAGGAAAACGACGCGAAAGTACTTCATCAAAACCCAGCGGCAAAAGCTCCAAGAAAACCATACAGCGGTCTAGTCCCGTCGAAGGGACTCTTATATAGAGCTCACTCGCCGAGACGCAGCCCACTGCATCTAGGACTTATTCCAACAGAAGTCGTTCCATTAGTTGGATCGATTCTCGTAACATCCGTCCAAATCGATTTGATCGATGCCGTAAGGTGTTATCGTTTACCAAGCTTAGCGATCGAGTCAGATGGCCATCTAAGTTTCCGGCCGATCTGACTCGGTGTAAGCATATTATGAAGTCCGTCGCCTATCGAAAGCGGGGCACTACAGTGAAGCCCAATGCCGTCCTCCTCTTTCCTTTGGCATAACTCCTCCCATGCTATGGTATGCATGCCACCCTTCCATACGAAGTTAGCGCAAAGTTTCTCAATCTTGTGCAACGTGTTAACTGGTATAATGATAGCTTGTAGCCAATACGATGTAATAGCCAGGATAGTAGATCGGACTAATTCAACCCGCCCTCCGAACGACAGGAGTTGCGACTGCCATCCCTCCAACCTATTGTTGACATATTGAACCAGCCTTGCGCAGTCTGTATCCTTCGCATAGTTGACCGATAGTGGGAGGCCAGGATAGCGAACTGGAGTTGCCCTTTGTCGATTCCAAGCAATTGAGCCCACTGATTTTGTTGGGGACATTCTTTACTGAAATAAACTTGGGACTTATTTCTGTTAAGTGCCAACCCGGAAGCACGGCCAAATTTCTCTAGAACCCGGCGGAGCGACCGTACCAGGGGCCAAACGAGTTGAGGAGTGCAATGGGTTGGTGGTGGTGGCTGTGGCTGTTCTCGAGCGCGAGCTTGAAGGAGGCGAGGTCGTCAAGAGCCGAGAGCTCGAGGAGGACGTCGACGTCGGAGTAGACTGTTTCGTTGCACTTTTTTTCGGAGAAATGAGCAATGGTGCGAGCGAGCGAGTGAAGGAGGAGAGGATGCAGAGGAGTTTATATAGGGACGTGACAAGGAAGGTCGGCTTCTCTTTCTTGCTCTAGAGTAAGCGGGTGCGACCGATTCCTGGACGTCGCTTATCGCGTGCACGATCGAAATGGTGCCAGTTTGACAGAAATGTAATGACAATATAAAATACTGTGAGGACGTGCGACCGTCCTACCCACGATACCACAACTACAATATCAGAGGCCTGATGAACATGGCATAATTTGAGTCTGCACGAAAAAAAAGAGTAAGTAGGGGCCAACATTATTCTATTTTGGACCGAAACTGAAACGAATTGAACTAAATAAAAAATTCGGTTCGGTTTAAAAAAAATTGGTTCGATTTCAATTTTAAAAATATTAAAAAATATTCGATTTCGGTTTCGGATTTCGGTCCAAAACCAAAAACGGAATAAAACTTGGATAATTATATAAATACCCTCAATTCTATGCATATGTTGTAATTAAAATGTGGATATTTTGAAAGTAATAATTCTATTTATGTGTTTGAAATCAAATTTGGTAATTTAACAAGTAGTCGAACTTTGGACGCAAATACAACAGATGTGTGTATAAAATTATAACTTTTAATGTCATTTAACTGCAATTTTAGCTTTAGATCATATCCATTATGTAATAAAAATAGTCCAATCGAATAAACCGGATAAATCGAATTGTTATTAGATTCGGTTTCGATTTTGACCAATTTCGATTGAGTTTTAGTTTCGAATTTTTAAGTTTTTGGTTTATTCGATTTGGTTTGAATGAATCAGAACGTTCACTCGTACGAGTAAGTCCACTGTAAGCTATTTTACCTAAAGATTTTTTATTCTTTTTCTTGAAACAATATATTCTCAAATATAGATCAGAGAAGCACGTGTTTGTTGGACTAAACAAGTAAAATTATGACTTCTCGCAGTAGAAGGGTCCTGGTCTTCTGAGAAGAATAAGCCATTAATCATTAATGCAGTTACTGGAGTTCTCTTGACTTTGACTTTCTTACTTCATTTA
The DNA here is from genome assembly GCA_029216955.1 of Iris pallida. NCBI lineage: Eukaryota > Viridiplantae > Streptophyta > Magnoliopsida > Asparagales > Iridaceae > Iris > Iris pallida. The sequence goes on along the minus strand of JANAVB010040218.1, from coordinate 5,633,174 downwards.
CAACCCATGGTTTGAGGGTCCGTTTGGTAAATCGTATTTGGAGCTGAATTTTAAAATTTTATAGATTTGGAACTAAACCTATAGAATCCTATGTTTGGTTGGAGATGGATTTGAATATAAAAAGTATAACCAAATTCAAAATTTGGATTTGGAAGAAAGATGTTGGATTTGGAAGAAAAAATTAATTATTTTTTAATAATTTTGTTAAAATATTAAATTTATAGTTTGTTCAAAATTAACTAATAGTTAATTAAAAACGTGTTGAGTGTTGAGTGTTGAGTGTATGGTCAAGAACATGCTGCTTTCATCTTAAATGTTCTCGGAACCAAAAATTCGAACTTGATTATGCTAAAGTGGAGTCGGATAGGCTCAGACAATTCGATCTCTCTTTTTATATCCCTTTTCCATTTTCGAAGTAGCAATCATTGAGTCTTTTTTATATCATCTAATTTTAACTGTTAATTTGAACCATATTCCCATCAACGATTTAAAATTATATGACTTCAACACGATTCAAGTTGTGATCATGAAAATGGAGGTATATATTATTTTTTTAAGCAATGGATAATTGTGGCAAACTCGCCTCCACCGGTACTCGAACTCCTACCACTTTGGCCGCATGCATCTATCTTAACCATTAGGCTAGAGATCATTTGTGCGTGTGTGTGTCACGCCCCAGAACCAGAATACTGGAGAGCGGGGGAATGACTCAGCCAGCTACGTATTACGGGTAGATGAATACCGTATAATACGATCAATGCTGTCTAAAAGACAAGGGGGTGCATACTACATGAAGGTCTTGCTATGGTCACTTCACATCTATTGTCTCAATCATTCAAACAAGAAGCAATAACAGAGAACATTTAAGATAAAGCAATAAGGCGTCCCAAACGCTTAGTCAAAATGTTCTTGAGATCTGGCTTTACAAAACATAGCCAGATGATATAGCAACATATACACAATTGTTATCAGCTGCAGTCTGACTTAATTACAATTATGTAAAAGTAAGTGCAAGACTATCCGACTAACATGTCGGTGCCAAGCGGCAAAATGTAAAGTAATTAACAAAACGAGCGGGGAAGTAAGGAACCCACTCGAGTCCTCTGGCGATCATTCCTCTAGTATTGACCATCTTGGAGGTGGAAGTAAGCTGAGTCCTCGGAGACTGGCTCTAAATCTGGCCATGCAAAACCAGAGAGGTTAGACCTCTAATAGCAAGTACCGCAAGGAAGCACAATATGAGGATTTAAACTAGTGAATAAGCGAATATAATAATAGATCTCTGCTTGCTACAGGGATTCACGTAATATCACGACACTTCGAACCAACCTCCCAACCAAACAAGGACAGAAGTTAGCCCGTCATGTCCTGATGCTCTGATCATCTCAGTTAGGTAACAGAGTAGGTACAGTACACAAACAAATCAACTTAAACGGCCATTCAACTCCTACGGCTTACTACTATGAGTCCCAAGTTATCCTGGAATTATGCAATAAAGATTTCTCAGTTCTTACTATGGGCAAGCAAGGCTAGTCTATCCAATCAATCAATTACGTCAATCATGAATTAGACGAGTCCCAGCGGGACGCCCGTCATCAATATACAATATACAATAATATAAGCAGATACCGCTCCCTGCCCGTGTGGCAGAATTGCAGTATCTGTGGGAACCAGCCGGCCTGTTGGGCGCTAATAGTACCAAAGAGGGCTGCCATGTAAGAACTCGGAAATCTATTCTCTCCATGCAATCATTATTTTATTTAACTTAGTAGCCTCTATGTTAAGTAAAATCCCATGTCGTGGATCATGGTCATTTCAGAATGAGTACTTCCGTACAAAGTACGATATGCTCAACTCTACAACGATACCCGTGCGGTTAGGTTGTAGGTCTTACATAGCGTAATACAACAATTAAAACTAACCACGGAATAATTATGCCTTGACCATAAAGTACACATGCTGCTTTCGTAAAATAAATAAATAAATTGTAGCTTGCATGTATTTATGTCAATATTCGGGATTGGCCAATCGATTGCAAATATGAACGTGTCTCATTCCATTTAATTCAATAAGACGACTAGCCAGTCTCTTAGTTCCATCTAGGAACGCATGATCAATAATAAATCAAGATAACAATCAATGTTAATTAATGTCAAATTCGGAAAATAAAATTGGGAGATAAATAATGATCGGGAAATAAATAATCTCATGCGCCTGAGGAATGATTCATGCGACTGTGGGAAATGATTGGAAAATAAATAATCTCATGAGCTGAGAAAAATAATTGGAAAATAATTAATCCATGCGGCTGTGAAATAAGATTGGTAAATAATTAATCCATGCGGCTGAGAAATGAGATTCTCATGCGGCTGTGAAATGAGATTGGGAAATAAATAATCCATGCGGCTATAAATGAGATTGGGAAATAAATAATCCATGCGGCTGAGAAATGAGATTGGGAAATAATTAATCCATGCGGCTGAGAAATGAGATTCTCATGCGGCTGTGAAATGAGATTGGGAAATAATAAATCCATGCGGCTGTGAAATGAGATTGGGAAATAAATAATTCCATGCGACTGTGAAATGAGATTGGGAAATAATAAATCCATGCGGCTGTGAAATGAGATTGGAAAATAAATAATTCCATGCGACTGAGAAATGAGATTGGGAAATAAATAATCCATGCGGCTGAGAAATGAGATTGGGAAATAATTAATCCATGCGGCTGAGAAATGAGATTCTCATGCGACTGTGAAATGAGATTGGGAAATAATAAATCCATGCGGCTGTGAAATGAGATTGGAAAATAAATAATTCCATGCGGCTGTGAAATGAGATTGGGAAATAATAAATCCATGCGGCTGTGAAATGAGATTGGAAAATAAATAATTCCATGCGACTGAGAAATTAGATTCTCATGCGGCTGTGAAATGAGATTGGAAAATAAATAATCCATGCGACTGAGAAATGAGATTGAGAAATAAATAAATCTATGCGGCTGAGAAATGAGATTCTCATGCGGCTGAGGAATGAGATTGGGAAATAAATAAATCTATGCGGCTGAGAAATAAGATTCTCATGCGGCTGAGGAATGAGATTGGAAAATAATAAATCCATGCGGCTGAGAAATAACCCATCTTCTCAGAAAACCTGAGAAGGATGGTCATGGAACCCTTGGCTTCCAAGCTTCATAAAACCTTCACCGTAAGTCCAAATTTGGACTTCCATAGGTCAAAATGGGGTAGAACGAAATTCTCTACAACATGGAACCATCAAAACTTGGAAATAACAATGTTAAATAGATCAAAATCCAAGAAATCCGAAAATACTATAAACTTAGATCTAAAAGAATTTATCCATAGAAATTGAAAATGCCAAGCACTAAAATATCTTAGAATATTGAGAGGAAGACAATGGAACAACAAAAATGGAGATCCATCAAGAAGCAAGTTGGCACTTGCCTATTCTTCTAGGTTGGTGGGAGAGTTATGAGGAAGAAGAAGAGTAATGGTGAAGTAATGAAGAGAGAGAAAGGGGATGGGCTTTAAATGGAAGGGGGGGTGGTAGGTGGAAGTTTATTTCGGTTCATGATGAACCAACATAATTAAACCAGTCTGAGCCGAACCCATAGCAAAGCTAAAGCAGAGAGTAAAATACAGAAATAAAATTACAGGAAATTAATTAACATGAAATTAAAAGAAGTTAACTACAGAATAATACATGATAAATATTAAATAAATACGTTTAAACAGTACATGTATTCTAGAAATACGTATTCTGGGAATGGAAAGTGACATCTCTACCCTCCTTAGAAAAATTCCGTCCTCGGAATTTCAAATCCAAGCAGGATAGAAATATCAGAGCTGGACTACTCCAGGTATAAGCAATTTAAGTAAGCAATCATTCTACAATGTCAATAGTAAGTAACATATCTATGTTGAACATTCTACGATAGCAAGCAATTCTACTTATAAGGTGGCAAGCACGAGGAGTTTAAAATAATCAAGGTATACAGAGAAGGATATACCTTGTGAGTCAAACAGGTGCGGATACCGTGATCGGATATCATCCTCACGTTCCCACGTTGACTCCCCTAAAGAGTGATGACCCCAAGCAACCCGGAGAAGGCTAATTGTTCGGTTCTTGAGTATCTTCTCTCTTCGGTCCAAAATGGACACAGGCTGCTCCTCGTAAGACAGGTTGGTACCAACAACCACCTCAGAATGATCAAGGATATGGCTTGGGTATGCTACATACCTTCGCAACTGAGATACATGAAATACGTCATGCACCTCTCGTAACGAAGGTGGAAGGGATAAACGATAAGCAACATCGCCTATCCTATCAAGAATAACAAATGGGCCTACGTACCGCGGACTCAACTTCCCGCGAACGCCAAACCTAATGACCCCACGGGTAGGTGAGATCCGCAAGAACACGTGGTCCCCAACAGAAAACTCTAGCGGCCTACGATGCTGGTCCGCCCAATGACGATGCCGATCCTGGGCAACTCGAAGTCGCTCTCTAATTCCCTTAACCACTTCAACGGTCTGGACAATCATTTCTGGGCCTAGCATCTTCCTCTCCTCGATATCATCCCATGCTAGTGGCGACCTACACTTCTTACCATATAGTGCTTCAAATGGCGCCATCTGGATACTGGCTTGATAACTGTTGTTGTATGAGAACTCAACTAAGTGCAGGTGGCTTTCCCAAGATCCTCCAAAATTCAGAGTGCAAGCTCGCAATATGTCTTCCAAAGTCTGAATTGTTCTTTCTGATTGCCCGTCTGTCTGGGGATGGTAAGCCGTGCTAAATCTTAACTTGGTACCCAGGCTATGATGTAAGCTCTTCCAAAAATGTGATATAAAACGGGTATCTCTGTCTGACACAATACTGACAGGAACTTCATGCTGCCTGACTATCTGTTGCATATACAATTCTGCCAACCTTTCTGTAGATTATCCTACTCTGAAAGGAAGAAAGTGCGCCACCTTTGTAAGCCGATCTACTATCACCCAAATAGCATTTTTACTACTTGGTGATCTCGGTAAACCGGTCACAAAGTCCATTGTAATATGTTCCCACTTCCATTTTGGGATAGGAAGTGGTTGCAATAACCCAGCTGGCCTCTGCTGCTCTGCCTTCACTTGCTGACATACCAAGCAACGGGAAACGAATCTAGCTATCTCCCTCTTCATCCCGTTCTACCAGAAGTGCTGCTTGATATCTTGGTACATCTTGGTCCCTCCAGGGTGTATGGAATACTGAGAGCTGTGAGCTTCTGCCATAACCTCCTGTCTGATATCTCCACTAGGCACACAGACGCGATCCAAACCTAAGTGTACCATCCTCATGGATTTGCATCTCCTTTCTGAGTCCTGACTCACATTCTGCTCTAAGCTTCTGAATCCTTGGGTCTTGTGCCTGAGCTGCCTTGATCCTGTCTACCAAGTCAGATTGAACTTGTAGACTCGCCAGAACTCCTACATCACAAGGAAGTATAACCTCGATGTCCATCTCCTGAAGGTCTTCTAAGATATGCCTCTGTGTTGTTAACATAAATGCGCCGTCTCTCCTGCTGAGAATATCTGCTACCACATTAGCCTTGCCTGGATGATACTGAAGCTCCACGTCGTAATCCTTGATCAACTCCAACCATCTTCTCTGCCTCATGTTCAGCTCCTTCTGAGTAAAGATGTACTTCAGACTTTTGTGGTCTGTGTACATGTCCACTCGATCACCATATAAGTAATGCCTCCATAGCTTCAAAGCAAATACTACTGCCGCCAACTCCAAATCATGAGTTGGGTAATTCTTCTCATGATCTCGGAGCTGCCTAGATGCGTACGCTATCACTTTTCCATGCTGCATGAGGACACATCCAAGTCCTTTTTCTGACGCATCACAATATACTGTAAAACCTCTGGGTCCAACTGGCAATGTAAGAATAGGCGCTGATATCAACTTCTGCTTCAGATTCTCAAATGATGCCTAACATTCTGTCGACCAGACGAATGGTACATCCTTCCGTGTCAAGCGGGTCATGGGTGCTGAAAGCCTTGCAAAGTCTGATACAAACCTTCTGTAATATCCTGCCAATCCCAAGAAACTCCGTACATCAGCTACGGTCTTGGGTACTGGACAACTCTCTACTGCTTCTACCTTCTTGGGATCCACTGCTACTCCAGCTCCTGATATGATATGACCCAAAAATAAAATGTGATTCATCCAGAACTCACACTTGCTGAGCTTGGCATACAACTGGTTCTCTCTCAGAACCTGTAACACCTTCCGGAGGTGATCTTCATGCTCCTCTTCACTAGTTGAATATACAAGAATGTCGTCGAGAAACACAACGACAAATTGATCCAAGTACGGCATAAAGATGCGATTCATCAAATCCATGAATATTGCTGGAGCATTGGTCAAACCAAACGGCATTACCAAGAATTCATAATGCCCATACTTCGACCTGAACGCTGTCTTGGGAATGTCTTCCTTCCGAACCCTCACTTGATGATACCCTGAACGAAGATCTATCTTGGAGAAAACTCTAGCTTTGCTCAACTGATCAAATAAGTCGTCGATCCTGGGTAGTGGGTACTTGTTCTTCACTGTTGCTGCGTTAAGCTTCCTGTAATCGATGCACAATCTGGATGACCCATCCTTCTTCCCCACAAGTACCACTGGTGCTGCCCATGGTGACACGCTAGCTTGGATGAACTTCTTCTCCTTCAGTTCCTCTATGTGCTGGTATACCTTGGCCTGCTCTGAATCCGCCATTCTGTAAACTCGATCTGATATTGGTTTAGTTCCAGGTGCCAATTCTATGCTGAACTCAATATCTCTAACTGGTGGCAGACCTGGAAGTTCTTCAGGAAATACGTCCAGAAACTCTTCAACTACCTTCGGAACTTGAACTTCTTCCATTGCCGTCACTACTCCCTGCTCTTGTTGAGTTGCCACTGATCTGACTAAGGTGAACCGCTTCATGCCTGGAATATCAAAAGATACACTCCCTCTACGACAATCTATTGTCGCATGACTGTCTTTCAGCCAGTCCATGCCTAAGATAACGTCGAAATTTCCAACAGGAAATTCTATCAACCGGGCGGGTAAGGAATGCCCGCAAACTACAACGCTACATGCTAGAATAACTCTACTAACTCCTACGAGTCCATTACCAGTGAGTATATTTAACCTCCCTGGCAATGCCTCAAATTTTATTCCTAGTCGTGTTGCAAATTGTGCAGATATAAATGAGTGTGATGCTCCCGAATCAAACAATGCTACTGCGGGATATGAGGCGACAAAAATGTTACCTGCCACAACATCTCCTGATGCCAATGCCTCTTCCAAGGACAGAGTGAATGTCTGTCCTCGACCTCCTTGCTGGTTCCCATGCTGCGGCCTAGCCTGGTGCTGTCGCTGGCCCCTGCCTTGGTGATGCTGGGGTGGTCTGTGCTGGTGTTGCTGCATCGGCGGTCCCTGCTGCCGAAACATTTGAGCCTGTGGCATTAACGGACGCTGGGCCAATGGTCTCACTGCCACTGCGGGTCTTCGATGCTGCCCTGCCCCTGGTGCTGGCAGAGCAGGAAACTGCTGCACTGGTCCTCCTGACCTCGAATTCATGGGACATGTGGTAACCCGATGATCTGGATTTCCATATATCAAACACAGTCCGTTCAATGCCTGAAACACATCTCTAGTGTGCCCCATCTTCCCGCAATAAGTGCAGCCCGCTGGGGGTTGCTGGTTCTTCCTCTGTTGCTGTTGCTGCTGCCTGGGTGGTGGTGCTGGCCCTCGCACTGCTACATCGTGAATGCGAATGCCAAGGGATGGTGCTGTTGTTCGGGGCGCTGCTCCCCCTCCTCCTTCAATCTGACTGTAGGATCTCTTCTGACCTCCAGTCCTTGCCGTGATACTCTGAACGGTGATCTCATGCCTTCGGGTTACCGTCAATACTTCATCAAAAGTCTGGTAATTGTGCCCCTCTATCAACTGCAAGAGCTCAAGATGAAACCCTTGCTGAAACCTTATAGCCCTCTGGCTCTCTGTGGCTACCATCTCTGGGGCAAACCTACTCAATCTGCAGAACTCTGCTGCATAAGCATCTACCGTCTTGCCGGCCTGCTTGAGGTTAATAAACTTCTGTTGTAGCTCAAACTGCGCCACAACCCCATAGTACTTCGTCTTGAATCTTGTGGTAAAATCGTCCCAAGCAACAGGACGTCTGATGCCTACTTCCTCTGATTCCCACCAATCACGTACGAGATCCTGAAGTAACAACTTCACTTGATCCACACGTTCTTCCGCCGGTACCTTAGCTGCCGTCAGAATAGCCTCAATGTCCTTAAGCCATACATCTGCTGAGATGGCATCCTCCGTGCCCTCGAAACGACGGGGGTTGTACTTGCAAAACCTGGCTGATGCTCCTGAATCTGGCCTCGCCCCTCTTTCCAATGCCGTCTGCAACCCTTGGTTGAGTAGTACGTTCTGCTCCTGCAACTGAACGTGCATGCGCTGCTGGGCTAACATCTGGTGTTGCTGAGTAGCCATCATTCCTCTCATGATCTCCAGAAGAGCCGGCGTGTCCATTTCTGCAGGGGTAGGTGGAACTATTGGTGGTGGTGGAACATCCGGATACTGTGATCCAGCTGCCGCTTCCACTATTACTTCTTCTTGGATAGCCTCTTGAGTTAGTACCGGTCCTTGTTGCTGACCAACATGGTCAGGTTGTCCGTGTTGCTCTTGTTGTTGTTGTCCAGTCCTGGCAGATGCGGACGAAGTGCCCCTAAGAAAAGGGACAAAAGAACAATCAAACGATCGGACATGAAAGATCAATGAAGTCAAAGGATACCGGAATGTCAAGCTAGAATTGAGAGTAACGAATCATGAGATCAAGGGGGAACATGTGTGATTGAGACATCCTATAAATTAAAACACCCCACAAGTCTGAAATCAGACCTGCATGGGCCACCACTAAAACCTTGTCACGCCCCAGAACCAGAATACTGGAGAGCGGGGGAATGACTCAGCCAGCTACGTATTACGGGTAGATGAATACCGTATAATATGATCAATGCTGTCTAAAAGACAAGGGGGTGCATACTACATGAAGGTCTTGCTATGGTCACTTCACATCTATTGTCTCAATCATTCAAACAAGAAGCAATAACAGAGAACATTTAAGATAAAGCAATAAGGCGTCCCAAACGCTTAGTCAAAATGTTCTTGAGATCTGGCTTTACAAAACATAGCCAGATGATATAGCAACATATACACAATTGTTATCAGCTGCAGTCTGACTTAATTACAATTATGTAAAAGTAAGTGCAAGACTATCCGACTAACATGTCGGTGCCAAGCGGCAAAATGTAAAGTAATTAACAAAACGAGCGGGGAAGTAAGGAACCCACTCGAGTCCTTCGACGATCATTCCTCTAGTATTGACCATCTTGGAGGTGGAAGTAAGCTGAGTCCTCGGGGACTGGCTCTAAATCTGGCCATGCAAAACCAGAGAGGTTAGACCTCTAATAGCAAGTACCGCAAGGAAGCACGATATGAGGATTTAAACTAGTGAATAAGCGAATATAATAATAGATCTCTGCTTGCTACTGGGATTCACGTAACATCACGACACTTCGAACCAACCTCCCAACCAAACAAGGACAGAAGTTAGCCCGTCATGTCCCGATGCTCTGATCATCTCAGTTAGGTAACAGAGTAGGTACAGTACACAAACAAATCAACTTAAACGGCCATCCAACTCCTACGGCTTACTACTATGAGTCCCAAGTTATCCTGGAATTATACAATAAGAATTTCTCAGTTCTTACTATGGGCAAGCAAGGCTAGTCTATCCAATCAATCAATTGCGCCAATCATGAATTAGACGAGTCCCAGCGGGACGCCCGTCATCAATATACAATATACAATAATATAAGCAGATACCGCTTCCTGCCCGTGTGGCAGAATTGCAGTATCTGTGGGAACCAGCCGGCCTGTTGGGCGCTAATAGTACCAAAGAGGGCTGCCATGTAAGAACTCAGAAATCCATTCTCTCCATGCAATCATTATTTTATTTAACTTAGTAGCCTCTATGTTAAGTAAAATTCCATACCGTGGATCATGGTCATTTCAGAATGAGTACTTCCGTACAAAGTACGATATGCTTAACTCTACAATGATACCCGTGCGGTTAGGTTGTAGGTCTTACATAGCGTAATGCAACAATTAAAACTAACTACGGAATAATTATGTCTTGACCATAAAGTACACATGCTGCTTTCGTAAAATAAATAAATAAATTGTAGCTTGCATGTATTTATGTCAATATTCGGAATTGGCCAATCGATTACAAATATGAACGTGTCTCATTCCATTTAATTCAATAAGACGACTAGCCAGTCTCTTAGTTCCATCTAGGAACGCATGATCAATAATAAATCAAGATAACAATCAATGTTAATTAATGTCAAATTCGGGAAATAAAATTGGGAGATAAATAATGATCGGGAAATAAATAATCTCATGCGCTGAGGAATGATTCATGCGGTTGTGGGAAATGATTGGGAAATAAATAATCTCATGAGCTGAGGGAAATAATTGAGAAATAATTAATCCATGCGGCTGTGAAATAAGATTGGTAAATAATTAATCCATGCGGCTGAGAAATGAGATTCTCATGCGGCTGTGAAATGAGATTGGGAAATAAATAATCCATGCGGCTGAGAAATGAGATTGGGAAATAAATAATCCATGCGACTGAGAAATGAGATTGGAAAATAATTAATCCATGCGGCTGAGAAATGAGATTCTCATGCGGCTGTGAAATGAGATTGAGAAATAATAAATGCATGCGGCTGTGAAATAAGATTGGAAAATAAATAATTTCATGCGGCTGTGAAATGAGATTGGGAAATAATAAATCCATGCGGCTGTGAAATGAGATTGGGAAATAAATAATTTCATGCGCTGAGAAATGAGATTGGGAAATAAATAATCCATGCGGCTGAGAAATGAGATTCTCATGCGGCTGTGAAATGAGATTGGAAAATAATAAATTCATGCGGCTGTGAAATGAGATTGGAAAATAAATAATTCCATGCGGCTGTGAAATGAGATTGGGAAATAATAAATCCATGCGACTGTGAAATAAGATTGGAAAATAAATAATTTTATGCGGCGGCTGAGGAATGAGATTGGGAAATAAATAATTCTATGCGGCTGAGAAATGAGATTCTCATGCGGCTGAGGAATGAGATTGGGAAATAAATAATTCTATGCGGCTGAGAAATAAGATTCTCATGCGGCTGAGGAATGAGATTGGAAAATAATAAATCCATGCGGCTGAGAAATAACCCATCTTCTCAGAAAATCTGAGAAGGATGGTCATGGAACCCTTGGCTTCCAAGCTTCATAAAACCTTCACCGTAAGTCCAAATTTGGACTTCCATAGGTCAAAATGGGGTAGAACGAAATTTTCTACAACATGGAACCATCAAAACTTGGAAATAACAATGTTAAATAGATCAAAACCCAAGAAATTCGAAAATACTATAAACTTAGATCTAAAAGAATTTATCCATAGAAATTGAAAATGCCAAGCACTAAAGTGTCTTAGAATATTGAGAGAAAGACAATGGAACAACAAAAATGGAGATCCATCAAGAAGCAAGTTGGCACTTGCCTATCTCTTCTAGGTTGGTGGGAGAGTTATGAGGAAGAAGAAGAGTAATGGTGAAGTAATGAAGAGAGAGAAAGGGGATGGACTTTAAATGGAAGGGGTGGTGGTAGGTGGGAGTTTATTTCGGTTCATGATGAACCAACATAATTAAACCAGTCTGAGCCGAACCCATAGCAAAGCTAAAGCAGAGAGTAAAATACAGAAATAAAATTACAGAAAATTAATTAACATGAAATTAAAAGAAGTTAACTACAGAATAATACATGATAAATATTAAATAAATACGTTTAAACAGTACATGCATTCTAGAAATACGTATTCTGGGAATGGGAAGTGACAGTGTGTATATGTGTGTGTGTGTGTATATATATAAGGGAGGTGAGGTGAGGTGCCACCTTATGGGTGGTGGCTATGTGTCGTCCCCCATACTAACATCATGCACCGAAAAGTGTGCAAGTGTATGATAATAGCATGTTGGATGACATATAGACACCTCACCTCCCTTATTCTATAATATATGGCCTCGTTTGGTTCGTGGAATGGAAGGGAAAGAAAATCAATTTCTTGTCATTTCTTTTCCTTTGGAAAACTTTAATTCCCATTGATTTTCCTTTGATGTTTGGCGATGCCAAGAAATTTGGAAATTAAAGTGATACTTCAATGTGGGAAAGTGATTCCTTGCTTGGATGGATGGAATCACTCTCTCCCCTAATTTTTCTTCTATTGGAAATCACTTTCCTTTTCCAACCCAGAGATTCCACGAACCAAACGATATATATATATATATATATATATATATATATATATATATATGCAAATGACCTCTAGCCTAGTGGTTAAGAGAGATGCATGCGGCCCAAGTGGTCAGGAGACCGATTTCCGATGGGAGCGTTCGCCACAATTACATTCTTTCTATATATATATATATATATATATATATATATATATATATATATATATATATATATATATATATATATATATATAAAGAGAGAGAGAGAGAGAGAGAATAAGGGAGGTGAGGTTGGCTATGTGTCACCCCTCATGCTAACATCATGCACTTGCCACTCTTAAGGTGGCACCTCACTGGCCTCGCTTATTTTCTCTCTCTCTCTCTCTCTCTCTCTCTCTCTATATATATATATATATATATATATATATATATATATATATATATATATATTGACCGCTAGACTAGCGGTAGCAATGAGGCGATGCGACCCGAGTAGTCAGGAGATCGATTTCCAGTGGAGACGTTCGACACAATTACTATTTCCATATATACATATATATACACTAAGCGCTCTTGGCTCCAGTGGGAGCACGTTGGTACTTGAACCGGCTAGGTGGCTGTTCGAGCCACGGGTCAATATAAGAAGAGTAGGTGCATTCGTATAAGTATATATGAAATACCAACAATTTTTTCCTTTTTTGTTTGTTTTTTTTTTTTTTTTTGGATATTTAGGGTCTAACATAATAGTTGATATTAAGATTTAGGTCTCCAAATTGTCCAACGTTAGGATTTGATTATCAAAATCACTGTTCATTAGCCTACGTGAACAGTAATTTAGAGACTCAAATACTAACGTTGGACAATTTGAAAATCTAAATCTAATATCAATTATTATGTAAGATCCTATTATTAAATAATCATTTTCTTTTCCGTGCAGCCCAAGTTCATGACGTTGTAAGGATTCTTTTGCTGACTCGGCAACGTGGATAATTCAGCATTCATCTGTGGGACCTACACATACCGACCATCCGATATCTATCCGCAGCGGAGTCTGACTCGGTCAAAGTCAAGCACATAGCGCGTAGTTGGGCTCCAATCAGTGTTTCCCTGATGCCTTCTAATCATTTATGTCCGTTTGGTGGACTTAAATGTAAATGTCATTTGTACTATAATATTAAATTGTTATAAACGGTGTTATAAATTTATTTTTTTGGTTGCATATCAATTATGTTATAAGATTTACAAATTTATTATTTGAAATATATAATTAATAAATATAGTTGTAATTTTATTTTAGTGAATAAAAGTTTATTGTTTGGTTGCGACTTTACTACATTGAATAATGAAAAGTCATTGAAAGTGTTATAGTTAGACTATTTAGTGTTAATTTGTAGTCGCAACATTTGTTATTGTAATTAGAGAAAGGACAAATTCTACCTTACATCAACCAAATATTGAAATTGATAAAAATAGTACAAACAGATACTGCATGTACTTTCAATTACAGTTAACCAAACAAATCATACACGAAAAATACATAGAAAGAAAAGAAATAGATGTTGCAGCATAAAAAAAAAAGTTGAAAAAGAAAACAAAATAACCAAACATTGGTAACTATATATAGCACACAAGTGCTCAAGTGGTGTCGCAACTAATTTGTCTGCAACATCAAAGATGTAGTTAATTAAAATATTTATTAAATCTTTTGTTGCAATAAGTAACAAAAAATTATAAATTATTCAGTAGGACGGACTTATACGTGGCATGGGACAACGGTGAGCCCCGAGTCCCCTTTAATGGTATAATGACACATGTTCTTTGTTTTGTTAATCTAATTTAGTCTTACATAAAATTCACAGCGTGTCGATATACTATTGGGGAGGCCCATGGCTCACCAATGCCACATGCTTCTTATTTCTTAACACATCCCACTCAATAATTTCTCTCAAGTAACACCATTTACAACACCACCAATACTAAAATTGGTGTAATGACAAAACACAAATTACATCAGTACTTCAAACATCAATAAAGGCTCAAGACGGACAGCCCACCAACCTGGAAATAATCAGGTCCGTAGAAGGACATCAACCATCGGCTTCTCCATGAATATTGAACATTCATCACCTTCTTCTGCAGCTACCATTTCGCCAATCAACAATTCGGTAACAGTAGGTGCAAAATGCTGGAACATAGGACACATAAATAGCAAATCATAACCACCATGTCCCCAGTCAAGATGCCGACTCACTCCCGTATATAGCAAAAGTCACAACCACCGTGTCAAATCCTCCTGTTGTTTGATGAGAAATGTCCTAAATCCCAACACAAATGATACACAAATGACGAGCACACCAGGAGCCAGCTATTAACAAAACAAAGAAAATAAGAAAAAATGAAGATCGAGTTCTACAGGTGAAGTGTCCTTCATTCGTTAGAACCAATTGACCGACTGTAATAACAAGTTACGAAAGGTTAAAGAAGCATGTTCCAACCAAGGCATACATACTAAATTCTTCCGAATTTTCCACCACCCACCGGAATAACAGACTCATCTTTACAGACTCCAGCCTCTTCTTAGCTGACTATGTTAGTAACAAGAAGAAAGCATCCAGTTAAGGGGGCAGCAGCTCCATGATGCCTGTTCTCTGCTCTGGTGTAAGCATGGTCGGGAACTTGATCTGGAATCTGATTCTTAGGTCCCCTTTCTTGGAGGATTCCTTCGTGATCGGCATTCCTTCTCCCTGGATAACTTCCTCGTAGCTGGGGCTGATGACAGAATTTACGGGGACGCTCAGGTTCCGGCCATCAAGGGTCGTCAGGTGTACAGTGCAGCCAGTGAGCGCTTCGCGAAGAGAAATTTCCTGGGTGATGATTAAATCGTTCCCTTCCCTCTTGAAGACACCGTGTGGCCTCTCATCGATGACGAATACCAGATCGGTAGGTAGGTTGTGTTCCGAACCGCCTTTCGCTGGGAACGTGACCTTTGTTCCCTTCTTCCACCCGGGCTTGATATCAATTGTCAAAATCTCATCAACAGTTGTCGCTGTGCTGAAGCACGTAAACAACCCATATAATTAGATGTCCTTCAATTGAAAGGACATGGTTCAACACTTGTTGATGCAAAATGATGAACTTCAATTATTGGGCATAAGAGATGTACAAGGTATTCCAATTTAAACTGAACTATGTACATTCACATTAAATATGCATTTCGTCAAAGAAACTTATAGCTGTAGTTTATATACAAGGTTTATTTATTTGTATCATGTTTCTTGTGGTGGAGCAAAAAATCTAGCGGCCAAGTTCAGGTTGGGGCTTGCAGCAAGAAAAGTAGTAATCATGTTTGTGCGTCAGGCATAAACAACAAGAACAAAGCCTTTATCCCAATTTTTTGGTGACCATACTATTATCTTACTGCTCATCCTTACTTGTGCATCTATTGATCTGTTGTTGAACATGTCGAGACTCCATACAACCTAAGACAATTTCTCATCTTATCCTCAAAGTGGCGCCACCTCTAACTACCCTACTCATTTTTAATCCCATCTTTTAACGTATTGCCACTATTCCATTGTATTCATTTTTGCATGTCAAGAGTATCTATAATGAAAATTAACCTACGAATAGAATATGAAAACAATAGTTTTGTTTTTTGTATTGCAGTAGATTCATAAACGCAATGTTAGCTAGAGATTTGACCAAGTTTACCGGATTTATGTTATGGTATTATGTATACATTAGTTTAAAATTATGTGGTACACTAGGGGTAGTCATAGTAGGTGACAAGATGTGAATGGGTCTTATTAACGACAACTGATATAAAGGATTACATACAATTGTCCCTCTTTAACAAACTGTAATAATGGAACATTTACATTCCCATAAGAGCAATAAATCTTAATCATGGAACATTTACATTCCCATAAGAGCAAGGACGAAGCCAAGGGTGGGTCAGGTGGGGTAGGTGCCCAACCTGGAATTCATCAAAACACTTGCAATGCAAACGACCCCGCCTAGAATAACACCCAAGCCAGCAAGTATCTTTCTTTCTTTAAATTAACATGGGTGTATCAAATATTGGGTGATCGCAAGGAATAGGAAGAGATTGACCTCATAAGACCAATCACAATAATTCTCGCTGAGTATAACCCCAGATCTTCTCTATGATCTATCCTTATAAGAATTAAATTTCTCTCCGTCTTAGTGGGTCCCACAATCAATGATGTCAACTAAACAAAAAGATTTTAACTACCCAAATCAATTATCAAAATCAAGAATTTTAACTATCAAGATAAAACATTTCTTTCCTTCTAAATTTTGATTATATTTTCAAATTTCTCTTAACCTGAGCAAAGAAGTCCAAGCATACAGTATACAAACTAAAAGAAGAGTGAAGGACATTCTATTGTGCATTCTCCTCTTTTCTTTTTCCTGATCATCTTTTCGGTAATTGGAACCATGGACATATCACAGATGAAGTGTTTTCACACACTTTCTAGTAAGACTAAGTTTTTATATACACATTTACTACAAGTAACTGCACTTTTATTGAACTATTTTTTTTAAGATAAATCTGTTTGAATAAATACCCTGTAAAGCCAATTCTTCTTGTTTCTTTCTCACATATAGAATCATGAGTTTGCCCTTCTTGTTAGGGTTTGATTAAAATTTTGACACAAATTTAAATGATTCCATATTTAGACAAACAGAGAAAAAAAAAACACCTTATCAATATAGCTATTAAATGTTTCTAGATTATTTTGGTTTAGCTCTAAAAAAATTCTCCAACTTCTCTTTTATTTACATATTTCATTTAACTTCTTTGAGAGTTTAAGAAAGTTTTAGTTCGACTTTTTTCTTGTTTTGAAAACTAAAATTTGTTCAGTGTGATTGCTCATTTTTTAGAGTAATAATATCTGGAAAGCTATCATAAGGATTACAATGGTGCCCCACCTGCCTTTTTGTTCTGGCTCCGCCCCTGCGTAAGGAAAGAGATAGGCACCCTTTCATTCATTGTTAAGTTTTTTTTTTTATTCTTTCAATCAAATTGCCGGCTTATGGATTTTCTCGTTGGTTCCAGTATTCTAACGTGAACAAAACGTACATGAACTCCAATCATTTGGGATGTGAGAATCAAGTTCATATGACGGAGGGGAGGCCAGTAAATCTGGTCACCTTGGGTTTGATTCCCCTTTTCAAATATATTGCCTCACTTTTCTCTGTTAAGGGTGACCAAGTGTTGGTTCCAAATACATTTGGGACTGTTATGATACAAATTGGGATGGGTGGGTGGGTGGGTGGGGGGTTAGTCAATTATGGATTAGGAATGGGATTAACTAATCATGTGTTAGTCAAAGTCAGTTATGTAACCACAAGAGTTGTGATTTTAAAACCACCATCTCTCTTTTCCATTCATTTACTCCAATTGGAATCACTTTTGAGGTGTTCGGCATAAATTTTCTAACCCTTAGATCGGGAGGCGGATTATGCCAGTAGATTTTCTCTGGCTGGCACCAATGGACAAGGATAAGGATAGGGTTACATAATATAATTTTGCTAAACTATATTTATATATAAGTTACTTTATTAATCAGTGAAACTACTGTATTAATTCAAAATATACGTTAATAAAGAACTTTAAGCTATATTACTCGCATTTAAATCAATGAAAACCTAGGTGGAGACTTAAATGGTAAGTTGTTTAGAAACGACAATCACAATCACAGGTATTTCGAAACCATATTTTGCATGAAATCACTATGATTGTGATTTTGGAATCACAAACCCATTGTTATTCTGAAATTCAATTTAACTAACCTACCCACACAGCCACGAAAATTGACAGCGACTTGCAGTGATGATGCCAAGATTTCTCAAATTTGAAAATTGTTGTTGTGCGCGCGGATGAGGGGAGGAGGGGGCAGTGTGGTGGGGATGGGAGTAGCTGACACACAACTATCTGGATAATAGATTCAGTCAGATCCTTAGAAATTTATGTTAAGGGAGCACTATATGTAGGTTCACACGTGTTGCCTTCTCTATCCAGGATAGGAGCGGCAAAGAGAACATAAGACACACTGCACGTGGTGAAACTTTTGTGCATACAAAAACATAAATTAAAGTAGACAAAGAAATATCATTATCATGTGCACATGCAAAACTATCAACAAACACATTAAGAAAAAGGTACTTTTTAAGTATAGTTAATAAACTAAATATAGTTTAAATAAATGATGACAGCAAACATTCCAGATAGCGGACAGTGGCCACATAGCGGGTGGTGGACAACAACAGATATTATTGCAGATGATATCAGGCAATATTGACCCATAATGGTGTAGGTAATAATTCAGGTCAAATATCATACTTATGATAAAGAATTTATTTTTAGTATCATATTACAAATTCTTGAACTCTAAAATATAGCATTGTGACCTTTAAAAATTAACATAATACAATTGCAGAAAATATATACAAAAGAGCTATCCATTTCAATATCAATATTGAAGTTAAAGCATCCAGGTATTACAACATTATATTCTGAGCAGTTTCTTCTATATTATTTCTAGTTTGGTTAGGATTTGCAAGTAAAATTTGACCGAAACAGACATATATATCGACCGTTTCAGATCAGGTATAGGAATAACCAATTTGAAACTTGGCAAAACAGATCGGATCGACCAAATTTGCTCGTTACAGGGTCTAAGAGTTGTAGTTTGGGTTGGTAGTGGTTAACTTTTGGCCAATACAAGAAGAATAAAGTGAAACTAGTCAAAATTCAAAATATGCAGATTTGTTAGTTTTTAAGTAGGTTTTTTAGGGGACCAAAGCTACATTAGATTTTTTGTTTAAATTCTAATTAGCTTCATTTCAGTTTATTTAGGATTCCTATTTTGACTAGATAAGAGTTCTATTTGGTTTTGGCTTAGTGGATTTTTTTCTATTTTTTAGTAAGGTTGTTCCCAAGTCAACTTTTCCTATTTGTTTTAAGTCAACTTTTCCTATTTGTTTTAAGTCAAAATTTCCTCATTTGTTGGTTTCGTTGAGTCCAAGAAAGGTAAAAAGTTTAGGAATTAATGGCTAATGGTGCAAAATACTTTGTTAGGGGCTATACAAAGGGCCCTAAACAGCTCTTCGTAATCATGGTTGCTATGTGATGAACAAAATTGATTGTTTACTCCTCTCTTCAATTGTGATGCAATTGGACCTCAGTGAAGCCCAACCTATGTTGCACGGACACTGCATAATGATGTCTGTGTCCACATCATGTCTGTCCCGTACTCGTGCCACACATGTAACTTACCTTTATGCCTATTTGAAAATACCCGTACCATGTCCATATCCGTACTCGTGCAACATAGAGCCCAACTAACTATTGGTCTGAATCATACCTCCCTATCGTTCTCATTGCCTCGTCCTCCTTTTAACAATCTCTCTCCAAATCTAACCCATATATTCCACCTCAAAAAACCCTTCTTTCTTGCTGTCCAAAACCAAAAAAATCATCGAAACCCTGTTCCTTTAACTGTAATATCCCGACTCCCGAGTCACCAAATCTGAGTGCGAACATCCAAGGAAGGCCTTTGACTCTTTGGTTTCGTTTTTTATAACATAAAGGGCTCAGGGAAGGATCCAACCGAATGGATGATAACATCTTCACACTCAATGGTATTTGCTATAATTTCTCGAACTCTTCTTAGTAATTCTTAATCCAGGCTGGACTAGATGTTTTCTTATGGACTCCCGCCAATTGCATGCCTTAAGCATCTACCATATAGTTAATTTGCATCAGTTTTAAATTCATCTTTAATGGTTGATTTAGTTCAAACATTAGAAGTGCATCATGTTACCCTTGCATCTCCACTGCATATCAACATTACATCATTGGGGTTAATTTCAGCTGGATTTTAATTGTTGTCCTCTTAGATTTAGGGTGAAAGTAACTCCATCGAGTGTTTTCATGCATCATTTATTGCATTGCAGAGGCCTGTAGTTGGATCCTGCGTCAATGTGACTCACAAAAGGGGGTCTCGCTAGTCTTCTTCATAAGGTAGAAAAAAGATATCAGAGGAGAAGATACCAGGTTCAAAAATGGAAGTTAATATATAGGGTTGCAAAAGCATCACTAAAATCAAAGATGACATAAAAATGAAAAGTAAAAAATTGTTTGAAAAGAAGTCTGGATTCATATCGAAAGGATGTCGCCATGCCGGGAGAAACGATTGAAGAAGTTAATGATGATATGAGAAGTTAGAAAATTCATGCTTAGAGACAAAACTTACAAGAAGCGTGTATGGCTTGGGACTTGGGGAGCACATGAAGGAGCAGGATTGAATATTTCATGGATGCATACGATGTAGATTGGTTCTGCTTAAACAACACAATTAAATTGAAGTCATCTCTTATTGATAGTTTAAGACATTAATATATGTCTAACAGTGAAGGGTGTCCACAAATATTCCACTTCAATTTTGACTACTTTAGTTAAGTAAGAGCCATCCAAACATCCATTTCAAGAGGTTATATAGACTGACCCTAAATTCCTAATAGGAGTATAGGACTATAATTACTTTGGAGTTTAAATAGAAAATCCTAATTGCATTGGAATTGGTTTAGGCCTATGCTGTACTAGGAGCTAGGCGAGGCGGGACAACAGCCAACCCGCCTCGCCTAGGCTCGCGCCTAGGCGTCTCGCTCAGGATCTGGATGCTCTTTTGCAAAAAATTCTGCAAATATGTATACAATAAATATGTAGTACAACTAATAAGCAATAAGCATTAAGCAAGGCAGAGTTTAACTAATATTTATTGTACACAATAATTATGTATACAATAAATATGTAGTATTAACTAATAAGCAATCAGCATTAAGCAATGTGCATTAAGCTAGGCGAGCATCGCCTCACACAAGAAAGTTTTTCCCAGGTCGAGACGAGCCCTCTCCGACGTGCATGCCTAGGCCGCCTAGGCATCGCCTGTGACAACATAGGTTTAGACTTTAGAATTTGATTTTGACAAAAGACTACAACATGTTTCTACTGATTTCGATTGATTCAGAATGTTTTAGTCCTGATCAAAATTAGCTTCGACTTTGTTTGGACTTTATTTTACATATTTGGAATTCTAATAAATATAATATAATCAATTGTTAGATGATAATCACAGTGTCATCATTTAAAGCCTTCTTCCATCAAAATAGGGTTGGCTATGGAGCAAAAGAAAGCTACATAAAGATTTACATATTTGGAATTCTAATAACTATAATATAATCAATTGTTAGATGATAATCACAGTGTCATCATTTAAAGCCTTCTTCCATCAAAATAGGGTTGGCTATGGAGCAAAAGAAAGCTACATAAAGATTTAACAAAAAAATTACGACCAACTGTCAACCTGAAGTTGACCCCCTATTTTGGTGCCATGATCCTAGCAAAGTGGAAATAAGCATGAGAGGGGCAGGTTCATAGACCTGCCTTTTGATTGTAGTTTAAGCTCATGCAACCAAGATTCACCCTCCGGTTCCTAGACTATAAAGAGTCTTGACGAAGATGACAATCTATAACCCTAAACACATTAGGAGATTTTTCTACATGTTTGGCTGCTCAGGCTGTATAAGGACTGATTTTGCCTTGTTCACCAGATAATAATAGAAGAACACTCCATTAAGGCTAGTGATTCCACGAAATATATTATAATCTTTTTAATTGGACCCGGTGGTATCTTGGACCTTGGTAAGTGTTCCTCCTACCTAAATCAGTGCATCGAAAATGAAAGGCAGCAAGTGACTTGAAGCATCTGGAAGGTGAAGTTGACGCTGACAAGTTTTACAAAC
The DNA here is from genome assembly GCA_029216955.1 of Iris pallida. Lineage (NCBI taxonomy): Eukaryota > Viridiplantae > Streptophyta > Magnoliopsida > Asparagales > Iridaceae > Iris > Iris pallida. The sequence continues at coordinate 5,610,913 of JANAVB010040218.1, read as the reverse complement.
TAGGGGAAATCGGTGAACTTGATAGTTGATACCGACCTTCACAAACAATTTGATTTAACTAAGCATTTATAGCAGTTATTAATCTTGGACTGAATTTTTAAACATTATTTTCAGCCTTCTTGTTGGCATGTCCTGATCTTCTTGTTATGTCATGGTACAGCATAGCTTCCAAGAAGGATATCACATGTTAATCCTATTATCTCTTGGTTATTGTCCTCCTACCCTAAAGTCCTCTTCTTGTCAATCTCCCCATATCTCATACCTTGTGGTTATCAACATATCCTGTTATTGCTTTGAATGGTTTAACCATCCTCTTATAGTTTACAATTAATCACAATGCTTCTTCTTTGGTGTCAAATTTCCATAAAACTTGTCTTTGTTTCATTGCTGGTATTGAAGTTTGGTTCCTTATTTCCTTAATTGGAAAATCCTTTTGGTTAAAAAGTGAAGGTGTCCGAATTCATATATTTGAATTGCTACAAGGTGCTTTTATATGCTGAGAATTAGGCATTGAAGTCACAAGTTGGGTGCCGGAAATATTTGAGGGAGAATCGTTTTTCCTGGAAAATATAAATACAGTTATTTTCCTTTCCTTCTTCTAAAAATAAATCTGATATCAGGTAAATTACCTTGCCCTTCAAAATAATCGGGTTTGTTTGAGGTTTTTGGAATACAATTAGGGTGGAAATGATAGACATGGTTGATAAAATTATGACAGCATATATATAAAGCAAGTGGTGTTTTCCGTTAAAATATAAAAGGATAAAAGAATGGTCATGGTTAAAAGATAGGAGGTTTATCAAATGGTTACAAACATGACACATGTATATGTCAAAAAAAAACCTTAAAACTAATCATGGTAGTCAAAGGCGCGCCTCGCAGGAAGGCGCAGCAGTTGCGCCTCGTAGGAAGGCATTGCGCCTCGCACCTCACTGAGGCATCTTTCTCCAGGCGCACCCAAGGAGCAACCAAGAAAAAGTGCGCCTTATGTTTGTTTCTTTTTTTCGAAATTTTTTTGAGGCATGGAGATAGCCTTACCTCGTACAAGTGGGAGAGAGAGAACCATTTTCACAGTTGTCAAAGTTTTTGTTAGTTGTGTTGACTATTATTGCTCACTTGGTTATATTTTAACATGATTTTTGTTGGTTTTAATATGTTATTTTGTTTTATTTATTACATTACAAATTTATTTATTTATTTATTTATTGTGCCTTGCTTCGTTCGAACGCGCACCTTAAGTGCACCTTGCGTCTTGGACGATATAGACCTTTTATGCCACAACTGCATCTTGTGCCTTTGATTACCATGAAACTAATACAAATATATAATATAAATGAGAAGCAATTTCAAAAACCGCATTATCAGGGAGTACCAGAGGCACGGGGATAACTTTTATATATATATATATATATATATATATATATATATATATAGAGAGAGAGAGAGAGAGAGAGAGAGAGAGAAATATGATACTTTAATGAGGTACTATGGGTCCATATTTATACGAGGAGAGTGGATGGTCAGAACGCATATCGGGGTGGGGATTTGAGATGAAGGAGCCATGTTGGGGTGGGGAGTTGAGAGGATGGAGGCGGGTCAGGGTTGGAAGAAGTTGAGGAAGGCTTGGATGAAAAGGTAGGATTAGGATTTCAGGAGGTGGACATCTTTTTGGTAGAGAAGGTAAGAGAACTAGGGTTAGAATATTCTCTCATGCCATGTAGAAAGGGGGAGAGAGAGAAAGAGAGAGAGAGCGAGAGAGAGAGAGAGAGAGAGAGAGAGAGAGAGTAATATGATGCTTTCTTCAGATAGTATGGGTCCATATTTAATATTTATGAGAGAATGGTCCTCTTTGTACATTATTAGAAGGGATTAAAAGGGACTACATAAAACTCTCTTCAGTAGGATATACATTAGATCTTAGACCAGTTATTCTTTCGAATATATAATTGAACAGCAAAGATTGACCCGAATGTTTTGCCGACAAGCCAGGATAAGTGAGTACGAAGTATTATCCAAGATAATCAGAATTTATTGTTCAATGTTTTATCGTTAGATTGGATTGTGACAGCACAAGAAGTAATACGAAAAACATCCATACAAAAGGAAAATCTAAGGCTACTTGTACTGGATTTGGGAAAAGGCCTATGATAGGGAAGAGTGGGACTATATTAGAAATATAACGCAGAAGGAACAAATGGTAGAGTTTTGGCTAACATGGCAATAATCCATGATTCTAGTCAATAAGAAGACAGCTAAAAATCCATATGCAGAAAATGTTCAATAAAACTTCTCGTAACACCTATTTGTATTATCATGCCGTGTCGTAAAGTCGTGTCCACACAACATAAGTAACAACATGAAGAAAGAAAGAGCACTACCAAATCATAACAAACAAGATACAGTATAGAACTAGTCACCTAGCAGAATTGCCGACATCCCTAGAGATCTTAATCTTCTTCGGAGACCCATTATACATGTCCTCAAAACTACAAACCAATGTACTCTCGGTCTGTGGGCAGTTCTTTCAAGTATACTAACCCTACTTCCTTCACCAAATCCTCCCATTATGTAAAAAAAAACGACCTAACCCAAAGCAATTAGACAACCCAACATTGACAACAAGTGGATCTAGTATCAGCCTCCACTTCATCATTGCTTTAGTTTCCTTTTCTGTAAAGGACGTATTAAAGTAGGCATTATGAGTCAAATTGAAGCCTTGGGTTTTAGGAAGCACGTAAACTCCAAAATTAGTATCATGTCCGTGTGTCCGATTGCATGCGCTCCAAAACACACTATTACCTATTAGACGTTGTATAAGAAACAGCGGACACTACGTGGACAACAACCGACTTTTATTTCCTCCATGCTGTAGTTTCCTTTTCTATTACCAACGTATGAAGTAAACGCTACAAATCGCATCAGCGATCCAGTTTTCTTCAGTAACGGCATCGAATTGAATCTGCTTGGGTTACATTAATTGTTCCGGAAGGTAAATAGTTAGGTGCTGATGGTTGACTCTAGTACGTATCGTGCCATGCCGGTGTCGAAAAAAGACAGTAGGGGATAGCTCACCCAGCGGGGCTAAGGACCTCCATGGAGACCTTGATCTTCTTGCAGTTCCCTCCGTACAGCTCCTCTAGGCTACACGCCAGCGTCCTCTCCGTGTGGGTCCGCTTCCTCGCGATGGCCGGAACCCTCGCTCCTCCCCGCTTCATGGCGTCCTCCCGCATCAGCCTCTCCCTCAACGCCTCCAGCGGGTTGGAGAAGTCCAGAGCCTCCTCCGCTCGACCGCCGCCACCGCCTCCCCTGCGGGGAGCAGGAGCCGGAGTCGGCGGAGGAGGTGGGGCTCCGCCGTCGATCCCCTCCTCGCCGAACTGCTCGTATAGCGCGCGCTTGCGAGGATCGCTCAGAACCTGAAGAAAGGGGAAGGAAGAAAAGGAAGGATCGAGTTAGGGTTTGCGATTGATTGAAAATTAGGGTTAGGGTTAGGGTTACGTCGTAGGCTCTGCAGATTTCTTTGAACTTGGCCTCGGCCTCCTTGACGTTGTTGGGGTTCTTGTCGGGGTGCCAGCGGATGGCGAGGCGGTGGTAGGCCTTCTTGATGTCGTCGTCCTTGGTGTTGCGGTCCACGTGGAGGGTCTTGTAGTAGTCCACCCCCATTGCTCGATTGATATATAGTCCCTCCTCTTCTTCTTCTTCTTCTTCCTTCTTCTTCTTCTTCTTCTCCCTCTCCCTCCTGCTGCCGCCCCCACTTCAGGAACTGCTTTTTTTTTGGTTAGTTCTTTTAGGGTCTGCTTGACAATTGTTAGGGCAGTTGTTATGATGTATTTTTATAGTACGGGTTATCGATGGTCCTTACTTTAAGACAATTCTTACTTTAGGACAGTCCAGTTTGATATAATTTACAACTTGATATTCAACTATCACTATTTTTCAATTTGATACCTTCAACTTTTACATGTACCAATTTGATATTCTAAAAAAAATTGGACCAAATTATCCCTTCTCTTCTCCCCCAACCTCCCACCCCCTCTCTCTCTCTCTGGTTGCGGTGGCAGGGGACGGACGTGCGCGAGCGGACGGGGAGCGCAAGCAGGCGACGGACGCGAGGACACTCGGGAGCGCGGCGAGCTGGGCAGCGCATGAGCGGGCGCAGGACAGAGCGCGAGGGAGCGCGCCGGGGTGCACGCGAGCGGGAGCGTGAGCTCGGGGACGGGTAGGGTGGGTCGTCAGGGCCGAGGGCGGGTACGGGGGTAGTCGTCGGAGGGGGGATAGCCGTCGGAGGGGGTAAAGGGGGGGGGGGGGGGGGGGGGGGGGTGGGGGGGAGTAGCAGCCGAGGGAGGGTAGTTTAGGAATAAAAGAAATTTGGTATTAAGTTATAAATATAAGTTGAGATAGGATATTAAGTTAGTACATATAAAAGTTGAGGGTATCAAGTTGAAAAAACAATGATAGTTTAGGGTATCAAGTTGCAAATTTTTATTTAGGACAGCTCTAATTTTATTTTGGACTTTCCAACCCCCCTTTAGAACTTGACAGTCCTAACATAAAGTATGACTGCCCACAAAGTTGGCAGTCTTACTTTATGTTAGGACTACCATCTTTGCTGTTAACCAAATCCAAATATGTGGATTGTCCTCAAGCAAAAATTGGAGTAGCAAACTTGTAAATAAAATAAAAAATTGGACTGTCTTTAAGTAAAACTTGAGGTGCCAATAGAATTTGTCTTTAAGTAATGGTTTTCAAACCATTCTAATCTATGCTGGATAAATTAATTAACAAACGGTTCTAAAAGTTATTTAAATGAATAAAATTACATATATGTCTATATATGAACAAAATAATTCCGAACATATATCTATGTATATAAACAAAACGTTCCCAAGCATATATGTCCATATTTTATTAAAATAATAGAAACACATGAAATAATAGAAATGACGTTGGAAGTAGGAGTGGATTTCAAACTTATCGGAGAAAAAAGGTTTTTAAAAACGTTTCGGAGAAAGTAGTCATAGTTTGGAAGAACTAGAAAAGAAAAACAGATGAAAAAAAAAGGATAGGTTATTAGTATTTATAATTATATATTTTGTGATAAAAAAATAGAATAAAATCATACAAAAAATTCAAAGCTCATCGATTTGGAGTGTTTATAAAGTCACTCAAAAGTATATTACAGCAATTTTGGAGGATCTTTGAGCCGACCAAAATCAGTGTCTAAAAAAAATTAACTAGCAGGAATTTTCATAAACGGTCGGTTCAAAAGTATCCCAATACCAGTGAAAACGTCATTAGCAAGCAGACCCCTACCATTAAAAAGTTTGGTTGGTAGCTCCTTATAAAAAATATTAGGTAGTCAAATAATTAGTTTAAAAAATTTAACTTTTAATTACATGAGTATATACATACTAGAGGATTAAGTCATTTTCAAACCTCCTTGTACAGAGTAGAGATTAGTAATCATGTAGAAAATTTATATCATATTGATGAATTTTTGAATAAGAAATTTAAAATATAATTAGATATATTTAAATTAGGATTTGTTATAGATATGTTTTTGAAATTTTAGATGTGTGTTTAGTTAGACAATACTATATACTTAACTCTAAATAATAATTTGAATATTAAATATATTCTATGATTTGTTATATATTCGTGTTGTCCGAAGGATATACACAGTAGTTAAAAAACTAAAATATATATTAATTAATGGAATATATATATATATATATATATATATATATATATATATATATATATATATATATATATATATATATTTGTTTTCAAGATGCATTACAATAGTAGAGATTATGTAAACATGTGTGGTGGGGGTGGGGGATCCACCTAAAAAACATATCCATTAGTAAAATATTTGATTCGGTTGATATGGGTTCTGAGTTCATTTTTGAAAAATAAAAAAAAACTTATTCTGTTTTGGTGTTGGATTTTGATTTCAATCTAAAATCGAAAATCAAATAATATTTGTAAAATTATATAAATACCCTCCATTCTATGCATATTTTATGATCAAAAAATGTATATTTTTATGTATATATTTTTAAAATGATCATTTTATGTATGATTTTTGAAGTCCCATTTTGGTATTTAACAACTAGTCCAAATTTGAAAGTTTAACTTTGGGTTCAAGTTCGAAATACAACAATTGTATGTATATAAAATATTTTTTTTATATAATTTAATCACAATTTCAACTTTGATCTGTCTATTAAAAATAAAATTAATTCAACGGAATGAACCAAATCGATTACATCGGCTCGATTCGATTTTAGATTGGTTAATTTTGGTTCGATTTTGGTTTATATTTTTCGAATTTTGGTTTATTCGGTTTTAGCTATTTCGGTTCGATTGAACCAATAAATCTAATACCTACAAAAAAACAAAGCCTATTAATAAGTTATTGTTATTAATATAACTTTTTAGAACTTTTTTTTTCAAGAAAACAGAAAATATAAATAGCCTTCAATGAGCAATTTCAAACACAGTTGAGTTGGGTATGAAATTGTTTATTGGAAGTAGCTTTTGTGTAAAGTGCTCCAAAAGTTGTTTGGTAATCACAACCCTTGTTAGCAATTCGGCAAACGAAAACAATTCGGAACGACAAAAGTACGAGTATAAATCGGCATAATATAAGTAAAATACGATAAAAAATTTGTCTAACGAAAAACATTCGGATCAGATTTAATTCGTGTTTAGTACGTTTCATATGAACCAATTCGGCACTAAAAATTCGACATATATATAGGGTCTACCCACCTCTACTCCTTCATAAACAAAGGTTCAGTGTGAGAATAAGAAGAGGTTGGATTTTCGGTTTTCCTTTGATTGTTGCAAGCAACATGTGCAAATACTCTTGGATTTCTTTTTTTAGTTATTGTGAGACTTTTTCTTCTTTTCTTTTTATAATTTTTGAGAATTGTACCAGACTTAATATCTAATTGCAGCAAGAGTCAAAAAAGTCAAGACTGTCGGGTTTTTTGGTCACATTTTTTTGCCAAATTTTTAAAAATTCGTACGGTACGCGTTTAAAACGTCACAGGCTTAAAATTTACGTACAAATCTGAATTTTTCAAAAGTACGTAAGTATTTTATGTTTATGTAAAATACGGGAAAATTTGCGTATAATACGCGTTTAATTCGGGTGATTGCTAACAAGGATCACAACTTATTAATTATTTTTAAAGTCAATTCAACATTGGAGCAACTTTTGACAGTAGCCCCCCATGCACATATTGTCAAAGTTGTTTTTGTTATGGATCTTTGAAAACTTTAACCAATTTCGAGCCTTATAAGAGTTGTTTTCCTTACTATTTTGAAAGCACTTCCAAACGCTGTTTCGTAACAAAAACTTATTAAACAAATTTGAAAAAGACAATTTAGTTTTGGGACAAATTTTCAAAATATATGGAAATATGTTGTCGTAAGATACTTGTGCTTACTCTTTTTAAGAGCAACATCAATCTCAACCTTTGTTTCGCAGTTATTTCTAAATTAAAGAAATGAGCAAATTACGTTAACGGGTTGGTGTATTTATTTCTAAATTAAATGTACTTATACATTAGAAGAAGGGTTTTTGGCATATAAGTTCTCCAAATCTAGCTAGTATACATTTAGTAAAGTTCTCAAATATCATGAATTGCTAATAAGTCCTTTATATTAAAAAAAATAGAGTTATGAGTTCCCTCTATAAAATTTTTATTTATTTTAACCCAACCCAAGAGTTATTAAAATCAAGGATAATTTGCTTCTATTAAACCTCCAAAACATTTATTTTTTCGGCCTCTTTCAAGTTTTGTCCAAAAATAACGAACCCTAAATCATTCTTACCTAAAATTAATGTCTTCATTGTCGTAAATTTACAAGGCTTCACCAAAATCAATATATAAAGTGCATATTTTGTGAAGATTCCGTGAAAAAAAAAAACTTAATTTTGTATGTTTTAATTTTGGTTTCCCATTAGTTTCAATTTCTTAGGTTTTATAAGATGTACTTCTTCAAAAGAATTACATAATTTTTTTGAATTTACAAAGGATCTAAAAATTTATTTTTAGAGTTTGAGAATAATTGTATCCAAATAATAAGAGATATAAGTAGAAGAGGAAATTAGTGGTGATGGATAATATAAAAGATTGTTGAGTAGATTGTGATGATGAACAATGGAAAGCTAGGGAGACGAAGTAGGGAGTTGAGGGAGAGATTGTGAGAAGAAAGTGTGTTAATCAAGGTGAGAGGAGGTTGGTGACGATGAAATGGAGAAAAAAGATGCTCAATCAAGAACTAAGGAATGCAAATGCAAATGACAAATGTCCGGTATTTAAGATTTTAAAATATTTTCGTTGGGTTACGGCTCTTTCTCATATTAACATAAAATGTGTGACCGAACTTAGTTGACTCTTGTGATCAGCGAGGAGAGGTATAACTTTTCTGATTTGACAGACGGTCTCGAAATCGAACTGCAGAGGAGACGTGTGTGTATAAAAATTGAGGGTAGTTAATACTTATATATATAGTACACACACACACACACTCACACACACACACACACACACACACACACACATATATATATATATATATATATATATATATATATATATATATATATATATATATATGGGAGCGGATCAAAAGTCCCCTTAGAAAGCCCCCCAAAAACTTCCCTCACTCTAATTCGTAATATTAATGTTAATATTAATGTTAATGTTAATATTAATGTTAATATTAACGTTAATGTTAATATTAATTTTTTTTATATATTAATGTTAATGTTAATGTTAATATTAATGTTAATGTTAATGTTAATGTTAATGTTAATGTTAATGTTAATATTAATTTTAATGTTAAGTTTAATGTTAATTTTAGTATTTAATGTTAATATTAGCATTAATATTAACATTAACATTAATATTAACATTAAATTACGGATTAGAGTGAGGGGGGGTTTTGTGAGGCTTTCTAAGGAGGACTTTTGATCCGCTTCCTATATATATATATATATATATATATATATATATATATATATATATATATAAATTAAATTTTTTTATTCGATTTTCAATTTTGGACCGAAATCGAATAAAAAAATTTAGTATATTCAAAATCGAAACCGAACTAATTTTTTTTAAACCGAATCAAACATCTTATTCAGTTCAATTTTCGTTTCAAAACATAATAATGCTTGGCCCTACTTTGAAAGTGACACCAAACCAGTTCGAGCCGTATTTCATAATCCACGGGGAAGCTAACTATATTTTAGATGACGTCATTATTCGTGACAAAGTCAAGTTTTGGTTAGTTGGGGATATTCCAAGCTTTTTTAGTCTTCGTTCAAAATTTTGTATAGCCGCCAGGGGGATCACGTACTGTTTTAACGGCTAGAAATGGCCAAATTGAAAGCAACCGTTTCTTATTCAATAAAATTGTAACTTTTAGTGTCCATGAAAAAAAAAAACGAAAAATTGCAGCAGGACCAGAAGTTTTTAAAAATTGCATAAAAGAAACAAATTTTGGTAAAATTATAAATTGAGTACGGTTGTGCCCTAAAATAGGGCGTAAAAAAACGTTCTAAATTTGGGCGTCAAAACTTTGAATATCATTTTAACCAGCTAATTAGGATAAACAAATTCCTCTCTCCGATAACCGAATTTTCTTAACAACTCAGAGAAATTTGACGCTCCAAAATAGGACGTTATTTTTCTTCCCACGTCTAAAAGTTGGGCCTTTTTTTTTTTCTTTTTTTTTTTTGCGGCCAACGGAAATAGCCTTTGTAAAATATATACGTTGTGAAAATATGTACATAGCAATAACAGTTGTAACAATTAGTACGATGTGGTAAAAAAAATAAAAATAAATTAATAAAAGGCACAAAAATTGGGAGCCAAAATGAAAAAAGCCCAAAAATTGGGCGCCAAAATGAAAAAAAAGACCTAAAGATGGACGCCATTTTTTTGTTCATAATAACCCCCAACATTTAATAACCTTCTAAATCCTAAACGTAAATCTAAACTTGATATTAAACCAATTACTTTATATTAAATCAATTACTTCCATTATGATGCCCAAATTTAGGGCGTAGAAATTTAAACGTCCTATTTAGAGACGTAACGATGCTGCAAATGAAATTTTTGGAAACTTAGTTCCTTTTATACAATAAATTAAAACTTTAGTGCTTATCATATAATTTTCCGAAAAAAAACAATTGATTTTCTTTCATATCAATTCTTTTCCACCAACATTCCATGGAATGGAATGAGTAAGAACATCAACAATTTCCATTATAGTTCTTGTAAAATTGTTGGAGAAAAATCATGTACACAACAACAAAAACATACTATAACAAATTGTATAAAATGAAAAGAATCATCTTTTCTTGGCGGGAAAAAAAAAATCAATCAAAGGAACAAGGGAGAAGCTAGCACCGGAGATGCTGCCACTTAGTCCCGTTCATCTTCGGCACAAGAGTGCTCGATCAGTAAAATATTACGCACTCTTTCAAGGGTGGCCGCTTCTAGGCAAACCTCCTGGCTGTCTCTGCACCTCTATCTCTTTTATCACTGAACGGTCATTTAGGGACTTTAGCTGGTGATCCGGACTGTTTCCCTCTGGACAATGAAGCTTATCCCCCATCGTCTCACTGGCTGGCATCGCTGTCCCCGCACAATGCCAACGCGCTCTCGAGGTTGGAAACGATGTCGGCAATGCTCGGCCGGTACTTCCCCTCCAGGCTAACGCAATGCACCGCGGTGTAGGCCACCAGCTCGACGGCCTCCGCCTCGCCCGCCCTCGCCGCCCCGGCCCTCCCGTCCAGCACCCTCCCCACCTCCCCTTCCACGATGCTCGGCACGGCGTAGTCCACCACGCTCACCGGGCCTCCTCCCTCCGGGCCCCCGCTCCTAAATATGGCCCTCTTCCCGGTCAGCACCTCGAGCATCACCACCCCCAGGCCGTACACGTCGCTCTTCGCGGTCAGATGGTGCAGCCCGTAGTACTCCGGGTCCATGTACCCGACTGTCCCGGCTGCCCTCGCCTTCAGGTGCCCCCCTTCGCTCTCCGGCCCCATCAGCGACAGCCCGAAGTCCGACACCCTCGCGACCCAGCACGCGTCGAGCAGGATGTTGGACGACTTGATGTCGCGGTGGATCACCGAGGGCACCGCGTAGTTGTGCAGGTACTCGATCCCTCTCGCCGCGTCAAGCAGGATCTTGATCCTCGCCCTCCACGAGCTCACCACCTTGGAGCCTCCGTGGCCGTCGGAGTGCAGGTGATCGTAGAGTGCGCCGTTCTTCATGTACTCGTACACGAGCAGCCTCTCCTCCTCGTCGTCGCAGAAGCCGACCAGGCCCACCAGGTGTTTGTGGTGGAGCCGGGAGAGGAAGGCCAGCTCCGAGCGGAACGCGCTCTCCTTCTTCGGCTCCATCTGGCTCCGCTTGACCGCCACCTCCCGTCCGTCCGGGAGCTTTCCCCTGTACACGGTCCCGAAGCTCCCGGCGCCGATCTTGTTATCCGTTGCAAAGTTGTCGGTCGCCGCCACGAGCTCCGAGAGCGTGAACTGCTCGGCAGGGTCCTTCAGCGAGGAGGACGGGCCGCTCCGCTGCCGCTGCATTGCCCGCGAGCCCTGCCGCCCGAAAATTCTCGACCGCGACCCCGACGGCGAGGTCATCGGGCTACGCCGAACCGCGGGACTCGACGGGCCGTTCCCGGCGGCGGCAATCGTCGGCTGCACGGAGTTGTGCACTTGCTTCCGCCGGCAAGTTCTGGTCCACAGGCAGTAAACAACGGTACAGACAGCAACGAAGATGCCGACGCCTCCGACAACGGCAAAGACCAACCACAACTTGCTCGTCGACTTCTTCGACGACGGAGGCGTCGACGAAGGGTCCTTCGGCGACGGGGACGGGGACAGGGACGAGGGCGGACAGGAGCTGCAGATGACGCCGGAGCCCGAACATAAGCTCGCCGAGTCCGGAAAAACGCCGCAGCTGCAGCTGCTCGCCTCCTGTTCGACACAAATCCCAGGAAGAATCCTCGGCAGCGGGAGAGTCCTCACCGATAGATTGCTCGGATCGGCCCGCCAGCAAATAACGGAGAAGTTCAGCGTCGTCACCCCGCAGGTGATGTCCCCTCCCGCCGCCAGCAGCTCGAACTGCGTATCGTTCGCCGGCGCAAACTCGCCGCCGTTGCCGGCGCCGCCCCAGCACAGCACGCTCCTATCGGACGTCCTAATCGCGCAGGTGTGATCGGCGCCCAGGGCCAGGCCGGAGATCCCGGACTCCGATCCAGCCGGCGCGTTCGACTGGCCGGAGGCGTTCGATCCTCCGCAGAGGAGCGCGCCGGCGGCGTCGACGCCGCACACGTGCGAGCCGCCGGCGGAGATGTACGACATGGAGGCGTTCGCGAACGCCGCCTCGATCCGGCCGCCGCTCCGTCCCCAGCACCTGACGGAGCCGGCAGAGACGTCGATGCCGCAGGTGTACCCGTCGCCGGACGTCAGCGAGCGGTAGGCGCCGGGGACGGCGGCCGGGAAGCTCCCGCCGCCCCTCCAGAAACGGACGCCGTTAGCACTAACGGCGGCGATTTGGGTTGCGCCGACGGTTAGGTCGGAGTAAATAACGGGTCCCGAGTAGACCCGTTTCTTAATTAGGTTATCGGAGCTCCAACAAAAGAAGGTGGATCCGTCGGAGCGGAGGCCGCAGAGGAAGCGGGCGCCGCCCGATAAGGACTGGAAGGAGGCGTTGGGGAGGATAGGGAAGGAGGAGGTGGAGTTCAGGTGGGCGCATCGGACGCTCCGCGGGGAGTCGCCGGCGGCGGCGACGACGCCGCAGACGGTGGCGGAGGAGGAGGAGACGGCGATCGTGGAGGCGGAGCCGAGGGCGGTTACGGTCACCGGTCTGGCGGTTAGGAAGAGGAGGGCGGTTAGGGTCACCGCCTCGGCGAGACGGAGAGTCATCGGACTCGAGTCCGCATGGGAACGCGCGGTGGAATTTTCCGTTGGGTGTTTTTAAAGGGAGACGGAGACGGTGACGGTAGTGTTAAGTATATAGTGAGATGGAGGAATTTTGGAATAGGATACACAAACATTTGGTTATTTGCATGTGCAAAATAGAATTTTGGAATAGGATACACAAACAATTACGTCGACGTACGAGAAATAATATTATTTCTATATTTGTTTTTAAGGTATATTATTGATCGAAAAATAAAATCAATCTCAATAACACTTCGAAATAAAATAACCACATCATTGTTCGCCTTACAACATAAATATGTGGTAGTAATTTATCTCAAATACTTTAAAATAGTTCACCAATTATATCGACATATATACAAGAAACCAAAATTATTTCTATATTTGCATAGAAACGCAAGTTTAGAAATACCTCAAAAATGTTACAAGGAAGGAAGCCATAGGATTTTTGAAAGGTTTGGTATTTTTTGTAGCTTACACTTACAAAATAATAAAATCAAAATCAGAAATAAGCTCAGAGTATTGGGAGTTACACGTAAAAGTCTACATAAAGGACGAGAATATGAATTTTTCTCATAAATAACAATAAAGACGTACGGGATCCGCACTCGTGTGTCACAACACAATTAATTTTCTAGTCCCCAAATCCACCGTCTAATTATTGCTCGTCGGACGATCTTGGCCGTCCATCATCCGGTTTGTTTCTCGTTGTCACTTATTTGAGATTATTTTTATTATTATTTAAGGCCTAGTTAGCAATTCGACAGACGGAAAAAAAAAATTGGGATGACAAAAGTACAAAATATAAAACGGGGAGTATAAGAAAAATTCTGAGATGACAAAAATACGAGTATAAATCGAGGAGTACAAAAAAAAATATATGTTAAAAAATTCGATCAAATATTCGTCAAACAAAAATATTAAGATTAAAAATTTCACATTCTTAAACAGATGATTAATTTTTGTTAATTAAATATGTTGCCACAACATTTTTTGTCAGTTTTGTCAATAATTCGTACGAAACATGTTTAAAATTTTATATGTTTAAAATTTGCATACTAATCCGAATCCTTCAAAAGTACGCAAGTATTATACGTTTTTGAAAGATACGAAAAAAATTGCATATCATAGGAGTTTTATTCGGGTGATTGTTAACAAGGATCTAAGGTACACTCCACTTAAATGAGAGTAAAAAGAGTTGGTTGATAGTTAAGAACAATTTTCGTTAAAGGTGAAAATTTTCATATATTATGAGAGTTCTGTAGAAATATCTTGAATTATGATAAAACTAGTAAATGTACGTGCTTTGCACGTATAATAACGTATAATAAGAATGTTATCCAATTATAGTTAAATATTTCTTCTAACTCATGTGCTTAAGATGAGATGTATTCTTCTTGTTTGGTTGAGTTCGATTTTTCAGGATGAATGTATATTTAATAAATTTAAAAAAATTCAACAATTTTTTACATAATTTTATTTTTGGATCATGATATACATAAGTTTTAGATGACTCACTTTTGAACCGTTTTGAAGTTTTATTATATAGTATAAGATAAATGGACGATAACTATTTTTTTTTTATAATTTTTTTATTCTACTAATAAATCGGTTTTGTTCGCTATGAGTGCAACGAAAATAACGTGCTGAACGTCTGGAGGAAACGTAGGAGTGACCAACCAAAGCCCATACGCAGCTTCGAAGACCATGACCGGTCTTCATGTGGGCGTGGACTCACTCAATTGCATGCCGAGTAAAGTATTCTTCCTTCCTTCCTTTAGTACTCCTCTCTCTCTTTTTTCCAACTTTCTTTTGTATTTATTTAGCTTGGTCAAACTAAGACACCTTCCTCAACCCCACAGGACCCCACCCATGATTCAAAGTTCACACTTTTTATGTACCTACTAATCGACTACAAGGAGAAGGCTAGCAAATTATTTTATTAAAGTTTTTTCTAAGGGTACCACTCTTTTTGTTAGAGGCTAGTCCAAAAATATTTTAAAATATTACAAGTTTGCCATCAATTTTTTTTACTTGGGACTAGCCCAAGCAAAGGTATAAATACCAACTTTTGTTTTCTTGTTCTCTCTCCCTCTACTCTTTTCTTTTCTCCCTCAACTCTTTTCTTCTCTCCCTCAACTATAGGTCAAAGAATTTAACCCCAAGTTTTTTTCCAACCTACATTTTTTTTAAATTTTTCTCTCAACTCTAGGTCATTGATTTTTATCCCAAATTTTTTCCTCAACTCTATGTCATTGACTTCTCTCATATATTAGTAAGTCATCGAATTAATATATGTTTAATATTTTAAACATGAATTTCACATATAAAAAGTTGAATTATGTGTTTAATGTAGAAAAATATTGAACATAGAACAACCGGAATCATCAAATGTTGTATACTCTCTTCCCGCCACGTCCGAAGAACACTTTGATGCATCAGAAGCCCTCTTGGTAACTAAATTTTAACTTTTCATCGGATAAAAAATCGGATTGTGACACAGAGGACTGTCACCTCTCTGGCAGTCCCGATCATAGATTAGGACTGCCAGAGAGGTGGCAGTCCTTCACATATGTAGTACTGCCAGGGTCCTGACAGTCCTACATATGTTTTTTTTGCGATTCTAAAATTTCGACAAAAAGTGCTAAAACGGAGGTCCCAATATCTTTTTTTGCGATTCTAAAATTTCGGAAGGCCGTCTAATGATGAAGCTGTTAATCTCAGGCTCCTCAAAGATACGCTCATTTTGCGACAAACCGGGCCTCGTTTCGACCTCCCAGTCAAAAGTTATGGTCCTCCAAAGTTTCAACTGACCATAAAATGCACCGGAATGACTATTCACCGTCTTAATTTACACGGAGAATGACTATTCCCAGTGTTAAAACGTAGGTGAATGACCATTCTTCGTGTTAATTTACACGGGGAGAATGACCATTCTCCGTGCTCCGTGCTAAATTACAGAGACTTACAAATAGGACTGCCACACCCCTGGCAGTCCTACATTGAATTAGGACTGCCAGCAGGGTGCTGGCAGTCCTAATTCAATGTAGGACTGCTAGGAGGGTGGCAGTCCTGATACTTAAGAGTTTTCAGTTGATGAGCTCCTCACAGAGTTTGATAAGTACACTACCAAAATAAGTGGATTTAGCGACGCCCAAAAACGTCGGAAAAACAACAAAATCCGTCGCTAATATGTATCACCGACGTATTTACCGACGTTTAGGTTTTGTCGCCGTTTCCTTAGTCGCTGATTACAAAAACGTCGCTGAACGTCGCAATTACCGACATTCAGCGACGTAACAGTACGTCGGTGAGTTATCGACGTTTATCGTCGTTCCGTCGGTATATTAGCGACGTATATGTAGTCGCTACACGTCGGTAAAGACCTGGAATATTTACCGACGTCTACCGTCGTTTCGTCGGTAATATAGCGACGTGAATTTTGTCGCTAGACGTCGGTAAAGGTCCTGTACATTTTTGCAGCTATTGTCGGTAAACGTCGGTAAATACGTCGGAGAGCTGTACTTTTTTGCAGTTAGTCGTCGGTAAATGTCGGTAAAACGTCGGAAAAATATATTATTTGCAGCTTGTCGTCGGTAAACGTCGGAACACGACGTCGCTAAACGTCAGTAAGCGTCGCTAAACGTCGCTAAAGTTGTAAAAAAAATAAAAAAATGGGGGGAAAGGTTGGGGAGAGGAGAGGGGTCGCCGAGGTCGGTGGGGGTCGCCGAGGGCGCAGTCGGACGGGGGTCGACGGGGTGGGGGAAGCCGGCTCGGGGTCGGGGGGGGAAGGAAAATATTGGGGGGAAATAATGGGGGGAATGAAAACTCGAACCTGACCTATATTCACACTTTAGCGACGTCATATAAGAACGTCGGTACACGTCGCTAATATCATTGATATTAGCGATGAAGTAATAAATACGTCGAAAAACGTCGCTAATATCACTAATATTAGCGACGTTTACCGACTTATACGCGACGTGAGCTCTTTAAAACGCAAACGTAGTTTAAATACGTCGCAGAACGTCGCTGTCAGTCGCTAATAGTGACGTCTTGCGACGTCATAAAGAAACGTCGCTAAATTATTATTTTCCTGCGACGTTTTCTTAAAACGTCGCTAATTACGTCGGTAATATGACTTATTTTGGTAGTGGTAGGACTGCCACCCCCCCTGGCAGTCCTATACTGAAGTAGGACTGCCAGGGTGCTGGAAGCAGTCCTATACTGAAGTAGGACTGCCAGGGTGCTGGCAGTCCTAATTCAATGTAGGACTGCTAGGGGGTGGCAGTCCTGATACTGGATCAGATAGCCATTTTCCGTGCTAAATTACACGGAGAATGGCCATTCTCCGTGCCATTCTCCGTGCTAAATTAAGAGTTTTCAGTTGAGGAGCTCCTCACAGAGTTTGATAAGTACGACTGCCACCCCCTGGCAGTCCTATACTGAAGTAGGACTGCCAGGGTGCTGGCATTCCTAATTCAATGTAGGACTGCTAGGGGGGTGGCAGTCCTGATACTGGATCAGATAGCCATTCTCCGTGCTAAATTACACGGAGAATGGCCATTCTCCGTGCTAAATTCTCCATTCTCCGTGCTAAATTATACGAAGAATGGCCATTCTCCGTGCTAAATTCTCCATTCTCCGTGCTAAATTACACGGAGAATGGCCATTCTCCGTGCCATTCTCCGTGCTAAATTAAGAGTTTTCAGTTGAGGAGCTCCTCACAGAGTTTGATAAGTAGGACTGCCACCCCCCTGGCAGTCCTATACTGAAGTAGGACTGCCAGGGTGCTGGCAGTCCTAACTCAAACTTGCTGTTGCAGCAAGTTTCAGTCAGGACTGCCAGCACCCTGGCAGTCCTACTTTAGTGTAGGACTGCCAAGTGGGTGGCAGTCTTGATACTGATACTCTGTACATAAAAAATAACAACTCATCACTAGTACATAAACAACAATAATTTATCACAACTACATAAATATTCCACATCCAACTTAAGATTCATCACAATAATTCATCACAATAATCCAACTACAATGATTCATCCCAATAATTCATCACAACTACAATAATTCATCACAACTACTTAAGTTTCAAAGATTCCACATCCAAATTAAGTTTTAAACAAGTACATAACTATTCCACATCCAACTTAAGTTTGAAACAAGAAAAATATCCAGATCCAACTATATATCATGCCGGGCCTTTGAACGAGACTCCCTATTGTTCATGAAGGGGAAGTCGACCATGTCGTCGATGCGATCAAGCTTGTTGGCGACCGCGACACTAGTGTCACTTTGGCAACCTCTCCGAGCTTCGGGCGCCGGTTCGAAAATTGTTATCGGACGCTCGAGAGGACGTCCTGCATGTTCCTTCCGCTTTGACGCGGTGGGCCGTATTCTTTTTGTTAGCGGCCGGTGGACTGCATGACAACATACAGTTATTAAATAATAGTAACAGAAATAGGACATGCAGTTACCTCCCGCATATGAGTATCATGCAGTTACCCACCCCCATATGTCATTACAGTAGGACTGCCAGGAATGTGGCAGTCCTAATGTTATGAGATCCGAACTGCCAAAACGAGATGCTAGTTTGTCGTGTTCTTGGGTTAGGGTTTCAACATAAAATGTGGGTTTCTTGTGTTCGAAAATTAGGGAAGAGAACCATAAAGAGATTCTAAACCTATTTTATCAAAACTTTTTCAAGAATTAAAAATATTCTAGGGTTTTGAATAGAATGTACAAAATTCTCGAAGAAATTAGGGAAGAACGTACCTAGATTCCGGTTGCTTTGACTTGCGTGTCATCTCTTCGAATCTACGAAGGTTGTGGAAGAAATCTTGGTGGAGGAATTGGGAGTGGAGTGGTGGAGAAGAAGAAATTAGGATTTTAGGAGAAGAAGAGGGAGAGGGAGAGAGCTCTTTTTTTCTTCTTGAGGAGAGAGAGTGTAGAATGACAAATGAAACGAAATGAAGGGGGGTTGGGCTGCCCCCTAGCAAATTTTGGGCGCCCCCTAGCAAATTCTCCACCTTGGGCTGCCTCCAAGTAAGTGATACCCCCAAGCAATTTTGGTAGTGCCCTTAGAAAAAACCTTTTATTAATAATTTTACGTTAGAAATATTTAAGTAAATATTTTTATTCAAAATATAGAAACTACAATATATTTAAAATTTCTTAATATTTTTCTTGTGTATTTTATGCTAAAAATATTTTAATAAATGTTTCCATTCAAACTAATCGACTACAAGGAGAAGGCTAGCAAAAATTTTATTAGAAATATTCTTATTAAATATTTTCATTCAAAATATAAAAACTAGAAATATATTTGAAATTTATTAATACTTTTTTTTGTATTTTATGTTAAAAATATTTTAGTAAATGTTTCCATTTAAAACATAAAAAGTAGAATATATTTTTCCTATTTTAAAAACTTAAGAGCTGCCAACGAAAGAAGGCCCGTAATGGACAACTTAATATCTATACAAACAAATATGATATGTGTATGTAGGGGTGAGCATTATTCGGTTTTGAACCGAAAATCGAACCAAACCGAACCGAATAAGAGATTCGGTTCGGTTTTGAAAAAAATCGGTTCGGTTTCGGTTTTGAAAATACTAAATTTTCTTTTTCGGTTTCTGTTTTGGGTTTCGGTTTCGGTCCAAAACCGAAAATCAAATAAGAAATTTTAGTTTATATATATATATATATATATATATATATATATATATATATATATATATATATATATATATATATATATATATATATATATATATATATATATATAATTACCAAAATGCCCTAAATTGGTTATAACCTGTGTTTAGTTGCGAACAAAGTGAGAGGAAGGTAAGAAAAAAGAAATTGGATCTTGTAGAAAGGAAAAGCCCCGTTTTTACATGGTCGGTATTTCATTTTTCTCTTCCCCTTTTCCTCCTTATGAAAACAAACACAACATTAGCTAAATATATAGGGCTTTACATAATGGTTGGACATTTGCTCTACTTCTATAATGCTTCGAGTCCAAAACTTAGTTTAAAAAATGATCGTTTCTCCATCGATTACCTTATTCAGAAGGTTCTCCATTGTTCCAAAAGTTCACGAGAGACGGTCAAAATAATTATAATAAAATTATTTACCTTATTTCATATTCGCGATGACAACTACATAATAAAAACTCTCTCCTTTTTACCATATTCAGAGGGTTCACAAAGAGAACCAAATAGTTAAAATGAAATGCTCGTCCCTATTGTTTCCCTTGGTCAATATTCAGGGTGTTCAAGACAGATGACCAAATGGTTCAAATTTAAATGTGCCTCTGTTATTACCATAGATAAAATGAAAAGGTGGTTATAACAAGTAAATTATTGTCAACTAGATCTAACATTGCCCACTTGTAAGTATTAAGCTCGAAAGTTGCTAACAATTTATTCTAAAGTTCTTAAAATTGCTCTACTATTTTCTGATGACTCCACTATATAACAATAAAGCGAGCAAATTGCATGCCAGATTGCAGTTGTTTGACCATTCGGTGAACAGTTGTACAAATTAACATCATGCAAATTTACAAGGAAACGGAAACCAAAATAAAACAGAAACTTGATTTACAGAGACCTTCCACTGCAATCATAGACCTATTTCATGGATTTCGAGACTTTCATTTTAACTGTTAGAATCGGACACCATCGGGATCGGGCCTATAGTTTGTTTAAGGATTAATCTCAATCCAAGTACACCAAAAAAAAAAGTACCATCTGCTTATGATAAGTCCATCTTCAAGCACCTCATAAATTAGAGTTATTCAAATTGCTAATCATATCTCCACTTTTTTCTATTTTTATTTTAATTAGTGTTACCTGCAATCCTTCGGATAAAGTACAAATAAACCCTCCTTAGATTTGAGTTTTTGCATTTAAAGATCAGTTATTTCTAAGGGCACCACCATATTTGCTAGGGGGCAGCCCTTACTTGGAGGCAGCCCAAGCAGGTGGAGAAATTGCTAGGGGGCACCCAAAATTTACTTAGGGACAGCCCAACCCCCAAACCCTAATTTCTTCTCTCTTCTCTTTTCTCCTCCTCCTCCTCCTTCCTCAGGCGGCGGCGCCACCACCACTACCAGCAGCCACCGCCACCGCCGCCTCCTTCATCCTCCTCCTCCCTTCTCCAAACCCTAATTCTCTCTTCCACCATGGCTTACAGTACCCTGGAGATGACCTCCTACAGCCACCGCCACCGTCGCGTCGATCGCCGACGATCCGAGGTCGGCGCAGAGGTCTCCTCCTTCCTCCATGTCGCCGTCCTCCTCCTCCTTCTTCCATGTCGCCGTCCTCCTCCTCCTTACTCCGGCGATCCGAGGTCTCCTCCTCCTCCTTCCTCCATGTCGCCGTCGCCGGAGCTCCTCGACGCGGTCAAGGGGAAGCAGTCGCAGGCTCCTCGGTTCCTTAGCTACCAGGTAAGGATTGGGGATGATTTTCTTCCATCTCCGAGGAGGACTGCCACCTTGTTGGCTGCCACCTTGCTAGCAGTCCTAGGACTGGCTTGGGCTGCCCCCAAGTAAAAAAATTGATGGCAAACTTGTAATTTTTTTGAACATTTTTGGGCTGCCCCCAAGTAAAAAATGTGGTGGCCTTAGAAAAAACCTTAAAGATCCCTTGTTTAAAAAAAATTCTCACACTTACATTTTTGTTCAGTTTGCATCCCTCCCATTAGAAATGACTGTTAAAGACTTTAAAAAAAATAAAAATACCCAAAATGCCCTCCCTTCCCTACCAGTGGTGCCAGCCCCCTCCTCCCTCCGCTGGCCAGCCCCCTCGACCCCCCCCCCCCCCCCTCCTCCCTCCGCTGGCCGGCCACCCTCCCCTCTTCTCTGGTCGGTCCCGCTTGACCTGCCCCCACCACCAGAAAGAGGGGGGAAAGAGTGGAGAGAGGATTAAAATCGTATTTTTAGACGTATTTTAACGTATTTTTGCTCAGTTTGTACCCCTGCTGTTAACAGCCGGTAAAATACGTCTAAAAATACAATTTTACCCCTCATCCACTCTCTCTGGTGGTGGAGACGGGTCAAGCGGGGCCGACCAGAGGAGGGGGGAAGGTGGCCGGCCAGCGAAGGGAGGAGGGGGATCGGTGGAGCTGGCCACCAGCGAAGGGAGGAGGGGGATCGGTAGAGCTGGCCAGCGGAGGGAGGAGGTCGGGACGGGGGGGGGGGGGGGGGGGGGAGGGTGTCGAGAGGGGCCGGCTGGCGGAAGGAGGCGATGGCTGGCCACCACTGGTAGGGAAGGGAGGACATTATGGGTATTTTTTTATTTTTTTAAAAAGTCATTAATGGTCATTTCTAACGGCAGGGTGCAAATTGAGCAAAAATAAAAATGTGAATTTTTTTAAACAAGTCTATCTTTAAATGCAAAAACTCATAAACAAGGAGTCTTTAAATGCAAAAACTAAAATCTAAGGAGAATTTGTTTGCACTTTACCGGAAGGATTGATGGGTAACACTAATTAAAATAAAAATGGAAAGGAAATGAAGATATGATTAACAATTGGGGAGGTAAATACAAATAACTCCATAAATATAAATTAAAATGTAAGCATGATGGAACCAGCAACATATATATGCAATGTGATTTATTTCCAGTAGCTTCAGCTTGGGGAAGTTGATTTGGTTCACCATTGTCCTTTCCCAAGTTACCAAACTGCCAGTAGCTGATTAATAGGAATTCGTCGAAAAGTTAGGCTCAGTGAAACACCAGTGCAATCAACTCAGACAGACAGTTCATGGAGAGTGGCACTAACATCATCTCCCATCTCTAAGATTAACATTCTTTGTTTGTTAAAATGGAATATGCGTTTCTTCGACCAATATTTCAATTTTTAACAAGACTGCAGATATTCAAAATGTGGAAGAGAGCTTCGAACAAATTATATGCCGAATCCGACACCTGCAGCTTCTAATAACCCTGCCTCAGGTTTTCTTCATACCTGACCTTTTCCTCCTGCAAGCACAAGCCAAAAGTAAAAATTATCTCAGCCAATGTAGTCAAAATGTCAGGAATATGGCAAGCCATTCACAAGGTATATTAGCAAATAAAATAATCTAAACCGATGTTATATTAAGCATTTGCATTACGAGCTTGCTCCATGGCTGGTTTCTATTACTCGCAATTACTCGTCTACTTCAAATTTTCGATTAACAGGCCACCCGCTTAATTGGATTAAGCTGCCGATTACTTAGCATAATAAACGTTGATTAAACTTTTTTTAGAACAATGATCTAACTCATCGTAAAGGAAAGGTGCATAATTCCAAATCACTCACAATTCAAGATATTACGCTGCCAGTTACTATGAAGGAAAAAGGATGGGTGTAAAACTGATTGAGCATAGTTGAGACCTCATTGAAACCAAAAGCCCACAGTGGCTACATTTGATTCTTTGTGCCAGTTTAAATCTCTAAGCAGTGAGGACCGTGCATGGCCAATTACTTTGTGAAGAATGTGACACTTTCCGATCAAAGACTGGTTTGTTGCTCGAGTTCCATAGGGACGATGCAAAATTTACCCGTAAATACTGATTGAAACTAATTGTATTTTCTCTGCTCAGTGCAGTCACATGCATCGAGCGCCACCACCCCTGTAGCATGCAGGATCTTCAAATTGAGTACAGGGAAGACCAAGCCATGATTCGTACCTCCTTAGACATCAAGTATGCGCAGAGGACATGCTGTCTCCTATGTGAACTTCATATTCAGATCATTCACCACAATTCCCCTACCTTGGAGGGTGGGTCTACTCTGTATACAGTAATTACATGCTTTTCCTATCCAACTTTTCTAGTATAGTAGCTACACTACATTTCACAACCAATACCAAGATACCATCCGACTGAGTACCACAAAAGAGTTTCTATTAGAAGCTTGCTAAAGAAGTCTCTTGCATAGGTTTCACATTTTTCACTTCCATAAGACTTGATTATTACCATCTTTCAGATTCATCATCCCAAATATCATCCTATTCATTCCATAAACAGAGTCGATTATACCAAACATTGTTGCTTTTTTCCTTGTGACAATTGTGCTTAAATATCCACTAGTAGAGTTAACAGGACGGTCAAGAAAATATGCATCATCAAGAACTAATATAGGTTCTCCGTCAATAATTTCCCCACTCACAGTGGACAAAGTTTTTTTAACTTTTGCCCCTGCGCATATTGCTACCAATATCAGGAACAGTCTGCTGCATGCTTAAAGCTACAGTAACAGTAATAAACATCCACGACCTCTAGCCCAGATGCATCTTCATGACTTTGTAAGAATAAACACTTAAGAGTTTAAATTTCTTCAATCATCTTCATCGAATGAACTTTAGCCTAGAAGTTATGTTGTTCACGTTTAAACATAAACAAAGATTGATTTGTTAAAAAAAAAAAAAAAAACCAGAGCTACATTTTAAAAGATATCCAATGACTTGTACTAGAAAGTACCCCCAAAGTACAAAAGAATCAAACCACGATACCCAAAATGCAAACTGAAGATACAAATAAATATACTTTTGGGTACTGCTGTGGTAAGTACCCAGGTAGGACCGACACAATTCTACCATGGGTATAAACGACGGCCGACCACGCAGTCAGTCGTGCGGCGCCGTATGGACGTCGAGAAGATGTCGTAAGGACGTCGTGCGCATAGAACGGGTGGTTGGACGGCATTGGCTGTCGCAGACGTCATGAAGACGTCGGGAGCGCCTTCGACGTTGTGGGCGAAGCGAGGCGTTGAGTTGTCGGCGTCGAAAGATGTCAGCCGTCCTGTGAGGCTCTGGAGCGCACGGAGTGCGCAAGGCATAGGAGTGGACGATGATGAAAAAGCCAGTGCGGACAAGATCCGCATGAAGAGTCCGAAACGACATGACGACCAACTAAAAATCGTGTGCGGGGAGATGCGATTTAACTGAGCCCGCACGTGCTGGAGGAAAAAAAAAGTACCCAAGGAGTACCAATACCCGATAAAGGTACGCCCCTCCTCGATGGAGTACCTATGCTTCATAGAATGCCACATTAAATAGGAGTTGTGATCCCATCGAATAAAAGATCCAACAAATAGATGACTACGGATGCAAAGACTTGGGCCATTTTAAGTGGAACGGGCAATGGATTTTTTAATGTAGATTGAAATATCACAATTTAGATTTCTCTATCAGAGGCTTCTCTCTAATGGAGAAGTAAGAAAAGTATATGTATTACAAAGGGGACTTGGGATATCCTTTTATAGGAAAGGAAACCTCCCCAAAGGTAAAGATAAAAAACTATATTAAAACCCAATCTTTAGAGAAGAAAAGTATATGTATTACAAAGGAGACCTGGGTCCTCCTTTTATAGAAAAAGGAAAGCTTCCCATAGGTAAAGATGAAAAAACTATATTTACCCATAAGGATAAATTAAACTCAATCTTTCTCAACAAGATAAAAATGATTTAAATCCTATCTTTATCAATAAGATAAATCTATATCAATAAGATAAATCTATATCATAAGATAAAGATTATTTATTTCCATTATTCAACAACAAGATAAAGATGTTTTAAACCCTATCTTTATCAATAAGATAAATGATAAATATATATCAACAAGATATCTTTATCATAAGATAAAGATTATTTTATCCATTCTTCAACAACAAGATAAAGATGTTTTAAACCCTATCTTTATCAATAAGATCCTCCTAGATAAAGATGGGAGTTTGTTAGGTTTATATTTGAGTGTACATCAGATTGACTATTTTGGTAAGTGGAGGACCAAGTGTTAATGCACACGAGAACATTGTTGGATAGGCATGACAAATGATATCGGAGCTACCTAGTGCTTTGTGTTCCACTGGAAGACTGACCATTTACATGGCTTGCAACTAAGATGTCCTGTCTTTAAGCAGGAATTTTGTGAAATCCCAAATAGTCTCCACAGACAGGAGATGAGGTTTTTAGGCTTATATTTAAGTGCTAGGATCTCATGCATATATCTAGGTTAAACATTTTGGCAAAATGGAGGGCTAAATGATGATGCACACGAGGCCCATGCATCAGTCATCCCTAGCGTACCCGTGGGTTGGAGCGTGGCACAAAGTTTCAAACCAAAATTGACCAAAGTAATCAGGATGGGTGTTTGATTGATTTTTATGGAAATTATAATATTAGATGATTAATACGTATGTGAATACAATCCTGGGAAAGATTCACATTGGAAGGTAATGAACAACACACTTGCTTCTGATTATTTTGTACAGTTTGGGTAGTCCAATTTGCAACAAGGTGAGGTGCCTACGTGACTACCCAGATTTAACTCCTACTCGTTTCCTTCTAAGAAGCCTCTCTCTTCATAGAATAAAATTCTTTACAATCAGGAAAAACCTAATTGTATAACCACCATTATTTCGCCACAATTATGAACCTTTGAATTCTCCAATTAATCTAGACTGATTCTCAATTATATCACAGGTTTAAGATGACAAGCAATTATTTGACACCTATGAAGAGCTCTTGACAGTTATCTTGATGCATGATACATAACAGCGGAAGAACATCAAAATCCAAAAGGAACAAGTTAACATACTGTAGTACTGTACACATGCAATAACAGGCACTGATTTTTCCATGGCTGATCTTCCACACTTGAGACCCTTTCAAAAACTCAATTACCAAATCCAGATCTTGAAGGTTTTTCTGACGATCTTCAACTGGCAACTTGTAACTCTAATCAATCTTTAACTAATAAATCACAATTCTTTTGTAGTCCCATCAATATAATCAACATAGCTCGAACTTCACCTGAACCTTGGCAGGAATCACATGTCTATATCATAGGCACTACAACGATGAACCAACTAGCAAGTTCCAATGAACAAATAACCACTGTCAAAAAACTGATAGCTTGATTCAATGAACATGTTCCCACTGTCAAAAACTGTTTGAGATGCACATTGTAACTTCTCTTTTATTATTGGATCATTGTATCACTTCTGATATCCAGCATCAAGTTGCTAAACCTCTTATATTATGGAATTGGATAGGGGCAAATGCTTACTAATTTCTACCTCTCAATGTGATCAATCTTGGTATCAAATTAACAAAGATCAAAGCTTGGAAAGAAAACTCATTATCAACTTTCAGGCTTCAGGTGACCACATACAAGCCATGCACCAAGCATGGTTCTCCAAAGAACATCACCATCAACAACAAGGCCTTCTCCCATTTTTTGGAGTTGATTATTTGTATCATTTTGTTCCATTCATTTATGTCAAGGGCCATGTACTCTGTAACATTAGCGAAAAAACCATGTCCTTCTTTTATAGGCTCAATCCGTTGTTTAGGTGTCAATCCAAGATTGTTTAGGCCAAGTCCTTGGTCCAAAATCTCCCTTAGGTCAATGTAATGGATCCTCCTAACCAATGCATCTCTTGGTCCATGTTCCACATGTCCTGAACCACCTTAGACAGTTTATCCAATATTATCCTCAATTAGCACACACACGATTCTATTAAAATATACTAGAATCCTCCTTAAAGATGCAAAATGCAAGAACTAGGATACCCACCAATGGATTAAATAAAAGAAACTAAATGGAAAAGGGAACCCTAATGGGGGTGGCTGGCCATTGTGGTGATCCTTGAAAATATTTAGCAAAATAACATTACCTAAGAGATTAAAACATGTATAAAAATCACCATATCTATTATTAATACGTACTATTTTGACAAAGTAACTAGCACTCCTCTCTATATTTCCAACAATGAGAATAACCGGAAGAGTAAGACAAAACCACAAGATCAACAGAAAACATTTAACACAGTTTCCTTTATGTTTATTTACAGATAGTCAGGACATGAGTTGCTCATCTACCATAAACAAATGCTATGTATTAGCGCATGGTCACCATGTACCATTAATAAAGGTTTATAAGAAAAAGGAAAATAAACTGCACATCCATAAAAACCCTAACCACCAAGTTCAGGCTACTAAAACCAAAATATAACTTTGAATAAATAAGTTACCATGCAACTGGTCAAGGCACTGAAAATCAAAGAATGAACGGAAGTCCAAAACAATCAATAAGTTGGTAATTAACCTCAAGTGCTTTCTTGAGATACTGCAGCTCTTTGTCAAGATCCTCAATGGCCTGCCCATATGCCTGAGTTGGTGAAGATTGGCTCGTTGTGTGAATCTGTCACATCCACAAAGAAATGTCAAGGCCACTATTCAAAAAGCAAGGTAAGTAAAAATCCCCTCATGGTCCAAAACACTCATCATCATAATACCAGCCTTCTCCCTTTGTGGTCGGATACGAGCATGAGATCACTATAAAATAATTGATGGAAGTTTATGGCCAGATCTTGACCTAATATTTAACACGAACAAGTGTTAAATATGTAATTGACGTGTTGCGACATTTGTGCGTGTGTGTCGTTTTGACACGTGCGCATGTGTGCAAGTTGTAACAAGAAAAAACGAAGAAAAAACCCCCATCAGGAGCTGACATTCGACTGCATACTCACCCTCCCTAGCATACAATGCCCATAAAGAATTAACAATTAATAAGACAACAAATTCATTGAATTTCAAACAACTAAATATCAAGTTTTAATATGAAATTGTTATCTTTGAGTGAGGATAAATGTGGTAGCAGTTGTAAGATAAATATGTGTTATCCTTTCCTTTTAAAATCTCCAATAACATGCATCCATAGCCATCACTCCACCAGGACAGATAAATGCCTGGTATTATAACCACCTTCTCCCCACAAAATTCTCTTTTTTTGAAGAAATCTCTAGGACCGATGTGTAGGGAAGGTGTTGATGCCATAAATACACCTCTCAAAAAGAATAGGGTTCATTCGACATTGCCACCTTACACCTTCCCTACACGTTGGTTGCTAAAGTTGGAGGACAGCAATATTAAGGATATTGTCCGTTATGGGCTCCATACTGCCTAATATATCATATTTTCAATGAAGTAATGTACGATATGCCTATCCGATTCAAATAATCTGGTCATGGAAATAACGGCCGATATTTTGGGGTTAACACGCCATTATATCCGTTTAGCCATACCATCAAAAAAAAAATTCTTGTCATATGTTTGAAAATTTGTTTTGTTGTACAAAAGATATCTTTGCTTACTCAAATTTGCTTTCCTGTAAAAAAATATAGAAAGTTTTACTTCAAGAGAAAGTTGAACTTTCTGATACATTTTCAAGTTTTATATATTGAAGTTGCTTCAAGAAATGATATAGTTGGTGAATTGTGTCTTTTAATAGCATATTACTAACTTAGTTTTAAGTTCTGTTTTAAAACACTTTTATTTACCATGCTTGGTGAACCTTATGGAGAAATTTTTGTTTATCTATTATTTTGAAAGATAGTTTTTAGTTGTTTAATTATTAGAATAATTGAAGTATTCTTGTTAGTTTTATGCTTTACTTCTTATCATAAATGCATATATGAATTTTTTTTTATCGTATACTACTATGGTGTTATATCTCCCAAGATGTCTCGTATATCGTCTCATATCTGATATCATGAACCTTAGGTGAGAGATCACTATAGATGCATGATATTGGAGATTTAAAAGGAAAAGAAAGAAAATTTGTCTTATGTTGCGACCACATTTATCCTCACTTGAAGATAATGGTTGCATCTTAAAAAAAAATTATATTAATTGTATGAGATCTACTTAATTATTGTTATTGTTCTAATTAAATTAATTATTAACTCTGTTATAAGTTTGTATGCTAGGGAGGACTGGGTGCAGGGCCGGCCCATGGAGTTGGGTTGTCCTAGCCGGAGCTAAATTTAGTTGCCCCTTGTCCTTGACTCCAAAAGAAGATATCAAAAAATTGATGGAGAGTGGGGTTGCCAGCAGCGTCGAAGTCTCCAGTTTTGACAGTGGCGTGGAGCTCGGATTCCGAGTTCCTCTCCTTGAGCTACTCGAGGACTTTTCAGTGGGAACTCAAAATATGGGCCTAGTTCAACTGACAGGGAGGAGTTTGGGTGGACCGCAGAGGCTCTATCGGCGTTGGGGTTAGGGGCCTGGAGGGGTTGCCCTAACAGGGGGGTTGCCCAAGCCCGATGGCTTGTCATGCTTACCCCAAGGCCGGCCCTGACTGGGTGAGTAGTCGAACTGCCAAATACTTATGGTGAGTTTTTTTGGTTAATTTTTATTTGTTGTTACCACTTACACGACGCACCCGTGTCGAACACAGACACACCAACACATCAATTGCAAAATTTCACATTTAAGACCCGGTGTTCTTTAACATTTAACACGAACACGTATCAGGACAATGTTAAAGAACACTAGGGCTTCTTTCATCAAAGTTGGATAGAAAGCTCGATCATAGTTGCCATAGGTGAAAAAAAACAGTGCAATAAGGAGGCCCTCCAACCTCGAAAGTGCTTCGTGTCCCTCTGTCCCGGCTTCCGGGTTGCACTTGCTTGGAACAAAACAGGGAAGCACCAGCGGGACTTACAAATAGAGACGCGGAGGTCGATAACTTGCACACAACAAAATCTAGTCACAGAGCTTCCTTAGCATCGAACTAGAGTAACTATGACCCTCGACCAAAAAGGACCTAAAACCCTAAGTTCCACTGCCCAAAATTGTTATAGAATCAAACCCTTAACTAAGAGAAAATTTGCAGCTTAAGCGTGAAATCTGAAGATTCACAATTGCAGTTTCAACCCTGAAATTTTTCTAATTACAGTAAACCCCCCAAAAACCCTAAAAATCCGAAAGAAGCTCTCACCCTGACTAGGATCTTGTACTGGAGAGGGTGCGGAAGCTTGTACCCAGCGAACAGCACGTTCGGGTCCCGATGCAGCTGCCTGCAATTGACACACGCAGAAAAAAAAAATGAATTTGCAAAAAACGAAAAAATAAGCGTACTGAAGTGCTAAAAAAAGGGGGAATGGAAAAATTTATTGCGTACATACATCCTGATAATGTTGCCGATGGTGTGGTCCTCGCGCTCGACGGTGAAGGAGGCGGCGTTGACGATTTTCGTGTCCCTCTCGTACGAAACCCTAATTTTTTTAAAAAAAAAATTGTCGCGAATTATTATTGGAAGGGTTTATAGCAAAAATCAAGAGAGAAATGGTGGAAAATTTTACTTCTTGGTTCCTTCCGGGACGACGAATCTCTCGTATCGATCCGGAGCGTTCATCCTTCCTTCTTCCTCCTTTCTCTCTCTCTCTCTCTCTCTCTCTCTCTCTTCTGGCAAGTATAGTCTCAGTGATGATATTTAAATACGAATAATAGCTTTGTGGGCCGGATGTCCAAATCAGGCCCGTCCTAGGCCTGTTATCCAACGAAATATATAAGAAGAAGAAATATTTTAGGAAAGGTTTTTTCTAAGGGCACTACCAAGTTTACTTGGGGGCAGCCCAATTTTTTTTGCAAATATTACAAGTTTGCCATCAATTTTTTTTACTTGCGGGCAGCCCAACAATAGGTATAAAAGATAACTTTTCTAATTTTTTTCTCTCTCCCTCCCTCTACTCTTTTCCTCACTCCCTCAACTCTTTTCTTCTCTCCCTCTACTTTTTTCTTCTCTCCCAACATTTCTAGGTCATAGAATTAAGCCCTAGTCCAAAAAAATTTACCAAATTTTTTTTCTTTTCTTTCCGAGAATTATCCCCAAAAAACTTCTCTTATCTCAATCATGTTTGGCACAATTTTTTCCCCAAATTTCAATCAGCTACCAAAAAATGTTTCCACTCATACTCAAAATCAGAAAACATAAACATAAATATTAGGTTTAGAATCATTATAGGGTTCATGAATGAATTTTTCGAACATGGTAATTCTCACAAATTTCTTGAAACCCTAACCCTAGAACACGACAAATCGTTGTGGCCGTTCGGCTGCTACAGTTTCAAATAGGACTGCAAGGAGCCTGGCAGTCCTACATTAGTGTAGGACTGTCAGGGTGCTGGCAGTCCTAATTGAAATTCTCTGTTAGGAGAGTTTTAAATACAAACTCTCCTCATAAAGAGTTTAAATTAGGACTGCCACACCCCTGGCAGTCCTACACTAAAGGAGGACTGTCAGGGTGCTGGCAGTCCTAACTGAAACTTGCCATTCTCCGTGTAATTTAGCACGGAGAATGGCTATCTGATCCAGTATTGGTGGCAGTCCTACATTGAACTAGGACTGCCAGGGTGCTGGCAGTCCTAATTGAAACTTGCTGTTACAGCAAGTATCAATTAGGACTGTCAGCACCCTGGCATCCTATTTGTAAGTCATTGAATTAATATTTGTTTGTGATTCTAAAATTTCGACAAAAAGTGCTAAAACGGAGGTCCAAACATTATTTTTTTGCGATTCTAAAATTTCGGAAGGCCGTCTAACTGTAAAACAGTTAATCTCAAGCTCCTCAAAGATACGCTCATTTTGCGACAAACCGGGCCTCGTTTCGACCTCCCAGTCAAAAGTTATGGCCCTCCAAAGTTTCAACTGACCATAAAATGCACCGGAATGACCATTCTCCGTCTTAATTTACATGGAGAATGGCTATTCCCAGTATTAAAACGTAGGTGAATGACCATTCTTCGTGTTAATTTATACGGGAAGAATGACCATTCTCCGTGCTTCGTGCTCTGTGCTAAATTACAGAGACTTATAAATAGGACTGCCACCCCCCTGGCAGTCCTACATTAAATTAGGACTGCCAAGGTGCTGGCAGTCCTAATTCAATATAGGACTGCTAGGGGGGTGGCAGTCCTGATACTGGATCAGATAGCCATTCTTCGTGCTAAATTACACGGAGAATGGCCATTCTCCGTGCTAAATTAAGAGTTTTCAGTTGAGGAGCTCCTCACAGAGTTTGATAAATAGGACTGCCACCCCCCTGGCAGTCCTATACTGAAGTAGGACTGCCAGGGTGCTGGCAGTCCTAACTCAAACTTGCTGTTGCAGCAAGTTTCAGTCAGGACTGCCAGCACCCTGGCAGTCATACTTTAGTGTAGGACTGCCATTGGGCTGGCAGTCCTACTTATCATACTCTGTGAAAGAGTTTTTAGTTGAGGAGCTCCTCACAGAGTTTGATAAGTAGGACTGCCACCCCCCAGGTAGTCCTATACTGAAGTAGGACTGCCAAGTGGGTAGCAGTCCTGATACTCTGTACATAAAAAACAACAATTCATCACAAGTACATAAACAACAATAATTCATCACAACTACATAAAAATTGTCACGCCCCGATCCCAAGTTAATGGGACGAACCGGACCATGCCCAGCCTGCACCGTGGTGAGACGGCGGCAGTAAGCTGTTCCATTGCAGGTATTCACAACAACACAAGTACATTTGTCACAACTGTTATATTCAGAAATTGAAACTTTATTTAATAAAATATTCAGAAGTACAACTAGAAAGTAAATGCTGAAATAAAACTACAAACTCCAAATAAAGAAGAAAATGCCGAAAGGAAGAACTATATAAACATCTGGTTCTGTAGTCCCTAGATCAGCGTCCTCCAGAGACGGCTCCGGTACCGTCGGAGGGTAGAGAACCGGGTCATAATAGCTATTATAATATAGCTCATCATCCTCAGTGTTACCTAAAATGTTGTCTCCAGTCAGGAGGGAGCAAGAACGAAATATGCATCTCATAATTTAAATAGTAATTGGAAAGTGCAGGGTAAACAGTTTGAAATAATGATTTTCAGCAGTTTAAAACAGTTCTGTGTGTTTTGAATATGCAAACGTCTATGACCGGCTTGGGTTGAGCAGTAGTATCCTGGCGATACGATATGGTTTATCCCCGTGTGTAAGAGGGGTAAGCTAATACAGTCATGTCATAGGGGCTTTGGTCATAAACGCCTACACTATTCCCCCAGTCCCACAATCAGTACAGTATCAATCAGTAGTTGAACCCCAAGATAGAGTTCCGTGTCAGCAGTGTGGTTTAACATGCAGCTTAACATTACTACGTAAAATACAGGAATACATAATCCGAAACTTGCCTTGTATTGAATGACTGGAAAGACGAGTTGATACCGAGGAGGAACGTCAGGTATGTCTTCGAGTTCCTACAGTTGAGAACTCGACTTAGATCCGCTGTATAACCAGGCTAAGTGTGCTAGTTGCAATCTCTAGTAGTAAGTCCTAGTCAGGTTTTAAGTTGTTATTAGGCTACAGCTAACGTTTACGTCGCAAGCTACGTGCGTTGATTAAACCGGTTAATTTGATTATTTGGGAAATAATAACAAGAACCAATTATCTTTGGAAAACTTGTGTTTTTGTAATATATCTATAAAAATATAGTTTCTTACAGTGACAAATCATGAACTAGTTATCTTACTAATATTTTATCCATTTAATTAATTCTTAGTTAATTATAAACGAGAAATGAATATGTTCTAACTACGGTTTATACGTCCAATCCAACCACCCAAAAGAATCACATCAACCACCCAGAAAAGAAATAAAACTTACACCATGCAATACAGGGGCACAGCTAATCATCCTAGAGTTATGGGCTTATGCCCTTTACAATTCTTTTACATAAAATAAGAGAGAAATGTTTAGTTCCTAAATAAAATGTGCAGTAAATAATTTTCTATAATAAATAACTTAAACATTAAATAAAATAATTTAAATCAAAAGTTTGGAGTCTCAGACTCGGTCCATCGTCACATCTAGCTAATACCTCAACGCCCGGTCGGACCGGTGCGTTTGCATTTCGCTAGGGCCCACAGACCGGTACGGTCGTCGCCCGAAAATCAGTTTTAAAATCATTTTCCGAAAACCAATTTGAAATCCAAATAGATAAAGTTTTGTAAAAATTTGGGCAGCATTTTCTCTATTTCGGGACAACCCAAAACTGGGAAATGCGCCAACAAAATCCTGCAATTGTTCCAATCAAAGAATAACCCATTTTTATACCGAAAATATAACCACAGAAATTGTTTCCCAACCAACAGAACCTTTCCGAAATACTCGGGAATTCCGAAATCAAACCAACATCATAAAATCTCCGCAAACCACATCACAAAAATGCTAACGTAGCTAACCGAACTACAGCGTAGCTAAACCGGATTTCCGAAGGGAAACCGGGGACCGTTATCATCATCGACTACCAATAAAATGCAACGGGGCAGAGAATTTATACTTCGGGATGCTCGGCTAGAGCTCTCAGATGATATAATAGAATGAAAATAATAATCCAGCAGCGACGTTGATGACGAACGCCGGAAATCCAAAGCTAGGGCACGCTGTCGGGGAAGCGTTGGCACAAAGGGCGCGCCGGACGGAGTGCTGTCGGCGGGAAGCGCCGAAGTCAGCGTTGGTTGCCGGCGGTCAGCGGCTAGGGCTAGGGCTCGCGCTGGAGTTCGGGAATCCGCGGGAGAGGGACTCGCGCGCGGGGCTGGTCGCCGGCGGAAGTTGGCCGGCGCAGAGGGGCAAAGGGGGCGCGGGTTCCGATGGCCGGCGGAGAGGCTCGCGGGGATTAGGTGAGAGGGAAATGGGTTTGAAGAAAAAGAGAGTGAGAATGGGGGTTTGAGTGTGAGTCTTGTTCTCTGTGAGAGTGTTGAGAGAACAGAGAGGGAGAGATGTGAGGTTGGTGGGGAGAAGTTCTGTGAGGGGAAGTGAAGAAGGAGAGTAAAAGAGTAGAGTTTTGTTCTGTAGAGATGGGAAGTTAGGGGAGTAATTAAAGGAAGAGTGGGGGAACTTCCCATCTCCAGTAGAAGAACGTGGGGGGTGTTTGCGTGTGTGGAGGAGAGGAATTGGGGTGAGTGAGAATAGGGAGTGGGGGTTTTACCAATTCGAGAGTTGTGTGAGAAGTTGCTGGTCCTTCGGGACCAGCCCAATAATTTTTTATTTATTTATACTAACCAAGTCCAAAATCAGAATTAAGAAAATGGGAAAAAAGATTGGGTTAGGCTCAGGCCTGGGTCTGGGCTCGGACTCGGGTCTGGAATCCAAAAGCCATGTTATTAATATTTTTGAAATCCTTTTTCACTCAAAAAAAAAATTTAATAGTAATATTAGTAATAATTTAAATAATAATAAAAATAAAATACTACTATTAATTAATTATACAAGATATGGGTTTCACAATCTTCCCTCCTTAGAAAATTTCGTCCTCGAAATTTAAAGGTAAGGTAGAAAAGACAAACAGGTACGGGTACTGCGCCCGTAACTCAGGTCCAACCATAAGAATTTTCAAGGCAGTCGTGGATGAGACGGTTTTTAGGGACAAGTTTCTTTTATGATATTATCCACGCAGAAAAATACAAAAGCGAACCAAAGTACAAGAGGTTGATCAGACCATCATGCACCGGTCCTGATTAGACAATATATTAGTGGGTGCACCCAATAAAATATCGTCATGATCAAGCTTGATTAAAGAGATAGCTTGCAAAACTAGGCTAACTTAGCAGCATTAGTCAAATTTAGAACGGGAAAAAGAAAAGATAAGAAATAGGAGTTTAAGTGATGGCTCAAATTCTGATTTTCTTCTCATCTCTGACTAGGCTTGCAACTGGTTTCTCTGGCACTGAAAGGTTGAGTCCAAACTTGAGCTCTGAATTATCCAAAATGTGACTCGGATCCGAAGTGTAGCATCTGAGCTGTGACGTAGAAGACGTTGCACACTCTCAAGATTAGCTGGTAGAGCTAACTGGTACGCTACTTCCAACTCGTCTTAAACTTCAAATGGCCTGATGTACCTGGCCTCAATTTCCAGCTCCGTCAAAACTGATTGTTCCTCTGGTAGGAGAAACTTTACCAAATGCAATTTGGTCTTCCCAGACCTACCAAAATCCAAGACGCAAAATCTCAATACATCTTCAAGTGTCTGGATTGACCTCTCTGATTGCTCGTCCCGCGGTACTTCATAAATCCGGTAGATGTGCTTCTCGTACAATGCTGCCCACTTCTTAGTGGATAAACCAACTTTGAAGGGAAATAAAGTGTGCTGACTTAGTCAGTCGGTTTACTATAATCCAATTGGTGCCCTTCCCTCCTTGGGAACAAGGCAATCCTTACTCAAAGTTTATTTATATGCTTCTACTTCCACTCCGAATTGTCCAGCGGCTCCAACAAACTTGTTGTTCTCTTGCTAAATTCCTCATGTTGACAAATTCACATCTAATCCCATACCTGGAATTGTCCTTCTTTATTCCATAACACCAATCAATGGAGGCATATTCCGATACATCTTATTAGCTCCTGAATATATGAAATACTGCGACTGGTGCATTTCTTTCATCAACTCGTTCCTCCGTTTGTCAGCCGATACGCAAAGTCTCGTACCATTCTTCAGAGTTTCACTGCTGATCAATTTAGAAACCCTCAAGTGTCCCTGCCAACACTTGATCTCTAAGCCTGCAAGTGCCTCGTTTTGAAACTGAGTCTCCTTGACTCTGTCCAT
The DNA here is from genome assembly GCA_029216955.1 of Iris pallida. Classification (NCBI taxonomy): domain Eukaryota; kingdom Viridiplantae; phylum Streptophyta; class Magnoliopsida; order Asparagales; family Iridaceae; genus Iris; species Iris pallida. The sequence continues at coordinate 5,573,521 of JANAVB010040218.1, read as the reverse complement.
CAGACTCGAGCTCGTTTGCAACTTCATCAACACTGAATCAGCATCCAGCTTCTTCCTTCCATTTCCAGGCAGTATAATCTCCAGTCCAAACTTCTCGATGTCTTCTAGCAGGTGCTGGTCCTTGGTTAAGAACTTCGCCATCAGTATCGACCAAGTGCATCAGCGACCACATTAGCCTTACCTGAATGGTACTGTAGGTTGATGTCGAAATCCTTCATCTGCTTCAGCCATCTTCTTAGTCTAACATTCAGCTCTTTCTGAGTGTAGACATATTCCAGACTTTTGTAGTCCGTATATATTTTCACTCCCTTTCCATAAAAATCATGCTTCCATAGCTTCAAAGTAAAGATAATTGCAGCAAATTCCAAATTAGGTGTGGGATAATTCTTCTCATGAGTCTGTAGTTGCCTAGATGTAAGCAATTACTTTCCCATGTTGTTGAAGAACGTAACCCAATCCTTTTCCAGAGGTATTACTGTAAATTGAGAAACCACCGGTTCCTGCGGGTAGCGCAAGGATTGGTGTAGTGGTAAGTCTCTTCTTCAGCTCCTCAATGCCGCCTGGCAATCTTTCGTCCAGATGAACTCTTTATTCTTCCAAGTGAGCTTCGTCATCGGCTCAGCAATCTTGGCGAAATCCTTCACGAACTTCTGATAGTAGCCAGCCAAGTTCAAGGAACTTCCGAATTGAACTTGGGGTATACCACTTTTCAACAGCAGCTATCTTCCATCGAAATTTTTTCTCTTGACAACATGGCCAAAAATCCACCTTGTCAAAGAAAATCCACGTTCAGATAACTTACCATAAAACTTCTTTTCTTCAAAGTTTCCAGAACTTTCCTCAGATGTTCTTCATGCTCTTCTTCAGTCTTCGAGTATATTAGTATGTCACCAATGAAGATGACAACAAAACTGACCCAAATACTCATGAAAGACTCTGTTCATGAAATTCATGAACACAGTAGGAGCATTTCGTCAGTCCAAACGACATGACCAAGAATCCCTACTTGGTGTTGAATGTCGTCTTGGAAATGTCCTCTTCCCTGACCTTGATCTAATGGTGATCAGGTCAATCTTCGAAAACACCTTAACTCCACTCAAATTGATCAAACAGATCATCAACCCAAAAAAAGGTACTTGTTCTTTAGTGCCCGATAGTCGACGCACATCCGTATTATTCCATCCTTCTTGGGCACAAACAAGATAGGTGTTACCCAGGGTGAAGCTTCGTTTCGAATGAATCCCAGAGCCTTCAGTTCATTGATCTGGTCCTTCATCTCCTTGGCCTCCTTCCGGTTGACTCTGTAGCATCCCTTAAAATAGGGAAGAGCCGGGGACTAGGTCAAAAGTGAACTCTATGTCTAGATCTGGGGTAATCCGGGAAAATTATCAGGGTAAACATCTACCATAAAGGTGTAACTACGAAGTTTATTCATGTGGAGAATTACAGCAAAAACTTTCATGATTATTCTAAGGACATCCTGTTACAACTTCTTATAACAATTGATAATGCTATTCAGCAGTCCTAGGTATTAATCTTCATGGCTCTGGATCTTGCATGAGCAGTCTCCAACTGCTTCATCTTCTATGAACCTCGAGTCCGCATCATGCCTTATTGTAGGAGGTAAGGTCTGCTGGATAGGAAGAGAGTCCCTAGGTTGTGGCCTAACAGGTGTTGCTGGGATATGAGCTCTGGTTTGATGGAAAGATAAGGGGCAGTCCTTTACCCGATGTTCAGCAGATCCATATGCCAAACATTGTCCCAATCTCTTGCGGCAACTAACGGCCTGATGACCAGGCCTCTTGCAGTGGTTACAAGTCCAAAACTTTTTACGACAAGACTGCCGAAAAGTAGAGTACTTGATGGGACCCAAATATCTTCTAGATTCAGGGGTATCCTTCCTAGGACGAGGTTCTGCTCCAACTTGATTGGAGATAACTAAGGCTACATCATTGACGTTCTTCGTGTCTTCTCTCGTAATATTCTTCTATTCCTGCTGGACTTCATCTTGAGCTTTCTGGAACTCCAGGATTTCTTGAAATAGGGCAACCATTTGGAAGGTGTTTGCTGGTACTGGTGGAGCAACAACAATGGATACTCCACCAAGGAAACGCAACACAGTTGAGATGAGGTAGAAATCGCCAGTGTAGTGAAAACTTTACTGGATGCATTATGAGGACGGTCAAACAGCCGCGAGGGAAAAGACCCTGGGCTTGGTTGAGGAGATGGGGTATGATCCGGAGATGACACCTCATCGCCAGCAGGATTTGGTCTTGTCAATGGTCATTCTCTGGAAGGTTTAGGTCGCACACATAAGCAAGGTAGCCTACCGGTCTATAATCAAGCAAAATATTTATTTATAAAATATTTCGGTCCTATGTCGTGACAAATCGATGTTCTAGTATTCTAGTTGCTTCTAGATAGGTTTTCCTAAGTTGTTGTTGTTGTGGACCTGCATGGGCCACCACTGAAAACATGTCACGCCCCGATCCCAAATTAATGGGACGAACCGGACCATGTCCAGCCTGCACCGTGGTGAGACGGCGGTAGTAAGCTGTTCCATTGCAGGTATTCACAACAACACAAGTACATTTGTCACAACTGTTATATTCGGAAATTGAAACTTTATTTAATAAAATATTCAGAAGTACAACTGGAAAGAAAATGCTGAAATAAAACTACAAATTCCAAATAAAGAAGAAAATGCCGAAAGGAAGAACTATATAAACATCTGGTTCTGTAGTCCCTAGATCAGCGTCCTCCAGAGACGGCTCCGGTATCATCGGAGGGTAGAGAACCGGGTCATAATAGCTATTATAATATAGCTCATCATCCTCAGTGTTACCTAAAATGTTGTCTCCAGTCAGGAGAGAGCAAGAACAAAATATGCATCTCATAATTTAAATAGTAATTGGAAAGTGCAGGGTAAACAGTTTGAAATAATGATTTTCAGCAGTTTAAAACAGTTCTGTGTGTTTTGAATATGCAAACGTCTATGACCGGCTTGGGTTGAGCAGTAGTATCCTGGCGATACGATATGGCTTATCCCCGTGTGTAAGAGGGGTAAGCTAATACAGTCATGTCATAGGTGCTTTGGTCATAAACGCCTACACTATTCCCCCAGTCCCACAATTAGTACAGTATCAATCAGTAGTTGTAATGCCTGTGGTTCGTATTACGTATTTCTGGAATACGTATACGTATTTTATTCTGTATTGCATGATTCCTTGCATCTTGGCTTGGTTTGGCTTGGCTCGGTTTTTTTTGGTTCAATATGAACCAATGTAAACCCCCTACCTACCACCACCCTTTGTATTTATTAAGCCCTCTTCCTTCTCTCTCTTCATTCAATCATCTTCTTCTTCCTCATTTACTATCTTCACCTACCAGAGAGAGAAGAGAGAGGTCTAGGCAAGTGCAACTTGCTTCATGGAGGAACTCTGATTTCATTACTCCATTCTCTTCCTTACTACATTTTAAAGCACTTTAGAACTTGGCATTTTCACTTTCCATGGCTAGATCCTTGTAGATCTATATTTGTTTCATTTTTGGATTTTTGGGGTTTTGATCTATTTAATCCTGTTATTTCTGAGTTTTGAAGGTTCCATGTTGTAGAGTAGCTCGTTCTACCCTATTTTGACCTAAGGAAGTTCGGATTTGGGCTCCGGATGATGGAGTTGTGGAGCTTGAGAACTTGGCTCTCATGGAGTTCTCCTTCTCAGAAGTTTGGGGAAGAAGAACTGTATCCTGACTTGACCGCATGAACATTTCATGCGGCAAGTATTCTCCCTGGCGCATGGGCTTGACTTGACCGCATGACTAGTTCATGCGGCAAGTGTAACTTAGCCGCATGCACCCCATTGTCTCCTAGCCGCACATGGCTGCCTAGGACCTTGCTCCCGAGCCGCATATGCGCCCGTCCCGCCAGCCGCATGAGGACCCCGCTGCTCCCAGCCGCATGAATGCTCTAACTTAGCCTCATGCGCCCTCACTTCTTCCTGGCCGCATGGGACTTCACTTGACCCAGCCACATGAGAACTCCTCCCGGCCGCATGAACCTGATTGGTCAGCCAGCCGCATGGATCCATCCCTATGAAGTCCCCACTCTTCCCGCTAACCGCGTATGCACCGTCACCCCCAGCCGCGCATGCAACTGTTCCCCTCCCAGCCGCATGAGCAATCGCATTGACCCAGCCGCATGGGTTTTGCTATTTTGGGCCGCATGGACTTAGGTCTGTCCGAGCCGCATGAAGACCCCCCCTTTCTAATTTGAGCCGCATGGGTTGCTTCTTCTCGAGCCGCATGGATCCTTGCTCTGCAGCCGCATGAACCCATCCCGCCAGCCGCATGGGTTTCCTTTCCTGAGAACCACATGCGCCCCCTTGTCCTGGCCGCATGGGATCCAGTAACCCTGGCCGCATGAGCTCTCTTATTTGAGCCGCATGTGCCCCCTCCTTCCTGGCCGCATATGACTGAGCCGCATGACTTTCTCATGTTCTTGTGTACTATTATTTATCATTATTTGCTCATGTTTTGTAACTCCTTTATTAGGCATTTTACGCCCGTTTTATATCCTTACGCCTTTTGTCCTGAACTTGATAATCCTGAATTGATGTAACATGCTTGGAATTAATAACTAAACTTGACACGATTGTGACCCGTAGAGGTGCACTCCTGACATGAGTAACCTGACATGACCTGATAGTGGCCCGCCGTGGCGCACTCCTGACTAGTACATTTGACATGAAAACCTGACATGAACTATCTTGAGCAGCTGTTGCGACGGCTACCTGACATGACATGACCTGTATAATTACTTGGATACCGTGGACGATTGTGCTTGTACAAATAATCCAGTCCTGTCTTGCATCATGTCTAGGACAGGGACTCCTGAGTACCACGGTCAGGAGTACCTATTGAATTGGACTAAGGTTAATAACTAGATTAATATATTAGTCATGAAGAGATTTCCCAGCTACAGGTAATCCCGTTACCTGGGCGCGCCTGGGATCTGTAGCCTGCCGTCGAGTAGGGCACATTTCCAGCACACTGTCATGTGTTGTACCCTTCAAGCTACTTAAAGGTACATGCGTTTCCTGGACGATGTACCCACCTGAATTCAACCCTAACTTTCGACCTGGGTAACCTGGATGGTCTGCAGGGCTTGTGGCTGTGGAATAATCTCACTGCATCTTGTTAGTAAATAGGCTTGTGATAACCCTAGTTAGTTAAAGTATCAAGCCGTAGGTCTTGCTTGGCCGTGAAATGATTGGATGGATTCTAACATGTCTAGTCTGCCCTGATCTTGTTCCAGATTACTGCCTGACTAGAATGCTTGTATTTATTTTACCGATAAATGGTGAGAATTCCAAGTTCTACTCAGACGAAGGGTTACAACCCCGGTCCTTGTTTGGTTTACGGGTTGTAACCTGGTTATCTGAATAGTCCCATGGTTATCTCATCGTATATCATCCTGATGTATTTTTCTTTAATTCCAGTGCTTACTTTATTCCAGTTCTTACTTTTATTTATACTCTTGTGCTGATTGCTGGTTTTAGTTCCTAAGTGAAGCTTCCTTTGTGGCACTTGCTCTTTCTGGGGTCTGACCCAGCTGGTTTTGTGTGGCCAGATTTCGGAGCAGCTTCAGAGGATCTACCGACCTTCCAGCCAGATGGTGGCCACTAGACGGAACCCTGGCAACGAGTGGGTTTATTTTTGATCTCCCACTTTATTGTAAAAATATTCTTTTGAGGCGTTTAGCCGACGAGCACCTGTTTAGCTCGATTGTACTTTTATTTACTGTTTGCCTACGGGCTGTAACATGATTGACAGATCCTAGGGTTGATCATGTATGACTAAACTCTTGCTAGTCCTGACATTTTGTAACGACTAGCTTCATGATCAGCTGAATATATAATGTTTGGGACGCCTTACTATTGTATATTTAATGATCATACATCTTGTAACTTTTACTTACTGCTTGTGATTGAGACAATAGGCTTGTTCATGACCTTAAGAGACTGCTGGCTTGTAGATAAACCCTCATGTATCTAGACAGCCGTGACCGTATAGCGAGATGGATTCCATTTCATATACGTAGCTGGCTATGTCTGCCCCCGCTCTCCAGTATTCTGGTTCTGGGGCGTGACATGGTTTAAGTGGTGGCCCATGCAGGTCTTGTAAATCAAGATATGTGAGGGTTTATCGAATAGATGTCTCAATCAGTATTCGTCCTTGATCTCTGCTCGTATCTTCTGAATCCCTGGATTCTTGTCCTGATCACCTGCTTGCATCGTTGGTCTGTCCTGGTCCTTCCTTATTGCTTCCTATGTCGTCTTCTTCAGCGGCATAGTACCTGACCCGGCCGATCAGCAAGGCGGAGCACCTCCCGCGGACCAGCAACAACCCGAAGATCAAGTCCAGCATTCTGGAGTAGCCTCCAGAGTCGAGCCTACTGAAAGAGAGCCTCCAGTTCAGCCCGTTCAGCCTGCAGAGCCTGATGATGGCACTTTGGTAGGACTCATCAGGATCTTGATAGCTTCCCAAGATCGTCGAGGAGACGCCTTGCAACAGGCAGTGGCAGATGCTTTGACCAGAGGAGGTCATCCAGGGAACAGTGCGGCCAACAGCTTCAAGCGCTTGAACCCTCCATTCTTCGACGGTAGTGAAGATGCTATCGCAGCAGATGCATGGCTTCAGGATACTGAAGTGATTCTCGACGCAGCCAAGACCCCAGAGAATGATAAGGTAGCTGTGGTGCGCTTGCAGCTATTAGATCTTGCCCGCAGCTGGTGGGCAGCGCAGGCCGTTGGATTAGCAGCACCCATTCCATGGGCAGTATTCAGAGAGAGATTCCAGACCAAGTATTTTGATGCTGTAGCTCGGTACGATCTACAGACGAGGTTCACCAACTTGAAGCAAGGAGGCAGGACGGTCGACGGATATGCGGCCGAGTTTTCGAGACTCAGTCGGTTTGCTCCCACCTTGGTGGCAACCGAGTATGATCGAGCCCAGCGATTCCAGCAGGGGCTTCACCTGGAGATCTTGTTAGCAGTTGAGCAGTTTGAGCATCAGACTTTTGATGCAGTCTTGAGAGCAGCCCGGAGCCATGAGTATACCTCCCAGAGGATTGTGGATAGGGTCGGAGGTCGGAAGAGATCTCACGGCCAGATGAATCAGTCTTCAACCCCAGCACCAGCAGCCAGGGCTTTGACTATTGGAGCTCCGAGGCGGGCGGCCTCAGTAACGTCGGTTCAGCATTCAACCCCAACGTACCCTCAGCAGCAGCAGAAGCAGAAGCAGTCTTCCGCAGTGGGTTGTTCTCATTGTGGGAAGCCAGGCCATGTGGTAGCAGAGTGTCGTAGGGCACAGGGATTGTGTCTGGTTTGTGGAGCAGCAGACCATAGGGTTGGATCCTGCCCGAACAGGGGTGGTTCATCATCGTCCAACCTTTCTAGCTCTTCGGTGAGAGGACCAGCACCGGTCCAGCAGCAGCAGCAGCAGCAGCAGCAGCAGTACCCATTGTCGAGACCCTTGTCGCCTCAGTCCCAGATATTCCAGCAGCAGAATCCCCAGCAGCATGCACAAGCCCCAGCCTTGAGTCAGAATAGGCACCGAGGATTCCAGCAGAGGGGACCAGCACCCCGAAGGCACGGTCAGGCTATGGTGATGACCACAGAGGAAGGATTGGCACCAGGAGAGGTAGTGGCAGGTACTATTCTCGTCAACTCATTTCCAGCTTCAGTTTTATTTGATTCTGGTGCATCGCATTCTTTTATGTCTGCACGATTTGCGACACGGGTAGGATTGGAGCCCGAGTCATTATCAGTAAGGCTCAATATACTTACTGGTAACGAACTTGTAGGAGTAGATAGAGTATTTTTCTCGTGTCGGATCGTAGTTAGCGGTAGAGAGTTCCCCGCTAGATTGATAGAATTCCCGATGGCCGATTATGATGTGGTCTTAGGGATGGATTGGTTGAGGAACCAGTATGCTAGAATAGATTGCCATATCGGCAGGATTGTTTTTAGCATTCCAGGCGAGCCAGAGTTTTCTTTTTCCCGAGGTGAAATTGAGCCTTCTCCCCCGATATTGCGGATGGCAGTAGCAGCAGTGCAGTTGCCTAGGGTAGTGGATGAGTTCCCAGATGTTTTCCCAGAAGAACTTCCAGGTATGCCTCCAGAGCGGGAGATCGAGTTCACTATAGACTTGATTCCCGGAACAGCCCCAGTGTCAGAGAGAGTCTATAGGATGGCGCCGTCAGAGTTGGAGATATTATACAAGATGATTGAAGAACTTCGAGCCAAGAGATTCATTCGTGCTAGTGGATCGCCTTGGGGAGCCCCGATGCTTCTTGTGAAAAAGAAGGATGGTACGTCCAGGTTATGTGTTGATTATCGTACCTTGAACTCAGTGACAATCAAGAACAGATACCCTCTTCCGAGGATAGATGACTTGTTTGATCAACTCAAGGGGGCTTCAGTATTCTCGAAGATTGATTTGTGCTCAGGATATCACCAGATCAGAGTCAGAGAGCAGGACATCCCGAAGACAGCTTTTAGATCGAGGTATGGGCATTGGGAGTTCCTTGTTATGCCTTTTGGAGCAACCAATGCGCCGGCAGTATTCATGGACCTCATGAATCGTATCTTCATGCCTTACTTGGATCAGTTCGTGATTGTGTTCTTGGATGACATCTTGGTCTACAGCAAGAGTGAGGCGGAGCATGAGCAGCATCTCAGAGTTGTTCTTCAGATTCTCAGGGAGCACCAGTTATATGCCAAGTTCAGTAAATACGAGTTCTGGCTCGATCGCATTTCGTACTTGGGTCATATCATCACCAGAGGAGGAGTGGAAGTGGATCCCCAGAAGATTGTGGCTATTGAGTCGTGGCCGGTGCCCAGCACAGTTGCAGAAGTTCGCAGTTTCTTTGGATTGGCCGGCTACTACCGGCGGTTTGTTTCGGATTTTGCTCGGATATCAGCGCCATTGACGCAGTTGACCCGTAAGGATGCGCAGTTTGCTTGGACAGCAGAGTGTCAGAGTTCTTTTGAGCGGTTGAAGCGAGGCCTGATAACAGCTCCTATTCTCACGCTTCCAGATGGAACCGAAGGATTCTCAGTATATTGTGATGCTTCAGGCAGAGGCCTAGGATGTGTTCTGATGCAGCATGGGAAGGTAATAGCTTATGCGTCGCGACAACTTCGTGATCATGAGAGAAATTACCCAACCCATGACTTGGAGCTGGCAGCAGTGGTGTTTGTACTTAAGTTGTGGAGGCACTATTTGTATGGAGATAGGGTGGAGATTTTTACCGACCACAAGAGCCTGAAGTATGTTTTCACCCAGAAGGATCTTAACATGCGTCAGAGAAGATGGCTGGAGCTTCTTGTGGATTATGATGTCAACTTGCAGTATCATCCTGGGAAGGCCAATGTTGTTGCAGACACTTTGAGCAGGAGAGCCGGAGTTTATTTCCTAACAGCGCAACCAGAGCTGTTAGCAGATCTTCAGAAGATGGGTATAGAAGTTGTTCTCCCTTCCAGTGTGGCATTGATGGCCAGCATGCAAGTTCAGTCCACTATAGTCGAGAGGATCCGGATGGCGCAGTCAGCAGATTCCAAGCTTCAGCGACTCAAAGCAGAGTGTGAGGCAGGACGAAGACCAGAGTTATGCATTCATGAGGATGGTACACTTCGACATGGTAAGCGTCTTTGTGTACCCAGCGGAGATATCAGGCGGGAGATCATGGCAGAGGCGCACAGTTCTCAGTATTCCATCCATCCTGGCAGTACGAAGATGTACCGAGATATCCGTCAGCACTTCTGGTGGAATGGCATGAAGCGAAAGATAGCTCAGTTTGTCTCTCGGTGTTTGGTTTGCCAACAAGTTAAAGCTGAACATCAGAGACCGGCTGGACTTCTTCAGCCCTTGCCGATTCCAGAATGGAAGTGGGAGCATGTGACCATGGATTTTGTGACTGGATTACCTAGATCCCCAGCTGGTAGAGATGCTATCTGGGTTATAGTTGATCGGCTCACGAAGGTGGCTCACTTTCTCCCATTCAGAGTTGGTCAGTCGACGGCTCAGCTAGCGGAGATGTACCTCAGGCAGATTGTCAGATTGCACGGTGTGCCAGTCAGTATCACCTCGGACCGAGATTCTAGATTTACGTCGCACTTTTGGCGTAGCTTGCAAGAGAGTTTGGGGACTCGTCTCCAGTTCAGCTCAGCTTATCACCCGCAGACAGATGGTCAGTCGGAACGCACGATCCAGACTCTTGAAGACATGTTGCGGTCTTGTACACTTGACTTCGGTGGTTCGTGGGAAGATCACCTGCATCTGGTGGAGTTCTCATACAATAACAGTTCCAGGCCAGTATCCAGATGGCACCGTTCGAGGCACTGTATGGCAGAAAGTGCAGATCCCCGTTAGCCTGGAATGATGTTGGAGAGAGGCAGATGCTTGGTCCAGAAATGATTGCTCAGACCATTGAAGTGGTCCGAAGGGTCAGAGATCATCTTCGAGTTGCCCAAGATCGCCAGCGTCATTGGGCCGATTCTCATCGGCGTCCTCTTGAGTTTTCGGTCGGCGATCATGTATTCCTGAGGATTTCGCCTAACCGTGGCGTCATTCGTTTCGGCGTCCGGGGAAAGCTTAGTCCTAGGTATATAGGACCGTTTGACATTCTGGAGCGAGTAGGAGATGTATCCTATCGTCTCGCTCTTCCGTCGTCGCTAAGCGAGGTGCATGACGTGTTCCATGTATCCCAATTACGACGGTATATCCCAGACCCGAGCCACATCCTGGATCATTCGAAATTGGTTGTTGGTACCAACCTTTCGTATGAGGAGAGGCCCGTGTCTATATTGGACCGGAGAGAAAAGATCCTCAAGAACAAGACTATCAAGTTAGTCCGAGTTGCTTGGGATCATCACTCTTTGGGGGAGTCAACGTGGGAGCGTGAGGATGATATCCGATCGCGATATCCCGACTTGTTTGACTCGTGAGGTATAATGTCCTTCTTATGCCTCATACCTTCGATTCCTTGCTTGCATGATTGATTGATTGATTACCTAGTTATAACTTGCTTGTGATTAGTGTAGCTTGTCATTGTTCCTCTAGCCTCTTAATTAAATTCTGAGGACGGAATTCTTTTAAGGTGGGTAGAGTTGTAATGCCTGTGGTTCGTATTACGTATTTCTGGAATACGTGTACGTATTTTATTCTGTATTGCATGATTTCTTGCATCTTGGCTTGGTTTGGCTTGGCTCGGTTTTCTTTGGTTCAATATGAACCAATGTAAACCCCCTACCTACCACCACCCTTTGTATTTATTAAGCCCTCTTCCTTCTCTCTCTTCATTCAATCATCTTCTTCTTCCTCATTTACTATCTTCACCTACCAGAGAGAGAAGAGAGAGGTCTAGGCAAGTGCAACTTGCTTCATGGAGGAACTCTGATTTCATTACTCCATTCTCTTCTTTACTACATTTTAAAGCACTTTAGAACTTGGCATTTTCACTTTCCATGGCTAGATCCTTGTAGATCTATATTTGTTTCATTTTTGGATTTTTGGGGTTTTGATCTATTTAATCCTATTATTTCTGAGTTTTGAAGGTTCCATGTTGTAGAGTAGCTCGTTCTACCCCATTTTGACCTAAGGAAGTTCGGATTTGGGCTCCGGATGATGGAGTTGTGGAGCTTGAGAACTTGGCTCTCATGGAGTTCTCCTTCTCAGAAGTTTGGGGAAGAAGAACTGTATCCTGACTTGACCGCATGAACATTTCATGCGGCAAGTATTCTCCCTGGCGCATGGGCTTGACTTGACCGCATGACTAGTTCATACGGCAAGTGTAACTTAGCCGCATGCACCCCATTGTCTCCTAGCCGCATTGGCGTATGGATAGCATGGCTGCCTAGGACCTTGCTCCCGAGCCGCATATGCGCCCGTCCCGCCAGCCGCATGAGGACCCCGCTGCTCCCAGCCGCATGAATGCTCTAACTTAGCCTCATGCGCCCTCACTTCTTCCTGGCCGCATGGGACTTCACTTGACCCAGCCGCATGAGAACTCCTCCCGGCCGCATGAACCTGATTGGTCAGCCAGCCGCATGGATCCATCCCCATGAAGTCCCCACTCTTTCCGCTAACCGCGTATGCACCGTCACCCCCAGCCGCGCATGCAACTGTTCCCCTCCCAGCCGCATGAGCAATCGCATTTGTTAGCACCCTGAAATTCGGGTTGATTTTTTTTCATTTTATTTATTTTCTGATTGTTTGGTTTCATTAAATATTTCATTCTATTTATTTATCTGTTAGTGTACTTTTTCATGCCATTGATATTTGGAGTATCAGGGATGTTCAACTCTGGAAATCTTCTTCACGAGTTTTGGAGTGGACACGATTACCTTCATGACGGTATATAGTGTCCCATCCAAACTTGTTCTCTTGTGCTCTTTCTGCTTCACTGAACTTCGGGTCGGTTTAGACCATTTGATTGATATTTATTTTCCCACTTTTTTCCTTGATCATTTTTAGCGCGTTACCATGACATTTAAATTGGGAGCGCCAGACCAGTCATTTCCTTGAAACCAACTCCTCATTGATGATCTACTCGAGACGCTCGTCACCCATGACCTTCGTTTCCCACTCATTCATGTCATTTTGGGCTCCATTTGATTCGCACAACTTTCCCGACGCGTGACCCGATTTTATTTCACGCCACGGCGTCACATTCATTTTCCAACTTGATTTGTGGGTCCCCTGTCGACCAAAACCTGTCAGCCCCAACTATGGACATGGCCCACTTTGAGCCTACTATCCGTCCGCCACTTGTGTCCCATTATTTGGAATCCCCATGTGCTACTTATTTACACATGATCATCAACGTCTAATTATAATTCTATTTTTGCACGATGTCCAGTTTTGACCCAATCCGGCTCCACCGAGCCCAGTCCAGCTTCATGTTGCCCTCCATCGGGACACCCTCATATTTATTGCCCAAAAATATCAATTTCTTATTTTACCTATTTTTATTATTTAATGGGAAATTTTCCTTGAATTTAATCCATTGGAATGACCCATTTCCTACAAATTATTTCTAGCCCTTAGATCTCCCTACTTTAATCCCATCCATGCATTTTTCCTACTTTCAAAGCAGCCAACACCCATGCAAGGTGCCGGCCCTAAATTCAAGAGAGTAACTTTTCTCTCTCTCTCTCTCTCTCTCATTCATTATCATCTCTCTCTCTCTCCTTTCTATTACTTCCAACCCAACTAAACTCAACAACAGCAACAAGAACACCTGCAGCCCCCATGCCCGACCTCCGGCCACCCCCTGGCCATGGCCTGGCCGTCGGCCTCCCCCACCTCGGCCTCCTCCTCTACTTTCCCTCCTCCTCCTTCTCCAATATCATCCCGACCACCACCTTCTCCTAAACAACCACCACCACCTCCACATCATTCCATTTCCGCCACCCATCCATGCTGCCGCCACCACCACCTTGTCCGCGCGCCGCCGCGCGTGCTAGTGCACCACAGCAGCAGCTCGACGCCAGGCGCGCGCGCGAGCGAGCGTGGCCGCCGCCGCCATCGGCCGCCGTGGCCCCCGGCGACCACCCCATGGGCGCGCCCCACTCTGGCAAGAAGTTCCCTGACGGCCACCGTCCTCCGGGACGCGCCGTCGAGGCGATTCGTGCGTTTTGAACGACGTCCCGTCGTGACGCGCGCGAAATGAAGTTCGTTTTGGCGCTCCGTCGCAGCGACTTCGCGTGCGTTTTTCCGGAGATCCGACCGTTGGATCGGCGATTTCTTCGCTCCGTCGCAATCTCGGTATATCCACCTTCATCCCTGTCAATTTTCGTTCGTTAATTTTATCGTTTGATACATGAAAACCGGCCACCAAGTTGACCGTTTAAATTGTATTAAATTTGGACAGTTTTGCGGGGCCAACTTCGTCAGCTTGTATCTCCTCCACCGTAGCTCCGTTCGACGTACTACCAGTTCCGGTGCGAAGCTGGTATAACCCTCTTACTACCCCTTCAGTTTTGTTTCATTGTGAGCTTGTTTGATTGGTTGAATTCGACGCCAAAGTTGGTCGTCCGAATTCGTAATTTCCAACTTGTAAAATTCTATTTTTTAACACGGGACTCCAGATTTCATTTCTGACACCACCATTAGACTTGTGGCGTCGTTCTGGCATGTTTTCATATAAAATTTGTTAGATTTGGAGAACGTGGGCCCGGGCACGCATTTCGGTGCAAAGCGGGTCTCACATTCTGGGTCAACGGGACTTTTTGACGCCGGCTCATCGGAATCCAATTCTGGAGATACCGTTGAGTTCGTATCGTCATTCTGGACTCGTTGACAGGTAGTTTGCTAAGTTTTGAGAACTTTGGCTCCGACACGTATTTCCGTGCAAACTGGAATTCCAAGTTCTGGTCAACGGGCCAAATGGAGATCGGGTCAACGGAATCCAATTCTGGAAATACCGTTGGGTTCGTATCGGCATTCTGGTTGCGTGGACATATAATTTGTTATATTTTCTGGACTTGTTTTCTTGCACGTATTTCGGTGCAAAACGGCTCCGACACGGACACCGTTTTGACCCGAAATTACCTTTTTGCCCTTGTGTCCAAATTAGACCGTTGGGTAGGCTATCCTAGCTAATTTGACCATTCTGGACACGTTGGCGATGTTCATTTTATCGTCCGACAATGTTTGTTGATAATTTCTCTGAGTTTAACCTTTTTATAATTAATTAATAATTAATTCATATAATGTTTGTATTTCGGGATTAGTACAACGAAACTGAGATCAGCCAATTCCAGTGATCTCACATCGCTGAAATTGACAAGTTGGATACGTGGATCACTATAATAAGATTATCAACCTTATCGATAATCTTCTTATCTCGATTTACGTGTCGTAAGTTTCAACGTACAAATAACGAAGTACACTTTATAATAGACTAGAATTGACCCTGTTTGACCAGAGTTGACCAGTTGACCCAAAGTCAACTGTAAGTCAACACTTGACCTAGTTTGACTAGATTATTGACCGGAGTCGACCTAGAGTTAATCTGACTTAGAAGAACCTAGAATAATATAGATTGCCTGTAGGAATTTATTTATTTCAACTTGAACACCTTGTAACCTGTGTTGCTTTAAATAGGACTCTGTGGCTTCAGTGGGACCTCCCTATACTTATCAGCTGTTCAGATTATCGAGGCGAGTACATTCTCTGATCATTTCATATCCTGCTTAGAATTATTTCCTGCAGTAGATTACTTTACTTGTACTGTCACGTTGGTCACACGGATTGGTACTATATGAATCCCTCTTTGAGATGTTATCCTTAGGAAGCATCGGATACTCTATGTTCTGTGCGTTTCACTTACATAGCGTATCACTATGCTTCGTTGGTTCTTTGATCACTTACGACATATACTCTTATGATCGTAGAGTCTTCTCAGAATCCTTATCCCATTTATGGGACTACTATGTATCACCTTCGGGGTCTATCACCTTCGGGGTCATATCACCTTCGGGGTCATATCACCTTCGGGGTCTACCACCTTCGGGGTCTGTTACATAGCATCACATAACATAACTTGGTTGGATTCTTGTGTATTAATTGGGGGTACGGGGGAGTATATGTGGACATGTGAATAATACACCAGTAGTGTAGCATCAGAATCATTCCATAGTGTAGCATCAGAGTCATCCCAGGCCATTTACATGTTCATATTGTACTCTGACTCACTAGTCACATGCTAGTTCTCTATGTATAGTAGATATTTCTATTACAGTTATTTCTCTGTTTACATACTATTTTTCTTCAGTACCGGTATCTTACTTTACTGCATGTTATATGTTTTCTAACCTGCTATGATATGTTGAGATGTACTGTGCTCGCTCCAGTCCTGACTGGACCTGTTGATAAATTTTACAGATAGCCTGGAGGTGCCTGCTAGCCTAGAGGAGACACAGTAGGGTTTGTTTAGGTAGTTATTTCTTTGTCTGGAGTTGTATTTACTTTGTGGATTACTGTATCTTATTGAGTTTTGAGATGTACTTCTGGGTTCATGTATCTTAGACACTTAGACTTCTCTCTCCTGTATCTCTTTTGGATTTCATGTTTTATCTATTCTTATCATGCTCTACCTTAGATGTGATTGAGTTTGTATCTGCTATGTCACCCCCATTCGGGGAGTATAAACTGTTTAGCCTTATACTGTTAGATGCATGAGACCTAGGACAGCGTTCTACCGCCGACACTGCGGCGTAGGCTGGGCGTCGTTACGTTCTCGTGCCCTAACTCTAGGGTGCGGGTCGTGACACGTTTTTAGTGGTGGCCCATGCAGGTCGAGACTAAAGTGTAGTGGTATTCGAACTAGAGTACCACTACAGCCTGCAGTAGAATTAGGATATATTTTGAAGGTACTCAATCACAGTTAGGACCCTTGAGAGATTCCTGGGACGACCCTTGAGAATCTTGTTTAACTTCGATTTGAAAACTCTTTTTCCCTTGATTTGTTTTATTTTTATTTTCTATTGATGAATTTGATTTTAATGGATCATTGTTGAATTTGAGTTTGTATTTATTAGTTTTGATGGAAGATTGTCGAATTTTGAATTTTGATGATAGTTGTTGCATTCGAGTTTGTATTTCGATGGATTTTGTTCATTTTTGAATTTTGATGTTCCTTAATAATTTTGATTGATTTTTGAGTATTCATTATTGATTTAATTTAATTTTGGCAAGATAAAATTATATGGGCTAGGTCATCTATGTTATGGAATCTAGTCTTCTACAGTCATATTAGCCAGCATGGTGAGGACATATAGTTGACTTGGATATATTTCTCGGGTGTGGGAATTTAAGGTTTTCGCAGCCAAGCTAGCGGCATCGCGAAAATGTTAAATACCATTATTCTAGAGGTATGTGCCCAAGTCGAGGACTCTGTGATTATCGTAGCCTTGCTTACTAGTATGACGAGGATTTAGAGTGCCATGATTCTGGATAGACGCATATGATTATCAGATTGCACCTTGAATATTTTGAACATGTTTTCTCTACTTTTGTTTCAGTTAAAAAAAAAAAAACGAATTATTAATTTGTTTGTTTTGTTTAGTTCCTAATTATTAGTTTAGGAGTAGGTTTAGCTGCTTTTATAAACCTTGTGAAATTTCTTGCTATGAGTTTTTCATAATACCATGAATCGATAATTTGCTAGGCTTTATCTTGAAATTGATAATTAAGTCTGGATTTTAAAAAACGTTTTCTTCTTTAAACTGATAAGCAGAGCAGATTTTCTCGTTATTATTCTTGTATTAAATAATAATGATAATATAACTGTCTTGATTTCGTCAATCACCTGCTTGCAATCTTGGTAGGAATCTAAATATTAGTCTTAACGTAGAATTAATTTTTATTGAGACATGAGAATATGTATGTGAATATGTATAGCAAACACTTTGCCTAACACGTATGCATGCTACACTTGATTTTTCCACATATCTAGATACATATTGATATGTTGATGATGTCCAAATTTTCATAACCGATAATTCTGGTTCTCTGTTTTTCCATGTTTAAATTCGTAATTTAAATATAAATTTTATGTTATTAGTTTTGCCTACATAACTGTACGTGTATAATATCTACAGGATTTTAATTTTTAGAGAAATTGGTAAAGTTATGTTAAATTTGTAAAATTTAAGACTGTGTACATATTAACCCTTAATGTTGAGTTTCCAAATGTTTAGTTCAGATTGCTGTTTTATTTCTTAAATAGAACATTGAGTTGTATACCTTGTAGGAAGTAGGATATAAATTTAAGTTTCATATTCTTACATGTTAGTTTGTGATAAATATTGAGTTGGGTTTTAATGTTCAAGTTCTCCAAATTCTGGAAACTAGTTACATGTTAACATTTTTTTTCATTAATTTCCATGTTTAGTTAATTTCGGATTTAACATGTAATATTGACTGTATGCGTAGATAAACGTATTGATAGTATGTTAGGTCTCATTTCCATCATGTTAGGATATATTGGGAGCATTGAGTTAGTTGTGATCTTTTAAAAACCCTAAAATCTGAGACTGCATTATGTTGATACTTCACTGGTTTAAATGTTAGCTTTTTCCTCTCTAACGCTCTCTCTGTATATGTTTTGTGATTGGATTTCAATGCAAGTGACTTTCAATTCTTCAACTTGTAATTTTGATTTTCTTGGGATAGTACTTTTCAGATGATTGGTAGTTACTTTTTATGAGTACCAGTTTTCATGTGGGATGGTAGACTGTCTTACAGTTTTGATGATTTGATATTTCTGCATCTTTTCTCGTTTAGCACCCTGGATTTGCTTGTGTGTTTGATACCCTATGACCGTTGGTTAGCATGACTAGTAAACCTAGATGAGACTTCACTGTCACCGTTACCATGACCCTGGATATTATCTTTTATTTGATGGTATGTTTATTTAAGTTCCGGGACTTTGATTTTTTTGGGGTTGACCTAGAGGGAGTAGGGATATTTTAATTTCGAGGACGAAATTTTTATAAGGTGGGTAGGATGTTAGCACCCTGAAATTCGGGTTGATTTTTTTTCATTTTATTTATTTTCTGATTGTTTGGTTTCATTAAATATTTCATTCTATTTATTTATCTGTTAGTGTACTTTTTCATGCCATTGATATTTGGAGTATCAGGGATGTTCAACTCTGGAAATCTTCTTCACGAGTTTTGGAGTGGACACGATTACCTTCATGACGGTATATAGTGTCCCATCCAAACTTGTTCTCTTGTGCTCTTTCTGCTTCACTGAACTTCGGGTCGGTTTAGACCATTTGATTGATATTTATTTTCCCACTTTTTTCCTCGATCATTTTTAGCGCGTTATCATGACATTTAAATTGGGAGCGCCAGACCAGTCATTTCCTTGAAACCAACTCCTCATTGATGATCTACTCGAGACGCTCGTCACCCATGACCTTCGTTTCCCACTCATTCATGTTATTTTGGGCTCCATTTGATTCGCACAACTTTCCCGACGCGTGACCCGATTTTATTTCACGCCACGGCGTCACATTCATTTTCCAACTTGATTTGTGGGTCCCCTGTCGACCAAAACCTGTCAGCCCCAACTATGGACATAGCCCACTTTGAGCCTACTATCCGTCCGCCACTTGTGTCCCATTATTTGGAATCCCCATGTGCTACTTATTTACACATGATCATCAACGTCTAATTATAATTCTATTTTTGCACGATGTCCAGTTTTGACCCAATCCGGCTCCACCGAGCCCAGTCCAGCTTCATGTTGCCCTCCATCGGGACACCCTCATATTTATTGCCCAAAAATATCAATTTCTCATTTTACCTATTTTTATTATTTAATGGGAAATTTTCCTTGAATTTAATCCATTGGAATGACCCATTTCCTACAAATTATTTCTAGCCCTTAGATCTCCCTACTTTAATCCCATCCATGCATTTTTCCTACTTTCAAAGCAGCCAACACCCATGCAAGGTGCCGGCCCTAAATTCAAGAGAGTAACTTTTCTCTCTCTCTCTCTCTCTCATTCATTATCATCTCTCTCTCTCTCCTTTCTATTACTTCCAACCCAACTAAACTCAACAACAGCAACAAGAACACCTGCAGCCCCCAAGCCCGACCTCCGGCCACCCCCCTGGCCGTGGCCTGGCCGTCGGCCTCCCCCACCTCGGCCTCCTCCTCCTACTTTCCCTCCTCCTCCTTCTCCAATATCATCCCGACCACCACCTTCTCCTAAACAACCACCACCACCTCCACATCATTCCATTTCCGCCACCCATCCATGCTGCCGCCACCACCACCTTGTCCGCGCGCCGCCGCGCCCTTGCCGGCCGGGCCTGGCCGTGCGCAGCCCGCGCACAGCACCGCGCGCAGCCCGCGCACAGCACCGCGCGCCGTCGCGCGTGCTAGTGCACCACAGCAGCAGCTCGACGCCAGGCGCGCGCGCGAGCGAGCGTGGCCGCCGCCGCCATCGGCCGCCGTGGCCCCCGGCGACCACCCCATGGGCGCGCCCCACTCTGGCAAGAAGTTCCCTGACGGCCACCGTCCTCCGGGACGCGCCGTCGAGGCGATTCGTGCGTTTTGAACGACGTCCCGTCGTGACGCGCGCAAAATGAAGTTCGTTTTGGCGCTCCGTCGCAGCGACTTCGTGCACGTTTTCCCGGAGATCCGACCGTTGGATCGGCGTTTTCTTCGCTCCGTCGCAATCTCGGTATATCCACCTTCATCCCTGTCAATTTTCGTCCGTTAATTTTATCGTTTGATACATGAAAACCGGCCACCAAGTTGACCGTTTAAATTGTATTAAATTTGGACAGTTTCGCGGGGCCAACTTCGTCAGCTTGTATCTCCTCCACCGCAGCTCCGTTCGGCGTGATACCAGTTCCGGTGCGAAGCTGGTATAACCCTCTTACTATCCCTTCAGTTTCGTTTCATTGTGAGCTTGTTTGATTGGTTGAATTCGACGCCAAAGTTGGTCGTCCGAATTCGTAATTTCCAACTTGTAAAATTCTATTTTTTAACACGGGACTCCAGATTTTATTTCTGACACCACCATTAGACTTGTGGCGTCGTTCTGGCATGTTTTCATATAAAATTTGTTAGATTTGGAGAACGTGGGCCCGGGCACGCATTTCGGTGCAAAGCGGGTCCCACATTCTGGGTCAACGGGACTTTTTGACGCCGGCTCATCGGAATCCAATTCTGGAGATACCGTTGAGTTCGTATCGTCATTCTGGACTCGTTGACAGGTAGTTTGCTAAGTTTTGAGAACTTTGGCTCCGACACGTATTTCCGTGCAAACCGGAATTCCAAGTTCTGGTCAACGGGCCAAATGGAGATCGGGTCAACGGAATCCAATTCTGGAAATACCGTTGGGTTCGTATCGACATTCTGGTTGCGTGGACATATAATTTGTTATATTTTCTGGACTTGTTTTCTTGCACGTATTTCGGTGCAAAACGGCTCCGACACGGACACCGTTTTGACCCGAAATTACCTTTTTGCCCTTGTATCCAAATTGGACCGTTGGGTAGGCTATCCTAGCTAATTTGACCATTCTGGACACGTTGGCGATGTTCATTTCATCGTCCGACAATGTTTGTTGATAATTTCTCTGAGTTTAACCTTTTTTATAATTAATTAATAATTAATTCATATAATGTTTGTATTTCGGGATTAGTACAACGAAACTGAGATCAGCCAATTCCAGTGATCTCACATCGCTGAAATTGACAAGTTGGATACGTGGATCACTATAATAAGATTATCAACCTTATCGATAATCTTCTTATCTCGATTTACGTGTCGTAAGTTTTAACGTACAAATAACGAAGTACACTTTATAATAGACTAGAATTGACCCTGTTTGACCAGAGTTGACCAGTTGACCCAAAGTCAACTGTAAGTCAACACTTGACCTAGTTTGACTAGATTATTGACCGGAGTCGACCTAGAGTTAATCTGACTTAGAAGAACCTAGAATAATATAGATTGCCTGTAGGAATTTATTTATTTTAACTTGAACACCTTGTAACCTGTGTTGCTTTAAATAGGACTCTGTGGCTTCAGTGGGACCTCCCTATACTTATCAGCTGTTCAGGTTATCGAGGCGAGTACATTCTCTGATCATTTTATATCCTGCTTAGAATTATTTTCTGCAGTAGATTACTTTACTTGTACTGTCATGTTGGTCACACGGATTGGTACTATATGAATCCCTCTTTGAGATGTTATCCTTAGGAAGCATCGGATACTCTATGTTCTGTGCGTTTCACTTACATAGCGTATCACTATGCTTCGTTGGTTCTTTGATCACTTACGACATATACTCTTATGATCGTAGAGTCTTCTCAGAATCCTTATCCCATTTATGGGACTACTATGTATCACCTTCGGGGTCTATCACCTTCGGGGTCATATCACCTTCGGGGTCATATCACCTTCGGGGTCTACCACCTTCGGGGTCTGTTACATAGCATCACATAACATAACTTGGTTGGATTCTTGTGTATTAATTGGGGGTACGGGGGAGTATATGTGGACATGTGAATAATACACCAGTAGTGTAGCATCAGAATCATTCCATAGTGTAGCATCAGAATCATCCCAGGCCATTTACATGTTCATATTGTACTCTGACTCACTAGTCACATGCTAGTTCTCTATGTATAGTAGATATTTCTATTACAGTTATTTCTCTGTTTACATACTATTTTTCTTCAGTACCTGTATCTTACTTTACTGCATGTTATATGTTTTCTAACCTGCTATGATATGTTGAGATGTACTGTGCTCGCTCCAGTCCTGACTGGACCTGTTGATAAATTTTACAGATAGCCTGGAGGTGCCTGCTAGCCTAGAGGAGACACAGTAGGGTTTGTTTAGGTAGTTATTTCTTTGTCTGGAGTTGTATTTACTTTGTGGATTACTGTATCTTATTGAGTTTTGAGATGTACTTCTGGGTTCATGTATCTTAGACACTTAGACTTCTATCTCCTGTATCTCTTTTGGATTTCATGTTTTATCTATTCTTATCATGCTCTACCTTAGATGTGATTGAGTTTGTATCTGCTATGTCACCCCCATTCGGGGAGTATAAACTGTTTAGCCTTATACTGTTAGATGCATGAGACCTAGGACAGCGTTCTACCGCCGACACTGCGGCGTAGGCTGGGCGTCGTTACGTTCTCGTGCCCTAACTCTAGGGTGCGGGTCGTGACACGTTTTTAGTGGTGGCCCATGCAGGTCGAGACTAAAGTGTAGTGGTATTCGAACTAGAGTACCACTACAGCCTGCAGTAGAATTAGGATATATTTTGAAGGTACTCAATCACAGTTAGGACCCTTGAGAGATTCCTGGGACGACCCTTGAGAATCTTGTTTAACTTCGATTTGAAAACTCTTTTTCCCTTGATTTGTTTTATTTTTATTTTCTATTGATGAATTTGATTTTAATGGATCATTGTTGAATTTGAGTTTGTATTTATTAGTTTTGATGGAAGATTGTCGAATTTTGAATTTTGATGATAGTTGTTGCATTCGAGTTTGTATTTCGATGGATTTTGTTCATTTTTGAATTTTGATGTTCCTTAATAAATTTGATTGATTTTTGAGTATTCATTATTGATTTAATTTAATTTTGGCAAGATAAAATTATATGGGCTAGGTCATCTATGTTATGGAATCTAGTCTTCTACAGTCATATTAGCCAGCATGGTGAGGACATATAGTTGACTTGGATATATTTCTCGGGTGTGGAAATTTAAGGTTTTCGCAGCCAAGCTAGCGGCATCGCGAAAATGTTAAATACCATTATTCTAGAGGTATGTGCCCAAGTCGAGGACTCTGTGATTATCGTAGCCTTGCTTACTAGTATGACGAGGATTTAGAGTGCCATGATTCTGGATAGTACATTTGACATGAAAACCTGACATGTACATTTGACATGAAAACTTGACATGAACTATCTTGAGCAGCTGTTGCGACGGCTACCTGACATGACATGACCTGTATAATTACTTGGACACCGTGGACGATTGTGCTTGTACAAATAATCCAGTCCTGTCTTGCATCATGTCTAGGACAGGGACTCCTGAGTACGACGGTCAGGAGTACCTATTGAATTGGACTAAGGTTAATAACTAGATTAATATATTAGTCATGAAGAGATTTCCCAGCTACAGGCAATCCCGTTACCTGGGCGCGCCTGGGATCTGTAGCCTGCCGTCGAGTAGGGCACATTTCCAGCACACTGTCATGTGTTGCACCCTTCAAGCTACTTAAGGGTACATGCGTTTCCTGGACGATGTACCCACCTGAATTCAACCCTAACTTTCGACCTGGGTAACCTGGATGGTCTGCAGGGCTTGTGGCTGTGGAATAATCTCACTGCATCTTGTTAGTAAATAGGCTTGTGATAACCCTAGTTAGTTAAAGTATCAAGCCGTAGGTCTTGCTTGGCCGTGAAATGATTGGATGGATTCTAACATGTCTAGTCTGCCCTGATCTTATTCCAGATTACTGCCTGACTAGAATGCTTGTATTTATTTTACCGATAAATGGTGAGAATTCCAAGTTCTGCTTAGACGAAGGGTTACAATCCCGGTCCTTGTTTGGTTTACGGGTTGTAACCTGGTTATCTGAATAGTCCCATGATTATCTCATCGTATATCATCCTGATGTATTTTTCTTTAATTCCAGTGCTTACTTTATTCCAGTTCTTACTTTTATTTATACTCTTGTGCTGATTGCTGGTTTTAGTTCCTAAGTGAAACTTCCTTTGTGGCACTTGCTCTTTCTGGGGTCTGACCCAGCTGGTTTTGTGTGGCCAGATTTTGGAGCAGCTCCAGAGGATCTACCGACCTTCCACCCAGATGGTGGCCACTAGACGGAACCCTGGCAACGAGTGGGTTTATTTTTGATCTCCCACTTTATTGTAAAAATATTCTTTTGAGGCGTTTAGCCGACGAGCACCTGTTTAGCTCGATTGTACTTTTATTTACTGTTTGCCTACGGGCTGTAACATGATTGACAGATCCTAGGGTTGATCATGTATGACTAAACTCTTGCTAGTCCTGACATTTTGTAACGACTAGCTTCATGATCAGCTGAATATGTAATGTTTGGGACGCCTTACTATTGTATATTTAATGATCATACATCTTGTAACTTTTACTTACTGCTTTTGATTGAGACAATAGGCTTGTTCATGACCTTAAGAGACTGCTGGCTTGTAGATAAACCCTCATGTATCTAGACAGCCGTAACCGTATAGCGAGATGGATTCCATTTCATATACGTAGCTGGCTATGTCTGCCCCCGCTCTCCAGTATTCTGGTTCTGGGGCGTGACAGTAGTTGAACCCCAAGATAGAGTTCCGTGTCAGCAGTGTGGTTTAACATGCAGCTTAACATTACTAAGTAAAATACAGGAATACATAATCCGAAACTTGCCTTGTATTGAATGACTGGAAAGACGAGTTGATACCGAGGAGGAACGTCAGGTATGTCTTCGAGTTCCTACAGTTGAGAACTCGACTTAGATCCGCTGTATAACCAGACTAAGTGTGCTAGTTGCAATCTCTAGTAGTAAGTCCTAGTCAGGTTTTAAGTTGTTATTAGGCTACAGCTAACGTTTACGTCGCAAGCTACGTGCGTTGATTAAACCGGTTAATTTGATTATTTGGGAAATAATAACAAGAACCAATTATCTTTGGAAAACTTGTGTTTTTGTAATATATCTATAAAAATATAGTTTCTTACAGTGACAAATCATGAACTAGTTATCTTACTAATATTTTATCCATTTAATTAATTCTTAGTTAATTATAAACGAGAAATGAATACGTTCTAACTACGGTTTATACGTCCAATCCAACCACCCAAAAGAATCACATCAACCACCCAGAAAAGAAATAAAACTTACACCATGCAATACAGGGGCACAGCTAATCATCCTAGAGTTATGGGCTTATGCCCTTTATAATTCTTTTACATAAAATAAGAGAGAAATGTTTAGTTCCTAAATAAAATGTGCAGTAAATAATTTTCTATAATAAATAACTTAAACATTAAATAAAATAATTTAAATCAAAAGTTTGGAGTCTCAGACTCGGTCCATCGTCACATCTAGCTAATACCTCAACGCCCGGTCGGACCGGTGCGTTTGCATTTCGCTAGGGCCCACAGACCGGTACGGTCGTCGCCCGAAAATCAGTTTTAAAATCATTTTCCGAAAACCAATTTGAAATCCAAATAGATAAAGTTTTGTAAAAATTTGGGCAGCATTTCCTCTATTTCGGGACAACCCAAAACTGGGAAATGCGCCAACAAAATCCTGCAATTGTTCCAACCAAAGAATAACCCATTTTTATACCGAAAATGTAACCACAGAAATTGTTTCCCAACCAACAGAACCTTCCCGAAATACTCGGGAATTCCGAAATCAAACCAACATCATAAAATCTCCGCAAACCACATCACAAAAATGCTAACGTAGCTAACCGAACTACAGCGTAGCTAAACCGGATTTCCGAAGGGAAACCGGGGACCGTTATCATCATCGACTACCAATGAAATGCAACGGGACAGAGAATTTATACCTCGGGATGCTCGGCTAGAGCTCTCAGATGATATAATAGAATGAAAATAATAATCCAGCAGCGACGTTGATGACGAACGCCGGAAATCCAAAGCTAGGGCACGCTGTCGGGGAAGCGTTGGCGCGAAGGGCGCGCCGGACGGAGTGCTGTCGGCGGGAAGCGCCGAAGTCAGCGTTGGTTGTCGGCGGTCAGCGGCTAGGGCTAGGGCTCGCGCTGGAGTTCGGGAATCCGCGGGAGAGGGACTCGCGCGCGGGGCTGGTCGCCGGCGGAAGTTGGCCGGCGCATAGGGGCAAAGGGGGCGCGGGTTCCGATGGCCGGCGGAGAGGCTCGCGGGGATTAGGTGAGAGGGAAATGGGTTTGAAAAAAAAGAGAGTGAGAATGGGGGTTTGAGTGTGAGTCTTGTTCTCTGTGAGAGTGTTAAGAGAACAGAGAGGGAGAGATGTGAGGTTGGTGGGGAGAAGTTCTGTGAGGGGAAGTGAAGAAGGAGAGTAAAAGAGTAGAGTTTTGTTCTGTAGAGATGGGAAGTTAGGGGAGTAATTAAAGGAAGAGTGGGGGAACTTCCCATCTCCAGTAGAAGAACGTGGGGGGTGTTTGCGTGTGTGGAGGAGAGGAATTGGGGTGAGTGAGAATAGGGAGTGGGGGTTTTACCAATTCGAGAGTTGTGTGAGAAGTTGCTGGTCCTTCGGGACCAGCCCAATAATTTTTTTTTTATTTATACTAACCAAGTCCAAAATCAGAATTAAGAAAATGGGAAAAAAGATTGGGTTAAGCTCAGGCCTGGGTCTGGGCTCGGACTCGGGTCTGGAATCCAAAAGCCATGTTATTAATATTTTCGAAATCCTTTTTCACTCAAAAAAAAATTTAATAGTAATATTAGTAATAATTTAAATAATAATAAAAATAAAACACTACTATTAATTAATTATACAAGATATGGGTTTCACAAATATTCCACATCCAACTTAAGATTCATCACAATAATCCAACTACAATAATTCATCCCAATAATTCATCACAACTACAATAATTCATCACAACTACTTAAGTTTCAAACATTCCACATCCAAATTAAGTTTCAAACAAGTACATAACTATTCCACATCCAACTTAAGTTTGAAACAAGAAAAATATCCAGATCCAACTATATATCATGTCGGGCCTTTGAACGAGACTCCCTATTGTTCATGAAGGGGAAGTCGACCACGTCGTCGATGCGATCAAGCTTGTTGGCGACCGCGACACTAGTGTCACTTTGGCAACCTCTCCGAGCTTCGGGCGCCGGTTCGGAAATTGTTATCGGACGCTCGAGAGGACGTCCCGCACATTCCTTCCACTTTGACGCGGTGGGCCGTATTCTTTTGTTAGCGGCCGGTGGACTGCATGACAACATACAGTTATTAAATAATAGAAACATCATGCATTACCCAGCCCCATATGTCATAACAGTAGGACTGCCAGGTCTGTGACAGTCCTAATGAAAATCAGGACTGCCACAGTCCTGACAGTCCTCTTTCACAAGAGGACTGCCAGGACTCTGGTAGTCCTGATTTTCAGTAGGACTGCCACAGGCCTGGCAGTTCTACTGTTATGAGACCCGAATTGCCACAACGACATGCTAGTTTGTCGTGTTCTAGGGTTAGGGTTTCAACATAAAATGTGGGTTTCTTGTGTTCGAAAATTAGGGAAGAGAACGTGAAAGAGATTCTAAACCTATTTTATCAAAACTTTTTCAATAATTAAAAATATTCTAGGGTTTCGAATAGAATGTACAAAATTCTCAAATAAATTAGGGAAGAATGTACCTGGATTCCGGTTGCTTGAACTTGCGTGTCATCTCTTCGAGAAGGTTGTGGAAGAAATCTTGGTGGAGGAATTAGGAGTGGAGTGGTGGAGAAGAAGAAATTAGGGTTTTTGGAGAGGGAGAGGGAGAGAGCTCTTTTTTCTTCTTGAGGAGAGAGAGTGTAGAATGAAAATGAAAGTGAAATAAAGGGTTTGGGGGGTTGGGCTGCCCCCTAGCAAATTTTGGGTGCCCCTAGCAAATTCTCTACCTTCTTGGGCTGCCCCCAAGTAAGTGATGCCCCTTAGCAATTTTGGTAGTGCCCTTAGAAAAAACCTTTAGGAAATGTCACTGTTTGGTTCGCAGAAGCAGAGCAAAGTGAAAATTTTGGAAGTAGAGAATTTGTGTACGCATTGCATATGTGAGTCATGCGCAGGGCCGGTCCTTAATAATTGAAGGCCCTGTGCGAATTTCAAAATGTGGCCCTAAATTTATTTATTCATATTTTTTTTAAATATATTGTTATATGTCTTTATCAAAATCTCTGGAGATGCTCTTGATTGTATATTATAACTGAATCTATAGGTAGTTACTAAACAAAATAACTAAAGCTCAAATTATCTATATTCAAGCACATTATGTAGTATAATAAAGATGTTTTAGATAGAAGACGTACTGACCGTTAAATTGTCTAAATCTAGTCTCAAATTTTTCTGTTGATGAAAACATATAATAAAATGAATAACGATCAATACCCAAATGAGAAGTGTAATATGTAATCACACAATTTAGAGCCTCCAAGTCCTGAGCACGGCCAGCCCAGGGCACGGACGATGTGGGCGACCTTCATTGGCCCCCAATTTTGGAAGTCCCGTAATTTTACAATAGACTAGGTATATAAAAAAGAAAAAAAAAACAAAGATCCAATTTGGAAGCAACCAAAAAGCCAGCGCTCCAATCGAAAAAAATATGATAGCTTGATTGATGATTTTGGTAGCTTAATTGATGATTTTGCTTGTAAAAATGCTAACAAAAATTTATTTATGTGAGAAAAATGGTCCAAATTTTAGATTTTGTCATAGGTCCCGTAATCATAGGACCGACTATGGACCTGAGTCACCTGATGCAAGACCAAGAGCTCCGATCTTCGACATCATTATTTCTTAAATAAATGCTAAGCCCGCACATCCAAATTCTTAAATTATATATATATATATATAAAATTTGATCATTATTGTAGAAAATAAATTCATCTAACAATTGAGGGATCTTTAGAAACAAAATAGCAATAAACACACCGGTCAGAGCAATATCTTTAAGAAATTCTAATTTTTTTGTATGATTATAAATATGAATCATAGAGTCAGTAGGAAATAGGGATCCAAGAATTGGAGGTCTTGGAGGGATTGTAGAGTAGGAATTGAGGAAGAAATGGAATAACTTGAAATACAAAATTACAAAACTAACCATAATATTTTTTTTGAGGCTCCCAAAAATTGGAGGCCCTGTGCGGCCGCACTATTGGCACGGCCCCAGGGCCGGCCTTGGTCATGCGTATTAAAAGTAGAGAGTTTGCGTGTGCATTGCATATGCGAGTCATGCGTACGCATATTTTATGAGTTCCTTCGTTTGGATGGTTGTTGGAAGTTGTAGTTGAGAAGTGACATGGTTTTTATTTTTATTTTGTATGGATTAAAAAAATTATTATTTATTTATTTATTTATTTATATTATTATTATTATTATTATTATTATTAATTTGTTTTCGGAGTTCCAATTTTTTCAGAACCCAACGAGGAGTTCCGGACACTTCGCCTAATTTTTTTCGGAAGTTAAATGTATGATCAGTACACTTTTGGAACTACTATTCATAGGAGTTCCGGTTTTCTTGAAATAACTAACCAAACAACGAAAGTTGAGCTTTTTTTCGGAACTAGTAATGAATAGTGCAAAATAGGAGTTCCGCAAGACAGACTTCCACGAACCAAACATGTAGAAACTAGCATATACCTTGTTATTTTAAAAATAAAAAATATCCTCCTTTTTTTTGGGACAAAACTGACAAAATTTTGTTTAAAATAGTAGGAGCATATCTTAATTCTTTAACTGCTCCGTAAGAGATGAAGGTATTTCTAAGTTTTTGAACATTTGCTAAGTAACAAATATAAAACTCATGGTTAAAACCAAACAAATTTTATTGGAGTCTTGGACTAAGATACTAGACTATGTTTGATTGGGCTTTTTTTCCATGGAAAATATTTCCATCACAAATTTTTCACTAATTGTAGTGTTTGATAGCTTATATTTTCCATGAAATTATTTTCCAAAAAACAATCATTTTCCATATTTTCATCTAAAATGGTGAAAAATGGAACTTGTCCAACCCATAGGAAAATATCATTTTCCATGGAAAATAACTATTTTTCGTGGAAAATAATGACAATCAAACACCCAAATTAAGTTTTTCATAATTTTTTTTCAGAAAATTTACTGTACAGTAAGAAATTTAATTGAAATTTGCTAAAACGATAATAGTTGGAAAAATTAAATGAAACGATACAATCCGACAGACGACGTGGCAGAAAATTAGACGTCGCCCAATTTTCGACACACCGTCTGTCGGAAATTGGACATTGTCCAATTTCCGACAGACCGTGTGTCGGAAATTGGACGGCGTCCAATTTTCCGACACTCCGTCTGTCGGATTATGGACTTTGGTTTAATCCGGCCAATTTGATTCGGTTGGGGTTGGGTTAAATTGGTTCATTTAATACGGGTGGGTGGGTGAGTGTTGGTTGGAATTGAATACGGGTGGGTTGGAATGGTTGGAATCATGTGAAGAGAATCAAACAAAGGTGGCAGAAGAGAATCAAACAAAAAAATTGGAAGAAGAGAAAGTAAGAAGACCAGAAGAGAAAGTAAGAAGAGTAGAAGAGAGAGTAAGAAGACCAAAAGAGAGAGATTCGAGAAGAAGAAGAAGAAGAAGAAGAAGAAGAAGAAGAAGAAGAAGAAGAAGGAGGAGGAGGAGGAGGAGGAGAAGAAGACCCTGGAGTTCAATGTTAGTTTACTTATGTTATGATTCTATTATAATACAAATCCTAATGCTATAATCTAATCCAAAAAAATATTAAACTTACTGTTATGATTCTATTATAATACAAATTCTATTATAATACAAATCCTAATGCTATTATAATACAAATTCTAATATATGTATTACTTATGTTATGATTCTACTTATGTTATGGAATGTGGATCCCATAAGGCTAATGTAGACCCTAATCTAAATCTCAACTCTAACCTTTAAGACTAATGTAGACTCTAATGTAGACCCTAATCTAAATCTCAACTTATGTTATGGAATGTGGATCCCATAAGGCTAATGTAGACTCTAATATTCTTCCTAACCCGAAACTAAACCCTAACCCTTACCATAATGTAAACCCAAACCCTCCCACTCTTAACTTTTATCATAATCACTCCACTAATAACATTAATCTCCTAACCCTAATCCTAACCATAGCCTTAACCCGTAAATTAAACCATAACCTAATCCAAGCACTTTTTCTAACCCTAACCCTAACACGTGAAGTAAACCCTAATATAATCCAAAGCCTTACCCATATAAACCCAAACCCTAATCAATCCTATTCTTAAATATGCATTTTGACAACCATCTTTTTTCAGATGGCTACCCAAAACGATGGTCGTATACCAGGGGGACCAACTACAGAATTGATTAAGCAGCAACGCGAGTCGCACATATGTAGTCTGATATTTATTGGAGAGGTATATATACTTTTAATTGTGTTAGTCAATAAATTTTTCATTTTATATGTTTAGTAATAACATAGTTTGTATGTTTTATATATAGCTATGTGATTATAAAAGGGAAGTGCGGTGTCGAGAACACAATACATGGCGCTATGAGGGCCAACTTGGTTTCTGAAAATTGACTAGTGACCAAGAAGCTTTATTGCACGTATTTGGTTTTCTTTACCTTGATCAAATACGTTTTCTACGTCACGATAGAGACTTGATTCTGAGTCTAGTGGAGCGCTGGTGGCCCGGACGAAATACGTTTCAGCTACCTTTTGGAGAAATGTCTATTGTGCTTAAAGATGTTGCAAATATTTTAGGTCTACCTATCACAGGTGAACCTATAATATTTGATGAGCAATTTTCTGCTGAGACAGCGATCACGACCTACCTAGGTGTGGAGGCACCAAAATTGAAAGGCAAAGGCCTAGTGTCGTATACATGGCTCCGGCAGAATTTTATGCACATAGATCGTATCGGTGACCAAGAAATATCAGTTGATGAGGAAAGGGTAAGTATTACATTTGTGGTTAATATTTGTGCACATAGATTATATATCAATTTAGTTTAGCTAATATAATGTTTTTCATATTCTGTTCAGGTCATTGCATGCACTAGAGCCTATTTACTAGGCCTCATTAATGCTTTTTGTTTTCCGACGCATCGGATATGGTAAATTTACGGTTTCTATTATTTTTGAATGATTTGACGGAACCGACGAGTCATGCGTAGGGAGCGTCAATGCTGGCATATGTATACAGTGCTATGTCAGACTTTGTGCAGTTCCATTCGAAGGACAAATTGATGAAAAATTTAAATGGATGTGCTACATTGATTCAGGTACGAAAATTGTTTGAATTTGGTATATATTTAAAATTTGTTATATATTTAAAATTTGTACACTTATATCATATATTTTTTAGGTTTGGTCCTACGAGCATTTTTCTATCGGTAGGCCACTTTTCCTTATCAGTAGCGACGCACATGTATTTCTGTTCGCTTTACGGTGGACTACTGATGCGATAGATCCCGCACACTGTGTTTACTCGGTTGCCCCGATATATCGGGGCCAATTTGATTCACTACAGATTTCAGAGGTAAATAAATGTCACCATTCTATATCTATTTAGTATATTATATTTTATTTCCTTATAATTATTTGTCAAAAAACAGGTTCAAATGGTGCATTATTCTATTAATCCTTATCCTTCTGAGATAGAACGAACAGCATATGAATTAAGTCTCCATAGGTTTTACATCATTCCAGCATATGAATTAAGTCTCCACAGGTTCAAATGGTGCATTATTCTATTACATTTATATATAATTTCAGTAGCATTATTTAAAGTAGCTGAACAAGTAAAATTACGTCTAATTGCTATATCACTAATACAACTTCTAAATTTAGAACGATTCTCAAATTGTTTTCCAATAAATAATTCAGGAGTGCTAAGGCTATCAACAGGATCATCAAATTCATCATTTAAATTTTCAATTAGATCATCACTATTTTTATCATCGTTATTAACATCATCTACTACATGTTCTTCTTCAGTAAATGGAATAACTTGATGAGAAGAACTAGGACCAACGTTAAAAGTATTACAAGCAGGTATATTACTTACATTTATAGATGGTGGCGGAGTGACATAGATATTAATATACGGTGATTGTGCATTCATTTGAAGAACAAATTTTCATGCTTCTTCACTATCTACATTTATACAATTAGATACGAAAATATGTACTAATA
The DNA here is from genome assembly GCA_029216955.1 of Iris pallida. NCBI lineage: Eukaryota > Viridiplantae > Streptophyta > Magnoliopsida > Asparagales > Iridaceae > Iris > Iris pallida. The sequence continues at coordinate 5,540,016 of JANAVB010040218.1, read as the reverse complement.
TAAATTCGTAGTCGATAGAATATTGATCAATAATTAGATTATGTAAACTAAGAAATGAAATATTTCGATCAACTAAAAGAACTTGGGTTAAATCCCCTTGATACGCTAACCCATTTAGTACACCTCCAAGCGAGCATAGTATTGTTAGATTTCCATCCATGTTGACAACAAGATGAACTTTCTGTAGGAAGAGAGGAGCTTCAGCTTTCAACGAAATAGACTTGACAAACTTCTTACTGAATGAGAGAGATGTTGTGAAGTGAATGAGAGAGATGTGGTGAAGTGAATGAGAGAGATGTTGTGAAGTGGTTTGATACTTATAGATGGTTGTGGTTTAATATAGCGGTTGGAATTAGAACGTTACAATTGTAACGTTGAGAATTGTAACGTTAGAAACCCAACAAAAGATAACCCATCTCAACCAAAAAAAAAAAAAATCAAACCCACCCAACCCAACTCCAACTCCAACTCAAGTAAACCATAAATTGATTGGAATTAACCCACCCAACCCCCAACAAAAATAACCAACCCAACCCAAAAAAAGAAAAAACCAAACCCGAATTAACCCACCACCCAACTCCATCAGTAAACCGTATACAAAATTTAAACCAAGCCACCCAAAAAAGTAAATGCTTTATTTCAGCCAAACCGACTGTCGGAATTTGAGCTGATGCTCATTTTCCGACAGGCAGTCTGTCGGATTTTTAACATACTCATTTTTCGACAGTCAGTCTGTCGGATTATTTGACCAAATTTCTCAAACAACTATCGTTTAAACAAATATTATTAAAATTATTATCACTACAGTAAATTTTCTGTTTTTTTTTTTAATTCTATGGAATATTTTTCCTAGGAAAATAATTCCATTGAATTAATTTTTTTTCCACATATTTTTTACCTTGCAATCAAACGCACCCTAATAGAAATGGTAAATGCTCTATTTACATCGTCGAACAAATGTTTGGATCCAATCCAAAGTGTTTGGATCCAATCCAAAGTAAATAGTTCGAGGAGATTCATATCGGATAGTCCTCGTGCTCCCGCTTTAGAGAAATATTATTATGTGGAGGTTAACCCTTGCGAAATCGAGCTTGACAGACTTCACGTTCTCCCCTTGCGGTCGGAGAGCGTTAGCTAGCGGATCCTCGGTTTCCAGACCGGCAAACAAGCCTGGACACCAAAGTCATCCCTCTTGTTCATGTCGTACACGACCTCGTCTCGGGTCAAGGCAAACGCCGGAACGGTCGATGGAAATGTGAGCTCTTCGTCCCACCAGAATGGCGAGCTTATTTCGACCTGTGGGAGGAAATTCATAAATGCAGAGTCATCTGTTATTCAAGAAGTTAACATCAGCTTCCTTGGACGTACCAACATTCGAGATTGGATGTATGGATCCTTCGCTTCTCTTTCTGAACAGGAGCAAAATTTAGAAAATATGGTTTTAAAAAACTTTGCACAAGAAGCAAACCAATAGAACTGGAAGTACATTCAAGTTTATTAGTCAAATGACAACGCAGGCTACCCAAACATACATAGCGCAAAGACGCTATCCAAACAATAACTATAGCACAAGAGGTGACCTTTCACCACATACAACCAAGAAATCGAGAGCACTCAAGAAATATTCATTATCGTACAATCGTGACACGCTCAAGCATTATTGCAAATGCACAGTTGCTATACGTATCCATGGATCTCAAACAAATTCAAAACGCATGAGAAGCTTCACAGACTTGAACTGCACGCCCTTGCGGTCAAAGAGGGGCACGGCTCGGATGCCTGGTCTCAACTCTGACACCGGCAAGCAGGTCTGGCCGCCAAAGTCATCTTTTTCGGACATATCATACTCGTGCACTTCTATACGAAGCAATGCCAGCTCGGGAACTGTCAGTGGGAAAACGAACTCCTCGTTCCAAACTGGAGTCCAATCGTCCTCTATTGCCTTTGTTTTCTTCATTATGCTATCAGCTGGAACTCCAGCTATCCCCACCTGTGAACTTAACTAGTCAGTAGATGCCCATGGCTCGTTATTTCATGAACTTTAGGCTAAATTACAACTTGGTACCCTCAACTATTCGAGTTTTTAAACTTGATACCCTCAACTTTGATAGGTATCAACTTGATATCCTAAATTTCAAAAATGACGAAATTACTCCTCACCCCCCCCCCCCCCCCCCCCCCTTCCCCCCCTACTGGCTGTCACCACCCCTCCGGCCCCTCCCAGGCGGCCGGCGCGCGATGGAGAGAGGGGGGGGGGGGGGGGGGGGCAGCCGTGGAGTGAAGAGAAGGCTGGGGGCGCCGGGGTGGTGACAGCCGGTGGGGGGAAGAGGAGGGGGAGATGAGGGATAATTTCGTCATTTTTGAAATTTAGGGTATCAAGTTGATATCTATCAAAGTTGAGGGTATCAAGTTGGAAAACTCGAATAGTTGAGGGTATCAAGTTGTAATTTAGCCTGAACTTTAACGAGAAATTTTGCATTAGTCTATATAGAGCAGTAACGCAGTAATCCATAGAGGGAATACACATTTCCTTACCCTAGTATAGAAGTCTGGTGGGGAATAAGCATCAAAATGTGTCTGACTAAAGTCCATGCGCCATCCATCTCCCATGTACACCTTAACCTGTTGAGATTGATTTGACTCGTGAATTTAGAAAAACGTCTGCGAAATCAAGAATTGTTCCCAATAAATGCATTACCTTCAAGGTTTTCTTCACGGGTAAACTTGCTTTAGGATCAAAGACCTCACCGTGTGGACCTGTCTGCATCAAGAAATCGGGCTTCTTTACATACCCACATCCTCCATTAGCTCTGTAAAATCCTTGCATCAACCATAGTGATCTTCCATAGCCCTATAAAAAAGAAGGTAAAATAATTTATACTTCAACTTAAGAGAAGAGTTTGCCTTCAAAACTTTTCTACATTTTGCAAATTTAATTATGTACAAATATTATGAACTAAGACTAATCATGCAGAATCCCCCTAAAAAATAGTAACCAATCATCCACTATAGAGAAGTTAAAAAAAGAACAAAATAAGGTTTTAGAAGAGTATATGGGCGGACCATTTACTTCATTTTCGGCTTCCCTGAGTGTGAGCAGTCCCTTACCCTGATTTTCTGTTTTGTTCTATATATTTATAGTCTTTGTTTGTCCTATTCATTACCTCAATAGTCTTATAGTTATAGACCCTTCTTCAGTTCAATGCTCAATAACCACATTATGATTGGTTTATAACTATTTATTTTATTTTATAAATTCTATATAATGCCCCCTTAAATTTAAGTTCATGTATTTTCAGCTCCCCGGGAAAAAAATTGCGTCCTCCACCGTGCACCAGGTTTACTCATGATCAGAGTTTCTTCAGGGTGTCTGTTGATTTAAGACTCATGTACTGGAAAGCAAACGTTTCTCTCCTAAAGAAATATATTGTACAGTTACAAGAACTCCTTTCATGCAGAAGAAGCCCTTGTCATAAACCTTTGAATTAGTTTTTGCAACCAGTTCCCTCAAGCTTAGTCTTACATAAAAATGCCTCAAGCTACTGGTAGGGAGCCAAATGTATTGCTTACTGAGTTACAACAACTAAACTGACCTATTCAAATGAGGGAAGTGGATTGATTGATAATGTCTTAGAGTTTCCTTGATGCCTTATCTGACAAGATATAGGAGACTATAGTAGTTATCATACAGCAAAGCCTTTAACCACTTCTCCGGCACTGTGCTAGATGAAATCATGAATCCTTTAATTCGATTCAGCTTCATCAAGGTCCATTTCCTCTTTAATAATAGCAAAATCAATGTCCTCCGCACTAAACCTTATACCTAGGTGCTCCATGGTAGAACTTACAGATATTCAACTTATTAGCCGATTTCTAGCAACGATGACCTGAATTAAGAATAAAGTATTGAAGAAATATATATTTCCCCAACTAGATAACTGTTACCATGATGAATTTCCCAAGAAGCTAAACTTAAATAAATATTTCCTTTATCAGTAAGTAGAATGTTCAGATATAGCTGTCCTGTAACCTTTTCATGTCTCACAGCGTGAACCATCACTATATTTAGCATTTCCCTTGAGATAAATAATTTGGATAAAAATGATAATTGTAACATTGTAAGTATGAGCTCTGAAGTTAGTTTGAAGTTCTTGTCAACCACTGGTAGTTCACCCTAAATTTCTTTTTTCCCATAGTACCCTGTTTTTACTAGATTTCTTCATAAGCAACCAAAGTAAACATAAGGTTCTCTTCTCACTAAAAGCTGACAAGGCAAAAGGTTTCCTTGCATAAATGCTCAACAAGTAGATGTAAATATATCATCTATGTTATTTACATCGATAAATACCATCAAACCAAGCATAGAAGCTAACCTGCATATTAAATGCAACCATCTGAGCACCATGCATCCAACCAATTAAAGGATTGTAATTAGATGAGTTGAAACGTGTGCCCTTGGGGTATATTCTTAGCATATTCTTCTGAGTGAACCTAAAAGAAAGAAGCCACGAATATCAAGCACTTTCAAGCAGCAAATGACATCTGAATCTGACTAAAACAGGAGAAAAAGTCCTTCAATTTGCAGATAAACCAAAAACGAATAATAGGAATACATTTGCCATCTCTACTGAGTCATACAGTTTTGAAGCTATAATTTGGGTCTCAAGTTGGCACTTTGGTACTACCTCCTATATGTCAAGGTGTTGAGTGGGTGGGGCCCGGGTCCGGGTCGTAAACCAAAAACACAAACCCACCCGGACCAGTAGCCAGTCCGGGTTGGTTTCAGGCCAACCGGTCATTTAAAAAACTTGGGCTTGGGCTGAAACCATTTAAAAAATTTGGTCGGTTTGCCATTTTTTTTCTTCATATAAACTAATTATAACGTCTAAACATTCTTTAACTTTTGTTTTTGTTTACTATCTACCTCAATGTTCATATTTTCATGAAAATCGTCTAACAATATACCTACAACAACTCATTTTATTTTAGGATCCAAACCACAACAAATAATATAAAAGAAAAATATTATACCAACACAAATATTCTTGGCATATAGTTGATATAGGGATATTTTGATCATTTTTAGCAGAATGACCAAAATATCCCTTATTAACGTTCATAAATGGCTAAATTATGGGGGTATTTGAGTAAAATGGGTCCCAAAAAGACCAAAATTTTCTTATATTATGATTGTTGGATGATATTTGACCAAAATATTCCCCTATCGGATCAATAATGGATAGGGGTAAAACAGTAAAAAAAACCAATGGATATATGACAGGACCCGCATGCTGGTAGGTTAACCGGGCTTGGACCAGTCCACTTACCTTGTCGCTCCGGGTCAGGCCTGGTGAAAAAAAACCGACCCGACACGGTTGGCGGTCGAGCAGGGCTCGACGGGGAACAAACCCAGTCCGACCCGAAAATTTGGTAGGCTGGGCCGGTCCTAGGCGTTGACCGGGCTTGGGCAGCCCCAAGTTAACCCGTGTTTAACCAGGCTGGATTTCGGGCCGCCCGGCCCACTTCACATCCTGACCTATATGACCTCCCTATCTCAAGAGTATATTGAGCCTATGCAAATCATAGGCCTGTCTGGCTCCTAAATAAGGTTTTTCGTTCAGAAGTGGGACTAGGCTTTCTAAAAAGAAGAATGATATGATCAGCAAGCGAAGCATCAAAGGCATGTGGATGTAACTCTAGGATATATAACCACATGAATAAAAGAGTGTATAAGCACTTTTCTCTTTCTTTGCAGTTTCCACCATACAATAATAGAACTCAAGCCAGCAAGATCTTGCAAATGGCCAGTAATATGATGGTACAGAGGGGGCGTCTATAGTCCTATTTCAGCGATCTGTTTAGATGGGCTAGCAGGTCTCTTTGGAGTATTAAATATTCTATACAAATTCTTAGGAGTCGCGGCTTGTACAAATTATAATTTTCCTGTAGATCTATAGGTTTCAATTATGGGTTTTCGAGTTTTAAAACCGTTAAAAATCGTCTAAAAAAATGATTTTACCCCTCCCCCACTCTCCCTCTCTCTCCGGTGGTGGGGGCGGGTCGAGGGGGCTGGCCGGCGGAGGGAGGAGGGGGAGGGGGCGGGGGGGGGGGGGGGGGGGGGGGGTGGGGGTGCGGGCTGGCATCGGAGGGAGAAGGGGGGCTGGTAGGGAAAAGGGGGGGGGGGGGGGGGGGTACAGAAGGGGAGGGGGTATTTTAGGTTTTTTTTTTTTTTTTAAATGTCATTAACAGCCATTTCTAACGGCTAATAGACGACAGGGACTTTTTTGCTCACGCGGACAATCTAAGGAGGGGTTAATTGCATTAGTTTTCTAACGAGTCTTATTTTGCTAACGAGGCAAATCTAAGGAGGGTTTATATGCACTTTACCCTTTAAAACTATGGTTGCACGCAAACCTGAGGAATAGTCATGCAATACTACCTGCATCTGCACACATAATATGTCACATATGTGCATGCGCATGCGAATCTATGCATGCATGCATGTATATAAGCACCCTGCACATTAAGAAAACTAGATGTTCTTGGCATTCTGGAACTTATCCCATACTTATAACTTATTAAGATCTTTTTGGGTTTGGAAATCAGCACATTTATAGGAACTTTTTTTAAGGATCCTCCTGGCTTCTTCGTCAAACTACTACAATATTCAATTAATCAACGTAAACACCCAGTCACGGCCGTGTACGGTGATCCAATCAAGTTAAGAACCCAACGGTCTAAATTTCCAAAAAAAAAAAACTTTACTTTTGGACTTTTTTTGTAACTTAGCAAGACTAGTAAGGAAGGGAATACCAGGAGGGTGAAAGCTCAAGTAGACAACTCATAGATACCTCAACTGAGATATTCGGTCGGATGGCATCATGATCTAATGATCTAGGATTAATAAATATGAAGAAATTAAAAGATCTAAAATTTATTTCTGTTGCATTTTGGTCTTCATCTGCTACAGGTTTTCATTTACTGCACAAACTAACTCAAACTGTTTGCACACAACAATTGCTCATTCGCTCTCTAGTGATATTTTATATAGAAGCACCGCTATCCCATCTCAGAAAGTTCTCACAAAGATTATGCTGGTTGTTGGCTATCTAAGGCAATCCCCTCCTATGTCCAACTAGGCATTGACAGCGAAAATATTAAACATTAATCTCTTGGTTTTGGCATAGGTCACTTTTAGCTACATCCTCAAAGTGGAAATAAATGTTTCTTTTCAATTGACCTTGATTGTCTAACTTTTATACTGCGACTTATAAAGAGGGTAGGTTCTCTTACAGCACTGATTGTAGGAAAGGTCTAGTCAAATCTACTTCTGCGCTAAAATTGTTTCTATCATGCACTAGATACTGGCATAGCTGCTCTGGAGAGAACTCGTGCTTGAACTTATATTTGCATTGTACATGAGTTGAAGCTACGGAAACAGCATCTCTTGTTGAGTGGTTATACAATGATGGTCCTTGTGAGCTAATTGTATATTTCTTACTTGGTGTGATGTGTTACATGGGTCGTGAATAAGAACTTTGCTTCTGTCTAGGTATACGTCCTTGGATTTTTGTTGCATATTCAGCTCCAGTTGTAGCTACTAATATTGTTTTCTTGATCTATCCCATTGGTCAAGGAAGTTTCTCTGGTAGTTTGTAAAGTCTCTTTAGCCAACCAAAGCAAGGATATGTCACCGTATTTCAAACCTTCCAGTGAATTAAATGAATGATTTATTGTAACAATTCAAGCTATGATCCATGTAGTCATGTACGTTCGGAATGTATTCAAGTGAAACTGAAAGGACTTCTTTTGAATGATTATTTTTTTGTACACCAATATTCAGGGGTGTGGGTTGTGTTGGTGTTGAAGGGAGCCAGTACCCTCAACTCAGATAGTCTTTTCTCACAGAGCAATGTTCTGAAGGAGGCTGATGTAGATAGCGTAAAGATACTACCTATTTTGCTCACACTAGCAGTAACAACCTGTATTAAACTCGCAATGAAATAATGAAACTTCATTGTGACAAGTTGACAACTGACAATTGAACAAACCAATTGATCTGAGTTTACGAGGAATGGAAACTCTGAAATATAGATGTTCGCTTATGAAATTACCTTACTAAGTCAGCACCATGAGATGCTGCAGCTTTTACAAGTTGCTGCTCACTCAAACTTAGACGTCTAACTCTATTAGGGTCCACCTTTAGTGATTCTTTTAGTGCGCCCTTTGGTTTTCCAGCCCGGATAGTGATTAGACGTTTATATTCAGGTGCGACATTCTGGTGTAACTTGGGGTCATCATCATCAACATCATTATCATCTTCTTCCTCATCTTCACTCTGGTGAATTCGGGTATGTAGTTAGCAAATGATATATATCCGGGAGCAACTAATAATTAATTTTTGTGCAAAACATTGAAATAAATGTTGAAATGTAATGGCATTACCTTATCAGCAGATTCAATTTTAATTTTGAGATCTGGGACCTCCTTTCCCCATTGTTCGTCATCATTTTGATCCTTCACATTTATTGATGCACCACCTTGGTCCTTTAAACTCTTAGCTTCTAGATACTCTTTTGGTGGTTTTGTTGAAAGTATAATCCTCTTTTTCAAAAATTCTGGTGAAGGAAACTCTTCTACATCGTCAGAGTCGGGGTAATACAACATGTCTCCAAATGTTTCAGTGACCATCTAAAGAAAATTTGCTTGATTGTAAAAAGACGTCAAACAAAATTATATTGGTTAATTCCACAAACTGAAAATTACCTGAGCTACTTTAACTTGAAGATCGGGGGTAAGGTGATCCTCTAGAGTTATCACAACAGGATAGGGCGATGCAGTGAAGGCGTACTCTTTTATTGACTTGAGACATTGATAAGTTCTACAGGAGAAGTCAGTGTCCTTCACAAGGATGTAAATCATCATAGTCAGATATAACCCATAAGTGTGAAATCGGGCATAAGCAAAATAAGATAAGATAATATCATAAAAGTAACTGCCATAAGAAAACTCAAAGGTGAAAAAGGGAGAAAGCTTACATTGCAGATATGTTTCATATATCTAGGAGACAACATATATATATATATATATATATATATATATATATATATATATATATATATATATATATATATGTTTGCCATTGATTGTAAAAGAACAGAACAATTATCGGAGGACTGAACTTAGACTCACAATACAAACTCGCTCGTACAAAGAAAGCCTAGGGACGAAAACCTAGGTACAGCAGACTAAGTACGATTGTTTATTTTTGATTCTGGGGGGGTGACGATAGAGGCTCGGGAAAGCGACGGCCGCTCTGCCTTACTCCTTGGACGATCAGTATGCAGCCTTGGCTCGGGGAAGATCTGCTTGGCGTTGACGAAGAAAGGCTCTTCTTACTCTCCTCGGGTGGCTCTCCTGGCTTCTCTCTCTCTGTGAGTATCAAGGGAAAAGGGGGGAGCTCTCTCTGTGTAGATCTCTCTCTTCTTAGTTTTTTTTATTCTTTTGTTGCCGACCTCTCTCTCTCTCCTCTTCTCCTCTTCTTTTTTTTTCTATGGGGAGGATGCTGGCTATTTATAGGAGTGGGGTGTGATCATTAGGGTTTGCTGATGATTATCTGTTTGGAATGTCGGCGCTTCCTTCATTCTATCTGAGCCCTTGATCCTGATCATAATGAATCTCGGCCACTAATGCTGATAGCACCAAATCTCATGAGCAGTTAATGCTGACTGCTTTAAATCCTCGTGATTGATTATGCCAATATTTGATTGCTCGCCACGTGTCCTATTGGCTTGATGATAAATGATATGCCCTGATCTCGGCAATTATGATAATGGTATCAAATATTCTTGTTGGGATTCGGTTGAATCTTCAATGCCACGTGTTTTAATTGAAGGTCCTGCCAGGGCCGCATAGGATGGCCAACACTTGAACCGCAGGGAGATACTCTTCATGAGTCGCATGAGTCAATGCCTCATCGAGCCGCAGGGGACGAACTTTCCGTGAGCCGCATATGCGTAGTCTCTGCGAGCCGCAGGGGACGAACCCTCCATGAGCCGCATATGCATAGTTTCTGTGGGCCGCCTGAGTTAACATGGTATTGAGCCGCATAGACCGGGCTAATGGGTGGACCGCATATGGCGGATTCCTGTTAATCATATTAGAGTGATTCCTTGCTGAGCCGCATGAAGCTGTTCTCTACCCGAGCCGCATGAGACTTTTGCCACGTGGCAATCTAGGATTTCTGACAGATCGGGTCAGAGATTGTCTTCTTTCCCCGAGGAGTCTGTCATTATGGCAGAGCCATTATGACGCTTTATGTCAGAGACGTCGCAGCCGTCGAGTCGTGTCAGAGCATTAAATGAGGCCATTACTCCCGTAGCCAGCTGTGGGGGGATCACACGTGGCGTCAATTGAGCCGCATGTTCCTGCTGAACCGCATATATCCCCGAACCGCATGAGTCTGAGGGTCTTCTTTCGGGCCGCATGGGGCAACTCCAGTTATGAGCCGCATAGGCTTGCTACCCAAAGCCGCATGGGCTATCTATGCTTTTATTCTAATATTTTCCATGCTTCTACAGGACCCCCTTCAAAGTTTTCAATTTGTAAAATTGAAACACTTTGAATAAGAAGCATGGCCCCGTTTATGCCGCATAAGATGTTCTGTTTACCTGAGCTTCCTGGCCGTATTAGCATCTCGGCCGCATAGATCCTTCTGGCCGCATAGGCTCTTTGCCACGCGTCCTGACCTCGTGAGCAAATCTTCATTAATTGCTTTCGATTTGATTTAACGCCGTCTTTTGGGGGAGGATCCCAAGGGTCGGTTTTTGCTTTGACCGAAGCATTCTCGCCTTTATTTTTGGAGGCGGCGCGTAATCCGAGGCGTCTTTCTACTTCATGGATCGCCTATAAATAGGAGACTTTCAGCTCTTGGGGATTTCTTTATCTCCTTTCTTTGCTTGAATTCCCTGTTGTCAGTTTTACTCTTCGTCGTCCTCCTTCATCTATCGACCATGGCTCCTAAGAGATCTGCTGCATCGAAGGCCGCGAAGGGCAAGGCAGTTGCTGCGGCGGCGACTGCAGCGACGAATGTGGTCGCTCCTCCGTCGGCTGCTGTAGGCGTTGTCCATCCTGATGTTCACCCGCCCATCGCTGGTAAGGGGGTCACTCCGAAAAACCCTTACTGCTGCCATGGCTCTGTTGCATACTTTATGCACAAGCCACATGTACGAGATGTATCGATGTGGTAGCATAGGCACTTCGCCCATTATGGCCGCATGAGTTTGTCATATTCGATCAGTGCCGCATGTGTGTTTTCGACTTGGGCCGCATAAGCGTTGCTCACTTTTGAACCGCATGAACTTGATGGTTTGTAGCTGCAGTGGTTTATATGAGTCGGGCTTAGCCGCATGAATTTATAAACCCTTCTGAATCTGAGTTGTACGGATTTGGTTAATTCAGAGCCGCATGGGGCTATGACGCGCAGAGCCGCATGGACCTATCTGCTGATGAGCCGCATGAGGCTGTGGCAACCTTAGCCGCATAGACTTCAGTAATCTTTTCTAATACTTCTGTCTTCTTTGTTTGTCTTCTGACCTTGTTTCTTTTGCCTGTCTTCAGTGACTCTGCCCGTGAATCCTGCTGGGGAACTTATGGTAGGCTCGCGTCAGTTAGCCTCGGGCGTTCATCGGGATGACTTAGTTCGTCAAGTGTCCGAACAGCTACTTGTTGATGAACCTTTAGAACGGCTAAATGTCATCAGGGTTCAATCCTTTCAATTCCTTGTTGATATGATAAGCTCTGGGCAGTCTGACGGGAAGTATCTGAAACCGGTCTTCCTCTTTGGGGATGCGTTGGTTGTAGAAAACTCCCGAGTGTTGGATGTTTCGGAGAGTTGGGATTTTGACCTGGATGGGATGCCGATTCACATCCCTATTATGAAGCGCCATTTCCCTTTTGAGTGGTTCAATATGATCGTTCTGGATAGGCAAATGCCGGACACCCTCACTCCAACCAGACCGGGGATGTTTGTTGGTAATATCCGTTATAACAGAGCCACTAGGTCAGTGCGCGCAGTCAAAGATCCAGCCAGTCGGTCCGTGATGGGGTTAGTTCCAGGTACCTTCATCAACACCCCGGGTCCTAATTTTTCATTCTTCCAGGCTGATACCTTCCTGAGTCAGCTAGCTTGCAAAGGATCCTATCCTATTGGTAGGTTGGTCCTGCCGAGCTGGGTACACCCCATTCCTCCGTGGGCTAATCTGTCTTCATGGATCCTACGGAAGTATGAAGAGTTTTTGCGGGAGTCAACCTTTATGAAGCTATACGGGGTACCAGCCACGGATTGCCCGTTAATAAGCCCCTGTTCATGGCCCTTCTGGAGATGTACAATCATCGAACGGGGACCTTTTTTTACCCCTGTTGGAGAATTAGGGCTCGCTCTTCACGAGATGTATGCTGTCTCCAAGCTCCCCTGGGGGGATGAACCCTTCGAAGTGTATACGCCGACGAATGAGGAGCTCCAAAATTTGGATCAGCGATTCCCCGGTTTCGTCACCGTGTATCAAGAATTATTATGCCATCATAGCACCTGTCACCGGACGACTATCCAAAAAAATGATAGCTCGGAGGGGGACTCTCCCCATACTAAATCTTGGGTTGCATACCTTTTCAAATTTAGCGCGGCTGGCCGAGTTACTTCCCGAGATCGTTTAACTCCTAAAGAAGTGGAGGTCTTGATGTCGACTGCCCGGAGGTCGAGGTCTCACAGTGACAGGTTCGGGAGCCAGATTGACTCCTTTAGCTACTTTCGTTATGGCACCCGACGGTTGTCCGAGAAGGCACTCTTGGCCGGATTTTTAATGGTGTGGCTGCGCAATTGCGTGGTCTCAGGAGGGGCAGGCTCTATTGAGAGGATCAGTCGCCACTTCATTCTTCCTGCCGTGAAGTTGGCCTTTGGGGTCAGGCTGGCCCTCCTTCCTGCCATGGTGTGTAGTATTCAACATGGTCTTCGTGTCTTCTCGTCCAAGGTCATTGCTCGTGACGTGGCAATGGATTTTGAACGTGTAGAATTGCCTTATCATTACTTACTGGGATGGCTATTGCTGCATTATCAATCCATGATGAGACCCGGGACGGGAGAAGGCGTTACAGGTGATGACGCGTTTCTTTTCAAGTATCACCACCAGCCTTGGGAATGTAGTACCATGCCGGCGTGTCGGAGGATACTGGCGAGGGTGGATGGGTACAATTTCTTCGTATCCGTTCCTCATTTCACTGATCAAGAGGTGAGGAGTGTTCATGTTGATGGGGTCGGACCTCCTCATTTCTTGCCTGAAAAGATGCGTTTTTGGCTGCGCAACATTCGCCCGGCGCATCTAGTTTACCGGAATCGCACCACTGTGTATTTGGAGCCCTACTTGCCTAGTAGGTTTGCCCGTCAATTTGGGTATAGTCAGCTATTCCTCGGGCACCCAAGTTCTCACGTGGGATTTGAAGGCAGCATTCTTGACGGTATCAGAGCATGGAGCTACTATGACACCTATCATACTCGGACTAGCTTCTTGGTCCCTGCCGAAAATGTGACGGATGAAATCCTGCATATGGCAGCCCTGTATCATGTCACGGTGAATCCTTCTCCCCTCGATTTTGACTTGAGGACTAGCTTCATTGTGGGCACTCGCCTAGCGGAGAAGGCTATGACGTCGAGAGCAAAGAAGAAAAGGGCGAATAGGGTTCCCTCGCCCGATTCCGAATCCTTTGACACAATTGAGGAAAATAATGACCGGGACAGCGAAGACTCCTTTTCTTCGGGTGATGGGATAATGGCGGGTCAGCCTCCAGTTATGGCGGCTGAGATGGCGATGGAACAACCGTCGGCCGTATTTGACGAAGCAGTGGACCCGTTACCGTCTACGTCGGAGGAGGTACGGGTAGATCTATCGCCCGCCATGCCTGGTCCTTCGCGTAAGCGAGGCAGGCATGAGCCTACCGGCGGAGAAGTAACTTTTTCTGTAAAGAGGGTGGCTGTCGGTCCCCGTAGGCTGCTTATTACGGAGAAAGGTGAGGGTGTAGACGATGTTCCGGAGGTAAGTCCAAGCCGGAGTTCTATCTTTATTGTAGTCTTCTTTCCTCTCGGGGACATGACTTGGTCATTTCTTTTTATAGGTGTCTGACGAACCAGGCTCTCCTGGACCATCCGCTGCTCCAGTAGTTGATCCGGCCCTTGCCGTTTTGATTGGCGACATGTGTGCCGCGGTCCTCTCTGCGGGGGCTCTCTCAGCGGCGACTAAGGACTCCCAAGCTGCTGAGGCTCCAGCCCGGGGTGACGGGATTTCTGAATTTCAACGAGATAACACCATCCTCGGTGCATCCCCTTCCGAGGATGCAAGGGCAAATGAGTCTTTTATTCCTGACTCGGAGGCTGTTGGTGAAGAGGTTGTGATGGCTGTAGGCAAACCTCAGCCTCTACATTCTTCCACTGGTAAGCTGAGCCACATATTGACTACCGAGGGGGCTTATTCGCTCTATCAACATATCCTTCGGGTCAAGTCGATTCATGGTTGCCTTGGCCCTGCAGGTCCTGACCTTTTACCTCCCGTCGCGGATGCTCCCAGGGAGAGTTCGGTTGGCCATTATCCGGACGAAAGGAATGTTTCTTCTCCTCTCTCTCATGTTGAAGAGCCTCCTGCCGTCTCCGGGCAGACGGGGAGGGAGTTGGCAATGGTTTCCGCCTCGTCTTCCGCTGTTGACACGGCTCCGGAAGTCGACTTCTCGACCTTGTCGAGCATCCAAATCCTGCGGGCTGCTGAAGAGGAGTTGGCCGCTGTTCAAGCGTCTTTCCGTGCGGAGTTGGTTTCTCTTGTGGCAGGAGCGGCAGATTCCGTCGCGTCTTCTTTCGTGCTACCAGCCACACTCCCGCTGACACCGGTTTCCTCGGAGGCTCTGGACGAGGTGACGTAGGATGTGGTTGACAGCTTTTATCGCCACTTAGGGAGGGGTATAAACGCTGCCGTGGAACGGGGGGTCCCTTTTTCTCTGTCTCTACGGGGAGCTCGGGGCCAAATTGACACTCTGAAGGGTCTTCCTGGCGGGCTGGGGTTAGCAGCGTTCCTGGAGCCTAAGCTGACAGAGGCTGACCAGCTTGTGACCCAACTGCTGGCAGTACGGCAGGCTGGTTTGCCTGCTGCGATTCGAACGAGAGCGGGGCTTCCTGGTTGCTGCTCGGGACAGGATCAAGCTCGCTCGAGAAACTGTCGGGCCGGCTGTGCAGGGGGATCTTGACAAGTTCTCCGTCTCCTATGACCGACTGGGTCGTCGGAGTCAGGCTTGTAGGGCCCGGGAAGAATCTGCCTCTCGTGGAATAGCTGACACGAAGGAGCGGATTCTCGCACTCCAGAAGGAGTTGGCCTTCTTAGAGTCAGAGCGGGAGGCTGCTCATGCAGAACAGGAGTCGATTGCTCGGGAGGCCGAGCGGATTTCTCGAACTTCTGCCAACTTGGAGCGGTCTTTTAAGAAGTTCGAGGACAACTGGCAGGCCCACGTTCATCTGGAGGACCCGGCGGTGTTGAACCAGGAAGCTGAGCGTCGAGCCAAACAGAGGTTTGAGCGGTCGGTCGCCTTGATAAAGGACCGCCTCACGGTGTTATGTGCCCCGGAACAGTGATCCGCCATCTGTCTTCTTCTGCTTCTTTTTTTTTTTTTTTTTTCATATGTGTATATTTTTATTTGCAAGGGATATGATCCCCACTGATGTAGCTCTTTTGAATTTTGAGATAAATGAGCATGTTTCAACTCATCTTCTCTTTCTTGTTCTTGTGGTGTTCATGGAATTGGACTTGCTGGGGGATTATTTGTGGACTTGTTACCCTGGGCGTACCTTGGTTTTAGGTACGGATAACAAGTTTGATCAGGATGTCCGGGACAGCCACGACAAAATGGTCATGGATGTTCTCGGTACTGGGGAAAGGAATGCCGTAGAGCAGCTGGGCTCCCGGGGCATGGTAGGATGGTGGATTTATGCCAAGAAGCTTAGCAAGGGATATTTGTGGACCTGTTACCCTAGGCGTACCTTGGTTTTAGGTACGGATAACAAGTTGGAAGGAAGCCAGTCATATTTGCTCCGATGTTACGAGGGCGTAGCAAACATGAGGGTTTTACCGTAGAATCTTCCTACTCAGAGGTAATGAGAACATGGTAGGGGGAGACTTCACAGAAGGCTTTTCTATCATCAATAGTGGTCAACAGAGGACGTTTGTGGTCAACAGAGGACATTTGTGGTCAACAGAGGACGTTTGTGGTCAACAGAGGATATTTGTGGTCAACAGAGGACATTTGTGGTCAACAGAGGACATTTGTGGACCTATTATCCTTGTCGCACCCCGGTTGTGGGTACAGACAATAGGTTGAAAGGGAACCAACATACTTGCTCAGAGGTAATGTGGACATGGCAAATATGGTGATTTCTTCGACGGAGCCTTCCCATTCAGAGGTAATGAGGACATGGCAGGAGTGGGCCCAATGAAGAAGGGGTGCATAGAATTACTCAGAGGTAGGAGGACATGGAAGTTCTATGCGAGGGGGCGGTTTGTTTTTGGTGGAAGTGAAAACGACTCAGAGGTAATGAGGACATGGTCGTTTCGGAGATTAGTGGATCGATTACCCTTTTTGTGCACTGGGAGCACGGGTAGTGGATCACGAGGGAGGATCTCTTTCAGAAAGAAAGTTCAGAGGTATGATTATACGTGACTTACTATCTGAGGGAGTGACCGGAATGTAAGTACATAATTTGGATTTTCTAGAATATTGAGGAAATGAGAATTCGGTGGCACCAGCGGGTGCATGGCTCAGTAATCTGAAATGTTGTGGATGTGGGTTCAGTGGTATCAATGGATACATGACTCGATAATTTGGAAAATGGTGGGTGCGAGTTCAGGGGTACTAAGAGGGTACATGACTCGATAATTTGGAGAATGTTGTCTAAACATAGTATTTCTTCAGAAACTTGCCGTTGACGGGCAACATAAGCAAGTCCCCATTCTGCTTGGCGAGGCGGTAGGCGCCGTTGGAGAACACGGTCTCGATGACAAATGGACCTTCCCATTTTGGCTGGAACTTGCCTGCGGTTTTGTGAGTCATGACCATTGGTCTCCGAACTGCCAGAACGAGATCGCCCACTTGGAATGTTCTGATTTTGACCTTCTTGTTGAAGGCTCCTGAGATACGTGCTTGGTATAGCTCGATCCTTTGCTGGGCTAGTAGGCGCTTTTCGTCTAAGGCCTCCAACTCTTGTAATCGACGTCGATAGTTATCATCCGTTGTCAATTGATAAGTGAGGGCGACGCGGAGTGAGGGAATCTGAGTTTCCAGTGGGAGGACTGCCTCACTCCCGTATACTAAAGAGAATGGTGTATTCCCAGTAGCTGTTCGAACTGTGGTGCGATAAGCCCATAAGCATTCGCCGAGCTTCTCGTTCCAGTCGCGTTTGTTGGAGGAGACAAACTTCTTGAGGAGTTTGATGATTGTTTTATTGAATGCCTCTGCCAACCCGTTTGCTGCTGGGTTATATGGTGTCGAAGCGACATTCTGAATGCGGTGCTTATCGCAGAATCGGTAGAATGCATGGCTTATAAACTGTGGACCATTATCATGGATGATCCTCTGCGGTAGTCCGAAGCGGTAGATGACGTGATGCTTAAGGAAGCTGATCACGTTTGAAGTCTTAACTTCTGTGAGTGGGACGGCTTCCGACCATTTGGAGAAGTAATCGGTGATCGCAAGTATGAAGCGATGTCCTCGGGAGGAAGGTGGGGTGATTGGGCCAATGATATCCATTCCCCATGCTTCGAATGGCCAGGATGCCACCGTTGGATGTAGAAACTCGGAGGGTTGGTGAATGAAGTCTGCGTGGACTTGGCAAGCCTTGCATTTTCTGGCATAGTCTATTGCGTCTGCCACCATCGTGGGCCAGTAATAGCCCATACGGCGAAGGCGGTCCTGTAGCTTAGGGCCAGGCTGATGGGCCCCGCAGACACCATCGTGAGCTTCTCGTACAGCTTCTTTGGCTTCTGCGTTCGACAAGCACCGGAGTAATAATCCGTCGTAGGATCGTCGGTACAGCATTTTTGTCTCTGTATCGTAGAAGAATCTGAGAGAGCGTCGTCTGATAGAGGTAGCTTCCTTTGGATTCTCTGGGAGGATGTCGTATACGACGAAGTCGATGAACGACTGTCTCCAGTCCGGTGTGTCGTCGACCGTCTGGGCGGAATAACTTGCCATGGCTTGAACGTTGTTCTTGGGACAGACCAGTTCGTGGCCTATTACGTCAACCGAATGATGAGCTTGGTTCGGCACTGCTAAGGAAGCGGCAAGGCCTGCTAGGGCATCGGCTTCGATATTTTGGAGTCTGGGGACGTGCTCGATGAAGAATCCCTCGAATGATGAGATAATGTTGATCGCAATTTGATGGTAGGGGATCATGTCTTCATGGCGGACTTCGTACGACCCCCGAATCTGATTGACGATTAATTGTGAATCGCCGTATGCTTCGAGATATTCTACACCCAGCTCCTTTGCGAGTTGGAGGCCAATGACCAAAGCGTTGTACTCGGCCACATTGTTGGAACAGGGTTCCGTGAGAGAGTAGGCGCGGTTGATCACTAGCCCGGTAGGAGAGATCAATACCACTCCGACCCCGACGACGATATTTCCCTTGGGTCCGGTTCTTGAGGCGCCATCGAAGAACATTCGCCATATGTTATCGTGAGTGGCTGTATTCGAATCGGCGACCTCGTCTGGGATCTCTTCATAGATTCTGGATGACTCCGATCCTGGGTGGGCTGCCAAAAAGTCTGCTAGGGCTTGACCCTTGACAGCCTTCTGTGGGACGAAGATCATGTGATATGGGGATAGCAGTATTGCCCAGGTAGCGAGGCGAGAGCTGAGCGCCCCTGGTTTAGTCATGAGGACCCTGAGGGGATTTACCCGTGAGATCACATGTATGGTTTGTCCTGTAACATAGTGCCGCGTCTTTTGAATAGCGAACACTAAGGCGAGGCATTCTTTCTCCACGGCAGTGTATCGGTGTTCGGGCCCGACCATCATTCGGCTGAGGTAGTATATGGCCTGTTCGTGTCCTGCGTCGTTATTTGTGCTAGCAGGGCACCAAGGGAGTGTTCCATTGCTCGTACATAGAGCAAGAATGGTTTTCCAGGGACCGGGGCCACCAGGACTGGAGGATTTGACAAATATTCTTTGATGTCGTCGAAAGCGCGTTGGCATTCTTCGTCCCATACGAATGAGACTCCCTTCTTCATGAGGTGTGTGAACGGCCGGCATCGTCCGGAGAGATTGGAAATGAACCTTCTGATATAGGCTAGCCTCCCTTGGAGGCCTCTAAGTTCGCGGAGATTTTTCGGGGGACCCATCTCCATTATTGCCTTGGTTTTCTCAGGGTCTACATGGATACCCCGTGCAGTGATGATGAAACCTAAGAACTTCCCGCTGGATACGCCCAAGAACGACTTTGTAGGGTTCATCTTCAGGTTGTGGGCTCGCATCAGGTCGAATACCGTTTTTAGATCTTGCAGATGATCCTCCTTGCGGCGACTCTTGACAGCGATGTCGTCGACGTAGCATTCCACTATTTTGCGCAAATGTTCTCTGAAAATGATACTCATAGCCCGCTGATATGTGGCACCAGCGTTCTTTAGACCGAATGGCATGACTGTGTAACAGTATGTGCCGATCGGTGTTCTAAATGATGTGTGCTTCTCATCGTCGGGGGACATCTTGATTTGATTGTATCCCGAGAATCCATCCATGAATGACATACGTTCGAAGCCACATGTGTTGTCAATCATGATGTCCGTGATCGGGAGGGAAAATTCGTCTTTCGGACATGCCTCATTTAGATTGCGGAAGTCGATGCAGATTCGGATCTTCCGTTCTTCTTAAGGACCGGGACTATATTGGCGACCCAGTCAGGGTGTTGCTCTTCACGGATGAAGCCGCTGGCTATCAGTTTGTTGACTTCGGCTTCGATCGCGTCCATGACGCCCGGGCGGAAGCGTCGTTGCTGCTGCTTGACTGGCTTTGCATCCGGCCGTATATTGAGTTTATGGAGAGCAATGTCGGGATCTAATCCCGGCATGTCTTCGTAACTCCATGCAAATACGTCAATGTATTCTCGGATGAGTTCCAGCAGTGATTCTCGTTCCTTGTCTGTTAGGCTTTTACTGACGAAGATTGGCTTCGGAGAGGATTCGGTGCCGAGGTTGACCTGCATAACTTCGTCCTCCGTAGGAGGTTCTCTTAGCTCGAACCGCTTTTCCCATTGTGCGTCTAACTGTTGGGCCCACGGCTCAAGCTCGAGAATTTCAGGAATGTCCTCGTCTTCTTCGTAAGCGTCGGCAAATGCCATGTTGACTGATAGGACTTGTCTGAATACGTCCCCAATGCTTGTGTCTGAGTCGGAAGTTGGTGACCCGGTTGAGTGTGACTGCCAGTCGCATTCTTCATCTGAGCTTTCAGGGGTCGTAGTTGGCGTTACATACCCTAAACCGCATCGGGTTTTGTTATAGTAGTTCCGTGGTTTGCCCGCCGGGGCTGGCGTCTTCAAAGGTAATCGTCGTCCAGTGCCGTAGTTCAGTCCTGGCGTTGTCTCTAGATCATACCCCTGTTTCTGCATGAGATATTTGGATTGAGGGCTATAGAGATACAGAGGCAGTCTTCCGTTAGCTGACCCGAAGTCGACTTCTTCCATGGCGAGGGGACGCGGGTTGTTCGTCCGGCCGAAGATGATTGGGTGGTCCCCTCCTTCGATTGTTCGGTAAGCGTCTTCTACTGGAGTAAGGGCCCGTTTGGTTTGCAGGATTGGACAATGTAATGTAATTGGCATTACGTTGTCAATCTAACTCGGATGTTTGGTTGGACAAAAAAAATTAGATGTAATGTAATCGCGATTACAAGTTTGATTACATTACATCAATTTCTTCTAAACTCAATTACATCATAAAACCTATGTAATCGCAATTACATTACAACTTAAGCGGAATGTTGGTATGCTATAATTTGGTCTTTTTGTTCGTTTTTGGTCTTTTTGTTGTTTTTGTTTGTTTTTTGTCGTTTTTGGTCATTTTTGTTCATTTTTGGTCGTTTTTGGTCGTTTTTGTCATTTTTGTTCGTTTTTTGGTCATTTTATGTTGTTTTTGTTTGTTTTTTGTCGTTTTTGTTCGTTTTTTTGTCATTTTTTGCCGTATTTGTTCGTTTTTTTGTTATTTTTGTTCGTTTTTTGTTGTTTTTGTTTGCTTTTTGTTCGTTTTTGTCCTTTTTTTGTTGTTTTTGTCCGTTTTTTGTCGTTTTTGTTCGTTTTTTGTCATTTTTGTTCGTTTTTGTTTGTTTTTGTTATTTTTTGTCGTTTTTGTCCTCTCTTTTGTTGTTTTGGTCCGTTTTTTGTCGTTTTTGTTCGTTTTTTGTCATTTTTGTTCGTTTTTCGTTGTTTTTGTTTGTTTTTTGTCCTTTTTGTTGTTTTTGGTCCCTTTTTGTTTGTTTTTTGTCATTTTTTGTCGTTTTTGTTCGTTTTTTGTAATTTTTGTTCGTTTTTGTCATTTTTGTTCGATTTTTTTTGTCGTTTTTGTCCTTTTTTTGTTCGTTTTTTGTCGTTTTTGTTCGTTTTTGTCATTTTTGTTAGTTTTTGTTTATTTTTTTGTCGTTTTTATCCTTTTTTTGTTGTTTTTGTCCTTTTTTGTCGTTTTTGTTCGGTTTTTTGTCATTTTTGTTCGTTTTTTGTTGTTTTTTTTATTTTTTTGTCGTTTTTATCTTTTTTTTTTGTTGTTTTTGGTCTTTTTGTTCGTTTTTGGTCGTTTTTGTCCTTTTTTTGTTATTTTTGTTTGTTTTTTGTCATTTTTGTTCGGTTTTCTATCGTTTTTGTCCTTTTTTTTTTTGTTTTTTGTCGTTTTGTTCTTTTTTTTGTCAATTTTTGGTTGTTTTGTTTTTTTTTTTGTCGTTTTTATCCTTTTTTGTTGTTTTTGTCCCTTTTTTTTGTCTTTTTTTCGTTTTTGGTCATTTTTGTTCGTTTTTGGTTATTTTTGTTCGTTTTTTTTTTTTTTTTGTCGTTTTTGTCCTTTTTTTTTCTTTTTGCCCTTTTTTGTCTTTTTTTTTTCATTTTTTTGCCTTTTTTTTTATCGTTTTTGTTCAATTTTTTACGTTTTTTTTATCGTTTTTTTGTCGATTTTGAACATTTTTTGTCATCTCTGCATGTTATTTATCGATTTTTGTTGACCTATACGTTTTTGTTCGTTTTTTTAATCTTTTTGTTGTTTTTTGCTCGTTTTAATTCCCTCTTGTTTTTGGTCTTTTTTTCATATTTCGTTTTTTAATCATTTCTGTTCCTTTGTATCGTTTTATATTTTTTTTGCTCTTTTTTATCTTTTTGTCATTTTTTTTTTTCTTTTTTTGTCGTTTTGTTCATGTTTTGCCCTTTTTTTGTTTTTGGTCTTTTTCGTCTTTTTTTTTCTTTCATTTATTGTTTTTTTTGTCAATTTTTTTTTTGTTTTTAGTCAATTTTTTTTATCATTATGGTCAGTTTTTATGGTTTTCACATTTTTGATCTTTTTTTTTGTCGTTTTTCTTTTTTATCGCATTTTCATTTTTGGTTTTTTTTTCCTTCTGTTTGTTCGTTTGTCATTTTTGTATTTTTTATTTTTTTGTCATTTTTTTCGTTTTTTGTCTTTTTAGCAGAAAACAAACCATTTTTTCCTTATTTATTTATTATTTATTTTTAGTTTTTTTTTTCTTTTTAAATTTTTTAAAAAATTTAGTGATCCAATTTTTAAATTTTATGTTGTATTTAAAAAAATATTAAATTAGAAACTTAATTACATTACATGGTAAACCAAACATATGAATGCAATTGGCATTACATTACATGGTTTGATTACATGTTTCAACCAAACATAGTAATGTAATTGTAATTCCATTACATTACAAACCCAATTACATTACAAATCCAATTCCATTACGATTACGATTACATTACAATGAACCAAACGCAACCTAAGTTGGATAGCGGTGTACACATTCGTCACCTGTGTATGTAGGTGAGTGCCTATACCGTGGTCCATAGCATACATTGTACATAGCTTGTTGAGTTCGATGTAATTCAAAGATAGCCCTTTATTGATAAAATAAGGTATCTTCTCGAGAGGGATTACATCATCCGCAGAAGGGGTATCGGAGTGGGCAGCCACATACTTGGCTAATTCTGGTTCTTCTTCGGCCACCCCCTGTATAAATGAAGACTGGGAGAGCGACCTAGTCAGCTTGATCTTTAGGGGCTCGACCGGAGGAGCAGGTCGTGGAGTTGTTGGTGGACTAGCAACCCCCAGCTTGGCATCTGACGTGGGACGAGAAGTGGCTGGTTCGCTGGAAGTGTCAGACCTCGCGTCGGGGGTGACGGCCCTTTTTAGGAAGACGTATCGTGAGCGGTCTGTCGGAGGGATTGAGTTTCTCTGCTTGGAGCTGACCGACTCTCGGTAGTCTAATGGTAAAAGGTCCTGGTGTGGGTCTCGGCACTTGGCCAGACCTCGGCAGCCGGATCCTCATCTGCTCTTCTTGCGCCGATAGACTGATTGCGTCCTTACGCAGAGTAGCCGTAAG
The DNA here is from genome assembly GCA_029216955.1 of Iris pallida. Taxonomy (NCBI): domain Eukaryota; kingdom Viridiplantae; phylum Streptophyta; class Magnoliopsida; order Asparagales; family Iridaceae; genus Iris; species Iris pallida. Next base: position 5,516,361 of record JANAVB010040218.1, on the reverse strand, counting down.
GGGTGCAGAACTGCCCGGTTTGCGAGCCTGGAGATGGATTGTCAGGGGTTCTTCTGATCTTGTGGTCATCTTGGTGTGAGCTTGCACCTCCTCTTCGACCAGATGCTTCTTTGATTTTTCGTAAAGACAGGAGTCTGAGTAATAAGATTCGACCCCCTTGAAGGGATCGATATCAGCAAACTCTGTCCTCACGAAGCCGTGCTTATCGACATATTTGAAGCACTGGTGTAGCGTGGAAGGCACGATCATGTAATCGTGTATCCAAGGCCGCCCCAGAAGGATATTGTAAGAAGTGTCGGCATCTATGACGTAGCAGGTGACTTCTGATTGGAGATCGCCAATCTGACATTTCAAGCGAATCTTCCCTATTGGGTAGCTCCTGCCCGAATTGAAACCGCTAATGGCGGTGCTTGTAGGCGTCAGACGATGCATTGGAATGCGAAGATGATGTAGCAGACCCTTCGGAATGATGCTTATGGAGGACCCGGGGTCAATGTGCATTCGGTCTACCTTTACGTCGCCGATGTATCCAGTGTAGTACAATGGGCGATCGTGCAGGTTAGTTTTGATGAGCATATCCTGCGGAGAGAATACGATATTGGGCATTGCACCTGTACACGCACTATCTTGGAGATCTGTAGGCTGATTATCTCCCGTGAGGTTGACCTGAGCCAAGTATGCGTCGGCATTTTGGAGCGCCTCACTTAGAGCTGTGCGGACATCTTTTGAGAGTCTCAGGAGTTCGTATAAGGACAATTTGGCCGGTGTGTTAGCCAATTGCGCCAAGATGTCGAAGTTATAGGGCCTCTCTAGCCCCTGAGGTGTCTCCTTTCGGAGAGATTTGTCGAAGCGAGTCTCCTTCGGCCTAGGCTTGTCGGTCGTCGAAGGCTGAGCCGGTCCCGGAGTATCAGCGTTTGTGGGCTGCTGATCATTAGTCGGATTCTCGGCCACTGGTTGGGCTTGTGCTCCAGATCGGGTAGTGACGGCTGAGACTTCCCCCTCCTCTGCCGAGGCGGTGCGGCATGATCTGACCTTTCCACTTTTCTTTTTAGAGGATACAGTGGGCTGAGTCACCTCATGGACTAGGTCCGGATGGACCCACATGATCTCCCCTCGTGATGTGGTGAGGGGTATTAGGCCGGGAGTTTGATCACGGGCAGGCGGAAGGTTAGTGATTTCCATTGTTGCCAGAGAGATGGGCATGACACCGTCTTGAGTCTCTGTTGGAGGAAAATTACCGAATTGTACGAACACCATGTTGGCTGCTACGGTTACCTCCTCGAAGTCGATAGCCAGAGCGTTTGAATCGATGAGGTTCTGGATATAGCGTTTCAGTTGGTAGCAGTCGTGTGTAGCATGGTGGACGTAGCGGTGGTAATGGCAGAACTTCGGATTTTCCAAATCAGCAGGCCGAGGTTCCCGCCTTGGTGGAGGAAGCTGAATTCTATCTCCTTGTATAAGCATGTCCAAGATAGGCTTGACGTGACCGTCTTCGAAAGAATAAGTGATTTGAGGCCATTGTTTGTCCGCTGGCTGTTGCTCGGGCTTCTGGGCTGTATCGGTCACCATGGCCTGCTTGCCTTTGTTGTCTCGGTTGGAGGGGCTACCCCCATTGTCGTTGCTGGCGTTGGGACGCTTCCCCTTGTTCTCTCCCTCTGAGATATGCAACCCCAGTTGGCGAGCTTTCTTCAATCGTTCCTCGGCACTTGTAGCGCTGATGATAAAGGCCTTCCAGTCCTTGAATTGACTTTCGCCCATCCAGAGACTAATTGTTGGGAGTAGTCTCTTTTGGCAAATTTCAATCAAGGAAGAGTCCGGGTTGCCAGATGGTAACTTCATTGCGGTTTGACGAAACCGCTCAATGTAATTCCTTGTCAGCTCTTTCTCTCCTTGGACGACGTCCATGAGGGTAGACATCGTGACGTCCTGCCCTACCTCATAGAACCTCTCCAAGAACAAGCGCTTGAAGCCAGCGAAGGAGTGGATGCAATTATCTGGCAGGTTGCGGTACCAATCAAAGGCGACTCCTTCCAGTGCCCCAATGAATAACCGTGTGAGGATGGCGTCCTCATGGGACAGATGGTCGGTAGTGACCTCAAAGTAAGTGATGTACCGGCTTGCTGAAGTCTTACCATCATATGGGTTGATATTGAACGGCTTATATCTTGGGGGAAAGGGCACATCCCTCCATTCAGCTGGGTATGGTTGCCGTATTCTGAGGTCTTGAGAATTTTCTCGGGCGTGGAACATCGCTCGAAGCTCCTAAACCTCTCTCCTTACTTCTCGGGCCTCATCTGTCGCGGTAGGGGCCGTTATCTCGGGAGCATTATTGCCCGGGTTTGGTGCCGCTGAATTTGAATCTATGTTGTTCGCGGGACCGGTGCTTGTCTGGCCAGGTGTCACTCCCTGCAGAGTAGGCAGTGCCGCTTTGATTTCGTCTACAGACTTGACCAAGGCATGCAGTATGGCCTCCAACGTGTCAATGCGCTGGCGATCGCTGGAACCGCCTTGATTGCTGTCTGTCATGAATACCGTCTTCACATGAGGAGTGACGGAGGGAGTGGTGGAGGATGTACCCTCCGAGTCGTACCCATGCGTCGAGAAATCATCTGGATATGTGGGGATGTTCTCTTCAGGTTCGGACTCGGAAGGAACACTATTCCCAGCTTCGGAGCTTGCTTCGTCTAGAGAATCATGGATGTCCTCGGGGATATCAGCATCTGTTGTACCCGATGGGAGGGTTATTTCTCGGGGTTCGTCTCCTTGAAACATTGGATTATTGTGGATGTTCGGAGGAGTACTACCCCCAGCTCCTACGACCCCCAGGGTCGGGGACGATGAGCCTCCTGTTGCAGCAGATTTTGTCTTCGAACGGGTGTGTTGGTATACTCCAGTGGATGGCAACCGTTTAGTCGACAATTTCTTAGCTGTAGTGGCCGATATCTTTGGACTGGAGATGCTTGTCTTCTTCCCTCTCCCCTCCCCGGGGACTTTCCGCGCGGAATTGCAGGAGGCAACGGGAGGTGCCTCGTCTTCCGAGCTCGGATGTTGTAATCTTTGGAAGACGGATGGCCGGTCTTCCGTTACTGCCGTATTGTTGCAACAGCAGTTGACGATAATCTGGGTGCAGTGACGACCCTGTGAGGACTCTCTGCATGCTGAGGCTCCTTCTCTTTCCTTGCGTTTGTGGAGGATAGCTTCACGCAGGTCAGAGGAACCACTTTGCCCGTTTGCCGCCGGGGGCTGGACTCGAGTGGTTTTATACAACTTCCCGTCAGAGGCCCGTGTGATACTCAGCGGGATGCCCCGATAGTCAGAGGTTGGGGCAGCTGTCTGGACTTGATGAGCCCGCGCTGCCCTAGACTTTTTCTTTTTAGCACTTGTGGGTGCGTAATAGGAAGAGTCCACATTAGGTATCACAGAGTCTGGATTTCATCCAGAAAGTGATCAGAGTTAGGACCGCATGAGAGTCGGTCGAAAACTGATCGAGAGAAGCGCGGTAGAGACGCTATGCGGCTAGCGTTGGTGTCTTGCAGGCTATCTGCATGCGACTGTCTTCTGTTGTGGGACAAGTTCTTATGCGGTTAGGAGTCACGGCCGTGCAGGCTGTCCGCATGCGATTGGTATCTGTGGCCGCATGGGTTTTCTGCAAGCGGTTGACTTTACTAGCCGCATGAATCTCATCCATGCGGTTGGGAACTGTAGCTGCATAAGTTATGCGGCTGACAGAAGTGGCCGCGTGAGTTTTCTTCATGTGGTTGACGGTTGTGGCCGCATGGATTTTCTTTCTGCGGCTAATATCTCTCTGCGGTTCAGGTTGAGCAGAGACCCTCTTTGCCCCTGCAAGTCCAGCATCATAGTGTTTTCTTCTGCCGGACTTGGGGACAGCAGAGGTATCTGCGATCTGAAGTGGGGCCGCAGGAGAATCTTTCTCGCCGTTTTGAGCGACCGAGGGTATCCCATCGAGGGCTTGGGGAGGAGCAAATGACTTTGGCCTCCACTCTTTACGAGCCTTCGTGGTGCGGGTGCGTTTCTGGACAGGGCCAGCGCTGCCTTCAGAGAGCATCTCTTCGAACGCCTGTTGGTCGAAGCGGACGACCATCTTCTGTTGTGTGGAGCCAAGTTTGGCTGCATCCGATTGCGTCACCAACTCCTCAGCCGTGGAGAAGTTAGTCCCCAGCAGAGTCGTCATCGTGTTTGCCATTGATTGTAAAAGAACAGAACAATTATCGGAGGACTGAACTTAGACTCACAATACAAACTCGCTCGTACAAAGAAAGCCTAGGGACGAAAACCTAGGTACAGCAGACTAAGTACGATTGTTTATTTTTGATTCTGGGGGGTGACGATAGAGGCTCGGAAAAGCGACGGCCGCTCTGCCTTACTCCTTGGACGATCAGTATGCAGCCTTGGCTCGGGGAAGATCTGCTTGGCGTTGACGAAGAAAGGCTCTTCTTACTCTCCTCGGGTGGCTCTCCTGGCTTCTCTCTCTCTGTGAGTATCAAGGAAAAAGGGGGGAGCTCTCTCTGTGTAGATCTCTCTCTTCTTAGTTTTTTTTATTCTTTTGTTGCCGACCTCTCTCTCTCTCCTCTTCTCCTCTTCTTTTTTTTTTCTATGGGGAGGATGCTGGCTATTTATAGGAGTGGGGTGTGATCATTAGGGTTTGCTGATGATTATCTGTTTGGAATGTCGGCGCTTCCTTCATTCTATCTGAGCCCTTGATCCTGATCATAATGAATCTCGGCCACTAATGCTGATAGCACCAAATCTCATGAGCAGTTAATGCTGACTGCTTTAAATCCTCGTGATTGATTATGCCAATATTTGATTGCTCGCCACGTGTCCTATTGGCTTGATGATAAATGATATGCCCTGATCTCGGCAATTATGATAATGGTATCAAATATTCTTGTTGGGATTCGGTTGAATCTTCAATGCCACGTGTTTTAATTGAAGGTCCTGCCAGGGCCGCATAGGATGGCCAACACTTGAACCGCAGGGAGATACTCTTCATGAGCCGCATGAGTCAATGCCTCATCGAGCCGCAGGGGACGAACTTTCCGTGAGCCGCATATGCGTAGTCTCTGCGAGCCGCAGGGGACGAACCCTCCATGAGCCGCATATGCATAGTTTCTGTGGGCCGCCTGAGTTAACATGGTATTGAGCCGCATAGACCGGGCTAATGGGTGGACCGCATATGGCGGATTCCTGTTAATCATATTAGAGTGATTCCTCGCTGAGCCGCATGAAGCTGTTCTCTACCCGAGCCGCATGAGACTTTTGCCACGTGGCAATCTAGGATTTCTGACAGATCGGGTCAGAGATTGTCTTCTTTCCCCGAGGAGTCTGTCATTATGGCAGAGCCATTATGACGCTTTATGTCAGAGACGTCGCAGCCGTCGAGTCGTGTCAGAGCATTAAATGAGGCCATTACTCCCGTAGCCAGCTGTGGGGGGATCACACGTGGCGTCAATTGAGCCGCATGTTCCTGCTGAACCGCATATATCCCCGAACCGCATGAGTCTGAGGGTCTTCTTTCGGGCCGCATGGGGCAACTCCAGTTATGAGCCGCATAGGCTTGCTACCCAAAGCCGCATGGGCTATCTATGCTTTTATTCTAATATTTTCCATGCTTCTACAATATATATATATATATATATATATATATATATATATATATATATATATAGCTAATGTCCAAAGTTAACGGGATAATTGTATACAACAACAACAAAGCCTTTATCCCAAATTTATGGGGTCAGCTTAACGGGATAATAGCATCAAGTACTCAATTGCCATATGCAAATAAGTGGTCAAAATACAAAAGTATAATGATTGAGAAAACGAGAAGAGAAGAACGGGATAGTAACTTCCAAAGAATATTTGTAGCACTAATTCTGAGTACAGAATCTTTGACAGGGGCTCTTTTGACTTTGATGGATTATGAGATGGCCTCTTTGTTGTCATAATTAAATCAAAGGACAATAAATTCATAGTATAAAGTTTCGGAGGAAACCCATATGTAGGGACGTTTCATTTCAAAGTCAAAAGTGCCCCTGTCAAAGGTCCATATACCTTAATTACTGTTTCTAAAGAGAGTTGTTATGAGTAGAATTTAAACAAGTAAAGAATGTACTAAAATCTATGTGTCTTATAAATAAGAATTGGTCAGTAATCAGTATCTGTATCCAGGAATATAGTAGAACTTTAAAACGAGACACATTATATCGATTTCAAAAATATTTAGAATGGAAGACATCAAACTATGATTTGTGGAAGAAGAAAAAAACATTCAAACTTCAACTGTTAATATAACCATATTAAACGAACCGTAACATTCTTCTAATGTCTGAACCCATGAGTGAACTTTGAGCAAAAAACACTCGTATCTGTAAGTTTTGACGTTGGAAACAGACATATATTCTAGACTGAAATTGAAATTTCAATGTTGACCGAGATAGATGGAAATCATGATGTGAAGTCTTTCCAGACATAATCAGCTATAATAAGCTTATTAATTATTACAACCAAATTTCGACCTTTGAGACTTTGCCAAGACTTGATGATTTCCTGGTGGCCTTCGAAGCTTTCATGAAACACTAGGGCTACAATAACTATATATATGGAGTTGTCAAAAGAAGATGGATCAAAAATAAGAAGGAAATTACAAGGTGATAGGAATGGTCAACGTCTAATTATTTGCAACAATTTTCCAGAAATAGAGTCTAAATCTACAATGTTTACCATTTCAGAATGTAATCTAAATATTGCTACACAACACATATTCATGCTCCAAATTCAGACCGTCAAACCTGAATTCATTCTCTGAATCGCAATTCGATATAGTAGTCAGAAACAAGGTTACCTCGAACGTGGAACACTCTAGTATGCGAAGAATGAAAAAGGATACGGGGTATGTTGGGGGTCCCGGCTAAGGTGGATCCAGAGTAAAGCCACAGGGGGCTTGGAACAAAAATTTGTGGGGGCATAAGAAAAAAAAATCTAATTCAAATGTATGTGAGAGGATTCAAACTGAGTCTTAACTCTTAGTTACTTAAGCAACTGACTTAGCCTTTAACAATAACTATACTTAGGGGTCAGATGTATTTATAACCTTTAGAAAAAATTGAAAAAAAAAAAATACTTAATACTCCATTTTTGTAGAGAATAATTGTTGTGTATTTTATTGATTGGCTACTCCACTACTTATAGGGAGTCTAGCTCCTCTTCATACTACATTTTCCAATGTGGGACTAAATCCCTTATTAGTTCTCAACACTCCCCCTCAAGATGGGCGATAGATATTAATCATTCCCATCTTGTTACATAGTTTCGACAGACTTAATGAACTAAGACCCTTAGTCAGACAGTCTGCCACTTGTTCTTCTGAACGAACATGATCAATCTTCAGTATTCCTTGTTCCAGCTTCTCTTTGATGAAGAATCGATCGATCTCGATGTGCTTCGTTCTGTCGTGCTGAACTGGATTGTTAGCTATACTTATTGCAGCTTGACTATCGCTCAGAAGACGTAACGGTGCTCCCTTATCCAGCTTCAACTCTGTCAGCAACGCTTTCACCCACAGCAACTCCGACACACCTAAAGTCATTGCTCTGTATTATGCTTCAGCCGTAGACCGTGCTACCACTGACTGTTTCTTGCTTCTCCATGAGACCAAGTTTCCTCCTACAAAGACACAATATCCCGTGGTAGACCTTCTATCGTCTATGCAGTTCGCCCAGTCTGCATCGCAGTATCCCTCAACTTCTATATATCCATTCTTCTTGAACCATAGCCCTTTCCCCGGCGTCCCTTTCGGATATCTCAAGATCTGAAACACTGCATCCATATGACCCGTTCTTGGATCATGCATGTAGCGACTTACTACACTCACCGCAAATGAGATATCAGGGCGAGTGTGCCCCAGATAAATCAATCTCCCTACAAGTCGTTGATATCTTTCACGATCAACTGGCTCTCTTGCTTCTGCTCCCAACTTGCACTTCTGGTCAATTGGAGTGACTGCTGCTTTGCATCCCAGCATCCATGTCTCCTTCAGCAGATCTAGTGCGTATTTTCTCTGTGAGAGAACAATTCCTTGTTCGCCTTCACACACCTCGATACCTAGAAAGTACCTCATCACTCCTAAATCCTTCACCTCAAACTCCTTTGCGAGTTTTGACTTCAGCTTAGCGATCTCGACTTCATCATTACCTGTGATTACTATATCATCCACGTATACAGCAAGTATAGTGATGTGGCCTCTTGCATGCTGAAGAAAGATCGTATGATCTGCATTTGCTTGATGGTATCCCATGCCTGTAACAGTCTTTCTGAATCTGTCAAACCAGGCTCGAGGAGATTGCTTGAGTCCATATAGCGACTTCTTTAGTTTGCACACTTTTTCATGCGATGTCCCTCCGTCTGATTCTGTAGCGTAGCACCCTGGCGGGAGTTCCATGTACACTTCTTCTTGTAGATCCCCATGGAGAAAGGTATTCTTCACATCTAACTGGTATAGCTTCCACCCATAGTTTGCTGCAATGGAGACCAGAGTTCTTACGGTGCTCATTTTCGCTACTGGAGCAAAAGTCTTATCATAGTCGATGCCATATGATTGTGTCCTTTTGCAACCAACCTTGCCTTGTATCGTTCCACTTTTTCTTCTGACGTCTTCTTTACTGTGTACACCCATTTGCATCCCACAGTTTTCTTCCCTTTGGATAATGGAACCAGCTCCCACGTCTTATTTTTTTCCAGTGCCCCAAGTTCTTCCATCATTGCAGCTTTTCACCTTGGATCTTTCTTTGCTTCCTGCCAACACTTGGGCAACGAAGTAGAGTCTAATGATGCAATGAAGGCTCGATAATTCGAAGAAATATTAGAATAAGACAAGTAGTTGGTAATATCATGTTCATAATCATCAAAACGACTAGGAGCCTTACCCGCATTGATGCGAGAAGATCTCCTTAAGGGAGCAATAGGTGGTGGAGAGATCATACCATCAGAGTCAGAGAGATCCGTATCAGAATCAGATTGATTCAGTGCGGGGGCAACATCTTCAAGAGTTGGAGCAGGAGTAGACGAGGGACTTGGTACAGTAGGCACAGGGCACGGTACAAGTACAGTACTGGACTTCTGTTGTCTCCTTCTGTAGACTTGGAGCTCCTTTTCCATTGTCTGCTGCTCCCCCTGTTTAACATATGTATCTTCTTCATCTTCTGTATCGGAGTCACTGCTTTCTCTCCCTTTCGTCCAGTTTTCTACGACCGGGCATGGGACCAATCCGACCACCACAGATGGACTTATTTTCTCCCCCTCACATCTAACACCCTCTGTGTTAGGTGTGTCACCAAACGCTGAACCGTCATCCGAACCATAATATGGTTCCAGTTCTCTGAATGTAACGTCCATACTTACAAACATCTTCCGCTCAACTGGGCTCCAACATGCGTATCCCTTCTGAGTTGCCGTGTACCCGACAAAGACACATTTAACCGCTCTAGGATCCAGTTTGCCAACTCCTGGCCTATTATCTTGGACAAAACATACACACCCAAATACTTTCGGTGGAACAGTGTACGTGGTTGCACCAGTAAGCATCTCCAACGGTGTCTTCCAGTCCAATACCTGAGATGGCATTCTGTTGATGAGATAAGAGACCGTTAACACCGCCTGCCCCCATAAGTGTTTCGGGACATTCATAGCCAGCATCATCGTCCGTGCGACCTCCAGCAGGTGTCTGTTCTTCCGTTCAGCCACACCATTTTGAGCCGGTGTATAGGCACATGATGTTTGGTGTAGTATTCCATGAGTGGATAAATACTCAGCAACCTTCTTATTTGTATACTCCGTCCCATTGTCAGACCGTAAGCACTTAATTTTAGTGCCATATTGTGTTTCTACCCGGCGATGAAAGTCTCGAAACGCCTCAAAGACGTCACTTTTATTCTTCATAAGGTAGACCCATGTCACGCGAGTATAACAATCAATAAAAGTGACGAACCATCGAAAACCGTTAATACCGGTTGTAGGACAAGGGCCCCATACGTCCGAATGTATCATATCAAATGCAGCTGAACTTCTACTTCCTGAACTCGCATACCTGCTTCTGGTATGCTTATTCAATTCACATGCATTACAAAATAACTTCTCTTTATTAGCCCTTTGGTATAAGGACGGATACATTCGACTAATAATTTTAAAAGAAAAATGACCGACACGCTGGTGGTGGAGTAGTAATTCATCTTCTACACTACGCCGTGAAACTTCCTGTGGTGTGTCTGCTACCAGAGATGCCAATGCTTTGTCCAGTCCAGTCATGTCCAAGTACCACAGCCCCTTATGCCATGTGCCAGTTCCTAGTCGTCGTCCTGTCCCCTTCTCCTGAAAAGTCACCGTAGGAATGTTAAAGAAAATAATACAGTTAAGATCAAGAATAATGGCACTAATAGAAAGAAGATTGACAGAAAAAGACGAAACATGTAAGACATTGGTGAGAGTGAGAGAAGGGGTGCATGCGACAGTGCCTTTACCCATGACAGGGCTGGAGTTACCATCAGCAGTCTGAATGCTCTCCAGCGTCGGTAGGTGAGTATAGTCCTGGAACTCACCGCGGGACCCCGTGACTTGGCGAGATGCCCCAGAGTCCATAATCCAACCTGGTTGGTGGACAGCTGCTGCAAGAGCACGCGCAGGAAAACCTGTGCTGGTTTGGGCAAAGCAAGTGATGTGATCCCCCGAGGTAGATGATGCCCCATGACTGCCGTCCGAACCCAGCTTCATGCTTCGTAACCTCGCGAGGAACTCCTTCTCAAGAGGGGTTAACTCAGCCAGGTGATTTTCTCCCCCTTCCTCCGCCAGATTAGCTTTGTGTCCTCCAGAATAATTTCTCCTTCTACCAGCATAACCGCCTCTACCACCTCGACGTCCTCCGCGGCCCCGTCCACGATCACTCGACTGACTTTGCGGTGGTTTTGGACAAAATTTGATGTAATGTCCTGAGTCACCACAGTTGTGGCAAACACCGGCACAGAGAGAGGCTGATTGAAGGCGGCAAGGGCAGACTTGTCAACAGCGGCTTGCTCCCCCTGGAAACAGTCCTTGTTGGACATCAACTTCAATCGAGCCTCTTCTTGTGCCATGGCAGCTATGGCTTCTTCTAAGTTTGGAAGCATGGGCTGTGCAAGGAGTACATTCCTTCTATGCTCAAACACAGGGTTAAGACCCTTCAAGAACTTCATCATCCGTTGTCTGCGAAATATAATCCAAGAACTTTTGGAAATGTTTCGCAAATGCTGGTTCGACTTGTGCATCTTCCATCCCAAGAGGATCATAGTGATCCAGATCAGACCAGTACTTCTTCAACAGTGCAGCATACTCAGAGATCGTACGGTCGTCCTGGGCCACCCTATCAAGTTCATCCTGCAGTTGGAAGACCCGCATAGGATTGCCTGAGCCTGAGTACATATCCTTCAAAGTCTGCCATATATCAACAGCAGCCTCCATCGCCTCTACATTGTCCGACACCTGGTCGGTCAAGGAGGCTGTCAACCATCCAGCCACAACATTGTTGACAATTTCCCAAATAGCAAACTCCTTTGAGGAGGGATCAACTGGCGCCTTGGTTTGGCCATTGACGTAGCCAACCAAGCCTCGTCCCTTCAGCGTCCGCATTGCCTGCCGTGACCATTTCAAGTAGTTGGACGTCCCTTCCAACTTCGTCTCCAGCTTGTCCAGCTTTTCCATTTTGTAGGGTGACGGATCCACATTAGTATGGATCACACGTGGGGTTGCCTCGGTTAATCTCTTTGATAAAATATCATCAACCAAGGCCTTCATCTCTTCTGCTGTCAGTTTACCACTGATCGAATCCATGACGTCTTCAACTGTGATTCGTTGGCGGCGGCGGCTTCGTCGTCGTCGTCGTCTTCGTCGGCTTCGTCGTCGTCGTCTTTATGTAAAGTCTTCAACAGAGACCTTACGAATGCGCGGTTAACGTGGCCAACACCGACGCGCGCATGTAGATCCTAATTTGCAGATCGAGAACAAAAAAACAAAAAAGCATTTTGTAATTTCGGAGGGCGTAATCTAGGAACAGATGGTGCAAATAAGGCATTTGACGTCCATCCGTCTTCGAATAACCGTCCACATAATCTCTCACGCAAATTAAGGTTTTTTTATTTTTTCGTTTTGAAAAAAAGGGGGGGTCGGCAGCAGTTGGGCGGAAGAGGGGGGGCGTCGGGGGGGGGGGGGGCAGCAGCAGGGGTGGTTCGGTGGCGGCAGCAGGGGGGGCGTCGGGGCAGCAGGGGGGGTCGTCGGGGGGGGGGGGGGGGGGGGGGAGGGAGGGGGGGGCGTCGGCGGCGGGTGGGGCGTCAGGGCAGCAGGGGGGGGGCGGCAGCGGGGGGGGGGGGCTTCGGGCGGGGGAGGGGGGCGTCGGCGGCAAGGGGGGCGTCGGGGGGGGGGGGGTGGGTTTGCCGGGTTGGGGAAGGGGTGGAAAAAAAAATTTTGTGGTTATGGCTCTGATACCATGTAGAGAATAATTGTTGTGTATTTTATTGATTGGCTACTCCACTACTTATAGGGAGTCTAGCTCCTCTTCATACTACATTTTCCAATGTGGGACTAAATCCCTTATTAGTTCTCAACAATTTTTGTCCAAAAATCCAATGGAGGCTTGAGCCCCCACTGCTTCTCACGTGGACCCGTCCCTGGGTCCCAGTACACAATACGTTGGGGGTAAATGCTTCGTATGCTTATCAGAACGTGGTACGCTAACGTGAACATTTTTTTAGGAACGCATATGCAATATTATATATTTGAAATTAAAACCAAATAAGTCCTAATATATGGACTTACCGGGTTTTGCATATTATCGTCATCGCCTCCGATATACGAAGCAGGAGGCGATGTCGACGATCTACAAAACAAGGTAAATCCATATTAGGTCACGGGAACGTTAAACCACGTACCAGTTCACCAACATACCGTGTTTCAGTGGTATGTGTAAACTGGAACGCGGTTCGCCACCTACAAGGTGAATTCGGCCTTGGAAAAGGAAAGTCATTCCTTTCCTATGTTTAGATGCATGAAGGGAAGGGGGAGGAAAGGAAAATAATCCCAAAGTAAAGGAAAATATGGGGGGATGGTTCCCCCCACCCAACCAAGGATTCACTTTCCCACACTAACGATTCACTTTACCTCCTAATTTCCTTGGCCTTTCCAAACACCTGAAAGGAAAATGGATAGGAATAGCAATTTCCCAAAGGAAAGAAAATAACAAGGAATTGATTTCCTTTCCTTTCCTTTCCTTTCCCTGAACCAAACGAGGCCTAAGAATACTAGTGTTTCTATTAGGTGGAATAAGAGAGGCTAATACCCAACTTCGTTGAAAATTGTTCAGTCTTATGCTAAAGGGTTTCTTGAACAAGAAAAATTGTAGACTTAGTCTGTCTCCAGACAAGAATGTCGTGTGTCGACAGAGGACCATGATTACCGGATGAAGGAAAAATAAAGACAAAATGTATTTTTTCTGATATGGTATTCAGTCTAACATCTGCATAGAAAATAATTCCCAGATATTACTATTTTTCACCCTCTAGAGTAAATCGTTTCTGGATTTTTCAGATATACTAGCTTAATCGCTAACATCAACTCTCAATTGTTAATTTCTTGGAAGTGGACGTAAGAACTTGAAACAATATAGTACCTCCATTTGCAGTACAAAAGAGAGAGAGAGAGAGAGATGTAGGCATGCTAGGTTTCCCTAGGAATTTAATAGTTGTAGTAGCTTAATATTGTATTAGTGTAAACTTGTTTAGCATGCCTTTCAGTCACTTATGTGTGCCACAAAACAATCAGAGAAACAAAATGGGAACATGTTTGAAGTATGCAATAATTTCATACCAATAATAAAATATAATGCAAAAGTAGCAGCAGGATTTTCTGGTATTGCATGAATACCTTCCATGAAGAATATCAATATTATCTTTGGTAGAATTTGGCCACATGTCCAACTCAATTACCCGCACACCTCTCTGCAGAGCTTTTATAATAGGGACATCACTGCAATCACTGCTGAGTTGGTTTCCAGTCAAGTATGAATTGTGGCCAGTATATATGTAATAGTGTGACAGTGGAGCAGTCATATCTTGGTGAACCTGGAAGAGAACAGTTGACTTCGTTGGAATATTTTTCGTTGGAATATTTCTAGACTCAGATATATCTAAATAAGAAAGTCCCAGTCCAAAGTAAAATAATAAATAAATAAATCTTTATATGAGATATTCAGTGTTTCCTCACATTGCTGTAAAGAGAGTTTCATGGACAAAGTATGGTAGGTTGTACTGTAAAAGGGTGTCCCTATGCCAGAACCTCCCTCTAGTGCAAGCTCTGGAGATGGCCAAGATGTATGCACTTGTTTCCCTATTTATGGAGAGACTACTCTTGAGGCTTGATCCACATCCTCCAGGACTCAAGTGTCAAGCCTTACAGCATGCCAAGTGATTCCTCTCCCTAGGTTTTAATATCTAATAGGTCGATTTAAAAGTAAAATAGAATAAATATTATATTAGGTTTGCATATATATATAGTTTATCCTCATTTAAAAACACATGTCCAATTTCACAACAGGTGATCAAATAATAGATTGTATTACTTGCTTCTAAGATGAAATGTCAAATCATAACATTTCCCTCAAACAATAACAATAATGCTAGTAGTTGAAATGTCAGTTGTGTTGGTTTTGTATCTTAGTCCAAAAAGAGGGGCAAAATTACCTTAAATTTAGAAATTAAAGGGGACATTGAGACTTGAACTTGAGACCTCTTGGTAAAAAAAAACATGTAACCTTACCAACTGCACCGCTACTTATGATTTTTTTTTATAAAACATTAAGTATATAATAGAATACATATAACTATATAGTAGTGTTTCCAAAGTTGAGTTGTATGTTATGTTTATCTTTGTATGTGGTGTCTCGGAGTGAAAGTGGATTTTTGTATATTATCTGAAGTATAGATAATCGATTTTGCATACTTTTATAATGTAAAATTCAAAGCCTGGTATACACCCTCCAATACTAGAGTGAGGTTACCAAGGAAGGACAAGGTTAACTAATGCATCTCCATATATCACAAAATTTTGGTATAAAGCCTTTGCTATTTGACAACTTCTATGTCTGAATCTTGCTACTTCGGATTGATTAGCAGGTGACATGGATTCTCCTACTCAGAAACTCATATCCATGTTGTAAAAAGAATATTTCACTATCACAAGGGGAACACTAGAACACTGACTTCTTTTGTACTTCTAGTGATGCTTTAAGTCTTGTTAGATTCACAAAAATGGTTGGGCTGGAAGTTTGGATGGCCCAAAAAACACCTAGTAAATGAATTTACTTTGGAACTACAACATTCGCATCGTCTTTGGAAAGCAAGAACTTATGGCAACTAGAGCTAAAGCAAGTCAGTAGTTGCATTGTCATGCATCTCTCAAGCCAAATAGTTATGAAGATGCTGAAGAACTTGGACATATCAACATCTTAATAGAAAAATATCAAGTTCTACATGGAAGGTATAAAGTAAACACATTGATATATGCTATTACTTTTTGATATTCGTTTGGTTTAAAGACAAAAAAGTCAATCTATTATATCGCCAAAAAGAAAGATCATGTTGCCAATATATGTTATCTACATAGCCAATTGCAGCAGATGTGCTAGTGAAATCTAACGATGCTCGGCATGTTGGGAAAGAAACACGGAAACCTTTCCCCAAACTAGAGAGTACCTGCGAGAGAACCGAGCAAACAACGCATAAACCAAAACGCCAAACACAATCACGCAGACACAGAGAATTTTTGACGTGGAAAACCCTTGCGAGAAAAACTACGGGACGATCGGAGTCCAACCCTGAGAAGCCTCCACTAATGGAATAGAAGAATTACACCCTCTACAAACTCCTCCCGATCTAAATCGGATCCCCACAACACTCAGAAGTAAGAACAATGATTACAAGGCTACGAAGATCGAGAACGACGAGTAGAGATTACCCGTACGCAATCTCCTTCGAAAAACGACCTTCAATCCTCCGTCTTCTCTCCCGAAGTTGCAATGGCACTCTTGCCTCCTCTCTCTTTTCTTTAATATTCCACGATGAATAGGGTTAGGAATAACCAAATATTAACTCCCCTAATCCGCAGCAAAATCTGTACCATTTGATTAGATCCAATGGTGAAGAATCACCCCAAATTTCCGCTCAGCCCCGACGACACAGAGTTCGGCCAGAACTCTGTGTCGGGCAACCAGAACCTACCAGCAACTTTCTGGAACCAAAAAGCAGAATTCGGGCAGAATTCTGTATGGAGGCAGAATTCTGGCAGAATTCTGCCTCCCCTGTTCCAGAATGTAAAAACATGGCTCCCGAGTTTCTTCTTCATCTCCGAATGGCCTCGTCACCTCCCCGAGCTTCTCTGACACACAGATGGCGCTCGTCGCACTCCGGGGTCTTCTCCACATAGGTTGGGAACCCCACCCACTCCAACAAATCTCCCCCTTCACAACTATGGGGAGGATGTCGTCATCCCGACGATCTGCCTGCAGTACTCAAACTTCTCCCTTGGTAGAATATTCGTGAACATATCAGCTCCGTTGTCATCTGTATGAACCTTCTCAAGCTCCGCGTCCTTCTTCTCAACCACATCCCGTATCCAATGATACCGAGTTTCGATGTGTTTGGACCGGCTATGATACGTCTGATTCTTCACAAGGTGAATAGCACTCTGACTGTCGCAAAGCAAAGTATACTGCTCTTGCTTCAGTCCCATTTCCTGCAGCAGCTTCTTCATCCACAGCAACTCCTTGCAAGCCTCCGTCGCCGCAATGTACTCTGCCTCTGTCGTCGACAAGGCAACACACTTCTCCAACCGCGACTGCCACGACACCGCTCCTCCCGCAAACATCATCACGTAGCCTGAAGTCGATCGCCTCGTGTCTACATCTCCAGCCATATCAGCGTCGGTATACCCAACCAGCTTCGGCTCGTCACCACCAAAGGAAAGTCTCCAACCAGCAGTGTCCTGAAGATATCGTAGAATCCACTTGACCGCACTCCAATGTACCCTTCCAGGATTTGAAAGATACCTGCTAACCGTACCAACTGCATGAGCAATATCTGGCCTCGTACACACCATGGCATACATAAGGCTTCCCACAGCTGAGGAATATGGAACCCGCTCCATATCTTCCTTTTGGTCCTTGGTAGATGGACACTGCTCCTCAGTGAGCTTAAAGTGAGCCGCAAGGGGACAACTCACTTTCTTCGACCCGTCCATCCCGAAACGCTGAAGTATCCGGTGAATGTACATCTTTTGGGACAAATGTAGCAACTTGGACTCTCTCTCTCGGCTGATCTCCATCCCAAGAATAGTCTTCGCTGCGCCCAAATCCTTCATAGAGAAGGCCGCGCCCAGTTGGCGCTTCAGCTCCGCTATCCTAGTGGCATCCCGACCCACTAATAGCATATCATCAACATAGAGCAATAAAATGATGAAATCATCCTCGGCAAAATACCTCACAAATGCACAATGGTCCGGCGTCGTCCGTGCATAACCATGCTCCCCATGAACGACTCGAACTTCTTGTACCACTGCCTCGGAGCCTGCTTCAGACCATACAAGCTCTTTCTCAACCGGCAGACCAAATGTGACTTGCCCTTCTCACAGAATCCCTCTGGCTGCTCCATGTATAACTCCTCCTCAAGATCACCGTGGAGGAATGCCGTCTTCACGTCCATCTGCTCGACCTCCAAGTCGAGACTGGCTGCTAATGCTAGCACTACCCGAATAGACGAATGCTTGACAACAGGCGAAAAGATCTCATCATAATCCACGCCTTTTCGCTGACCGTAGCCTTTAACTACCAGCCTCGCTTTGTATCGAGGGCGAGTAGCATCATCCGTCTGCTTCACTCTGAACACCCATCGATTCTTCAAAGCCTTCTTGCCCTTTGGCAACCGCACTAGATCATAAGTAGAATTGGTGTGCAAGGAACTCATCTCCTCCTGCATGGCCTCCATCCACTCCTGCCTGTGTTCGTCTTCCATAGCCTCTGTAAAGCTTTCGGGCTCTCCTCCGTCAGTCAATAGCACATACTCATCCGGTGAGTATCTCGTAGATGGTCGACGATCTCTGTCGCTCCTTCTCAGTAGAGCCACTAGTGCTGGCTGTATACCAACAGCCTCCTCCCCTTCAGGAACTGCCTCTCCGGCATGCTCATCCTCCTGAGGGACACCCTGACCACCATCAGCAGGCTGATGATCAAGGTTGGGAGCTACTCCATGTACTGGCTCCCCCATAACTGGATCCTCTGCGATGTCCTCTGAAAACTGCTCGAAGCGAAATAACTCTAACTCAGGCAATTCCTCAGCCTCAGAAGGCGTCTCGGAATCCTGAGTGTTGGTCATGGTCTGATCCTCGACGAACACCACGTCCCTACTTCTGTAGAGCTTTCCTTCCACTGGGTCGTAGAGTCTATAGCCAAACTCATCCCGACCGTAGTCGACAAAGACGCATCGCCTCGTCTTCGGCTCAAGTTTGGTCCTCTCGTCCTTCGGTACATGCACGAAGGCCTTACAACCATACACTCGCAGGTGATTGTATGACGGCTCTTTGCCGTACCATACTTTGTCAGGCACATCACCCTGCAAAGGAGCACTAGGAGACAAATTAATAACATAAGCAGCTGTGAGAAGAGCCTCACCCCAGTAACTTCCCGGCAAGTTTGCTTCTGACAGCAAACACCGCACCCTCTCCATCAGTGTCCTGTTCATGCGCTCCGCTACACCATTGAGCTGAGGTGTCTTGGACGGAGTCTTCTGGTGTCGTATCCCTTGCTCTCTGCAATACGCATCAAAGGGACCGATGTATTCGCCGCCATTGTCGGACCGAACACACAACAACTTCTTGCCCGTCTCCCTTTCAACAGAGGCCTGAAACTCCTTGAAAGTAGGCAGCACCTGATCCTTGGTCTTTAAGGCATAGACCCAAACCTTCCTGGAACAGTCATCAATAAAGGTTACAAAGTAAGAAGCACCACCAAGAGATTTTACCTTCATAGGACCGCAGACATCCGAGTGAATCAACTCGAGCAACGTTGGCTTCCTCGAACTTGGGTGACTTTGGAAAGACACCATATTTTGCTTCCCAGCTAAACAGTGCGTGCACTTCTCCAACTTTGTAGACTTGAGCCCCGGAATCACCTTCCTGTTCACCAAGTAGCTCATCCCCTTCTCGCTGATATGGCCGAGCCGCCTGTGCCACAACTCGGTAGACGCATCACTGACTGCGTTCACCTCCTGTGCCCCCTGTGCGCTCCCCTCCATATAGTAGAGACCGGACTTCTTGCTTCCTCTGGCAATCACCATCGAACCCCTGGAAAGCTTCCACTGACTGTTCCCGAAGAGACTGAAGAATCCCTCGTCATCCAACCTTCCAACCGATACCAGGTTGAAACGGATATCAGGGACATGACGAACATCCTTGAGAACAAGAACCGCACCCATCTTCGTTCTCAAATGCACATCTCCAACGGCAACCGCCTTCGACACATCTCCGTTGCCCATCTTCAACACGCCACAGTCGCCTGTCGTGTAAGTGGCAAACAGTGCCCTGTTGTGAGATACATGTGCTGAAGCCCCTGAGTCCACCAGCCAAGAATTGTCATCGCAGGCGAGGTTAGTAATGACCTCATCACCTACGACGATCACATCGCCTCCATGCATCGAGGCCGTCGCTGTAGTGTTCTCTTCTTGCTTTTCCTTGTCGTCCTTCTTCTCTCTCTTCCAAGCGAAACAGTTCCGCTTGATATGGCCCTTCTTATCACAATGGTAACACTCTGAGTCCTCGTAACGACTCTTGGACTTCTTCCTGCTCTTGTCTCTGCCACCACCTGGACCCCTGCTTTTGCCCCTTCTACGGCTCTCTGAAACAAGTGCCTCTGAGTGGTAGGATGTGGATGAAGTGCTCTGAGAACGTCTCCGCATCTCTTCATTCAACACCCCGCTCTTGGCAAACTCTAGACTGACCACGCCCTCTGGAGCAGAAGCGATCATAGATACTCGTACGGTCTCCCACGAGTCTGGCAATGTACACAGCAGCCATAGTCCCTGAACTTCGTCGTCGAACTTGACTCCCATAGAAGACAGCTGGTCAACCACGCCCTGGAACTCACTCAAGTGGTCCGAAATAGACGCCCCATCCTTGTATCGCAGACCCATCATCGTTCGGATCAGGAACAATTTGTTTACCCCGGTCTTCTTCGCATACAAGGATTCCAGCTTATCCCACAACGTCTTCGCGTGCTCAATATTGGCAACGTGGTTGTACACGTTCTCGTCCACAAACTGCCGTATGTACCCACACACCTGTATTTGCTCGAATGTCCAGTCCTCCTCGGATTTATCACTGGACTTCTCGGATGCAAACACGGGTAGATGCAGCTTCTTGACAAACAACAAATCTTTCATCTTGCTCCGCCAATAGTGATAGTTTGTGCCATTAAGATTCACCATGCGCACCGGCTTCGCATCCATCTCTCCTCTCTGGTTTCTGTCAACTCCTGACACCCTTCTGAATTCCAGAACCTGGCTCTGATACCACTCTGTTGGAAAAGAAACGCGGAAACCTTTTCCCAAACTAGAGAGTACCTGCGAGAGAACCGAGCAAACAACGCACAAACCAAAACGCCAAACACAATCACGCAGACACAGAGAATTTTTGACGTGGAAAACCCTTGCGGAAAAAACCACGGGACGATCGGAGTCCAACCCTGAGAAGCCTCCACTAATGGAATAGAAGAATTACACCCTCTACAAACTCCTCCAGATCCAAATCGGATCCCCACAACACTCAGAAGTAAGAACAATGATTACAAGGCTACGAAGAGCGAGAACGACGAGTAGAGATTACCCGTACGCAATCTCCTTCGAAAAACGACCTTCAATCCTCCGTCTTCTCTCCCGAAGTTGCAATGGCACTCTTGCCTCCTTCTCTCTCTTTTATTCAATATTCCACGATGAATAGGGTTAGGAATAACCAAATATTAACTCCCCTAATCCGCAGCAAAATCTGGACCATTTGATTAGATCCAATGGTGAAGAATCACCCCAAATTTCCGCTCAGCCCCGACGACACAGAGTTCGGCCAGAACTCTGTGTCGGGCAACCAGAACCTACCAGCAACATTCTGGAACCAAAAAGCATAATTCGGGCAGAATTCTGTATGGAGGCAGAATTCGGATAGAATTCTGCCTCCCCTGTTCCAGAATGTAAAAACATGGCTCCCGAGTTTCTTCTTCGTCTTCGAATGGCCTCGTCACCTCCCCGAGCTTCTCTGACACACAGATGGCGCTCGTCGCACTCCGGGGTCTTCTCCACATAGGTTGGGAACCCCACCCACTCCAACACGGCATGTGTTCGATGTAGGAAATGGAAAATGCCACTCAATGTTATGTAATTACTATAGTAACAGGATCCAATCTCAAACAATGTTTTTTGCATGTATACTAATATATTCATTATTGCATGTATACCCCCCTATAAAATTTCTAAGTACATACAGACTATCAAAAAATATTTCTTTTTGCATAGGATATTCCTAATGTTTATGACAAGGGTGCAAAAATAATTAGGGTATACAACCACTATTAAATTTTATAGGGATATACATAGAACAATTAATATTTTAGAGGATATATACTGACAATAACAAATCCTTTATCCCAAATTTTCGGGAAATATTTTAGAAGATACACACTGAAGGAAAAAAAAACCTTCCAATAATAATAGGTTATTCTCGTACTATTTCTATTAGCACTTTGATCCCCTGAACTTTTGTTGCTTTACAGCATGCGATATAGAAAAGATGGAGACATTTATTTTAAGGGGCATAATTGTCCTAAACTAGTCACATGTTTTGCACGTGACCATCAGAAGTTATATAAGTTTAATGGAAGGTACTTAACTGCAAACGCTTAAAAGTTCATTGTAGCAATTTAGTAATATAAAAAAAATGTACGGCTAATACCTTCAAATTTCATGCATTGAACTACATTATGTCATATTTATTAGCAAATTGCTAATAAAAACGATCCATATTTTTGCAGGTTGCATTTAAGTTACTAAGCAACTTTGACTTGCTACCCGTACTACTTTTATTAGCAAACCGTTGCCATGGACTTTCGAGTGTTTGCAATTAACTATCCTATGTTGACCTTCTATCACATATGATCGTCACCTGCAAAGCACGTGACAATTTTGTTGGGGTTTATTTGAATTTGGTCATTTGTTATCCCGTCCCACCATTCCATGTTGAGACAAGTTCCAAGTGTGCGTATTTTAATATTTGAGCTATCATTTATTATCTTATACGCATGAAGTGTGCTAGTTCAAGTGGTTAGTATTGTGGGAGTTTTTTAGTGGACAATGTTCAAATTACACAAGCATTTTTTGTCACCAATATCATGGAGAAATATCTTTGGAGGCGTAGCTCGAACTTGGGCGTGGATGCAGGGTGCAAATGACGCACTTTACACTTCACATGTTCGCGTTAGGCGTGGAGATGGAGCGCTTTTTAGCTTTTGTGCTTCTGCGCGGAGTAGCGGTGAACAGTGGGGCAGTTTCATGGAGTTGCGGAGATACAACGTCGCTGAACTGTTGTTTTTGTCTCAGCGTCGCAGTTTTGCCGCTGCTGGAGACTATTTTGTTCGTAATTGTCGTTTTTAATTAGGGAGAGGGAGTTACTCCACGATCTTCCGCCCACATCCCTTTCAGGAAATTGCTCCCCTATTTAACTTGTCGTTCTAGCACTTAGTGTTTAGAGAGAAAAAATATATAATAGAGAGAATCCTCTAAAGGCACTATAGTTTTTTTTTTTTTTTTTGAGTGCCATTGTTCTGCATATCAGCGCCCCGTCTGAGTAAATAAGGTGATGACGAGCGTTCCAGAACTTGTTGGTTCCTGGAAGCGAATCGACGGGAGACTGTCGAATCTTCCTTTGAGCAATGGTGATCTCCATCACCCGCAGCAAACCGTTTATCCAACTCTGGTAACTTTGATTCCAGCAATTAATTATGCTATCTTTCTTCAGCAGCTTCTATTGCTTTTAGCAGCTTCAGCTGCTGTGACTACTAGCAACTTCGTTGATCTCACTCTAGCAATTTCAGTCACTCCCACTTTCTCTTAGCAAGGTTGACTTGCATTCAGGAGAGTAGACTTCACAGACTTCTACAAAATTTTCAAAAGAAAAAACTACAACGAATTTAACCCAATTTTGCACCTAAAACCGAGAAAGAAAACGTCCCATCCTTTCTTCTTCCTATCCTCTAACAAGAACCCCTATTGCGGGGCTTTAAATTTCACTCTTCCAACTACATTGTACTATTTTTATTAGCAAATCGCTAATAAGTAATACAGTTCTACTACAAGAACTCAACTAGGAACTTGCAACATGGTCATGACGTGTGGCATTATTTTTCGCATTTAGGCCCTCGACTTTTTCTGTTTAGGTCCTTGAATAATCCAACAGCTATTAATGGCCGAGTTTCTAAAATTAAGAACTCGCGAGCTCCTCTAGGATTTCTGCAAGTAATAATCCATGTTTTTGCATGTTGCATTCGAGTACCACAAACTTCCACGATTTTGCAAGTTGAATCTGCTACCCGTACTATTTTCTTATTACCAACACAGCTACCATTAACTTTCGAGCATTTGCAACCAACAACCCAAAGCTGACCTTAAAGTCAAACAAAAAGACATCGAGCTACCAAACTGCTAACAAAACATATTACAAATTTGAAAGGGGCCTAAATGCAAAATCAACAAAAAAAAAACAAGATCCGAACAGAAAATTTAAAAAAAAAAAAAAAAACCCCTCACCTGAGAGACGAGAGGAGGGTTGAGCTCGACGGAGAAGAGGAAGTGGTGGAAGTCCTCCACCGAGAGGAGGGGACGCGAGAGCTTCCCCAGCGGGTTCCGGTGCCGGATCTGCCGGACCCGCTCCACGATCCGCTCCGCCTCGGCGGCGCCGAGGTCGCCCTCCTGCTGGCGGTCGGCGAGGAAGCGGCGGAGGTGGTCGGGGGTCATGCTGGTCCCGCCTTCGGCGAAGTCGGCGAAGGCCGACTCGACGTCGGGAGGGGGCCGGGCCTCGTTCCACCGGAACTTCCTCGTGAAGCATATGCAGTACTTGTAGCTCCCCATTCCGCGGAGAGCCCCTTGGGATTTCTGTTATTTGCAAATGAGTCCCCAAGTCCTTGCTCTGAAGAAGAAGGAAGAAGAAGAGATGGGTTCTTTTTTTTGTTTCCGCGTCGGTTTCGAGAGTGTTTTTTTATAGATGCAAAGAAAATCAATAAGTTGGGAGTATGTAAAGTACGAATTTGGACATTTTGTAGTGAAAGCAAATAATGCTAACTATTTTGGGTTTTTTTGGTGTTGTAAAGAGTCCATGAAAGTTTGGGTGAAACTAGATTCTACATGAGTTATCCAAAAGCTTTTTGGAATTGAGGGACAATAACTTAGTCCATGTGAACTTGTTCCCTTGGGAAATTTTTTTTTTCAAGAACTTGATTATACTTCTTTTTTTCCATGAGTATTAGATTTTTGAATTTTTTTTTTTCAAGTGATATTAATAAATCAAAAGAGGAAACAAAAACTTGGAAAACTCAAGTCATGGAGACTCGTCACATCGTTCTTTGTTGACTTTTTCAAATTCTACCCGTTTCAAAAGATTCTTTTTTGTGACTTATCATAGTCTTTTGGAAGAAAAAATAGCTTGGAAGAACCACATCAACTACTATATATATATTGAAAACGTAGGTAGTGAAACACATTTGGAAACAGAAACAAATTTGTAATGATGGAAAGTTCTTCAAAATTTTCCAAGATTGAGGGAGAAATGGTTCATGTTTCAAAGGGAGTTAAGACCACTAATCATGGATATGGTGGACTAACATTTGCGGTTCTATTAACTGGATAAAAGAACCACTAAAGATGTCAAACTTCAGATCAACAAACTTCCTCAAATACATTTTCATGTATATTGAGCCATAATATATATATATATATATATATATATATATATATATATATATATATATATATATATATATATATATATATATATATATATATCTGTGTGTGTGTGTGTGTGTGTGTGTGTGTGTGTGTGTGTGTGTGTGAAAACGATTGCTATTTTAGCATAATTAGAATAAATTATTTGTTTTTTCGTGGGATCGAACTCATCCAATGAGAACACGCTATGTCTCTACGTGCTGACCACTAGAGACATGAGTCTCTCTCACACACACATATAATGGACGCTTTACAAATGAGAAGTTAACATTGCACAAAATTGATTTGCTTAATATTAGCTTTTAAAAGAAGAGAAGGAAAAGAGAGATTACAGATAAAGAGAAATACATAAAGAGATATCAAGACAAACAAATCAGGAATAAAGGAACGATTTATGTGAACTAAAAGAAATAAATAAAAGGAATGAAGAAGAGATGAAGAGAAATCAGTATAGAATATGATAAATCTATAAATAAAAAAATATGAAAATAAATTTTTAGCGCATACAAATACACGGCGCAATTCATATCATGATTTCAAGTCCAGGAAAAAAAAAACAAGAAATTGACTTTCCTTTTCTTTCCGCGAACCAAAACTAGGCCAGAAAACTAGGCCAGAAAATTTACTGTAGGGTGCTTACAGATTGTCTGGCAGAAATTGGACTCATCCAATTTCCGCCAGACGGACTGGCTGAATTTGCGCGGGGGGGGGGGAGGGGGGGGGGGGGGGGGTGCTCTCTGCAGCTCCTACATATATAAATATATATATATATGGAAAGTCTTCCTAACTTACTTTTTTTCTGTGCTCTCTGCAGCTCCTACATATATAAATATATATATATATGGAAAGTCTTCCTAACTTACTTTTTTTCTCTCCCTAAAATGAAATTTCAAGAAACAAACCCCCCCCCCCCCCCCCCCCCCCCCCCCCCCATCCCGCGCAAATTCAGCCAGTCTGTCTGGCAGAAATTGGACGAGTCCAATTTTCGCCAGACAATCTGACGGAATGGACCCCTTCTAATAATTTCTCTAAACATGTTACTCTCCGGCCAATTTTTTCAAATATCAACACTTTTCTGAAACTAGGCCTAAAGTTATTGTTATTGAGTTTCCTCCTTCGTCTTCGTTTTATGTAAATTTTGTTTGGTATACCTATATTTTGTTTGGATTTTGTTGACCTCGATGTTTGTTTCAATTTTTAATTCATATTGGACCATCTATTCTATTGGAATGAATTATAGGAGAAGCTCGACAACATTTAATTTAAAATTCTCTCTTTTTATCATAGATATAAAAAAAAAAAAAGGAGGGGGGGGGGGGGGGGGGGGACTTTAGGACAACATACGGTGGAGAAGAGTTTTGTAATTTCAATGGAAAAGACGGGACGCCAACTCCACCAGCGTCTAGGAGGGGTGGGAAGTGGGGCATCAATTCCAGTGGTGTCTGGAAGTTGGATTCTAACTCCAGTGACATCTGAGAGTGGGGGCTCCAACTCCAGTAATGTCTGCAAGTTTTTGATGGTCATACTTTTTACTGTTCGGATCCAACGGATATCTAACGGCTATTATTTCTTCCAATCGAAATTTTTTTAAAAATAAAAATCAGGCACCACTAGAGTTGTTGCACTTTTCTCTACTCCCTGTGTCACTGGAGTTGGCGTCTCCTCCTCCCCACTACAAAATTCCAAACTCCTCCCACCATACGAAATATTCTGTAAAATTATCGTCCTTTAATGTTATATGATTGCGATGTGATAGATTGATGTGCGTGTTAATATTGCAATTAGAGTTGGTATGTATTTGAAAATGTAGACAAACGTGGACATGACAAATGATGGAATAATAGAATTCATGTTAACATCTACAACTAGTCAAAAGGGAGAATAGGATGCCCATTATAATTGCTTTGGTTCCAAGTCTAAATCATGTTGCAAAATGGAGGACACGCAACCAAAATTTGTGTATTCTAACGAAAATGTTCTTTTACAGTATAACAAAGAAATATTGTTTCCTTCTCAAATCATTTATATTGATACTCTCGTGTAAATCTACAAAATGATTTAGAACTCGAGTAACAATGATATAGGAACATGTCAAAAGAGTTTTGTTTTGTTTGTCTTTACGATGTTCGAATAAATTCAAATTAGAGTGGGTTCATGACTGTGTGACAGAAAATCAATCGATCGAGTCAAGAGATCGTATTATTCCTTAGGTTTACGAAAATATATTCACAAAGTCCTGTGCATACCTCGTGCATCTCAAAAAAAAACTATAGTTAATTATGCGTCTGCTAACTCACACGAGGAAAAAAAAAAAAAACAAATGTATGAAAAAGAAGAATAATTTTTTTTGGAGGGGTTGGCTGGAGCCCACTCTACCCCAGGGTGGTTCCGAATTTTGATAGTCCTAATTTATAGACTATCAAAAATTAGAGTCTAAATATGTACAGAACTTTCAAAATTTTAACAACACAAAAATAAATAATGCCCCTAACTTAAGATTCCCATGAGCTTCTAAAATGGAATTATTTCCATTAAAAATATTTCCATCACAAATTTTCCACCAATTGTAGTGTTTGATAGATTATATTTTCCATGGAATTATTTTTCAAAAAACTACCATTTTCCATATTTTCTTCTAAAATGGTGGAAAATGAAACTTCCCCAACCCATAGGAAAATATAATTTTCCATGGAAAATAACTATTTCCCTGAAAAATGATGACAATCAAACACCAAACTAAATTTTCCATGGAAATTTTTTAAAATTCCATGAAATTTTTTTCCTAGAAAAATAATTCCATGAAATTAATTTATTTTCCACATGTTTTCCACCTTGCAATCAAACACACCTTTGCCGTGTTGAAAGCACGACTAATAAAAATAGAGGATGTCAATTAGCATTTCATAATCACAGCTGGCGCTTTTAAAATCCGGATTAGTCAATTGTGGCTAAAAAAATAACACTCTAAAACCCCACCCATTCCTCAACCAAGAATTAAATTATCTAAAATGTGAAACTAAAAGTTAAAAAAAATTAAAACAGAGAGGGTCAACTAGGGCAATCTCGTAATACCATAATCCATGACAAAAGAATTGCATATAGTCGGAGTCCAGATCCGCTGTCCATTTTTTGCGTGTCTCAATTTCATCCCTCTTATAAATATAAATATAACACCTCATCTATTTAAAATATTATATATTTTTTATTTAAAAATTAAATAACTTTGGATACCAAAAGTCATATTGATAAGAGAATGACAGCATCCGGACAACATATCGATTGTAGTTCGAAGACTGGTTAATGTGTACACACCATCATTCTAAATTCGGTTCTTTATACAATTTTCATTTTCACTCATGAAAATGACCGATAATAAACTAAAACAAAGGGTTATTTAGTATTGGGGTCTCACATAATAGTGGATATTATAGTTCGGGTCTCAAAATTATCCAATGTTATGGTTTGGGCCTTGAAATCACTTTTTATTAGCCTACTGAACAATGATTTCGAGATTCAAATCTTAACATTGGACAATTTCAAGATCTAAATTCTAATGTTCACTATTATATGAGATCCCATTAAATATTTTTAAAATAAATTAGTTGGATATAAGGTTGCAAACTTATAGTATTTATGGTATTTAAAAAAAAAATTTGAAGATAAGGTTGTGCTTTTGTGAGGTGCTGATTGGACCATGTTTGTGTTTGCTTCTGTAGAATGGACTTTTGTTCAAATGAGTAATCAAACCAAACATCTTTTGAGCTAACCACAGCCTGTACATTATATATTTTTACTTCTTTTTTTTGGTTGCTTTCCCTCGTTTGAACGTAAGCACAAAATTGTGTCGGTTAGCTGCTTGTTCTGATTGGGTTTATGCACAACTCACGCACCAAACAATTGACTGTTCTAACTGCCAAATGTGGTCCGGTTTAATTTTTTTTGTCAAAATTTTCTGGTTCTAGTGGTTAACGGATGGAGACAGAGTAAAAATTTGATACAGAAGGAGGTATCAAAGTTTTGATACCTCTTTTGTACAACAAGTGGACCCATCCTCAAATTTTATGTCCACACGTTTTACGAAGTAAGAGGAGGGTCCACTTATCATACAAAAAATGTATCAAAACTTTAATACTTCCTTCTGTATCAAAGTTTTCTCCAACACTAGTAGCGTACATTCTGATTGGAAAAAAAAAATCAGACGACAACTAACAACCTCTCGTAGAAAATAAATAAAATTCAAATTTCCACTGAAGTATCTTGAACTATGGGTGTAGTTGTGGTTTGCCGTTATTATAATCTCAATATAATATTTGATATTAGGGTTTATAATTTTATATTGTCCAATATTAGAATTTAGGCCTCCATTCAGACTAATTTTTGATCTTGAACTATGGGTGTAGTTGTGGTTTGCCGTTATTAGGATCTCAATATAATATTTGATATTAGAGTGTAAATGGGGACCTAAATTCTAACATTGGACAATATATAGACCTAGACTCTGATATGAAATATTGTAGAAGATCCTATAACTAAATAACCCTTATTATCAACATTTTGCTGTCCCAAAATTGTTTTTTTCTCTCTACCAAATCAAAGGGAAGGAAAGATTTATTTTTTGGGAGGTTTACCGCTGAAATTATCTTTTAAAAAAAGTATCATAATATCTGAAACTCATGCTTACTCAAGATAAGAGAAAGATCATGATGTGAATAATTATCATAATTAATAGAACTTTACTAATATATAATCTAAATGTCGTGTGTATCATTAATGTTTTGGTTTTTTTTTTTGTCTAAAATATTATTATTTATGGATAAAGAGAATTATCTATTCATCTACTAACTCAAACTTTCATGCTAATCTAAAACAGTCGTAACTTTCTTTCTATATGTCCATATTCTTCTCTCACTGAAAATGCATATGCAATGTCTGTGACCGTCCTGGCTCTTGGTGACTAATTATCTTAAATTCATATATTTGCACATTATTTTGCATGTGATTGTAAAAGAGAAAAAGAAAAAACTAACAGAAGACCAGTGGACCAAACTCGAGTGGCTTTTGTAGTTATCGAGGAGAGGTATAAGATCCGGATTGGATGACAGAAGATCAGTGGATCGAGCCACGGGGGTGTATTATTTCTTACATTTTTTTTTTGTGGGAGTTGGAAGGGCAGTGGGTCCAATCGACATGTAATGCAGCGTGCACAAAATTTTCATATGTACCGTCGGCCATCTAAAAAAGCAAGATAATTAATCAAAATTCATGGTATTAATTTACTCATGGAAATAATATAGATGCAAAATGTGAAGTTGAAATACTTAAATGCAAAATTACCAATTGTAAATAATAAGTAACTAAAATAAAACTGCCGCACTATGACTTTTTTTTTTGCGATGATTTGCGAAGGTGTTAAGCTTTGATTTAGTTATTTTGAATTTTGATGCATTGGTGTACTTGTCTTATATTTTCTTTTTTAATTAGGATGACATGAAAAATGTTGGGGATATTTTATTTTTATTTTTTGCTTAAAGACATAAAAGCACTAAATTATTTTCTAACTTAGTCTCGTGACTATCATAAAATGTGGATCGAAGGCTTGTTGTGCAACACGCGAAAACGAGAACACGATAACATCCTCGTAATGAACAACAAAGATACTAATAACCAAGCAATAAAAGAAATGCATAATAATTTAAGTGGTTCTAAGAACAACCTACTTCACGGTCCACGAAATAATAGCATAATTTTTTTGTTGAATCAATTAACAAGATAATCCAAAAACGAGAGTTATAAGTTACAACGTACATTGCAACCACGACCAAATTTATAACATCTCCAATGAGCTCTCCTTAAACCTCTCTCAATTACTCCTTTAATGATTCAAAATTCTAACTTTTAGCAATCAATGACCTCCAGAACTTTTCTCTTCTCCCCTATTTCAGTATACTATCAATATATCGTTGGTATACACTTCACCGTATACTATTTTAGTTAGATCCAAAATTTTGGATCTTAAATTTAATGTAACAAGAACACGCATACTTTTCTCGTGCTTCTCCAAAACCATAGACGACGCTAGCAGCTTCCTGTAAGAAAACGAGCCACATTCGATAAGTTTAACGAAGAGAGTCTAGTTTGGTCAGATTTGAATATGTAAAATTGTTTTGAGGATTGAAAATTATATGTTTATATAATTTTAATACTGAAAATTGCTGAGAAGCCCAATTTCGGGGTGGGCTTTTATGAAATGCCCACCCGCTGGATTATTTTTATGAAATGTCCAGAATTAAGTTTTTACACGTTAAATATTTCAAGATTCTCTCTAGTTGCTATGTATTTACAAAATTTGCCATTATCATAATTCCAAAAATACCCCTTCGCGTAAATTTGGACATCTATATATAATTATGAATTCGCAAACTCAGATTTGGATTGAGAAATTCGTATTCTTCTTCTTCTTCACGAGAAATTTGAAATCCATTGATATAATCTTTATTAGAGATCGCAGAATCGTTCGTAGTTCACTGTGGTTTTCGTCAGTCGAACGTCGATCATCCTTCATCATCATCGATCATCATCATCATCAACATCATCTTCGTGGTTTCCGGCGATTAGGTCAATTGTGGATAGAAGATCTTCTTCTCCGTCTTTTTATAGATCTTAAAACAAGGTGAGAGTTCAGATCTGTAGAAATTCATCCATCAGCTTCGTATATCTCGAAATTTATGCTGAATTTGATTTTGTTATGAAGATTATTAACTTAGAAAATGTTAGTGAGATATTTAATCTTGTTATTTTATGCGAATAGCATTCTCCGTTATATTTTAAAGGAGAATGACAATTACTTCTTATAAAGATCATTAACCGTTTTGTTTTTAGGACGGAGAATGCCATTCTCCGTCTTAATTAGGACGGAGAATGACATTCTCCGTTTTAATTTGAACGGAGAATGACATTATCCGTCTTAGTTAGGACGGAGAATGACATTCTCCGTCTTAATTAGGACGGAGAATGACATTCTCCGTTTTACTTTAGACGGAGAATGATCATTATAAGTTAGTTCCAACTGATGATATTTATTCTCCGTTATTTTTAGACGGAGAATAATCATTATTAGATGAGAATTTTATTGTTCTATTTGTGGCCTCTTATGTTTTTATGTTATCAGGGGAGAAGATATGGAATCAAGTTGTTTAGTTAACATTTATTTCAAGGGAGACATAGTTTTCTGCCGTGTCACACATGAAAGTACCGTGGATTTTTTAAAGAATAAAGTGTGCGATCGATGGACTTCTTTGGATCCACTTTTCTTCCGTTTCAGATTTTTGCACTCTGATGGGACTGAACTGTATGTTGAAAGTGATTTTTGGCTTCGCTCATTGGTTGGTGGTTTTAACGGTACTCATGATGTGAGTTTTGATCTATTTGTGGAGCAAATATACTCTCAATGTTCTTCATCAACATCTTTTCCTTGTCAAAGCTTTCACATGGGACCTTCGTCTTCCTCCTCTAGTTCTTTGAGTAGATCTTCTCCTACTGTAAAGGACAAACGAGTAGTACAATTTTATGAGGGCTCAACTGAGACAGTGAAGAAGAGGAAATCGGATATGTGGCCTGGATCAATTACTGGTGTTGGTCAGATTTTTCTAAATGGTGTTGAAGAAGTTAGGAATGCTGTTAGAAAGGTATGTTTTGAATCTCGTCATCCATTTCACATTTTGAAATCTGAGCCGGGGAGGTATACTGTTTGCTGCAAGAATTACAAGACACATGCTTGTTTGTGGAGCTTCCATGCTATATCTATTTCGAAAGATAATCAAATTTTTGAGGTGAAGAGGTATGTGGGAGAACATAATTGTGGAGCTGGCTATATGGATAAAGGTAATCAGGTTGTTCCAGCAAAGTTTATGAAAAGTTTGGTTAGTGACATTGTTCGGATGCATCCTAAAAAGTCAGCAAAATCTGTTGTCGATGATTTCAAGGTCGACTACGGCTTATCTGTTACCTACGGGCAGGCATACCATGGCATTAGGCTGGTGCACCAGGAAATGTACGAAGATGATGTTAGATCTTACAGTGACTTGTGTTGGTATGTCAACAAGGTAAAGGAAACCAATAATGGTTCCGTTATCGACTTCCAGAAAGATGATTCATCAATGAGGTTTGAGCGGCTTTTTCTTTCATATGGGGCTTGCGTAGAAGGCTTTCAATATTGTCGTCCAATGCTATATTTGGATGCTACTTTCCTTACAGGTAGGTTTAGAGGATGTTTGATGTCTGCTACAGCGAAGAATGGTAACCAACAGTTCTACCCTATTGCATACGGTATAGTCTCAGGCGAAGATGGCGATAATTGGGAATGGTTCCTTAGAAATCTAAAGAATGTTGTTGGATGTAGTAGGCGTATTGTTTTTCTTTCGGATCAAGGCACTGGTCTAGTTTCTGAAGTCCCTAAAGTGTTTCCTAATGATTACCATAGCTATTGCTATTATCACATGAAGAATAACATACCGATGAAAGAGAAAGGAAATGAAAGATTGTATCCGCATGTACTTGAAGCTTGGAGGCAAGCAGTATATGCTCTAACTCCAGGTGTGTTAATGAGACAGATATATGCACATTTTTTATGCATTTACCATTAATTTAACAAGGAGAATGACCATTCTCCGTGTCAGTAAGACGGAGAATAGTCATTCTCCGTTTCAATCACACGGAGAATGACCATTCTCATCCAACATAGAACGGAGAATAGCATTCTCCGTTAGCTTTTGAACGGAGAATGGTATTCTCCGTCTTGCATAGAACGGAGAATATCATTCTCCGTTAGCTTTTGAACGGAGAATGACTATTATCCTTATGAGAATGCACTTATTTTTTCATAATTTTGTGAATTGACCTAATTCTTTATTACTTATTTGTTTTTCTGTATAAAGGTGGGTATAGACAAGCAATCAAGAAGATTTATGATCTGAATTGTGGTCATGTTGTGAATTGGATGAATAAACAAAAACCTGAACACTGGTCAAACGCATTCTTCCCGGGATGTAGATACGGTGAGGTTGCTTCTAGTTGTGCAGAGTCATTCAATGCATGGATAAAGGCTGAGAAGAAATTGCCTATTTCAGCAATTGTAAATGTCATCCGTGTGAAGATGATGAAGATGATTTCGGATCGCCACAAGGATGCAATTGGTTTGAATAGCAAATTGACTCCATACGCTGAGGATATGCTGAAGCAGCTTACAGATGATGGCATGTGTTATAGGGTATATCGGTCCGGTGATTTCGAATTTGAGGTGATCGCAGATACTTCCTCCCACATGGTGAATCTTCTTGATTGTCATTGTAGTTGTCGTAGATGGAAGGTATATGGATTCCCATGCAGCCATGCAATACAATGCATCAGAGTTGGTTCAGATAAATCTGTTTACGACTTTGTGGAGCAGTATTGGACATCAGATTATTACCGGAAGTTATATTCATGTGCTATTCGTCCTGTTCCAGATTGCGAAAAACAGTTTGAAAATAATCCCACTGATGTTGTTCTACTCCCTGTTCCGAAACGTGGTCCTGGACGACCAAAAGTGGACCGTTACAAGAGCAAATATGAGAACAAGGGAAAAGAGAAGAGAAAGATAAGGTGCCCGAATTGTTTTGAATTATGCAATCACAATCGCAGCACTTGTCCCACGTGCTGCTACGGTGGTCGAGGGGGCCACTACCAAAAAAACCAACTTTAGCGACGGCCAGATCCGTCGCTTATCCGTCGGTAACATTTTTTACCGACGTAGTGGCGACGGATATTTGATGAAAATGGCCGTCGGGAAAAACGTCGTCGCTAAAAAATGTCCGTCGCTAAGCCGTCGGACAAATAATTATCCGACGGACTAGCGACTGGTTAGCGACGGTTGTCTTTCACCTACTTAGCGACGGATTAGCGACATGTTCCCGTCGGTTTACATGCCATATAATATTAAAATATCCGTCGCTAATCCGGCGTCAATAAGTCGGTAAAAGCGTATCAGAGAGGTTCCTGATACGCAAAATCAGTCGCTATTTCCGTCGCCATTCCGTCGTTAACCTCGACGTTATAGCGACGTATTAGCGACGGCTAGGTCGTCGGCCTGGTTCTGGAAAGCTTCCATATTTCCAGAACCATGTCGACGGATAATTGGTCGCTAATCCGTCGCTAGTCCGTCGTCATCCTCGACCGATTAGCGGCGGATTAGCGACCAACTATCCGTCGCTAAGTCTCTGGAAACCTACCATATTTCCAGAACCATGTCGACGGATTCACCGTCGCTAGGTAGTCGCTCTCCCGTCGGTAACTGCAAAATATTTTATATCACCCAGTTAGCGACGGATATTCCGTCGCTCTTCCGTCGGTAACTGCAAAATATTTTATATCACCCAGTTAGCGACGGATATTCCGTCGCTCTTCCGTCGGTAACTGCAAATATTTATATAATCCGTCGCTAGTTAGTCGCTAGTCCGTCGCTAAACGTAACATCAATTAAAAAAAATTACAGAAACATTCTATTTCCTTTTCGTAAATATTACACATTCATAATATCCAATATCCAAACATCCATGTACGATCAACAAATATCCAAATATCCATCCAAACATTACATGATCAACAAATATCCAAATTCATGATATCCAATATCAAATATCCAATAACAAATATCCAAATATCCAAATTCATAATATCCAAATATCCAAATTCATAATATCAAAAAACAGTACAAATATCATTTTCCCGGAGATGGATCGCGTGGTCGTCTCGGTGCCGCCTCGGCTCTGCGGATGTACTCTTCCACCATGTACGCCGGCACCTGGGACAACACATGCTCTGGAAGCGTGCGGAGCTGCTCTGCCGACATCATGTCCATGAGCCCAATGAGCGCAGTATCCGCTACCAGGCGGACCTCGGCATTACGGTCAAATGAATAACGTCCAGGGTCGGAAGGACCGGCAACCGCAGTAGACGTACCGGGAGCAGACGGATCTGGACCGGGAGCAGAAGGACGCGGAAGGCGCTCCAGCACATCCGACATTAGACTCCGCATTTCCGACATATCGGAGGTGAGAGTCGCAAGCTGCTTCCTCATATCGTCCGACGGGGGCGCGGGAGGAGGCGGGGGCGGTGGATATCTCGGAGTCGCGCCCTGCAACGACGCCGCCAGGGAACCTACGCCGTAGACGCGCCCTTTATTAAAGCCGCCGACAGACTCTACGAACACGTCGTCGTAGGGAGCGGCCATAGAAGAGGGCGTCTGGGTGGGCGTCGTTTCGCCGACAACCTCGGCAGGGGGCTCAATCTGACTAAGGGCCTCACGATATGCAGCCTATCCAATGAATGTGTTTATACTATAAGTTTTCCTAAATTATAATCTAAATCCTATGTTTCCCTAAGTTATAATTTGAATCCTACGTTCACCTAATTAAGTTAACAATAATTATATTTCTAATATAAATCTCATAAACGTAATTACTTACATCAGTCGCCTGGGCCCTCGCGTCGACGAAGCTCCCGTCTGCCCGCCTCTTGTGTGTATGCAGGAATACATCGTAGGCGGTGACCGACTCCGGCTCTCTCCCCTCCTTTACCGCCCGTTTTGCCTGCATACGAAATATATGTCGAATTTAATTAACTACGTATATTAATAGTACCGAATTTAATAGTGAAATGAATTTGCGGTATCTCACCAAATCTGCACGCGTCGCTGCGTGGGGCTTTGAACCTCCCGTATGCAGACCAGCGGCCTGTCTGCTCGCCTTCGCTTTCTCTGATTTCTTCCTGTACTGAGCAGTATTCATCTTATCCAACATCTGCTCGTAGTACTCCTCCCGGAGCCACTTCTTCCTCGAATGCGCCGTACGAACGTCGTACACCGCATCCCGTATCTTCTTTCCGGCGGCGGCTTTGTAGGCCTTACGAATCAACTCATCGCGATGGGGGGGCCACCAGAACGTCGTCTGACATACAAATTAAATTATCACGTAATTAAAAAATTAGTGGATTAAAGAATAATTAATAATTAACCAAAAGATATATATATACCTTCATCTCCTCGAGCCAGACGTACTGCATGTTCTGAGGCACCTCAGAAAAATTGAGGTAGGGGCCATGGTAGTTTTTTCGGATAATTTGCCCGAGTATCCGGGCAGCATCATACGGGAAAAACCTACAAAGAAGCAAAGACTGGATTATTAACTTGAATAAATGAAACAAATTTAATAAATTAACTTAAATTTACTTACGTATCACCCGCGGGCCATAGCTCTCGTCGGTTCTCGCCTATCGGCCTCTCTGGAGGCGTCGGAGGATCCGCGGGTCCGCGGATGTACTCACCGGTAGCAGGATGAAGCTGAATCCGGGGGTACTCCGGAGCCCACCCTGCAGTAACTGATGGTGTACCCGCTGGTGCATCCGGGGGCGGAACGGATCCGCTAGCGGATGGAGTCTCAGGCCTCGATGAAGATGAAGGATGGGTCGCAGAGATAGATCGACGGCGGGAAGAGTCTGTGGCCGGGCTCTCCAGGTCGGGATCGGAGGACTCTATATCCGGGGTATGTGGAAGGCGACCACGATCGCTACCACCACGACCGCTACCATCACGTCCACGGCCGCTACCATCACGTCCACGGCCACCGCTACCACCACGCCCACCACGGCCAGTACCGCCACCACCAGCACCACCACGGCTACCAGCAGCACGAGTGGTAGTGACCATGACCTGTAAATAGAACACATAAATATAATTAACAATATAGAAGTATAAATGAATATAAAACTGAACTAAAATATATATACCAGCAGCAGGGCGGCGAGTGCCGTCAAGACAATGAGAACTAAGAGTGCCATCTGTAAAAAGAAAATCATACAATAAGTAGATGATCGAACGACAAAAACATAAACTGAAATAAGAATGTGTCCGTCTAAACTGAATTCACTAAGTTAGTTGTAAGTGCTTCTAATATATACCGATATTTAATCTAATCATCGTTATCGTCCTCGTCCTCATCGTCATCGTCATCGTTCTCATCCTCATTCTCATCGTCGACTTCATCTATATCATCATCCTCATCGTCGACTTCATCTGTATCATCATCCTCATCCTCATCCTCATCCTCTTCTTCTTCTTCTTCTTCTTCTTCTTCTTCTTCTTCTTCTTCTTCTTCTTCAGGCTCAATACTTGGGACAAGACGCCTCTTTCTCCCCTGGTTGACAGCTAAGTCTTGTATATCAACCTCTTCCTCCCCTCTATTTTCCTCAGCATGAGGTATATCGACATCTTCCACGTCCATGGTATCCGACTGTTGTCCCATGTATTGGGGCTTCTCGATCTGGTCCTCTTGGTATGCTGGGTCTCCAACGTTAAATGTATTTCTAGATTTAATCTTGCATACTGCCCACCAGTCAAATCGATCTCTACGACGCCTTGGGTAGCTTGTATAGTAGACTTGAACAGCCTGACTTGCTATCGCAAACGTGTCGGACCCTCTATACCTCCTGCGATGATTTATATCGACGAATCCAAATTGTTTATCGATTCTCCAACCGATATTTGGTCTCGTATCGAACCACTCACATTTGAACATCACAATATGTATATCATATGGGCCACTATATTGTAAATCTACAATCTCCCGAAGCACTCCATAATAGTCAAAGTCCGGCTCGTCGTCATAGATGGTGCCTCTTATGCAAACACCAGAATTCTTGGTATCGAAGTCGTCATTGAGAAATTCGGCATTTATAGCATGCTGAGTTGACTTAAACTTGAAGCCATTAACGACATAGCCTGACAAAGTCTTTGCATGCTTCTTCGGTCCCAATGCCAAATAACGAATGCTCTCATTTATGAGTGTTGTTTCAGGCAATAAAACCTGTAAACATGTATTGATAATTTAAATATTTTAGCTGCATATATTTTAATGGTAGCCGCATAACATATTATCTCAGTTACTTACGTATTTACGAAACCAGGACGGAAAGGTACAATCAACCTCTCTTTGAAGTCCCTCATCTGTAATATATGGTGTCCTCATTTTGACTTCACCTCTAAATACACTGTTAGAGAGAATAAAAATAAGTGTAGTCACTTAATTCACCAAATTAGAGATTATAACGAGGCGTAGTCACTTACTTCTCCAAATCTCTCACTTCTTGTATGTCACAATTTAACAAGACATATCGGTGAGCGGTATCATACTCATCGTCGGTCAACCACCGTTTCTTACTAGCCCCAATAGGCTTGCCCCTTAAATTGAATATACCTCCATCCTCAACGTCTTCTTCATTCCTTTGAGGTCTATTTCGATTTGTCTCGACATGAGTATCGAAAAAAATGGAGCAGAAATTTGACACCTCCTCGATAAGATATGATTCGCATATCGAAGCCTCTATATGAGCCTTGTTGCCAACTTTCTTCTTTAGATGGTGTAGGTACCTAAAGAGACAAATTATCTTGAGAATTAACAATGAATTGTAAAATCCACTTAAATTTCACTTAAATTATATCGGTTTTTATTTACCTTTCAAAGGGGTACATCCATCGATAATGAACAGATGCACCGACACGGGCTTCGTATGCTAGATGAATCGGTAGATGCTCCATGCTGTCGAAAAAGCCCGGTGGAAATATTTTCTCTAACTTGCAGATTGTTAAGACAATCTTCTCCTCAAGTTGTACCATATGTTGCACCGTCAGCTTAGTTGAACAGATATCCCTGAAGAATGTAGACAGCTCGGCCAACGGAACCCATACAGCAGAAGGCAACAACTCTCTCAAAGCAATGGGCAGTAATCTTTCCATAAACACGTGGCAGTCGTGACTCTTCATTCCCGTTAGCTTGCGTTCATTGAGATCAACGCATCTAGACAAATTCGAAACATAGCCGTCGGGAAATCTTAAATTAGATATCCACTTGCAGATTATTAATCTATCTTCCTTGCTCAATGTGTATGGCGCTATAGGCTTACTTAATTGTCCACCAGCACCCCTTTGTATCAAGTTCAGATGAGGACGCTTGCATATCTCGGCTATGTCTTGTCTTGCTTTTGGATTGTCCTTCGTCTTTCCTTTAATATCCATTACGGTATTGAAGACATTATCGAACACGTTCTTTTCGATATGCATGACATCAAGATTATGCCTTATAAGATTATCTTTCCAATAAGGCAAGTCCCAGAAGATACTCCGTTTGGTCCAGTTATGGCTTTGTCCGAACCCCTCGACACGATGGTTCGATGGATCTTCCATTGCGGTGGGCAATTCCTTTACAGCTTCCCAAATATCGTATCCCGAAAATCTGGCAGGAGGTTGAGAAAATTCTTGTTTTCCATATCTGAACGCGTCCTTATTCTTTCTCCAAGGATGGGTCGCGGGCAGAAATTGACGGTGACAGTCAAAGAAAGAAGTTTTTCCTCCATGCCTAAGGCGGAACGCCTTACTATTTTCCATGCATATCGGACAAGACATGTTGCCATGCGTACTCCATCCCGACAGCATACCGTATGCTGGAAAATCATTGATTGTCCACATGAGTGAAGCTCTCATCTGAAAGTTCTGTTTCCTGGAAATATCATAGGTCGTGACGCCGATCTCCCACAGCTGTTTCAGCTCATCCACCAACGGCTGTAAATATATATCGATGTTATTCGTCGGATTTTTAGGACCGGGTATGATAGCTGTCAGAAACATATAAGGAGTCTTCATACACATCCATGGTGGCAGATTGTAAGGGGTAAGAATGACCGGCCAGCATGAGTACTGAGATCCCGACTGTCCGAAAGGGGCGAAGCCATCAGCACATAGCGCCAGGCGTACATTTCTAGGCTCTGCAGCAAAATCTGGATGACACAAATCAAAATATTTCCACGCCTCTCCATCCGAAGGATGTGACAATTCTCCTTCGTCCTTTATGCGTTCTTCGCTGTGCCACGTCATGTGTTCTGCTGTATTTAGAGACATATACATCCTCTGCAAGCGCTTCGTGATCGACAAGTAATGCATATACTTGTAAGGACGTCGTTTTCTAGTCGACTTTCCTTTTCCCTGTACTGGCTTGTAACGATCCGCATTACAGAAGCTGCAACTTTCTGATACGCAATTCTCTTTGTAGTACAACATGCATCCGTTGCGACAACAATCTATCTTCTCGTACCCCAGTCCCAGTTGTCGGACCATCATCTTTGACTTGTAGAAGTTTTTTGGTAGCTCTTTTGATTCCTTCGGTAACACCTCCTTGATTACTTCTGTGATCCGATTATAGCAAGCTTGTGGCAAGTTAAAATCAGACTTTATGTTCAACAACCGCATCGTCACTGACAGTGCGGAATGAGTCTCACAACCAGGATATAGAGAAGTATCTGCGTCCTGAAACATGTCATAGAACTCCTTCGCCTCGGGATTAGGATCCTCCGGATCAAAATTAGGCCCTGCCGCATCATACACCATATCTCGTGCAAGGTTCTGCAGATCTCCATAATCAACAGAGCATCCGTGGTCTTCGATGACATCCGTTGCAGCATTATCATCAAAAGCATAAGTAGCAGCTTCCGCAGCCTGTCTTTCCGAATATAGTTCACCTTGCGATGACCACAGGCCGTAATTACGTACGAAACCCTTACGGGTCAAATGATCTCTCACAGTCACCACTTCTTCGTAACGTCTATTGTGACATTTAACACATGGACACTTAATTTTGTTACCGTCCATGTACTGAGCTTTGCTCATTGCATAATTAAGAAATACTTCCACGCCTGCCTGAAAATCGTCACTCACACCAATTCTACTCTCGTGTTGCCGTTTGTACATCCATGTACGATCAACAAAATAACGACTCATCCTCAATTTGGATGTGAAAATCTGTATCGTAAGACAAACTAAACATAAGAATAGCCCGATACCGATACTCATAAATTTGGATTAGGGTTAGGATGTTAGATATAAGTGAACTAGGTGATGTAGAGTACAATATAGGGAACTGTGAATGGACTGAAAGTTGCACATGAGAAGGTTCAATGAAGGGCCCATAAATGGGTTCACATGATAAGTTAGTAAGAATCCACATCACTATACATACTCCCCCGTCTCAGGAGTGTGTCTGGCTCCTATTTAGAACAGCACAGGTCACAACATGTCCAGAATAGCAAAACAGAGCTCTACAATGTATATCGGTATCGGACTATTCCTACGAGTATTGGTATCGGCGATATCAATACTCGTGTGAATAGGAGATTGCAATATAAGTCTAAGCTATCTAGCTAACATGTATACTTGCATTTACATTGTATCATAACTTGTATCTAGTTACCTTGCTAATCATGTATATACTCTTAACATATATGTGAAGACACTATACTAACATGTATTTAAATCAAGGTTCAAAGTATCGGTATCGGAATCGGTAGTATCGGCGGTATCGGTAGTATCGGCGATATCGGTAGTATCGGTAGTATCGGCGCGCAATATCGGTAGTATCGGCGGTATCGGTAGTATCGGCGGTATCGGTAGTATCGGCGATATCGGTAGTATTGGTATCGGCGATATCGGTAGTATCGGCGGTATCGGATCGAAGTATCGGATGTTTAGTGCAGGGTACGTGACATTGTGAAAGCAATACAAAGTAGCAGTAGGTCTAATAAGTCTCAGTAGGCCTAACCAAGCCTAGTCTAGCAATCACACACACCATCACAAGCCATAGAGAACACATATTACATATATATACATGTTGACATTACATTCTCATATTATCCAACATTGCATTTATAACTTGCATATATATACCACTCATTAACTTACACTATCACATGCATTGTACACTACATTATATTTTATATCATTGCCTACCTACATGCATTCCTATATACTAGCATATATATACATGGCCTATATTTCATAATCTCATGCTTGCCTACACATATATATGTATAGACATGGGTTAAAAATCAATTAGATACATTATACATACATGTCAATATTCTACATTACCAACGTGTATTCCTACATTACATATATTCATATAACCATGCATTTCATCATTATTTAACTTGCATATGTTCATCAATGGTGTGACAGGAAGGAAATTCAACACCCCCCCCCCGACCCCCCTGCCCTCTCCACCCCCCACCCCCCGACCCCCCTGCCCCCATTCAACACCCCCCCCGACCCCCCTGCCCTCTCCACCCCCCACCCCCCGACCCCCCTGCCCCCATTCCCCACCCCCCCGACCCCCCGACCCTCATTCCCCACCCCCCCCCACCCCCTGCCCCCATTCCCCACACCCCCCCGACCCCCTGACCCCATTCACCACCCCCCCCCACTCCCCCCCCCCTCCGGCCCCAAAACACAAAATTAGAGAAAATTAGAGAGAGAGAGAGAGAGAGAGAGAGAGACCTGGTAGAGAGAGAGAGAGAGAGCCGCGAGAGAGAGAGAGAGAGAGCCGCGCGCGAGAGAGGGAGAGCCGCGAGAGAGAGAGAGAGTTTTGGGGGGAATGAAAAATTCCCCCCCGTCGGTTCAATTTAAGTTAGGGCACAGAATCTAGCGACGGAATAGCGACGGAATAACGTAGTCGCTAAACCGTCGCCAATTAAAAGGTATTTTCCGACGGCTATATCCGTCGCTAGGTAGTCGCCAAAGTTCCCGCCAATGTTATAAAGATTTTGCCGCCAACATTTGCGACGGATAAGCGACGAAAAATAATCCGTCGCTAATGTTCGTCGACTTAGCGACGGAAACCCGACAAATTTTTACATTTAAAATTGAAAAAAATTATGTTGTGTTGTCTGTCGCTAAGCCGTTGCTAAGATGTCGGAAATGGGTCGCTATTAGCGACGGAATCAGTCCGTC
The DNA here is from genome assembly GCA_029216955.1 of Iris pallida. NCBI lineage: Eukaryota > Viridiplantae > Streptophyta > Magnoliopsida > Asparagales > Iridaceae > Iris > Iris pallida. Next base: position 5,472,378 of record JANAVB010040218.1, on the reverse strand, counting down.
GCTAAATGTCCGTCGGTAAAGTGGGATATTTTAGTAGTGGGCAGCGCCCCCTCGTTAATACATACAAATATATTCCTTCTTTTATATAACTGGAAATTGTTTTTTGAATACATATCTTACATTTTTTGATATCAATGGTAATAGTTTGAATTCTGCATATCAGCATAAGAACTTATTCTCCTTTATACTCTCTGACTTTATAATGTATTGAATGACCATTCTCCGTGTGTTTTAACACGGAGAATAATCATTCTCCGTTTTAGATACACGGAGAATGGCCATTTATAAGTCAAAAATAGGAGAATAATCATTCTCCGCGTGTTTTAAAACGGAGAATGCCATTCTTCGCGTCAGTAAGACGAAGAATGCTCATTCTCTAGGTCAAAATACAAGCAGAATGGCATTCTCCGTCTCTTTTGACCCGGAGAATGACATTCTCCGTCTATTTGGACACGGAGAATGGCATTCTCCACGTCCCTAAGACGGACAATGTTGCTTTCTAGGTCAAAAATACAAAGAATAGTTATTCTCCGCGTGTTTTAAAACGGAGAATGCCATTCTCCGCGTCAGTAAGACGGAGAATGCTCATTCTCTAGGTCAAAATACAAAGAGAATGGCATTCTCCGTCTTTTTTGACCCGGAGAATGACATTCTCCGTCTCATACGAAACGGAGAATTGCATTCTCCGCGTCCCTAAGACGGACAATGTTCCTTTCTAGGTCAAAAATACAAAGAATAATCATTCTCCGCGTGTTTTAAAACGGAGAATGCCATTCTCCGCGTCAGTAAGACGGAGAATGCTCATTCTTTAGGTCAAAATACAAAGAGAATGGCATTCTCCGTCTCTATTGACCCGGAGAATGTCATTCTCCGTCTATTTGGACACGGAGAATGTCATTCTCCACGTCCCTAAGACGGACAATGTTCCTTTCTAGGTCAAAAATACAAAGAATAACCATTCTCCGCGTGTTTTAAAACGGAGAATGCCATTCTCCGCGTCAGTAAGACGGAGAATGCTCATTCTCTAGGTCAAAATACAAAGAGAATGGCATTCTCCGTCTCTATTGACCCGGAGAATGACATTCTCCGTCTCATACGAAACGGAGAATGGCATTCTCCGCGTCCCTAAGACGAAGAATGGCCATTTATAAGTCAAAATAGAAGGAGAATAACCATTCTCCGCGTGTTTTAAAACGGAGAATGCCATTCTCCGCGTCAGTAAGACGGAGAATGCTCATTCTCTAGGTCAAAATATAAAGAGAATGGCATTCTCCGTCTCTTTTGACCCGGAGAATGACATTCTCCGTCTCATACGAAACGGAGAATAGCATTCTCCGCGTCCCTAAGACGGAGAATGGCCATTTATAAGTCAAAATAGAAGGAGAATAACCATTCTCCGCGTGTTTTAAAACGGAGAATGCCATTCTCCGCGTCAGTAAGACGGAGAATGCTCATTCTCTAGGTCAAAATACAAAGAGAATGGCATTCTCCGTCTCTTTTGACCCGGAGAATGACATTCTCCGTCTCATACGAAACGGAGAATGGCATTCTCCGCGTCCCTAAGACGGAGAATGGCCATTTATAACTCAAAATAGAAGGAGAATAACCATTCTCCGCGTGTTTTAAAACGGAGAATGCCATTCTCCGCGTCAGTAAGACGGAGAATGCTCATTCTCTAGGTCAAAATACAAAGAGAATGGCATTCTCCGTCTCTTTTGACCCGGAGAATGACATTCTCCGTCTCATACGAAACGGAGAATGGCATTCTCCGCGTCCCTAAGACGGAGAATGGCCATTTATAAGTCAAAATAGAAGGAGAATAACCATTCTCCGCGTGTTTTAAAACGGAGAATGCCATTCTCCGCGTCAGTAAGACGGAGAATGCTCATTCTCTAGGTCAAAATACAAAGAGAATGGCATTCTCCGTCTCTTTTGACCCGGAGAATGACATTCTCCGTCTCATACGAAACGGAGAATGGCCATTTCTAAGTTCCAAATGCACACATTATAGGTTTGTATTAACACAGATAATGACATTATAGGTTTGAATCAAACAACAGAACTTTAACAAAACAGATTTACATATATAGAACAATGTAAATTAGTCGTAAAATTGAATTTCAATACAAAGGAAAACAAATACATTACAAAAGAAACCTGACAAACAGAATATATACATTGAATTTGTTAGCCAATTTACATTGTCATTTTACAAAAGGAATTGCACATTTACTCATAAGCAAAGCCTTAGCCAAATCTAGCCTTCTCTTTACAATAGTATTGTGAACTTGTTTGTTTGTTTTCTTCCGTAAATCAAATGGATATCTCGACAACTTTTCAATATAATATGAAACATACAGAAGGCAGCTGGGTGTTAGTTGCTGTGGACATTCTTTGCAAACCTTGAGCTCTGTTGTTTCATATTCCGAGATTGCTGGACTTTTATTACTCATCAATGCAATCTTCTTTATTATAATTGGCTAAATTTTATTCTTCATGTATACTGCATCCTGGATTCCCTTAGCGCCCGTGTTTTTTTCGCAATGAGTTGTAGTGCGTCCAAACATAGGAGCTGAAGTTGAATGCCAGCAGCGTATAGTGTTTATTCTCCTCGCGGAAGAGTGGCACGAATAGCCATTCAATGTCATCTTCCAGCTCCATTATAAAATCTTCTATATCAACTTTGAAATTGTACACTGCTCCTTCTGTTGGATTTTCTTTATCGATAATCTTGGCAGTACCCTGTTTTCCAGAAGAAAATAAAATAAAATAATAACATGAGTTAGTTTTTTACAACACTATTAGTAGCTGTACACATTAATATTTATTTTTCAGTTTTGATTCTTACCAATGAATGGGGCATCATGATTGCAAACCATTTACATTGTGCACCCTGCGAGCTTGACTGAATGTTCTGCCTTAATTCGGCTTGAACGTCGTTCATAAGCTTTATTAGGTAGTTCATAACACCGGCTTCTATATCCGCCTCATTTATAATGTCTTGAAAATCTTTAGCACTTAACAACATGCTGACATCATTATTTCTTCTTCTTATTTTACACTCTTCTGGAGCACTTGGAAAGTACATATATACATAATCACTGCACATAAATTTAGTTTCGATTATGATAATAATATAGGCTAATGATAAAATTGCATAAAAAATAACTCCAATAGAGAATGATCATTGCACTTGGAAAGTACATATATACATAAGTATTCTAAACAGAAATTGGTTCAAGTTTAGAATACTTACGTTGGAGACATCCTTCTTGTGTATACGATGCTCCTGTATACTTGCTTCAGCTCATCGTCTGCAACGTTCCAAAGTCTGAGCTTCGGACATTGCATCAGCATTTTCCCATCTCTAACAAGCTTTGCTGTTTGACGAGATTCTTCCTCAAGTTCTTCAGGAGCTGACATCTCCTTTTTATTGTCGACCTTCTCGGGGCTGGAAGGAGCTTTTTTTTTCCCAGCAGGAGCTACATTCTTACTGGGACTAGTAGCAGCTTTTCTTTTCCGACCAGGACCTGCCTTCTTACTTGTTGTAGTATCGGATGTTTTCTTCTTTTGCAATGTAGTAAAATCATCCTCATCTGCAGCAGGTACATTTGATCTTGTGTAATGCTTCTGGGGAACTGCTTGAGTATCCCCTCTTTCCAATGCTCTAGCCATTGCTTCAAGGTTAACGATTGTATCGTTCTTATTCTTGACTTCGTCATTCAACGAGGCAACTTCCTCTAGAAGTCTGTTATTATCATTAGTTAGCTTTTTATTCTCTTTTTTCAGATCCTCTGTCATTTTCACTGATATAAAAACAAACAAGAACAAGAGGTATGATGTCAATATTATATAATCTTCTTTTTAAAAATAATATCATTCTCCGTGTCAATTTAGACGGAGAATGACATTCTCCGTGTCAAAATAGACGGAGAATGTCATTCTCCGTTTCCAAATAGACGGAGAATGACATTCTCCGTGTCAATTTAGACGGAGAATGACATTCTCCGTCTAATATTAGACGGAGAATGTCATTCTCCGTGTCAAAACATACGGAGAATGATCATTTCTATGTCAAAATACAGAAAATGTCATTCTCCGTGTCAAAATACTAGCGGAGAATGTCAAAATAGACGGAGAATGTCATTCTAAGTGTGTTTTAATACGGAGAATGACATTCTCCGTCTATTTTATAACGGAGAATGGTCATTCTCCTTGTTAGATACATGTAATTACAGATTAAAATAGACAAAAAATATAAAATCTTACCTTTTAGAAGTAGCTCCTCAACATGTTGACGAAGCTTCTCATTATCAGCAGTAAGCTCAGACTTCTGCTTTCTCAGGGAGTCTAGTTCCGACCCCTGTGCCTCCAGTTCCTCAACTCGCTTAAGGAGTTTCTTGTTATCATCAATAAGGAGCGATTTCTCGTTCCTTAAAGAGTCTAACTCCTTCTCCAAGCCATCAGCAACGAGCCACACAGCACGTTGTTGGGCTACATCTGCCGCTAGTTGCTGGGCTCTTTCCTGGAGTTGCTCATTCTCAGCGATAAGCTGAGATTTCTCCTGCAAGACACGCAACATATCTACATTGTCAGCTGTAGAGGGTGCTGGTGCTTGAGCTTCAGCTTGAGCTTCTTCTTCATCAACAGAATTGTCTCCACCTTCTACATATTGCTGCTCTGCTGGGACTTCTTCAAGTTCATCAACATTCAATGCAACAATATCCTTGAATATCAAATCTGAATCCATTTTAGCACCTTGATATTCATTTTTTAGGAATATTGAGATTTTATTCCCATCCCATGTGCAGAATCTCGGAGATGCGACTGTTGGTTTGCACTTCCTTTCTACCAGTCGACTGTGCTCTGCAAACCAATACAAGAAGTATATCGTACAACCTTCAATCTTCTTGTACGATATATCAACATCACCATCTTCAGATTTTGTGACAGCCCTCTTTATGCTGTCCATAACGTACCCCAGTATAATCCGAGGCCAACAGATGCTTTTTATAACATCTGTGCTCTCCACCAGAGCGAAGAACTTGTATGGCAAGTTCGACCCCCCCATTCTGGTGAAGAATGCTGTTTGGCACAAGTTGAATACTATTAACTTGGCCACCTCATCGGGACTTGCATTTTCGCCCCCCAGCAGCTCTAATATCCTTTTCCTAACTTCAGCGTTTGAGACTTCAGCACCTTTGCCCTTGGAATTTTTCAGCAATCTTGTGAAGTGTTTTGTACACATGCTGAATGAGTCTGCTGGTGGGGGGGTCTTCTGCTTCTCAGTGATGATCTTCAAATACTTATCATCAACTTCAGTGTCATCATTCATTGGCAGACCGAAAATGGTTGCCATCTCATCAGCAGTTGGTGCTACTTTGACACTGCTGCTCAATTGGAAATATCCAATTCCATCTTCTTCCAAATAAGTCCCCATCAACTTCTCCAGACCTTGGGTGACTTTAGATAGTTCTGATTTTTTCACCTTATTTCTGTAGAATACATCTACGAAGTCGTAGAATCCTACATTCTTCAAGCTTTCGACAACTGCTTCAGGCAAATGGCGAAACTTTTCCTTCACCTCATCCATGAGAGAGAGTACTGGGGTGAATGTTGCACGGAAAAGTCTTTCGTCTCTGTTCCTGACAGTTTTTTTTCCCTAAAAACAACAACAATTAGGTTTACGTCAACATTCTTCTTTATTATAATAAAGAGAAAGCCATTCTCCGTCTAATATTAGACGAAGAATGTCATTCTCCGTGTCAAAATAGACGGAGAATGAGCATTCTCCGTTTTGTATTCAAACGGAGAATGCCATTCTCCGTGTCAAAATAGACGGAGAATATCATTCTCCGTCTATTTTGACACGGAGAATGGCATTCTCCGTTTTGTATTAACACGGAGAATGGCATTCTCCGCGTGTTTTAAAACGGAGAATGCCATTCTCCGCTTTAGAAAGACGGAGAATGCTCATTCTCTAGGTCAAAATACAAGGAGAATGACATTCTCCCTTTATTTTGTCCCGGAGAATGAGCATTCTCCGTCTAAGTAAGGCGGAGAATGCCATTCTCCGTCTCATATTAGGCGGAGAATGCTCATTCTTTAGATCAAAATAAAGGGAGATTGCCATTCTCCGTTTTAAAATAGACGGAGAATGCCATTCTCCATCTCAAAATAGACGGAGAATATCATTCTCCGTTTTGTTTTAACACGGGGAATGGCATTCTCCCTTTATTTTGACCCAGAGAATGACATTCTCCGTCTCAATAAGGCGGAGAATGCTCATTCTCTAGGTCAAATTACAAGGAGAATGCCATTCTCCGCGTGTTTTAATACGGAGAATGCCATTCTCCGCGTTAGCAAGACGGAGAATGCTCATTCTCCGCGTCAGTAAGACGGAGAATGCTCATTCTCTAGGTCAAAATACAAGGAGAATGACATTCTCCCTTTATTTTGTCCCGGAGAATGAACATTCTCCGTCTAAGTAAGGCGGAGAATGCCATTCTCCGTCTCATATTAGACGGAGAATGCTCATTCTTTAGATCAAAATAAAGGGAGAATGCCATTCTCCGTTTTAAAATAGACGGAGAATGCCATTCTCCGTCTCAAAATAGACGGAGAATGTCATTCTCCGTTTTGTTTTAACATGGGGAATGGCATTCTCCGTCTCTTTTGACCCGGAGAATGCCATTCTCCGCGTCAGTAAGACGGAGAATGCTCATTCTCTAGGTCAAATTACAAGGAGAATGCCATTCTCCGCGTGTTTTAATACGGAGAATGCCATTCTCCGCGTTAGCAAGACGGAGAATGCTCATTCTCCGCGTCAGTAAGACGGAGAATGCTCATTCTATAGGTCAAAATACAAGGAGAATGACATTCTTCCTTTATTTTGTCCCGGAGAATGAGCATTCTCCGTCTAAGTAAGGCGGAGAATGCCATTCTCCGTCTCAAAATAGACGGAGAATGTCATTCTCCGTTTTGTTTTAACACGGGGAATGGCATTCTCCGTCTCTTTTGACCCAGAGAATGCCATTCTCCGCGTCAGTAAGACGGAGAATGCTCATTCTCTAGGTCAAATTACAAGGAGAATGCCATTCTCCGCGTCAAAATAGACAGAGAACGTCATTCTCCGTTATAAAATAGACGGAGAATGGCATTCTCCGTGTCAGTGAGACGGAGAATGTTCATTTCTCTAGGTTAATGCAAGAAGAAAGTTCATTCTCCGTCTATTTTACAGACGGAGAATGTATTAGGCGGAGAATGCTCGTTCTTTAGGTCAAAAACACAGAAATGAACATTCTCCGTGTGTTTAAACACGGAGAATGCCATTCTCCGTCTCAAAATAGACGGAGAATGGCCATTTCTAGTTCAAATGACACAGAAAGGGCATCCTCCGTGTATTTTATAGACGGAGAATGATCATTTTCATTTGCCGCGTCAATATAAACGGAGAATGAACAAGACTCAAAGTTTTACCTTTTTTTTCCCTTCTTCTTCATCTTCTTCTTCTCCCCCTGCTACTGCTTCTTGTTGTTCTTGATCTTGTTCTTGTTGTTCTCCGTGTTCTTGTTCTTCTACTGCTTCTTGCACTTCTTTTTCTTTTGGAGCATTTCGTCTACGAGCAACCTTCTTAACTTTCTTCCCTCCTTTCTGTTGTTTTACAACTACTTCTTCTCCTTCTTCTCTAACTTGGTCTACTTCCATTGCTGATGATTGCGACATTGTGATGGAGATTCGCTGGCGATTTCTTGTAAGAAATTTCTAAGATTTTTGGAGGAGATGACCTAAAATCGCAACAGAACAGAGTATGGAAGAGGAGGGAGCGATAGAGACACTTTTTTGAAGAGTCTGGAATCGAACCGTTTTTCATAAAACTTGCTGGGTTTGTTGATATTCTTAATAAATTAGAAGGGCAAAAGGGTCATGCCGTGCCCTTTTTTTAATTTTTAAGTTAATGCTGGGCACGCGATGAAAGTTTATTTTGGGGTGGGTTTTTCATAAAACTTTTTAAATTTTTGGGCATTTCATAAATTTTCCCATAAATATATATGAAAAGGCCCGGGTTTATAGATAGGAAAGCCCTCTTGTTGGATACAAGGTGGGATGAATAGAAAAATGCTTTATGTACCTTCAAAATCACGTCCCTCCGTGTCCCTCCGCCATATGTATTTCTGCTATTCGCTCATATTTTTTTCCAACTCCTCTCCTATTTGTTTGGGATAATAAGAAAGTGACATGTGACGGAGGGACATGGAGGAACATAATTTTGAAGGTACATATAACATTACTCGGACAAATATTGTCTCAAAGATATTGAAACAAGTTGAAGCCTCCGTCTCGATTAAAATTATAATTTTCTTAAATAATAAAAGGAGAGAGTCTTCGTCACTGTTTGACAAAATTGATGTTACCAACAAGTTTTTCTTGCTGTTTTGTTTTTAGAAGTAGCACACACTCTCTCTTGTCCGGTCTCACAATCCGAAGTCTCTAGCAACTATATGCGAAGAGTTATCAATTTTTTAAAAACCGTTCTGATGGTCCAAATTTCACATCACAATGTTTTTGAAATCTTTCTTAAAACAGAAAAAACAAAAAAATTGACCGATTCAATTATGGACCGATTCCGTCGGTTCACTGGTTGAACCGCATTGAAAAAAAATCCGATGGTTCTTTATAAGATCCAGTTTTAATCGGACTGGACCAATTTTTTAGCAAAGATCGGTTGGGTCTGGTTCTTAGAACACTGGTTAGCATTGTTTGGAAAAAAAAATATATTTGGCTCCCAAAATTTTTGGGTGATACAATTTCCCATTATATGACATATGGCATGACGGATGACATAACAGTTGACATGACAAAATTAAACATTAAAATTAATATTAATATTAAAATTAAAATTAATATCAAATGAACATGAACATTAATATTAAAATTAATATGAACATTAAGATTAACTTTAACATTAAATTAATATTAACATTAAAATTAATATAAATATCAAATTAACATAAATATCAATATTAATATTAACATTAACATTAATTAACATTAATATTAAATTTAACATTAACATTAAATTATAATTATCATCCGCATTAACATTAACAACAAACTTTTTTGGTTAATTAATTTTTTAGATTAAAATATAATATGTCAATTATTATATCAGATGTCATATAATAGAAGATGACATCATCAAAAAAATTTGGAAGATGAATAACATAATTGTGTCCGGAAACTGGAACCTTTGATTCTGCTGCTGAGGATGCAGGCGCCCACTGGATTATAACGGCAAACCACAACTACGCCAAGCCGACACTTTTTTCTGTGCACTGGTGGTGTGTGTGTGGGAGTGGGGGTGGGAGTGGGGGTTGGGGATCGTGTCCGACGTAGCTAGGCGCAGAACCATGCGCGCATACTAATTAATTTGCGTACGTGCATGTGTGCTAGCTAGCTGGTCTCAACCACAACCCATACTAAATTGTAGAACAGGTGCGTGCACTCGCTCTCGACCACGGAAACTGCGAACAAATTCTGCTGCCGAAACCGCAGACGCGTGCACACTAGCGGCGGCTGCTGCAGTGCGAGCCACGGTCGACGTACGTCGTTGTTCGTTCGAGAGCCGCGCGCGCGCTGGTGATTGAAACGAAGCTAGCTACACTACAGAGATGAATGCCGCGCCCAAGTCCACACTTATTTGCGCGGGATTGCATGCATGGCGACGTCAGCCGAGGCTCTACAGCTCAGCTGGCTCGTCCTGGCCTGCGTTAGCACGCAATCCAATGCCATCATGCATGCATGTACCCCACAATTCCTCTGTTTCAATGCAGGAATTTGGATTCTTCCCACTAGCTTTCTTATCGCGCAAGTAAACTAGGCGGATATATGTTGGGTTTTCATCTGAATACTCCGTTTTAAATCCGCAATAAAATAAAATTATTAAATTGTTATCGGCCTTCGGAAAAGTCGTGCACGTAGTACTGTCCTAAGAGTTAGCTCGGGTCTATGTGCAAACTGAATCCGAACGTCCCTAGTGGTGAAATTCACGTTCAACCGGAATCTTGTTGTCGCACACGACGTTGAGAGAATGACCCCGACTTAGCTCCGCCCAGAGCAACACCAAAGAATAGCAGCGATCTTGAGAGGACGAGAATTTTAGAGAGGAAAATAATTTCTGTGTTTGAGAAGAAGGAGAGGGGCTCAATATATAGGCATTCAAAATTTGATAGTGAATGCTGTAAAAAGTTTTTAGGGTCTTGGTCCGAATTCGAAGAGAAAATCGAATCGGCATTCGGCGCCTGCAGGTGTGGGCACGTACCCGCACCCGTTATGCGCGCCGAACCGAACCGGGCCGGACGGCGGCGCGCGCGTGTGGCCCATGGGGCTCCCACACTAATCTTCAAAGAAGCAAAGTGGAAGAAAGGAATATATGTACAGTGAAGGCTATACTTTTAGCCGATGTGGGACTATATAAGTATAGTGGAGTTGAGCTTTTGTTTCAAAACAAAGCTACAGCTAACAATATATGCAACATATTTGTATGAGTTTATGATCCTCGTTATTTACACTTATATGTGCAACATATTTGTATGAGTTTATGATCTATATAGTTGTATATTTTTTTATTGAAACCATGTTTTATTAACATTTCTGCTATTTTTTTATTTTTTTTTGAATAATTTGTTTTAAGTTTATACTGTACATGAATGGGACGGGTACGGAGAAGGGGACGCGGAGGGCATTGTTAAAGGTGGATGGGGATAAAAAATTAAATATGACTGTGATGGGGACGGAGACTCGAACACTACTCGAAGACGAAAATGGAGGGCATTGTTTCAAAATGAGTTTCTATATTCTGAATTTAGAAATTCTAAGGACCAAGCTATAGTTTCGATGGCTGGAACAGAATCATATATAGTGAGGCTCTAGTTGAATCTGACTATTCTATAAAATGGACTCCTATATTCTGAATATAGAATCTAAAAATTGGGATGAACCTTACGAACTACTTATCTTGAAATATATTGTATTACAATACCTAAAAAAATTCAAAACTATCAGGATAAAAAAGAAGCACATGGGCTAATTAGTGTTTAGATTTTGAATTTTATACCAGTTTAAAGTTTTTAGTTCTTACATGTTCAATTAGAAAATTTGAACAATGAATTTTCATATTTGATTTCGTTTTTTACATTATAATTTCTTTTTGAGTAGGTGTTGGTATTTGATGTTGTACTTATATTTAGGATATAATAGAAGCAAAAAAATAAAATAAAGATTCAAACTTTTCAATTGAAGGTATCATAACCTTTTTAAGTTTGATATAAAATTCATAATCTAAACCTTAATTAGCCCAAAAAAAATTGAAAACTACAATCGTACATAGAACATTTTAGGTTTTTTTTTTGAGTCTTTGGACATTTTAGGGGGCGTATCAAGAGTCCCGCCAGAGTCCTGCCCCCCTCTGCATATCATTGGAACCGGGAGTCCGCACGGGACCCGTGCGGACGTCCACACGGGACCCGTGCGGACGTCCACACTATCCAACAGTCGAGGGCGACGGGGCTCCCGCAGAGCCTGCGAGCAGAACTTCGGATCTGAACCTCCATATGTATCCAAATTTTGTCAAGCCACTATCAACTGTGACCCGCATGGTAGCCCACATGTTAGTAAACATTATTGTGTTTGGTTCAAGTTTTGGAACTTGGAAATAAATTTTGGATTTCTTATTCATATTTGGTAAGTATAGAAATGTGAATTGGGTGGGGAGGAATATGTGTACTTTAGTTTTTCACAATTGTCGAAAAGTAAATAACCAAGGGCCCATTGGAATTATTTTTGATTTTCTATTGGTTTAGTGTATTAGTTATAATTTTTTTGGCGATAAAATTCTCAGTGATACATGTTGAATTTAAGTGACAATATCGTAAAATTAATGAGAGTGTACGTATTTGTGAAAAATTAAACAAATTAATATTCTCATTCATATATGAGCTAAACATGTACAAATGAAAAAAAAAATCAACTTACATATTTTAAGTCTAACCAAATATGAGTATGTGAATATTGATTTTTTTTTTTCCATGAAAAATGGAAAGTAAATTTATAGATATACCAAACCTTCATCCAAATGCCAACTCAATTTAAGTTCAGATATATCAAGTGTATTGTTTAGATGTATAGTTTAGATGTTCATCTCAAAATTATAAAAGCATCCCTTCAAGCAAGCCTGGAAATTATGGTCCCTTACTTAGATAGAAGATGTAAAAAAAAAATTAGACTCCAAGGAGTATGGGAAAAAAAAAATCTTTAACTTCAGGGGTCTTGGAAAAAAAAAAAACTTTAAAGATACTCCTAACAGTTATTTTTATTACAGTCCAATATTATAATAATAATAAATAAGTTATTTTTATATAATTGTTTTAGTATACATCTTGAATAGTTCCATTTATTCTTGAGATGGAATCCGTCAAGTCACAATAGGTTTTTTTTTTTTTTTTTTTTTTTAAGAGAATACGCAGAAGTCACAATAGGTTATGTCTACATGCTGACCACTAGAATGATATACTTTCATCCTAAATAGTTGCATTTCATATACATATTAAATAAATAAATAAATAAATAAACAAACTAAGGGATCAATGAAAGACAATTAAGTGGCCTCTTAAAATCCTTAAAAGTTCATTAAACTTGTCCAAATTTAGACCGCCTCCAAAGTTGCCATTGGAGATGATCTAACACAAAAGACAAAACTAGGAAACTAGATAGAAGCAAAATCCTGACCATTCGCTACTCCTCCTAAGCAGGACAAAGTTCTAAGCATCTAACTACTAGGGGTGAGGTGGGCAATCGGTAGATTCGATTCAAATTGAAACAATTTTGGAAGATCGAACACAATTGAACCTATTTCAAATCCAATTAAATCGTCTCTTCGTACAAATCAAACCGAACCGAACCGAACAGCTACTACTAAGCTAAGCTCGGAGAGTCGGCTTCAGCAGCAGCTGCAGCATCCTTCCTCTTGCCGAAGTCGTGCACGGTGAGGTGCAGCTCGGCCGCGGCGATCATGAAGTGCGCGGCCTGCATTGGCCTCAGGAGGCCGACGAGGGCCTTGAGCGTGTCGAGCCTCAGCCTGTCGGCCCTCTCGAGCACCTTCTCCATCCCCTCCCTCTTCCCCCTCATCTCCCTCTCCACCGCCTCCGCCTCGTCCGCCGCCGCGGGACGCGCGGCCCTCGCGGCCAGCTCCACCATCTGCGCGTCCGCGAGCGTCTCCTGCACCTTCGCCTCCTGCTCCGAAATCTCCTTCTCGAGGAGGATGGTCCTCCCCTGGAGCTGGTCGATGCTGCGGAGCTGGTGGTGGGAGAGGCCGGAGAGGTCGCCGCCGCCGCCGCAGTGGAGCCCACGGAGCAGGCCGGAGACGCTGGACTCGAGCTGGAGGCCGGACTTGGAGTAGAGGAGGTGGAAGGCCATGGAGGGGCGCCAGCCGCCGACCCAGAGGAAGAGGTTCTCGGTGGAGCTGGTCCAGTCCGGGCTGAACATGGGCAGCACGTCGCGCCGAGCCGAGGCCGACTTGTCGCGATAGTAGGACTCGTAGTGGGACACGACGCGGGAGAGCAGGGGGCCGAGCCGGGCCTCGTCTTCTCCTTCTACTTCTTCTTCTTCTTCCTCCTCCCGGGAGCTGGCCTCGCGCGCGGCGGCAGCGGCCTGCAGGAGGTCCTGGAGGTCCCGCTCCTGCTGCGTCAGCCACCGCTCGAAGAACTCGGCGAAGCTCTCGTGGCGGCGGCGGTGCTGCTGCTGCACGCCGTTGCGTTCAGGAGGAGGAGGAAGAGACATAGTTCTGTTTCCTTTAACCCTTTGATTGGTTTTGTAGTGAGAGGGAAGAAGCAATGGGTTTGAATTTATAGAGCGGATTTTAAATTATTTTAATAAAAAAATAATATTTGGTCCGAGATTTGTGACTGTAAATGTGATTGTGGACACACGTGACAGCCAACAATTGGCCTCTCATGCTATCATGGGTCCCACTCTCTTAAAATTTGGAACAAGAAACTATTGGAAGACCGTTACGTCACGTGTAGTCTACAATTACATTTGCGGTCACAAACTACGGTGGGTTTTGTTGGTTTCTGCAGTGTGAGATGAACCTAATGTATTGGTGTATGGATCCAGCCCTTATTTATTTCTTGTTGAGCTTGGAAAATGGTGAAGGGGAGATGGATCTGAACTTCGTTACTATCTGTACGTAGTGTACATTTATTTCTCCATGGGAACTTTGCATATCTGAACCTGGGGGCCCAGCCAACATGGTTTCGTCTGTTACGAAAACACTGGTATATCAAGGTGTGTATCGGTCCGAACCGGTCAGGACTCAATTTTGACCAGACTTAGGCTTGGCCAGGCCAGATAGGACCGGCTTTAGAATCAAAACACTAAATTCAGTCCGGACCAAGATCCGGGTAGCTTCGGTTCAGAATCGGACTGAATCCGGATTGGGCCTGGGCCGATCCGCGGGCCATTCACTTAAAAAATATATTAAATGATACTAATGTATGCTATATAACATCAAATTAAAGTGGACATGATGGTTAGTAGGAAAACATTTAACCTTTTATGGGGTCTTGTAGGTCCTATGTTTAAATCTCCTTATCCGCCTTTACATTTTTTTATTATTATGTATTATGGATCGAGTTTTAAAGGGGTTGCAACCGGGTCGAGCCATGCCTGCGGGATTCAAAGAGAAAATCCGGTTCGGACCGATTGGTAAGACGGTTCGGACCTGCAGGCATGGGCAGTGAACCCATGCCAAAACTGGGTATTGAGTGGGCCTCGAGCCGAGCTAGTCTATTGACCGGATTGGGCCGATCCAGTCTGGATTTGACCGAGTTTGGTTCGAACTGGGTTCTGCCCGCCCGACACAATACACACCGTGAGTTGGTATTTGGCAAACTCATTCTCATATATGGTCTGGCAACAACGTGCCATAAAAGATTGAATGCACTCTCCAAGACTTAAGATCATATTGCATAGGAACTGGCACGATCCGCGTTCGGATATTCAGATGCGAGTACGTGAGCATGTCCAGTCTTATACATCGTCGTTGTCGACGGTAGTACGTTGTTCTAGACCTCAATCATCATCAAATCTGTGGACTCTGACATTATAACTCTTGTTAATTTGACGAGAGCATATCTGATGTCCCCAAACACATGTCTATCAAATACGCCACATCTCTTATAAAAAATATGAATTTCAAAAATAGCACTCACAATCAGTGAAATCCATATTTTTATCGAAAATGCCTGCCGAACCGAGGAGAATCGCATGCAGAACTGCATTGACGTGACCTTCTCTATTGGCTTCAGTCCCCTGCTAGCACCGGACCTTACCTTTGTCAATTGAGGGCTGACACGTCAGCACGGTTCACCGCATGTAGTCCCCCCTCGCCGTTCGTTAAGTACTATTTTTTTTTTACATAAAAGATGACATATTTGATACACAAATTTTAAAAACAAAAGATCTGCTCTAAAATTTATGGGTTATTTAATTTTAGGATCTCACATATATAGGCTCAAATGCACGGGTGGTACTTCAACTTGGGGCACTTTAATGCTGAAGTACTCAATGCATAATTCGTTACAATAAAATGACTAACGTTCAATTAACAAACAAAAAAGTACATGCCGTTCCCTTCTGTCCAATCCTTCACAGAATGCTGACCTGGCATTCATGCTCCAGACCCTGGCGCCGCAGTAGAGGGCACATGGTCCTGCCCTCCAGTCGCGCCTGCCAGCCGATCAAGCACGCCCGCGTCCTTGACCGCATGAACCCCCAGAACACCCCCTTACAGCCCCACATCCTCCTCCCCGCCCACCGCGTACTCGCACGGGTCGCTCACGTTCAGCAGGTCCTCCGCGGAGCACCGCCGGAGCAGGTGTAATGCCCCGCTCCGCACGGTGCATTACGATGAGTCGTTGACTCGAAGAGTTGCGTTGACCCGATGAAGTATCGATGCTAATCGATGCAAGAGTTACGTTGGCCAAAGGTAAGCCTTGAGTCGGTTGGAATCTATGAATCGAATCGATGCAAAGGATAAGTCCCGTTTGAGCAAGTGCTGATTTTAGTTGATCTGGTGTGCAGGCTATGCTTTTACGCTGGACGATAAGAGGTCAGCATTTTGCCTTATGCAATAAAGTATCCGCGAAACCAAATCGTGGCCTTGCAACGGATTGTGGCATGAGCACTGTAATGCCCCGCTCCGCACGGCGCATTACGCTGAAGCGTTGACTCAACGAGTCGCGTTGACCGAATGAAAATGTATCGATGCGAGTCGATACGAGAGTTACGTTGTCCCGAGCAACGCATCGAACTAAGTCGATGCGAAGAGTTGCCTTTGCCCCGAAAGAATGCATCGAGTTGAACCGATGCGAAGCGCCGCATTGCCCCGAAGGATGAGTGCGTTGGATCGGCTCGAAGATTCTAAGAAATCGAATCGACCAAGGCGCAAGTCCGAATCGATGCAAGTATTGATTTTAGTTGGTTTCGTGTGCAGGTTATACTTTGACGCAAAAATATTAGAGGTCGATCTTTTGCCATATTTAGTAAGGGGTCCGCGAAATCAAATCGTCGTCTTGCGACGGGCTGAGACTTGGGCACGCTAAGGCAAATCGGACGTATGACTCAATGAAGCACGAAGTGCTCGAATGGCTAAGTCATGAGAGTGGCCGTGCAACAAAGTTAGGGAATCGAGCCGCATCGGCTCGGCGAAACGACGAAGGCGAATCGACTCAAGGTGGAAGGATTGACTTCTTTGTACTCCTTCATTCGATAAATCAAATATATCATTGTATGCTAAAAGTTAACATATCGACGCCACGGGCGTGGTCCGATCGGAGATAAATCATAGTGTGAGTCGAACACTAAGTTAGAACAATTGAAATGATACGTGCATCATATGCACGAGTCGCTATGGGACATTGGATATCGCAAAGGCGACCGCCTCGGTGCGCAAGCCGTAAGAACATGGGATAACTGTACTCGGCGAGTGCCTTAGTGCACGAACCATACCGTGCCTTCGTGTATGAGTTAGAAAGGCTAGAACATTGAAAGACAATAGGCGAGCGTCCTAGCGCGCAAGCCCCGAACATTGAATGCTAAGTTATAGAACATGGATATACGGTCGAACGTGCCTACGCGCACAGGATAATAAAAGATGGCTTCGTTGCGAAAGAATACAGTTGTGGCATGAATGTGACGGAACTGTCGGATATGACATAATACCTCGAAAGGTGTTCGAGACCTTCGGGTCATTCGGTTGACGAGCATTGAGTTGAGGCATAATGCCATTGAACATTGAAACGAAGTATGAAACATGAGAACATAGAAAGTTAACGGATGAAATACGAGATGATAAAGTCTGAGTCTTGGACTCAAGGCTATGCCTGGTTGTTTGAATGATAGTGCGTTGCATGGTCGAATGGAATGGACTTGAGATAATTGCGATGATATCTTCCGTGCACGGAACGTTCCCTCCGAATGGGCGTACCGGGGCACCAGGACCGTTCGGCCTAGGAGGGATGTAATCTTTGATAGGCGTACATCTGCGAAGTCTGATTAGCACTCGGTCGTAAATGTAAAAAGCCGCAAATGATGGTAGGCACGCGGTAAGTTTCGGTAGTTGGGATAGCAACCCAACCCGTGAAACGCCGGGCTACCCAAACATGAGAGAGAAAAGAAGGAGAGAAAAGAAAGTAAGGAAAAATAAAAGAGAAACTCCTTTAGTCCATTCCGGCGCGGATACGCCCACGACCTTCATATAGTTAAGGAACGATGGATTGAAAGTGTAGGCACATATGTGTCCCGCACGCATAGATCCTGCTTAGAGATGCACATATAACATGACAGGGAAGGAATGCGGCGTATTCACCTTGCGTTGGTGCAAGGGCGAGTGCGTTGACTTGGTAAGAAGTCGCGCCATGAATCAAATACGAAATTGCTTGTTTGCTTGTCTATTCATTTCGATAACATGCTGCTATGCTAACATGCTTTACGTTTCGAAGATGCCATGAAATTGACCCTACGGAGAACATAGCAAGATCATAAGCTAAGTTGCATGATTCAACGTAAATATTAAAATGTCGGTTTGGAAAGATGATCTTTGCTTCAGTACATGCGAGGACGAACGTACTGATCCCCCACCAGCTTTATGCAGGGTGCATGGAATAGATTGCTCGCGGCGAAGCGTTGCTTGAACGTGTTGAGGCTTGGAATGCCGAAGCGCATTGAAGCGTGCTATCGCATTGACGCTCGGACTACGCAGCTGGATTGATGCGGCCGAGATATAGAAGGCATGATGTATGGAACGGTGAAATCCTTTGTGGGCAAGAGAGAACCTGAGTGTTGTAGCCAATCTGGCATATATTGTTAGGCTATCGAAAGCCTTTGTAATCTCAGTTTCGAATATCAATAAAGAGAATTGTTTCGTATACTCTGTTTCCCTATCGTTGTTAATATCGAATCAAAAGATAACCATTTGAGAACTTGTCATCTTGCCTTGCACGAGCGCAACTCCAGGCTCGTGCGGCATCACGTCCCTTGCGAGGACGATGATTCGGGTGATTACGGGTCGGGGCGTGACAAATTGGTATCAGAGCACTAGGCTTAATTTCCTCTGGACGCTCGCTTCATTACAGTTCAAAAAGTTACCCACCACCACTTGATATCACTCTTGACTCTACTCGATGCCGCACTGGATGTTCCATACAATAAGTCTAATACAAATCGTGTAATTTTGCCGCATGTGTTTTGGAAATTACACGATGTTTGCTAAGAAAGTCGCGAGGGGTATATTGCATTGAATGCAACAAGCCGTAAAAAAATGTTAGTTGCTGCAAGCGCAACAAATTGTGAAATACGATTTAAGATGTTGTTGCAATGTAACATGTTGAAAGAGAAATAAAATGATGTACGATGTGCAACGAATTAATGGTGAATATGCGTTAAAATGAAAGTGAGAAGTGATAAGCCAATATCGAATGTGTTAAACGAATTGAGCATTGACTTTGAAAGTCGAGAGTAAATCGTTGCACGACGTGCGATAAATGTCGGAAATAATCGTTGCACGATGTGCAACGCGTGTTGGAAGTAAAATTATTGCACGTGGTGCAACGCATATCAAATTAATCGTTGCACGGAGTGCAGAGGGAAATTAAAAATGAATCGTTGCATAAAGTGAAATAAAATGTCGGAGATAATTCGTAGCACGATGTGCAATGCGTATCGGAAGTGAAATTTGTTGCACGGGGTGCAACACATATCTAAATAAATTGTTGCACGAGATGCAACGTAAGGAAAGAATTGAAGTCATAAATCGATAGAACGAATCGTTTGGTTGCACACCAAACTTATGTTGGCAAGCGATAACATTGACCGAGTTGTGTCGGATTTGGATAGAATCAAAGTTACGGTTGTGATCAAACACGATCACTGCGGAAATCGTTAGTCGGAAGAGATCGTTGGTTTATACTAAGTATAATGCGAGGGAAATGGCTTGATTTTCGAGTGGTATATGCCATACCACGTAGACGATGAATGACTCGATTTCGAGTGGTATATGGTATAGCACTCGTGCGATAAATTGCATCGACGCGTTGTGAGAATTGCGGAAGGTTTGTCCGCAATGGACGGAAGAGTACCGAGACTCGATTGAAAATTTGTATGACGGTATGTTGATGCAAGTGTTCTTTGAAAATCGGTTGGGACGATAAGGTGAGACTCGTATCGATGAACGATAAGTCAGACGAAAGTTATAAGTTGGTCGGACGACCGAGACTAGCGAATTGATTATGCCTTGAGGCAACAATCGGATCGCGGGATAGGAAACTCGAAACATTGAAATCGAACCGCACGACTTGCGAGCTCGATGAAAATGTTGGGCGATACAAATTATAATCGAATCGTACGAATTGCGATCCTAATTGAAATATTGGGCGATACAAATTATAATCGAATCGTACGACTTGCGATCCTAATTGAAATATTGGGCGAGACGAATCGAATCGCACGACTTACGATCTCGATAAAAATGTTGGACGATGCAAATTGTAATCGAATCGCACGATGTGCGATTTCGGTAAGAAAGTTGGTTGACGTGAGAAATCGTGCCTAAGAAATAGTTGGTTACGTTACGGCAAAACTCATTTGAGTACGACTGAAAAACACGCGAAACTTAGAGGGCGTGATCGTATAACTCGAGGGTTCGATGTTGGATAATCGGTAACTCAGTTACGCGATCAAAGTATAGCGGGATACGGCGAATCGAAAAAACGAGTTAATGTGTATAGAAAAGTTCGTTGCGAACTTGGACATATGCAATGCAAGTTGTCGACGTTGAAACGGAATTAAAGTTGACCCTTACGCTATCGAAATTGATACGACGTATCGAGATCGATACGTAAAGAAACGTAAGCACGATGTGAGAATACAAAATAGAGTGCACCTTGCGCTATCAAGATTTTGTAAGTAACAATACGAGAAGGAACGAACTGGTTGATCATGAACTTCGTGATTTATCAAGACGAGACTATAAGTCATCGACGATTGCTCGATGCGTATAGCATCTCGTGTGTCGACCCGCAAATAAGATAGACTTGAACTCAATGCGAGTAGATGTTTCGTAAATTGCGGAATCATCGACGGCAGTGCATGACTTGACTCGGAGGATAGTTGCACATCAGTTGCGCCGATAGAAATGATTTTTGTCCGAAATTGGGTAGTCGCGTAGAATTGTCGGAACGTGATTTGGCTCCGAAATAAGATATAGCTGGTTCGTAGTAAACTGTCCTTCGGTGATGATCCACAGTTATCGAGCGTAGCTTCGGGGCAGCTGACCCTAGAAGACTTGACCGCCAAATCAAATTGAATGCTGCAGACCGTAAGATGACCCATGCGATATCGCATATGAGATTGCACCAATAATAAATATAACACGGTGCATGTTGACGATAAGTCTAGGCGATCGAGAATTGTTGGAACAACTTTCGATTGCGAATGATACAGTTAGATTTTTGAGTATTCGTCGGATGAATACTTGAATGGTTATGTTGGTCGACGGTCGAACGAGAAATTCACCAACGAACTTGGTGATGCGAGTAGGCGATTACGAGAAACGTACTATGCACGAGAGGGAACGATAAGGAAATGGCTTAGGAGTCATGTTGTTAGATGCGGATTCACCTTACAATTGAGCTTGCGTGAATCGAAAATTTCATTCGATGTTGCGAGATGGATAAGTTGGAAATTTGGCTAGTGAATTCCTACTCGTTAGGAAATTGGATGTAAGATGCATCGTAGAGACTTCGTGTCAAGGCGATCGTTGCCTTGAGCACCATCGCCTTGATGTAAACTTTTGAGTCAGATAGATTGTGGCCTTTGTGCAAAGTCAATTTAAAGTTACGTCGGGAGAAGTTAAGCACGGGGACTATGTAAGTAACCTAGCGGACGTAGTCCTGAATGTTGATGCATTTGCAAGTCAACGAAGGAAATCATAATCGAGATAAGTGCATAGCCAGACTTCGGAAATAGTTGAGTGGCGACTTCGAACGCAAGGCGTTGCGAAGGATCGTTGTAATCGAATGCGCAACGGCTTGACGCGACGCGTAGAATGGATAGTCCCGGTGAAACATACAAAGTGAGAAATACGATTTTGAATTGCATCGTGTGCCTTGACTTTTGTTGGACGATCGCGTGTGTATCAATATGCAGATGTAATAGAATTGCGAGAGCTTATGCTAAAGATAAGTCCGATCGAGAGTACGAGATGGCAAGCATAGGATTGAAATTTACCTGTCAGCTTTATTCCAATTTGCTACCGCTGGACTTGGTCAAAATACATATATCTTCGGGACGCCTTGAATATAGGTACGGATCCAAATCGAGTTGTATACAAATTCAAATCGAGCTGCAGGAAAGACTTAAAATGTTAAAATGAAAGCTTGCAAGATAGTGTGAGATTGAACAACGTTGGTGGGACGAGATCGTGAAACGATCTATAAAACACTTAGTCGGAGTGTTGGTTTTGGTTCGAGGACGAACCTTGTTTTGAGTGGTATATTCTGTAATGCCCCGCTCCGCACGGCGCATTACGCTGAAGCATTGACTCATCGAGTCGCGTTGACCGAATGAAAATGTATCGATGCGAGTCGATACGAGAGTTACGTTGTTCCGAGCAACGCATCGAACTAAGTCGATGCGAAGAGTTGCCTTGCCCCGAAAGAATGCATCGAGTTGAATCGATGCGAAGCGTCGCGTTGCCCCGAAGGATGAGTGCGTTGGATCGGCTCGAAGATTCTAAGAAATCGAATCGACCAAGGCGCAAGTCCGTATCGATGCAAGTATTGATTTTAGTTGGTTTCGTGTGCAGGTTATACTTTGACGCGAAAATATTAGAGGTCGATCTTTTGCCATATTTAGTAAGGGGTCCGCGAAATCAAATCGTCGCCTTGCGACGGGCTGAGACTTGGGCACGCTAAGGCAAATCGGACGTATGACTCAATAAAGCACGAAGTGCTCGAATGGCTAAGTCAGGAGAGTGGCCGTGCAACAAAGTTAGGGAATCGAGCCGCATCGGCTCGGCGAAACGACGAAGGCGAATCGACTCAAGGTGGAAGGATTGACTTCTTTGTACTCCTTCATTCGATAAATCAAATATATCATTGTATGCTAAAAGTTAACCTATCGACGCCACGGGCGTGGTCCGATCGAAGATAAATCATAGTGTGAGTCGAACACTAAGTTAGAACAATTGAAATAATACGTGCATCATATGCACGAGTCGCTATGGGACATTGGATATCGCAAAGGCGAGCGCCTCGGTACGCAAGCCGTAAGAACATGGGATAACTGTACTCGGCGAGTGCCTTAGTGCACGAACCATACCGTGCCTTCGCGCACGAGTTAGAAAGGCTAGAACATTGAAAGACAATAGGCGAGCGCCCTAGCGCGCAAGCCCCGAACATTGAATGCTAAGTTATAGAACATGGATATACGGTCGAACGTGCCTACATGCACGGGATAAAAAAAGATGGCTTCGTTGCGAAAGAATACAGTTGTGGCAAGAATGTGACAGAACTGTCGGATATGACATAATACCTCGAAAGGTGTTCGAGACCTTCGGGTCATTCGGTTGACGAGCATTGAGTTGAGGCATAATGCCATTGAACATTGAAACAAATTATGAAACATGAGAACATAGAAAGTTAACGGATGAAATACGAGATGATAAAGTCTGAGTCTTGGACTCAAGGCTATGCCTGGTTGTTTGAATGATAGTGCGTTGCATGGTCGAATGGAATAGACTTGAGATAATTGCGATGATATCTTCCGTGCACGGAACGTTCCCTCCGAACGGGCGCACCGGAGCACCGGGACCGTTCGGCCTAGGAGGGATGTAATCTTTGATAGGCGTACATCTGCGAAGTCCGATTAGCACTCGGTCGTAAATGTAAAAAGTCGCAAATGATGGTAGACACGCGGAAAGTTTCGGTAGTTGGGATAGCAACCCAACCCGTGAAACGCCGGGCTACCCAAATACGAGAGAGAAAAGAAGGAGAGAAAAGAAAGTAAGGAAAAATAAAAGAGAAACTCCTTTAGTCCATTCCGGCGCGGATACGCCCACGACCTTCATATAGTTAAGGAACGATGGATTGAAAGTGTAGGCACATATGTGTCCCGCACGCATAGATCATGCTTAGAGATGTACATATAACATGACAGGGAAGGAATGCGGCATATTCATCTTGCGTCGGTGCAAGGGCGAGTGCGTCGACTTGGTAAGAAGTCACGCCATGAATAAAACACGAGATTGCTTGTTTGCTTGCCTATTCAATTCGATAACATGCTGCTATGCTAACATGCTTTACGTTTCGAAGATGCCATAAAATTGACCCTAAGGAGAACATAGCAAGATCATAAGCTAAGTTGCATGATTCAACGTAAATATTAAAATATCGGTTTGGAAAGATGATCTTTGCTTCAGTACATGCGAGGACGAACGTACTGATCCCCCACCAGCTTCATGCAGGGTGCAGGGAATGGATTGCTCGCGGCGAAGCGTTGCTTGAACGTGTTGAGGCTTGGAATGCCGAAACGCATTGAAGCGTGCTATCGCATTGACGCTCGGACTATGCAGCTGGATTGATGCGGTCGAGATATAGAAGGCATGATGTATGGAACGGTGAAATCCTTTGTGGGCAAGAGAGAACCTGAGTGTTGTAGCCAATCTGGCATATATTGTTAGGCTATCGAAAGCCTTTGTAATCTCAGTTTCGAATATCAATAAAGAGAATTGTTTCGTATACTCTGTTTCCCTATCGTTGTTAATATCGAATCAAAAGATAACCATTTGAGAACTTGTCATATTGCCTTGCACGAGCGCAACTCCAGGCTCGTGCGGCATCACGCCCCCTGCGAGGACGATGATTCGGGTGATTCCGGGTCGGGGCGTGACAGGCACGATAGGCCAAATACTGGTAATCAGGAACTGGATGTCTTCCTGAATTTATAATTCGTACAAGTTGGTTATGAACTAAACATAATCTCTAAATTTGTTTTTTCTACTTTATAAAATTATTAACCCAAAAATTCTAGAAAACTCAAGTTCTTGTTTAACCACACCCATGCTAGTAAAATTTAAACTTAGAAATAGAGTGTTATTTCTAACTAACATTATAGTTAAATTTTACTTGATCAAAATGCTTCATCTAAACCCATAGTTCACGTATCTTATCCATACGTATTCTAATTAATAAAAATACTACAACCTGTATATTTGCATCAATAATAATAATAGATAAAAACAACTTAGCTATTATTCTAAGTTTCAACTAACCCATGATCAATACACCATTAGAGTTTCTCAAAACTCATCAAGAGAAGAAATATAGGGAAAACTCCTGCTGTTACTCTACACACAACCATTGAGTATAGGAACCAAATAAGCCCTGTATTATTACATAACAGTACTTAATCATAAATTAACCCACATTAAACAATAGTTTCAAACATTAACCCACAGATACCCATATAAACCAACGGCTACTCATAACCAACGGCTACTCAAATAACTTCATCTTTGTTCTTGATCACCCGAGCCCGACACAACTTCCCGAACACAACTCCCCCACTGGATATCAACCAGAAATTCACGAACAAGGCTGGACACATGAAGACTCGAACAAGACACAAGAAACTCCTAAACGCAGGTACAGATTGTAGTGCAGACACGATACCAAAGCTCGTACTCGGCCACAACTGCCCAAACGACCCAAACTAAATAATTAACAGAAAAATTCTCGATACAAACACAGCAAAGAGAGCATGGATCAGTACCTGAAGAGTAATTCAAAGAAGAACTTGATCCTAGGCACTCGAATACTGCTCCTCGTGCCAAAAATATATACACGAACCTGTTGTGGCATTTCAGAAAACAGGTGATGCTCAGGAAAACAAAGTTGTGATCTATACTTCTTCTTAAAAAAAATCCAAGTCGAAAATTCGAGAACATCTTAAGGACTGTGAGGATCAGCAGTCCGATCATCTATACCAAAACAGAACTAAAAAATCTGAAGAAATCCTCACACCAGAACTCCAAAAGAATTTTAAAAAACGAAATTTAGGAATGCAATTTCCTCACCTGAGTTAGGATCTCGAATGCGTAATGAGGCTCGATTCTCACTCGAATGCCAATGAATTGGATCAACGTTCGACCGATCGCCGCGCGAAGTGATCACTCTACTAACCGACGCCTGGATATTTCCAAATCGAGATCAGCTCGATTGATCGGAGAAAAATGGAGAATGGATTAGTAAACTCACCGAGGGCTCTGTATCGAACACCAACGAGCGAATCACAAGATCGACAAAATTTCCAGATGTTCTCGACTGAGAAGAGGATCATGATGATCAAAATGACAATTCAGTTTTACTTTCGAAATTTCATGGAGAAGCACGAATCGAAGTTCATCATCCTTACCAATCCCTGCGTCGTCGATCGTCACCGCCGTTGTCGAGTCTCCGTCGTCGTCGTCGTTCTCTGGAGAGAGAAATCTCCGTCGTCGTCGTAGATCGCCACTGAGCCGAGCCGATCCGTCGATCGTCACACCGTCGTCGATTCGCCGGACGGATCGTCACCGTCGCCGAGCCGTCGTCGAATCTCCGCCGAGAGGAGAAGTAACAGGGGTCAGGGAAATTTACACTGAGCAAAGGAAAATTAGAATGAGAACTTTTTGTTCTCATTCACTGATATATAAAGAAATGAATAATTGCACTTAGACCCCCCCCCCCCCCCCCCCCGCAACCTATAATTTTTCTCCAAGTCCCCCCGCAATGGATTATTTCCAATAAAACCCTCTGCTTTTTTATATTTACAAAAAAAATCCAAAAATCAGTTAGAATAACTTGTGATTTGAGTGGGGACCACTCTAATTAGTTATAACAACCTTTTTGAAATTCAAAATCCTGCTCTAAAATTTCCCTCCAAAAATAGATTACCAAATTTATAAATGAAAACTAATTCATTATTTGAACTAGTAATAACAATTATAAAATTTTTAGAAATCGAATTTATTTATTTAAGAAAACTGGGAAGTGGAGTTACAGGTGTATCAGGTATTTTAATATTCTATAAACACTTGTTGTATGTAGGTCTAGGTTATTTTAACAGTTTTCTGTTTTGCAGATAGTTCAAAAGCATGCGACACCGGAACGGTTGATCCACCTATACTTGAGGTCTCCAAGCTTCCACCCCGCAGATCGTCCCTACTATCCCCATGGGTAGTACATGGTTGACGGAGATGATTGAAGAGTTCCTTGATACCTAGAGAGAGAGCAGGCCTTCCTTTTCCAATCCAGACTTGCAAATGCATTTTTCGAGTTAGAAAGGACTTCTGATTTCCAGACACTCAGACACTTGGACTTTTCCGACACCGAGCGCATATCTTGCACCAGGGAGCCGATCGAGAACCTGAAGCCGCCACTGAAGATCATCTCAGCATGTGAGGATCCGACTTCTCTGAAAATTAGAGCCATCAGCCAGGAGATCCAGAATGTAGCACAGACAATGGAACGAAACCGGAAGCTGAAGCTCATGAAAGACATGAAGACTTATGATGAAGATATCAACTACCCTGGACCCGCAAAGCGTCACAACACTCAGTCAGCGTTTCTTCGGTCACATCACCAGTCGCATCATCAGGAGCAGATCTCAGCACGCCAGCAGCCATATATTCCTGTCAGAGCCCTGTACTTCAGCCCAACAGGAGATCCAGATTCAGATTCAGCCGACGATCATTTGTATTTCTGTCGCAGCTCAGGACACCACTACGAAGAGTGCCGCAAAAGACGAAGGCTATACTTCTACTGATAATCGTCTGCCCACCAAGTCAAGAACTGCCCGGAGGCCACTGATCATGCTGCCCAAGGACGAATGCGAGAAGCACCAGGACTACAACAAGGGGGACCCGCCTCTCCAGATTCAACAATCACATGAAGCACTACCGCAGGGATCAACCTATGTCAGGACAATTCAAGAAGTTGAAGTAATTCCAGTCCCGGAGAAACACTGAAGATAGACTGAAGACAGAAGATTTCTTTTGCATGGTTGGAGAAAACCATGGATCATGATTCATAATCCAGTTTTTCCTTAAATTTTTCTTGCACCTAGATTGTTTCTTAAAAACCTCCTTGTTTCCTATTTAAGGATTATTAGATTTTATTTTCTCTTCTGAAACCTTGGTCGCTATTCGAGATGTATTTGGAAAGTTGTTTCCATTCTTGTTCATAACTCTGCTCTTATTCAAGATTTTCTTTCTACTCGAATTTTGTTTCCTATTCAGACTCTGTTGATATTTAATACTTTACTTCGGAAATTACATTCCTATTCAAACTTATGCCATTCAAAATCTTGTTTGAATCTTGCTTCTATTCGAGATTTCATTCGCAGATTTTGTTTCCTATCTTGAAAATTTGCCTCGTTCCCTATGAGATTTTATTTCTCATTCGTGAATTGTTTTTTTCGTTCTATTTACGATCTTGTTGATCTTGCCACGTATTTTGAGATTTTACTTGTTTCATATCCTTTGAAACCCATATTTTTGTAATTAATTATTATAGTATTTTAGTGTGATAATTAGTATTTCTAATTATTATTATTATTATTATTAAATATTTTTGGGTGCAAATTATTTCAAAACTATTAACAACATGGACTTTTGATTTAGACCCAGACCCGAGTCCGAACCCAGACCCAGGCCTGAGCCAAACCCAATCCCATTTTCATTTCTTTCCAATTCTGACTTGGCTTAATTATTATTAAAAAAAATATACATATAAATTCTGAGCTGGTCCCGTAGGACCAGCATACTTGTGCAGACTCTTTATCTCCTCAACGGCTCAACCCACTTCTTTCTCCTTTCACGTTCTCATTACCACACATTATTCATCCCACTCTCTCCTTAAATCCCTCACACCCACAGCACTCTTCCACTCCCCCTCTTATAACTCCCCACTTAACTCTCATAACCTTTTCCCTTCCCCTTCTGTAACATCTTTTCCCCTATCCCTATATAATTCCCTCCTCTCTTTATTCTCAGAGAGCAAACATTTCCCCCTCACCAACTCCATTTCCCCCAAACCCCCTTAGCCCGCTGGAGCTCCCCGAGGTCGACTCCGCCGACCGCCCCTCGACGTCTCCTCGACGACCATCCCTGGTCGACCGTTCCCGTCCGGCGACCCTCGCCGACCCGAGCTCGCGCCAACGCCGCCACCTCGCGACCAAGTCCGGCCGACCCCCTTCTCGGCTGTCCCCGACCGCCGATCCGCGCGACCCCGCGGCCAAGCCCCGACTCCGGCGACCCCCGCCGGCGTTTCCCTCTCCCCCGCGCCCTGTTCTCCGGCTGACCAGCCCCGTCGGCCGCCGCTCCCCGCCGAGCCCACGGGTCCGCCCCGACCAGCGCCGATTCCCTCGGCCAACCGCCCCTTCGGCGCCACTGGCCGCTGTCCCGTCGGCTCCTTCCGACGCCGACGTCGCCCGTCTACCCGCGAGCAGCCCCTGTTGGCCGATCCCTCTTAGGACAGCACCCTCGCGTGTTCTGGCCGTGCCCTAGCCTCTGACTTCTTCGGCGTTATTCGGCATTTTCGACGACGCTGGTTCCAGCGCTGATTTCGGAGATTTGTCGCTGTTCTGGACTATTCTTTCTTTCTATTTTACATCTGAGAGCTCTAGCCGAGCAATCCGAGGTATAACCCCCTGTCCCGCTATTTTATTATTATTTGTCGATGATGAAATGGTCCCCGGTTCCTTTTGGGAATTCGGTATTAGCGATGTCGTAATTTTCCGGGACTTTCGGGAAGGTCCCGTGGATTATTTTGCATTCCCGGAAATATTTCGGGAATGGTTTTTGGTGTGTTTTAGTTCTCCGGAATTTTCCGGGAACGTTCTGTGATTTGTAGAATTGGAATCGGACTTCCGAAATTATTTTGGGTCGTCCCGATTATGCTGTGGTTTGGCTGTGGATGTTTTATATATATAAAATGCGGGTTTTTTTCCTGGTTTGGGACTTGCAGGAATTATCGGCGCCATTTTCCCAGTTTTTGGGTTGACCAAAAACAGAGGAGATGCTGCCCGATTTTTTTGTAAATCCTGAATTAATTTAAAAATGAATTTAAAATGATTTTCGGAATTTATTCGATATTTGATTTTTGGGTGACGACCGTATCGGTCAATGGACCCGGCTAAGTGCAAACGATACCGGCCCCGCCCGGACGTTGAGACAATTAGCCAAAATGAGGATCGGACCATATCTGAGACTTATAATTTACTTTATTTTTATATTTAATTTCTGTTTAAATTTTATTTAATATTTTCAGTTTAGGACTAACGTCAGTCTTATCTTATTTCAATTTATGTAAATAAATTGTAATGGGCATAAGCCCAGCTGGCTGTGGTCTGTAACTGTAATAGCTTAGATTTTCTTGTC
Source organism: Iris pallida (assembly GCA_029216955.1). Classification (NCBI taxonomy): domain Eukaryota; kingdom Viridiplantae; phylum Streptophyta; class Magnoliopsida; order Asparagales; family Iridaceae; genus Iris; species Iris pallida. Next base: position 5,442,347 of record JANAVB010040218.1, on the reverse strand, counting down.
TTTTCTGGTTTTTCGAGTTTTTCTATTTAAACGATTAAATTGACTAAAAAGTATTTGTAGGAGCGTAAAAAGTGCTTCAAAGAAAGAGTCATCTCATTCATAAGTGGCCCGCTTTACGCCTAACAGAGCGAGTAATTTCTTTACGCCCAAGACAAGGCTAATTGTATTACGCCTAAGCAGATTGACCTTTTTACGCTTGGGTATACACCGGTGATTTTACGCCAAGGACTGAGCAGCCTCTTTCACGCTGGACAAAAGCTATCAAATCTCGCATTTAATGCAGACTTTGACATGAAGATATCAATGATGGCATTTACCACAGGATTCAATGGAATTTGTCTCATACAAAGACCATTGTTGTCGTTTATAGAGATCAAGCTACTTTACGCTCACTGAATGGTTTCTTTTACGCACGGGGTTTTACATGAGTCCTTACGCTCATAAGAAACAATGTGTGCGTGAAGTCTATTTGAGCCATTTTACGCTCAAGGTTATTCGATAACCACTTTACGCTGGAAACCTATGACAGAGCTAGTTTACGCTCATCTTTTTATGCCCGATTCGTTCTGGCCAGTTTGGAACGTGGTGTGCCTGCGTGGTCTTTATGCCACCTATTTCGAAGAACGTGTGTACATATATCCTATTCTTACTGAAATGATGGGACACGTGTCAGCATATACAGAGGATGATTCTGATCGTGGAGGGCAGTTGTTAGCATAAAGACAGATGTTGATGCTCTTTTACGCAGGAAAGCCCCAGTCTATAAATAGACTCATTTTTCTCATACACACAGACAGACAGGGAGAGACAGGAGAGAATACAGAGATCAGAGCTTCGAGATTTTGATTCTCTAGAGCGTCCTTCTTCAACTTTTCTTCCAGAACAAAGTGAAGCAAAGCAGGAAAGCATTCGGCCTCGCCATCAGTGCCCAAGTGCGTCGATACCTTTCTGGTGCATTAGTTCTTCCAAGTTGTTCTACTTCAAGCAGTGATCTTCATCATCATCATATGGTCCAAGGAACAAAGTGATCGTTTACGAATCAGACTTCCATAGCAATACTTTTCCAGAATCAAATTTGTACTTCTCGTACTTTTCTTCTTGTTTTTGTTTTTAAAAGCCAATTCCTCCAAGGCATTTTGTTAATCGAAACAAAAATGGCGACTCTGCTGGGGACGATCTTCTCCTCTGACGAGGAGGTGATTGCTCAATATGATGATGTTTCGGTCGGTTCGACCAAGAAGACTCTGGTGGTACACTTCGACCAGACTGCCTATGAAGAAATGCTCCGAACTGGGGGTGGTTCTCGCCATTCCAATGTTCAAAAGTCTCGCAAAGCACGAAAAGTTTGGATTCCCAAATCCAAAGTGATTTTTGATCTCTCTGCTGCTTCTGATGACAAAGGGATTCTTCCCACTCCTGTCGTAGGGGCTCCCGTTCATAACGAGGCAGTCCCTACTTCAAAGTTGCACTCGAAGTGTGACGATTTTTCTTCCGTTTGTAACGGTGAAGATAATCAGGTTTCACGCCCACTGCATAAAAATCAAGTTTCACACTCAGTGGGTAAGAACCAAATTTTACGCTCAGTTAATAAGAATGAGACTCCCATTCGTAATGGGGCAGACTCTAAAGCTTGTGCTTCTGGGTGTAAGAATCAGTCTCCCGTCGGTGACGTGGTAGGCCCAAATAAATTATGCTCCTCGCGTAAAACAAAATCTTCCGTTGGTAACGTGGTAGATAACAAGATTTTACGTTCCATGCGTAAAGATCAATCTCCTGTCTATGGCAGTGTAGATGAAATTCACAATGATGCTCACATGTCGAATGTGAATGTATCTAAACGTGTGCAGCGTAAAAATATTGTTGGTACAACTTCTGTTCTACACCAACAACCTTCTTATACTGCTTTACGCAAGGTACCAAATTTACAAATCACACGCCAAGAAAATGGAGTCCTACGTGCTAAATCTCAAGATTTACGCACACAACTCCAAACGCGTAGAAATGTACAAATTGGTTCTGCGAATGCAGCCAGTAATCTTTTTTATACACAAGGGACTAAACATTTTTCTACCCCCAATGTAGTAAAGAAGAATACTTCATCCACTCCTTCTGATTTACGCGAATTGCTAATGCAAAAGCGTAATAATAGACAATCTCCGGTGACATTCCCCCAAGAAAAATATCTTTGTGAATACCACCAGGTTGTGATCAACTGTTGTTGTTCGGCTTCAAGACGATCAGTTTTTGATCGATTGAGTTTCAATGTACCTCCACATCAAGCTGAAGACCAAGAACATGAGTTGCCATATGTGTCAGTCAACATGGCATCTCATACTAACAGAGGACGACATCCCAGACGGAATACGTCCCAAACTCTAAGTCAACAACAGTTCAACAGGCTTCTTGATTCCTTTGAAGGAGTATATCAGAATAGTCGATCAAGAAGACGAAGACAATTGCAGACTTCTAATTCATAGGCTGGGGGTACTCAATCTTTTGAGTCTGATACCGATAGCGTGGATTCGTACTTCTATACAAACCCTTCTGTATCTTCAAGAGAGGTTGAATCCTACGCTGTTGGAGATGAACCAGAGACGTCAGCTGCTAATACAGAACAACGTCTCACTGCTGTTGAACAATCACTGAAGGATATGCTTAGTATGGTGCAAAGCATGCATCAAATAATTTTGAATCAGCAAACTGCTCAACCGACAGTAGTGACACCGGCACCAGTAGCAGCACAAACTCAAGATAGTCAAGGGGCTGAAATACCTTTGAACATTCAAGAGCCCGCTGCTAATCAAAATTCTGCATCTCCGGATCCCATCATTCCAGAAGATGTACCACCTCCAGTGGAGGTCATGGTGCATCCAACGACTACTCAGTCAAATGTGCTTCCTCAAACGGTGAAGCCATTCAAGCAGTGCGTGAACTTAAAGCACAGTTTGAAGTTTTAAGGCACAAAGATCAACTCCAGAGGCTAGGGATTAAGCAACCTTATCCTCCTCATTGGAATGATGTACCCTTTCTACCGAAGTTCAAACCACAATCCATGGTTTTGTTCGATAGAAAAGCATCTCCCAGTCAATATATCAACTACTTTGATATTATGACTGTATATTTGCAGAAAAATGATGCTCTTCTCACTCGAGTGTTCATCGGATGTCTGACGGGTTCAGCTTACGACTGGTATCGTAGCTTACCCGATAACTCTATTTCGTCTTTTGACGAATTCAAAGCAATGTTCCTCTCCCGCTTCTATGAAGGAGGTATGGACATGAACATGTCCTCCTTGATAGAAATCAAACAAAAGGAGAAAGAAGATACTCGGACATTCATTGAACGTTTCCGACAAGCTACTCTAAAGATGCCTCCTGGTATGCCAGATTCAGCGTTGATTGACACGTGCAAGATGAATCTGCGACCATCCATCGCTGTCTTCACAGGTTCCTAATTCATAGTTTGGGCTTCGTTCAGCATAGCAGCAGTTTCTGCCGAGACCAATGGTAGGTTGGCTCGCGAACATGGGATGATTTTCGCTTCAGAAGATAAAGGGAAGAAAAATAATCATGGCAATAATCCCGGCAATCGTAATGTGAAAGAAAAAGATACTCTTATGGTCAATCTTTCCAAGAACAAGACGACATCAAGCAATCAAGAATCTTCCAGGCCAAAGGAAGAATACTCCTTTGACGAAAGCGATATCCCAGGGATATTCCAATGTCTGGTGAAAAGTGGTAAACTTCAGATTCCAGAGCCAAAGAGGCCTAATGAGGTGAATCTGACTGACAATCCCAAGTATTGTATCTATCATAGATACATTAATCATCCTACCAGTGCTTGCTATGTCTTGAAAAAGAAGATCCAAGAGCTGATAAATGGTGGCGCCATCGCTTTAACCAATGATGACCATACGGTGACAACCAATATGGTTTCTCTTCAGTTTGGGGATTTTCCTCCACAGCAAGTCCCAGATGGAATTATACCAATTCCGAAGGCGACGATGAAGATTGTGAATATCCCGCCTGCCAGGGAAGAAAATACAGAATTGCTGCATCTCACATTGAAGAATGGTGAAATCATGTGGGTACATCCTGACTTAGTGCCTGAACTGGAAAATGAAGGTAAAACTTCAAAATCCAAGAAAGGCAAGAAAGTCAAAACTTGTAACATGATCTCTCATATTATTCCAGATTCTGATGACTTGGATCATCTATGGGACGGCCTCCCTCTGGAAGATAGACTGAAAGGACTAAACATCTGCCCTCCAAGTTTAGCTCCTCCTACTAAGCTCAAGCTTACTCATCAGCAGTGGCTAGCCATAAATAGTGTTTCTTTATACCGGGCACAATAAGTCTTTGCTGCTTATGAAAAAGCTCCAACAGGGATTTCTCCTCGTATCCCGAATCCTTCTTCTCCCTTAACTACGGAGACGTCTGTACTTCATTCTCCTGTAGTTGCAGAGATTCATTCCTCGTCCTGCGCTGAAACGCCTGTTCAAAGTCCATTGCCTATCCATTTGTATAGTCAGCAATCTGTTATTCTCATGAAGAAGATGGGTTATGACTTTCAAAAGGCAGAAGGTTTGAACCATGATAAAGGAATCCGTCTTCCTTTACAAATTCAAAATCAGAATTCTACCGCTGGATTGGGTTCTGAAATTCCTCACAAGAAGAAGGCTAAAGGAAGAAAGACTAAATCCTGTAATATGGTACTTTCTTCTCCTGAGTCTGAAGAAGAAACTTTTGCTGGTACAAGATCTAGAAAAGAGTACCACAAAGACTATGAGGGATCCTCCAAAGAAGTAAAAGATGTAGTGGAAACACTACCGGTTCAATCTTCTCATGTTCCTGCTAAACCGTCTGTGGTTGAAAAGGGGAAACAGAAAGCAGTGCGCTTTGATATCCTATTGAAGTCTGCTTCCAGTCAAGGCGTGACAATGAAGCCTTACAAATTCGATATTCTAGCTCAGTTAGCCAATACTCCGGCTAGATTGTCTATATTTGAACTGCTTCGTCTCTCCAGAGAAAGCAGAGAGACCTTGAGTGAAGCTTTACTTCAAGCAGATTCATGCTTAGCTCAACTCAAGACTCCCGATAATATGCCAGTGTCATGTCCACAATGTCATAGCGTGATGGAAGCAATTCCCAACATCATCTTCACACAAGAGGATATGCTATTGAAACACAACAAGCATGATAGACCTCTGTGCTATACTGGATATATCGGATCCACTGAAATTGACAGGATTTACATTGATCCCGGGTCCTCAATTAGCATAATTCTTCAGAGTATGCTAAGACCCCTGAGGATTCCTACTAGTGAACTGACTTACACTAGTACCACCATGTTGGTTTTAACTCTGGCAAGAGTAAGCCACTGGGAAAGATTCGGTTACAGATGCAGATTGGTGATCTTCGATCCATGGTAACTTTCTATGTTATCAACTCGGATGTATCCTACAATATTCTTCTTGGAAGACCGTGGATTCATGAGCACAATATTGTGCCTTTAACTCTCCACCAATGCTTCAAATATGTGGATTCCTAAGGAGTTGTGAAAACTGAATTTGCTGATATTAATCCTTTCAAGGGTGTCGAAGCCTACTTCTCTGATTCAAGGCTTTATAAACAAGAGCATATGAAAGAGATATCAGACATAGCTGAAGAATCATCACCTGAGGATCAGTCTATTAATGAAGATCCACCAGAGGAACAACCCTTGAAGATCATGGTCAAGGGACGAATCCAATCTCAACTTGTCAATAATCAACCTTTGATAATCAAGGTTAAAGGAAGAACTCAAACTGCATCTGAGGAATCAATAAAAATTCCTGCTAAGAGCCAAGTTCAACCTTTCATGATCAAAGTCAAAGGGCGTACTTCTGGTACGAATGATCTAGAATCACCATTGATCGTCAATATTGGCAATTCTACGCAGAAGACGGATGATGGTCCACCGTTGACTAATCCGAAGCGTAGCAACCAGACTATAAATGATATAAATATTGCTCATCTCTTTGATATCAATGAAGATTTCCTTTTCGAGTATATGGCTGTCAAGTTTATTGAGAGAATGACTTTATCTTCTGATAATCAAAGTCATCAATATAAAGACAACATAGATTCCTCATACGATGAATCTAGACAGATATTCTCAGTCAATATGGTTCAAACCGATGATGAATCAGAGCCATTTGAGAATGATCCTTGGGCTCAACAGATGGATACTCAATGGAAACTTCGTTTTGAACAGCGACAGCCACCAACAGAGGATGAGGTTATCCAGATCGATGTTGGAAATAGAATTACGCCCAAACCAATATTCATCAGTAAGAATCTTTCTGAAAATGAAAAGGAAGAATTGACAAAACTTATCAAAGATTATATTGACATCTTTGCATGGAGTTATGAGGATATGCCAGAACTAGATCCTAAAGTTGCTACTCATAAACTTAACATTTTGCCTAACGTCAAACTTGTAAAACAACAGCAACGGCGCTTTAGACCAGATATGATGGATGCAATTGAAGCAGAAGTCAAAAAGCTGATCACTTGTGGTTTCGTTCGTGAAGAACAACACCCTGATTGGGTGGCCAATATCGTTTCTGTTATGAAGAAGAACGGAAAAGTCCGAGTTTGTATAGATTACCGAGATCTTAATACAGCTTGTCCAAAGGACGAATTTCCACTTTCCATTACTGATGTCATGATAGACAATACATGCGGTTTTGAACGTATGTCTTTCATGGACGGATTCTCAGGATACAATCAGATCAAGATGCATCCAGAAGATGAGAAGCATACATCTTTTCGAACACCCCTTGGGGTTTTCTGCTATACGGTTATGCCGTTTGGTCTTAAAAATGCCGGTGCCACATATCAACGGGCTATGAATAATATCTTTCAAGAACATCTACGGAAAACAGTTGAATGCTACGTAGATGACATTGTTGTTAAAAGTCGGTCAAAGAATGATCACATTCAAGACTTGAAGACAGTTTTTGAATTAATGCGTCAACATTAATTGAAAATGAACCCTACTAAATCTTTCTTAGGGGTGTCCAGTGGCAAGTTTTTAGGATTTGTCATTACCTCTCAGGGTATCCATGTTGATCCTGATAAGGTTAAAGCAATTCTTGAAATGCGCCCTCCTCGTAATCTGAAAGAACTCCGTGGCTTCCAGGGCCGTATTGCTTATATTAGAAGATTTATATCTAATCTTTCCGGGAGATGTCAACCTTTCTCCCGTCTATTAAAGAAAGGAGTATCTTTTGTCTGGGATGAAGCATGTCAAAATGCCTTCAATGACATTAAACAATATCTTACAAACCTACCTGTTCTGGTACCTCCGGTGATAGGAAGACCATTTTTGCTGTACGTTCGAGCCTTGGATCATTCACTTGGCGCTCTTCTGGCACAAAAAAGCGATATGGGTCATGAACAAGCGATATATTATCTGAGCAGAACGATGGTAGGAGCTGAACACAGATATACTCCTGTAGAAAAGGAATGTCTAGCTTTGGTTTTTGTCGTCCAAAAGACAAGGCACTATGTCACTGGACAGACTATCCATGTCATCTCCAGAATAAATCCCATTCGGGTATTGATGAGGAAACCGAGCATTCTTAATTCCAGGTTAGCTACCTGGGCAATGTTGCTCACTCCTTATGTCATGGTCTATGTGCCTCAAAAATCAGTAAAGGGCCAAGCATTAGCTGATTTCTTAGCTGCTCACCCTGTACCTGAAACTTCGAAGTTATATGAAGACATTCCAGACGAAGTAGTGGATTGCAACATGGCTTTGAAAAATAACATATGGCAATTATATTTTGATGGAGCATCACGAGTGGGACCTAAAGGCAATATTGTCTCTGGAGTAGGAATTGTCTTGGTTTCTCCTGACAAAATGGTTATATACCGTGCCTATTCTCTTAATGAGCCGTGCTCTAACAATGTAGCTGAATATAATACTCTATTGATTGGTCTCCAAGTAGCAAAACAATTGGATATCGGATTCCTAGAAGCTTATGGAGATTCACAATTGATCGTCAATCAAGTTAGAGGGACGTATGAAGTCAGAAATCCTGATCTCATCCCTTATCATCAGGTGGTAGTCGAGTTGGTCCTTTCATTCAAAGGATTCTTCATTAAATTTGTACCACGTTCTCAGAATGTAGAAGCTGACGCTCTTGCCAGCTTAGCTGCAGATTTGGCTGTCCCGATCCGAAGGCAAAATACAATTACCTTGTTAGATCGAGATTTGTTCTGTGTGAAGAGTAATCTGCATATCGAACAAAGTTATGTTACAGAGGCAAGTTCCCAGCAGAAAGATTGGAGAACACCATTTATTGATTATGCAGTTCATGGAATTTTGCCTGAAGATCCTAAAGAAGCTGCATCAATTAAAAGACGATCATTTCGATTCTATTATGATCCGTCTTTACATATGCTATATCGGCGTTCATATGACGGACTCTTGCTGCGTTGTCTTTCAGAAAGCGAAGCCAAACAAACACTGCGTGAGGCTCATGACGATGTCTGTGGTGCCCATCAACCGGGTCCAAAGTTGCAAGATCGTATTCGAAGAATGGGGTATTATTGGCCCTCTATGATAGCAGATGCTGTAGACTATGCCAGAAGATGTAAAGCATGCCAGATTCACGCAGACTTTATTCATCAACCTTCTAAATTTCTACATCCTACAGCATCCTCTTGGACTTTCGAAGCTTGGGGTATGGACACTATTGGTCCTATTAACCCCCCTTCTGTCAAAGGATATCGGTTTATACTAGCTATAACTGATTACTTTTCAAAGTGGGCAGAAGCAGTTCCACTTGTTGAAGTAAAGACATCTAATGTAGTCAGCTTCATTAAACATCATGTCATTTATCGTTTCAGGATTCCTCGACGAATAATTCATGACAATGGACCACAATTTGCCAGCCAGGCATTTTATCGGTTCTGTGACAAGAACCGAATTCAAAATCTGGCTTCTACGGCTTATAATCCGGTTGCTAATGGTTTAGCTGAAGCCTTCAACAAAACGATCATTAAACTTCTCAAAAATTTTGTCTCTTCTAATAAAAGAGATTGGAATGAGAAGCTTGGAGAATGTTTATGGGCATACCGAACAACAGTCCGGACTCCTACTGGTTTTATACCATTTTTACTGGTTTATGGTTGCGAAGCTGTCCTCCCATTGGAAATCTAGATCCCTTCTCTCCGAATCGCTATTGCTAATGAGCTAACTACAGAGAATAATGATCGCTTACGCCTCCAAGAACTTGAAGGATTGGACGAGAAGCGTCTTCAAGCACAACAGCATATTGAGCTATATCAAGCCCGTATATCTCGAACTTTCAATCGTAAAGTCAAAGAGAGGGTATTCAAAATTGGCGAACTTGTGTTGGCTGTCCGAAGGCCAATGGTGATGACTCACAAGAGCAAAGGAAAGTTCCAAGCAAAATGGGAAGGCCCGTATGTGATTGAGTCCGTGTTCTCTAATGGTACTTACCGGTTGTCAAAACCCAATGGAGATCTACTCATGCTGTCGATCAATGGCAAATTTCTCAAGAAATACTATGTATAAAAAGAAAAAAAAGAGACAGGACAAAAATAAAACTTCTTTTATTATTTTTGTTCAAAATAAAAGATTAAGGACGAGGGCCACTCCCTTCCTTATTGAATACATAGTCAGCCAATGCAGAGAAGGCATCGTTTCCTGAACCCATGAAAAATTGGCAGACAGCCATCCTCAATGCTTCTTCTTCAGGAGTTTTCCCGGGCTCTACTAGGAAAGCAAGAATGTCCTGGGGCGACTTGGGCGTAGAAGAACTGTTGCCTACTTCAGTCGGGCTCGTCACTATTGGCTCAGCGGGGCATGTCTCAGTGACGTCCTCGATGTCCCTAGAGACTTCATTCTTTTGCTGTGCATCCTCAGAAGACATTCTTAATTGAGGAGTAGAAATGGGAATGAAAAGGTTACAGAGAGTTCTCGTCTATTTATAGAAGATGATTATTAATGAACTGGTCTCTGAAATTGAAAACAACTTCTCATTTCCGAAAAGACCCATTCGTTCATATTACTAGGTTCATCCATTTAATTATGGAATTGAATCGTTCTTTCTGTCCCCAAAAAACACGCTGATTCATCCTCTGTTTCCAAGAAACACGCTGAAACCTCCACCACCTTGACATTTACGCTCATAACACCCGCCTTCCTAATCCCTAGCTACCAATGTTTGGTTAAGCTGACTCCTCATTTCCAGGGAAAGGGATTCTACACCTTCTATTTTATCGATTGATTAGAAGTTGGTATTTGCTATTTATCATGTTTCCATGACCTCTGAATAAATATTAAACCTACTTCCTTTTTCCTATCTATCACTTCTATTTTGGACCTCTGCATAGATATTAATCTAATTTTCTTTTGAGTTCATATATGCTATTATGTCCATATTACCTCTGATAGTATCATATACTCTAAAACAGAAAATAAGATTTTATTTATCTATCATGCCCATATTACATCCAGATAGATACAAATCATTGATCATAGAAGAATCATCATTTCCCATACCATCATAAAAGTCTATTACATTTCTTAGACTTTTTTTTACAATGGAAATCTATTATATCTTGGATTTTCATTCTATACACCAAACAATAAACCTAATAGAGATCTATTTCCTCTTTGATCTTCTTTGGCGGGTTCGTTGTTGGTGGCAGTTCCTGACTGTCTGAGCCCCAGTGGTAACCGGAACAGCAGGAAACAAACTCTGGTCTTATCTCTCAGACGAGAGGAGAACCCCAGAGTAGGGCAGCCCGAAGGCGTGTTGCTGCCAATACAACTGGTGGATTAGGGGCAGCACCTCAAAGGAGATAGGAACGTATCCAGCATTGGGATACGATTCCTAGTTCTGCCGTGAAAGGAACTCTACTACCCGATCCCTCGGGGTAGAGTTGACTCCACCGTGCCCCAATCAGAGAAAATAATTAAGAGAAGCATCATTGACATAAAAGAACTGGAGAATCATGCTAAATAAAAACATAGCTGGACAATATATGAAGAGAAGACGAATGTACTATTCCGGAAGCCAGGTTACAATCCTTAAACCAAACAAGGACCGAGATTGTAACCCTTCGCCTGAACAGAACTTAGTCTCTGATCATTTATTGCTAAAGGTGCCAATCATTAAGGTAAAAAGGAGAGAGTACCATGATAAAAGTGATAATGAAGAGTACAATATGTTAGGGTGACAATAGAGTACAATCGTTAAAGTGACAATCTGGAGTGACAATCATTATAGTGACAATCTGGAGTGACAATCATTCAATCATTCTGGTACAATCTTACAATCAATCTCTTCTAGACAATACTATACTTGACTAGACTCCATCCAATCAATCACGGCCAATCATTGCCTACGGCTTTCTACATTAACTAACTAGGGTTATCACAATCCTAGTTACTAGCAAGATGCAATGAGATGCTCCAAGTAGTCACAGACCCTGCAGCTATCCAGGTTATCCAGACAATCATTATAGTGACAATCTAGAGAGTACAATACATTAGAGTGACAATAGAGTTCAATCATTAAAGTGACAATGGTGGGTGCCCCACATAACAGTGGGCTGGAAATGTGTCCTACTCGTCGGCAGGCTACAAGTCCAAACATTTGCGGCCGGAATAACGGGATCGCCTGTAACTGGGGAACATATCTTCATGTCTAGTGAATTAATCTAGTCATTAACCTTAGTCCATTTCAGTAGGTACTCCTGACCGTGGTACTCAGGAGTCCCCTCCTAGACATGATGCAAGACAGGACTGGATTATTTGTACAAGTACAATCGTCCACGGTGTCCAGATTAATTATACAGGTCATGTCATGTCGGGTAGCCGTCGCAACAGCTATTCGAGATAATCATGTCGGGTTTATCATATCAAGTGTACTAGTCAGGAGTACGCCACGACGGGCCACTATCAGGTCATGTCAGGTTATTATGTCAGGAGTGCACCACTACGGGTCACTATCACGTCATGCTCAATTATCAATTCCGAACATATAAAGTAAATTCGTGATTATCAAGTTCAGGACAAAAGGCGTAAGGATATAAAATGGACGTAAAATATCTAATAAAATATCAATATACAGGGCTATAGAAGAGCCAAGCTTAAGAAAAATAAAATCAAACTGGCACGCTGACATAAGACCAAGTCAGCCAAAGGCCATACGCTCAGTGCGAAAGTCATACGCTCAGGTCAGGCTACGCTCAGGTCAGGCTACGCTCAGGCAGCATACGCTCAGGCATCATACGCTCAGTCAGCATATGCAAGACATACGCTCCTAAAAGGCAGCGTATGGACTCCATACGACTCCTTGTCACACAAGTGAGCGTATGCAAGACATACGCTCCCAAAAGGCAGCGTATGGACTCCATACGACTCCTTGTCACACAAGTGAGCGTATGCACGACATACGCTCCCAAAAGGCAGTGTATGGATCGGACTGCGCTGCGCTAAAGAGCGCGCGCAGCTCAGTGGCGCAAGCTAAAAAGCTCGCGTACACTGCTCACTGTCTTCTCCAAATCAGCAGAAACTCCATGGTTGAACCCAAAGTTTCAAAAGTCCATAACTTGGTCAAAACAAGTCCAAATCCAATTTGGGTAAAATAAAATTCTCTACAATATGGAACCATCAAAACTTGAAAACAAAAAGTTTGATAGATCAAAACCACCAAAATCCAAAAATAACTAATTTCTAGATCTACAAAAATTAAAGCCTCAAAATGGAAAATGACAAGTTCTAATGTGTCTTAGAAACATAAGGAGAAGCTAATAGAACAATAAAAATGGGTTCTCTTGTGGAAACAAGTTGTACTTGCCTAAAGGGTGTTCTTGGTTGGTGGTGGGTTTAATGGAGAAGGGAGAAGAGTTAATGAGAAAGTGGAGGAGAGAGAAAAGTTAGGTGGGTTATAAAGGGGGATGGTGGTGGTAGGTAGGGGTTCACCTTGGGTTCATCATGAACCCAATCAAAACCAAGCCAAGCCGAACCAACCAACCCGAACCAGGAATAAACCAAGCCAAGCCAGGAAATCATGCAATACAAGAATAAAATACGTACACGTATTCCAAGAATACGTAATACGAACCACAGGTATTACAACTCTACCCACCTTAAAAGAATTCCGTCCTCGGAATTTAATCAAGAGGCTAGAGGAGCAATGACAAGCTACATTAATCACAGGCAAGCTATACTAGACAATCAATCAAGCAATCAATCATGCAAGCAAGGAATCGAAGGCATGAGGCATAAGAAGGACATTATACCTCACGAGTCAAACAAGTCGGGATATCGCGATCGGATATCATCCTCACGCTCCCACGTTGACTTACCCAAAGAGCGATGAACTCAAGCAACACGAACTAAACTGGTAGTCTTGCGCTTGAGGTCTCTCTCTTTGGTCAAACAGGGACACGGGCCTATCCTCATACGAAAAGGTTGGTACCAATAACCAGTTTCGAATGACCTAGATATGGCTCGGGTCCGGGATATACCGTTGTAATTAGGATACATGAAATATGTCATACATCCCGCATAATGACGGTAGAAAATCAAGATGAGAGGACACATATACCTCTCGGCCAATTCTGAACCTGAGCCTGGGCTAAGGCAAACTGTCGCGGGTCCTGTTGCTGGAAAGTCTGGGCCTGAGTCGGCAAGGGCCTCGGGAACGAAAACTGCTGTTGCTGGTGAACTGGAGCTGGTACTGGTGCTGGTCCCCTAACCGAGGGACTAGATACTGTCGATGCTGAATCAACTCTGAATGGACAGGACCCCACCCTATGGTCCGGTGCTCCACATAATAAACACAATCCCAACGCCTTGCGACACTCTGCTACCACGTGTCCAGGCTTCCCACAATAAGAACAGCCCACGGCGGAAGACTGCGCTTGCTTCTGTTTCTGTGGAGAGTACGTCGGGGTTGAGTGCTGAACCGACATAACTGAAGCTGCTCGCCTCGGAGCTCCAATAGTTAAAGTCCTAGCTGCTGGGGGTGGTGCCGAAGACTGGTTCATTTGACTATGGGACCGCTTCCGACCTCCGGTCCTGTCCACTATTCTCTGGGAGGTATACTCGTGCCTTCTCGCTGCTCGCAACACCGTATCATAGGTCTGATGCTCGAACTGTTCCACTGCTAATATAATCTCCAAGTGAAGTCCCTGCTGGAACCTCTGCGCTCTGTCAAACTCGGTTGCCACCAAGGTGGGAGCAAACCGACTAAGTCTGGAAAACTCGGCCGCATAACCGTCGACCGTCCTCCCCATCTGCTTAAGATTACTGAACCTGGTCTGCAAGTCATATTGAGCCACTGCATCATAATACTTGATCTGGAACTTCTCGCTGAACACTGCCCATGAGACAGGTGTTGCCAATCCCATTGCTTGTGCGACCCACCAACTGCGGGCTAAATCCAATAACTGTAGGCGCACCACAGCCACCTTCTCGTCTTCTGGAGTCTTCGCGGCTTCGAGAATTACCTCTATATCTTGTAGCCAAGCATCGGCAGTAATGGCATCCTCGCTGCCATCGAAGAATGGAGGGTTCAGGCGCTTAAAACTGTTGACCGCACTGTTCCCTCGGGGTCCACTTATATTCAGAGCATCTTGTACTACTTGGTACATGGCATCTCCCTAACGATCTTGGGACGCAAGCAACTCATGGATGAGTCCTACCAATCCTCCATCCTCTGACCCTGCTGGCTGGACGAGCTGAACTGGCGGTATTGGTTCCCCAGGAGGCACGGCTCGGGAGGCTGCTGCTGAGTGCTGGGCCTGATCTTCTGGTTGCTGCTGGTCCACGGGAGGTGATCCGCCTTGCTGATCAGCAGGTCCAGGTTCAATGCCGCTGAAGAAGACGACATGGAAACAATAAGGAAGGACCAGGACAGATCAACGATTACAAGCATGTGATCAGGACAAGAATTTCAGGAATCAAGAGGATACGAGCAGAGATAAAGGACGAGTACTGATTGAGACATCTATTCGGTAAACCCTCACACATCTTGATTAACAAGACCTGCATGGGCCACCACTTAAACCATGTCACGCCCCAGAACCAGAATACTGGAGAGCGGGGGCAGACATAGCCAACTACGTATAACGGAATGGAATCTACACCGCTATACGGTCACAGCTGTCTAGATATGTGAGGGTTTCACTACAATCCATCAGTCTCTTAAGGTCATAAAATAGCCTATTGTCTCAATCTCAACCAACTAATAGTAGTTACAAGATATCAAACCACCAAATACACAATAGTAAGGCGTCCCATACATTATATATTCGGAATGATCATGAAGCTAGTCGTTACAAAATGTGAGGACTAGCAAGAGTTCAGTCATACATGATCAACCCCCGGGGCTTGTCAATCATGTCACAGCCCGTAGGCAAACAGTAAGTAAGTACAATCGAGCTAACACTTGCTCGTCGGCTAAACGCCTCAAAAGAATAATTTACAATATTACAGTGGGAGAACAAAAAGAACCCACTCGATGCCCTGGTTACGCCTGGTGACCACCATCGGGCTGGAAAGCAGGGAGATCCTTTGGTGCTGCTCCGGTATCTGGCCATACAAAACCAGCTGGGTCAGACCCCAGAAAGAGCAAGTGCCACAAAGGAGGTTTCACTTAAGAACTAAAACTAACAAATCATTAGCATTCAACAGGTAAGAAAACAACAATAAATAACGCAGATTGAGGTTTGTACACTACCAATGCACTTGTCCCAATCAGAGAAAATAATTAAGAAAAGCATCATTGACATAAAAGAACTGGAGAATCATGCTAAATAAAAACATAGCTGGACAATATATGAAGAGAAGACGAATGTACTATTCCGGAAGCCAGGTTACAATCCTTAAACCAAACAAGGACCGAGATTGTAACCCTTCGCCTGAACAGAACTTAGTCTCTGATCATTTATTGCTAAAGGTGCCAATCATTAAGGTAAAAAGGAGAGAGTACCATGATAAAAGTGATAATGAAGAGTACAATATGTTAGGGTGACAATAGAGTACAATCGTTAAAGTGACAATCTGGAGTGACAATCATTATAGTGACAATCTGGAGTGACAATTATTCAATCATTCTGGTACAATCTTACAATCAATCTCTTCTAGACAATACTATACTTGACTAGACTCCATCCAATCAATCACGGCCAATCATTGCCTACGGCTTTCTACATTAACTAACTAGGGTTATCACAATCCTAGTTACTAGCAAGATGTAATGAGATGCTCCAAGTAGTCACAGGCCCTGCAGCTATCCAGGTTATCCAGGCAATCATTATAGTGACAATCTAGAGAGTACAATACATTAGAGTGACAATAGAGTTCAATCATTAAAGTGACAATGGTGGGTGCCCCACATAACAGTGGACTGGAAATGTGCCCTACTCGTCGGCAGGCTACAAGTCCAAACATTTACGGCCGGGATAACGGGATCGCCTGTAACTGGGGAACATATCTTCATGTCTAGTGAATTAATCTAGTCATTAACCTTAGTCCATTTCAGTAGGTACTCCTGACCGTGGTACTCAGGAGTCCCCTCCTAGACATGATGCAAGACAGGACTGGATTATTTGTACAAGCACAATCGCCCACGGTGTCCAGATTAATTATACAGGTCATGTCATGTCGGGTAGCCGTCACAACAGCTATTCGAGATAATTATGTCGGGTTTATCATATCAAGTGTACTAGTCAGGAGTGCGCCACGACGGGCCACTATCAGGTCATGTCAGGTTATTATGTCAGGAGTGCACCACTACGGGTCACTATCACGTCATGTTCAATTATCAATTCCGAACATATCAAGTAAATTCGTGATTATCAAGTTCAGGACAAAAGGCGTAAGGATATAAAATGGACGTAAAATATCTAATAAAATATCAATATACAGGACTATAGAAGAGCCAAGCTTAAGGAAAATAAAACCAAACTGGCACGCTGACATAAGACCAAGTCAGTCAAAGGCCATACGCTCAGTGCGAAAGTCATACGCTCAGGTCAGGCTACGCTCAGGTCAGGCTACGCTCAGGCAGCATACGCTCAGACAGCATACGCTAAGGCAGCATACGCTCAGTCAGCATATGCAAGACATACGCTCCCAAAAGGCAGCGTATGGACTCCATACGACTCCTTGTCACACAAGTGAGCGTATGCAAGACATACGCTCCCAAAAGGCAGCGTATGGACTCCATACGACTCCTTGTCACACAAGTGAGCGTATGCAAGACATACGCTCCCAAAAGGCAGCGTATGGATCGGACTGCGCTGCGCTAAAGAGCGCGCGCAGCTCAGTGGCGCAAGCTAAAAAGCTCGCGTACACTGCTCACTGTCTTCTCCAAATCAGCAGGAACTCCATGGTTGAACCCAAAGCTTCAAAAGTCCATAACTTGGTCAAAACAAGTCCAAATCTAACTTTTCAAAGGTCAAAATTAGGTAGAATAAAATTCTCTACAACATGGAACCATCAAAACTTGAAAACAAAGAAGTTTGATAGATCAAAACCACCAAAATCCGAAAATAACTAATTTCTAGATCTACAAAAATTAAAGCCTCAAAATGGAAAATGACAAGTTCTAATGTGTCTTAGAAACATAAGGAGAAGCTAATAGAACAATAAAAATGGGTTCTCTTGTGGAAGCAAGTTGCACTTGCCTAAGGGGTGTTCTTGGTTGGTGGTGGGTTTAATGGAGAAGGAAGAAGAGTTAATGAGAAAGTGGAGGAGAGAGAAAAGTTAGGTGGGTTAAAGGGGGATGGTGGTGGTAGGTAGGGGTTCACCTTGGGTTCATCATGAACCCAATCAAAACCAAGCCAAGCCGAACCAGCCAACCCGAACCAGGAATAAACCAAGCCAAGCCAGGAAATCATGCAATACAAGAATAAAATACGTACACGTATTCCAAGAATACGTAATACGAACCACAGGCATTACAATTGCTATTTTCAATCCCTTCTTAGAATTTTTGTATAAACAAATTTACCGCTATGAAATTATATTATTGTCATTTTCTTTTTTCCGATCACGTTCGTGTCAACATATTCGCTTTTGAAACTTTAAGCCATTTATAATATCTAATTTTTCAAATTAATGACCGTGGTCTTAAAACTAAGTAGTATGATAGATTAGAGAGGAAATAAATGTTCCGTATTTTTATTGCAAGTCACACAAGACAATTTTAGGGCCTGCATATTTTTATGGATTTTGAAATTTTTTTTTTTAGCCCATCATTTATAAAGTGTTTAAATCTTGCTTGATAATTTTCTTGAGACACTAATTTTGGTAGACTAACCACCCCCCCCCCCCCCCCCCCCCCCCACCAACAAAAAAAAAAGAAAAAGAAAAAAATGTTATGTAATTTTGGGTGTCTTTGTAAACGCTATTGAAATGTTTTGAGGATTTATATTTTATTTTCTTCCATTTACAACATTATCAAAAAATATAACTACAAATATTTTCTTTCTCGTCTTTGTTTCTCTTGAGGTCACATATAACAGCTACTTCCTCTAAAACGTGAGTATTTAAATTTTGCAGTCCATTTGATGCGGCAGTGAATAATTGTCATAATTTTTTTTAGTCCATTTGAAGTGGTCTGATTGCCATAAAAATTATGGTCCATTTGATGTTGTAGTTAATGCTTTTCTCTCAACATTTATGATTTAATACTTGCAAGTTATATGAGTGTATAAGCTATTGTTTAGGAGGACAATGATATAATCTTTCTTTGGGTTCACTTTGTTTATATATGGACATATAAATAATTTTATTATTTTAAAGAACTTGTAGAAACATTCGTTAATAAATTACAAGTATGTGTTATATTGGTTTAAAAGTCTCTACTTAAAATGGTCCAAAATCGAACTCTCTCATAACCGTTTAGAATCGATACTTTTAAAATATCTCATAATCGTTACCCAACAGTTTCCAAGCAAGACTTACTCGTTTGTGACTCAATTTGTGGTCAAAACTCAAGGTTTAATTTGGAATATTGTCCATGATTTGGTTTTGGCATAATGAACCAATATTTTTCTTGTTAAAACTTCCGCTAAAATTTTTTTGAACTACAAACATGTAACAACTTTGGATTAAATCGTCTATACTTTTTTTTTTTTTCCTTTTCTTCGTCTCCATGTATTCACTTCTATATCTTCATCTCAAGATAAATATTATATTAGATTAAATATTTTTTTTTTGTTAGCTCTTAAACTGTAGCTTATCATTTTTTTTGAGTGCAAGTTAGCTCATATTTTTATTATGGTTAAAAAAAGAATATTTTTAAAAGAACATTTTTTATTTTTAACCCACTTATTAATATAAATTTATACTTATATTTCACGTTGTGTTTATTAAACTTACATTATATTTTTTGTTACAAATTTTTTTTTAAGATAAAACGAAAATTTGTTGTGACAAAAAGTAGAATATAAGTATAATAAACATAAATTTGTTTGAATGTAGGTATAAATTTATATTAACAAGTAAGGTAAAAGTCAAAAAATGTCTTAAAAATTGGACAAAATTAATTCCACGTGTGAACCGCTAATTGGTTTACGCACTTTTGAGTTCAGAAGCAAATATAAATTGGGAAGATTTATGAAATGCCCAAAAACTAAAAAAGTTTTATGTAAAATCCACCGCTAAAAAAACTTTGATCGCGTGCCCAGAATTAGAGAAACTTATCCAAAGCGGGTTCCAAATGACCCTTTTGCCCTTCCTTTTAATTTATTGGAAACACCCACAAAACTGCTCTTAAAAAAACGTTTCAATACTCCATCTTCTTCCATACGCTGCTCACTTTCGAATCTAGGTTTTCTCCTCAAAAATCTTCAAAAACTCGTCGAAAAATTTCGGAAAGACCGGGACGAACGACAAAAGTGCTAAAACGGAGGTCCAAACATCATTTTTTTGCGAATCTAAAATTTCGGAAGGCCGTCTAACGATGAAACTGTTACTTTCAGTCTCCTCGACGATACGCTCATTTTACGACAAACGGGACCTCGTTTCGACCTCCCAGTCAAAAGTTATGGCCCTCCAAAGTTTCAGCTAACCAAAGTTTCAGCTAACCATAAAATGCAGGAGAATGGCATTCTCCGTCTTAATTTACACGGAGAATGACCATTCTCCGTCTTAATTAGGACGGAGAATGACATTCTCCGTCTTAATTTACACGGAGAATGGTCATTCCAGTGTTAAAACGCAGGAGAATGACCATTCTCCGTGTTAGAAACACGGAGAATACTATTCTCCGTGTTAAATGAAATGGAGAATGTCATTCTCCGTGTTAAATAAAACGGAGAATGGCATTCTCCGTCCTAATTAAGACGGAGAATGGCCATTCTTCGTGCTAAATTAAACGGAGAATGACCATTCTCCGTCTTAATTAGGACGGAGAATGCCATTCTCCGTGTAATTTATCACGGAGAATGGTCATTCTAGTGTTAAAACGCAGGAGAATGACCATTCTCCGTGTTAGAAACACGGAGAATGCCATTCTCCGTGTTAATTAGGACGGAGAATGCCATTCTCCGTCTTAAATAAAATGGAGAATACCATTCTCCGTCGTAATTAAGACGGAGAATGACATTCTCGGTCCTAATTAAGACGGAAACGGAGAATGTCATTCTCCGTCTTAATTAGGACGGAGAATGGCATTCTCCGTCTTAAATAAAACGGAGAATGGCATTCTCCGTCCTAATTAAGACGGAGAATGCCATTCTCCGTCCTAATTAAGACGGAGAATGGTCATTTCCAGTGTTAAAACGTGTAATTTAGTTTTTTCAGGAATAAAGAGTTTTGTTCTTCTTTCAAAGCGATGATAATTCTTATGGAAAAGAAGAAGAAAGATCTTCTCTCCACAATTTAAGATCTGAGTTCAAATGTCTCCACGATGAAGATGATGATGATGGTGATGATGATGACGAGCGATGATCTGAGTTCGACTGAAGAAAAATACACCGAACTACGAACGATCTTTGCGATCTCTGCTGAATATGAGAGCAATGGAATTCAGATTTTCCGTGAAGAAGAAGAAGACGAAAATCGCAATCCAGATCTGAGTTTTTTGAATTCAAATACATATAGATGACCAATTCGCGCGGAAGGGTAGTTTCGGTATTATAAAAATAGCAGTTTCTAGCGGGTGGCATCTAAAATGGAATCTTGGAATATTTAACGTGAAAATACTTAATTCTGGGTATTTCATAAAACTTATCCAGCGGGTGGGCATTTCATAAAAGTCCACCCCGAAATTGGGTTTCTCAGCAATTTCCAGATATAAATTTTAGATTAACACCCTCCTTCCTTCCTCCTCCTCCTCCGCGTCCTCCTTCTTCTCCCGGCGGTGGCGGTGGAGAAAGGATGTTGGTGGCAAAATCGAAAATTTTAGGGCCCGCCGGAGTTCTGCTGCCGCTCTTCCTCCTCCACTTGTTCTCCTCCTCCTCAACCCTCCTCGCGTCCTCCTCTCCTCCCGGTACGCCACTATTTCATTTTTTTTTTTGTAGATCGGTAGTTCTTGATTCATCAATTTAGTTGTTGATCCTTCATATTTGGATGACTTGTTGACAAATCATAAGTTCATAGTAGCGATTTTGCTAACGGAAATAGCAAGCAACGGATGCTTGTTGACGAATTACCGCTACTGAATTATATTATTGTAATTTTCTTTTTTTCGATCACGTTCGTGTCAACATATTCGCTTTTGAAGCTTTAAGCCATTTATAATATCTAATTTTTCAAATTAATGACCGTGGTCTTAAAACTAAGTAGTATGATAGATTAGAGAGGAAATAAATGTTCCGTATTTTTATTGCAAGTCACACAAGACAATTTTAGGGCCTGCATATTTTTATGGATTTTGAAAAAAAAATTTGAGCCCATCATTTATAAAGTGTTTAAATCTTGCTTGATAATTTTCTTGAGACACTAATTTTGGTAGACTAACCACCCCCCCCCCCCCCCCCCCCCCCCCAAAAAAAAACAAAAAAAAAAGAAAAAGAAAAAAAATGTTATGTAATTTTGGGTGTCTTTGTAAACGCTATTGAAATGTTTTGAGGATTTATATTTTATTTTCTTCCATTTACATCATTATAAAAAAATATAATTACAAATATTTTCTTTCTCGTCTTTGTTTCTCTTGAGGTCACATATAACAGCTACTTCCTCTAAAACGTGAGTATTTAAATTTTGCAGTCCATTTGATGCGGCAGTGAATAATTGTCATAATTTTTTTTAGTCCATTTGAAGTGGTCTGATTGCCATAAAAATTATGGTCCATTTGATGTTGTAGTTAATGCTTTTCTCTCAACATTTATGATTTAATATTTGCAAGTTATATGAGTGTATAAGCTATTGTTTAGGAGGACAATGATATAATCTTTCTTTGGGATCACTTTGTTTATATATGGACATATAAATAATTTTATTATTTTAAAGAACTTGTAGAAACATTCGTTAATAAATTACAAGTATGTGTTATATTGGTTTAAAAGTCTCTACTTAAAATGGTCCAAAATCGAACTCTCTCATAACCGTTTAGAATCGATACTTTTAAAATATCTCATAATCGTTACCCAACAGTTTCCAAGCAAGGCTTACTCGTTTGTGACTCAATTTGTGGTCAAAACTCAAGGTTTAATTTGAAATATTGTCCATGATTTGGTTTTGGCATAATGAACCAATATTTTTCTTGTTAAAACTTTCGCTAAAATTTTTTTGAACTACAAACACCTAACAACTTTGGATAAAATCGTCTATACTTTTTTTTTTTTCCTTTTCTTCGTCTCCATGTATTCACTTCTATATCTTCATCTCAAGATAAATATTATATTAGATTAAATATTTTTTTTTGTTAGCTCTTAAACTGTAGCTTATCATTTTTTTTGAGTGCAAGTTAGCTCATATTTTTATTATGGTTAAAAAAAAGAATATTTTTAAAAGAACATTTTTTATTTTTAACCCACTTATTAATATAAATTTATACTTATATTTCACGTTGTGTTTATTAAACTTATATTATATTTTTTGTTACAATTTTTTTTTTAAGATAAAACAAAAATTTGTTGTGACAAAAGTAGAATATAAGTATAATAAACATAAATTTGTTTGAATGTAGGTATTAATTTATATTAACAAGTAAGGTAAAAGTCAAAAAATGTCTTAAAAATTGGACAAAATTAATTCCACGTGTGAACCGCTAATTGGTTCGTTTGACGTGTACGCACTTTTGAGTTCAGAAGCAAATATAAACATTAGATTAACACCCTCCTCCCTTCCTCCTCCTCCTCTGCGTCCTCCTTCTTCTCCCGGCGGTGGCGGTGGCGGTGACGGTGGAGAAAGGATGTTGGTGGCAAAATCGAAAATTTTAGGGCCCGCCGGAGTTCTGCTGCCGCTCTTCCTCCTCCACTTGTTCTCCTCCTCCGAAACCCTCCTCGCGTCCTCCTCTCCTCCCGGTACGCCACTATTTCATTTTTTTTCTAGATCGGTAGTTCTTGATTCATCAATTTAGTTATTGATCCTTCATATTTGGATGACTTGTTGACAAATCATAAGTTCATGGTAGCGATTTTGCTAACGGAAATAGCAAGCAACGGATGCTTGTTGACGAATTGTTGCTCATAGTGTTCTGAGCCGATTTTAGAATGCTTCGATCGACGGACGAGAAAATTGACCATTGCATTCGAATCTCGTCCGATACGCGTTGTAAGCAGCAGAAATTTTCACGAAAAATTATACCGCTGCACGAATCCGGCTCTCGAGTTTCTGTGGGTGTGTGTTTTGGATGGGGGGATTGGAATTGTATAATGTATAGGCATCAACTCTCGTCACGACTCTGGAGTTTCGGTGTCAAGGTGCAGCTGACACGAAGAAACACAAATAACAACATGATTTAGTCAAGGAAATCCTGAAGTAAGGGTGTTAACGAGCCGAGCTTCGGACGAGTACCGCCTACTCGGTTCTTGCTCGTTATTCGAGCTTGGGACGAGCATATGATCCGGGAGGACATGTGTATGTTATGATTTCTAATTTAGTTCATAAGGGATTAGTTGTATATAGTTATAGTAGAAATTAGTAGACATTGGAGGTTGCCTACGGCTACGGGGATAAAAGGAGAGTCCGACCTCTATTTTACTCAACTCTCTAACGATTAATTTTGTATCCTCTTGCTTTATAACTCGAGAGACGAGAGTTTGATCATTAATAAAACTGTCTTTCTGGAGAATTTTATCAACATTATTCAGAACTTTTTGTCCTTCCACAATAAAGTTCCCCCTTTGATTCGGAGTTCTTCAACTTAGTGAAATTGTAAACACTAGTTTGATCGATTCATATCAGTCTAAAACTTGACCACATGATCGGCTCTTTAGAATATTAACGAGCTCGCTCTTGGCTCGCTAGCAGCTCGTTGAAACTAGAAAACTTGATGGCCTCGAGTTGGACAAGCTTATCCTCAAATTGGAAGATTATCAATTGTAAATATTTAATATATGAAACATCACTTTATTGTTTATAGAAGTACTGGCCCTTCTTTTTGTTTTCTCAATTGCTAGCCACCTCTGTCACTAGTGGCTGAAGACGCAACCTTGGATATTTAAGTTTTTTTTATATATTAACATCTATAGAAACAAATGTGATTTGTCATTCCTTCACTCTTTGGCATAATGTGATATAGAATGCAATTCTATATAAAAAATTGTATCATCTTACGTTTTCGTCTAGACTCTTTATAGTCTATGGGAACTGGGATGTTGCTCCTTGGCTGCATGAGCTTAAATTGGATTGGTAGGTCTAGCTACTTGCCAACTAGCTAGCTAGGTTTTATGCTCATAGCTACCTAGGTTTTATAGCATGACCCTCTTACGCTCATAACTATCTTGGCTAGAAATTTTACACCAATACTGATTGTGAACTTTGTCAAATCTTGTATGTAGCTTGCTTATGCTCCATAGCCAATCCCATTGTGATGCGAGAAGGCTTGGATGTTGATGATGATGAACATCTAAATAGAAACAAGTAGTCTCTTGAGCCTAGCGAGCTAGTTACCTCTAAGGTCGGACTCCTTTACCCAACTGGCTTACTTCTAGGCTCAAGCTCATGCTCTTGAACCAAAAGACTAAGCACACGAGCTTTTCTGCGAGTTGAGCACGGCCTGGCTCACGAATAGCTAGGCTTGTTACACCCCTCTCTAGAGTTATTGATATTCATCGCACATTCCAGTTGGACCGTCCGCCAGTACCACGAAACTTTACCCGGGTAGACTGCTTCTCTCGCTCAATCAGTCACTAACTAGATATCTCAGTTCATTTCCCCTTTTTAATTAAATGCCTATCCTGTCTAGGGCCACTCCAACCTCCGACCTCCAGGGGTATTCGAACCTTCGATTTGTTTTCTGTGTGTTACAAGGAAGAAGTTTCTCTACCGAAATTGTCCTTGTTTTGAAACTCCTCCCTGCCCCAGTTTAATCTCAATGTAAGGATCAGCATCTGATTTGGATAGCTAAGACTACTGGCAGCAAGTGGATTTGAAATCAGTTTCCTCTATATCAATAGCAGATGTCGCATAGTTGTCTATGGTTTTATTGTATTAGATGTTATATTGCTATGTATTCTACATAACAAATATTCTGTTGGTTATCCAGAAAGTGAACCTGATGATGTTGCTACGTTGCTGAGAAGAGCCTCCAACTCGATCAAGTTGAAGCAATATGGCGAAGCACTTGGACTCCTGAATGCTGCAATAGAGGCAGATGCAGACCTTTCAGAGGCCTATTGGAAGCGTGCATCTGTTCTCAGACAGCTATGCAGGTTATTTCATTTAAGCTGAGTGTTTTAGTTCTTGTTATTTTTTTCTTAACTGCTCATCACTTAAGAGTACAACATCTAACTTAAGAGGAATTTTTAGGGCTAAATGAATGAATTGAAGGATCCCTGTGTATTTGGGAATACTGTCTGTGATCATCCTCTTGATTTTTGAACAATCTCAGGAAGAGGGTCGTCGAATGGGTAAGCAAGGTAGAAAGATGAAAGGGTTGTCGACTAGGTTGCAATCATGTTACTCGTGTCAATATGACAACATAATATATTTTCTTCACTGGGCTGGTTGGGATATGTAGTGACACATGCATTTCAAATGTGAATATAAATGGATAATGTATAAGAAGCAAAAGGTATAGCTAAAATATGTGGACATGTACATGAATGTTGCACTTTGATGTGGACACGGGTGTCTGACGTGGAAACTTTTCAAAGTGTAGATTTAAGGAAAGAACTGTTTATGTGTATTTTCAAATTGATATAAGCAAATATTTACTATATGCTAGAGTCTGTGTTTATATATTGAAGAGCTTAAAAGATTAATCAAATGGGAAAATTAATTGTAACTAGTAATGTGCATGTGCATTGCACGTGTGAAAAAAATGTTAAAACAAATTAAATATAAATTTATTATAAAAATTGTCATTCTTAGGAATTGAACTAAAGCAACCAAGAAAAATGCCTACTACCTTAACCACTTGAGTTAGAATTATTTAGATATAAATAAATCGTATTAGATAGTTAAATACTTAGGTATGTTTTTTTAAATAATTAATGGAGTATTTAGATAGTTGTTTAGTTATTTATTATTATTTTTTAAATTTATTTAAATGGATGATGATATACATACGGCTTGGACGGCTCACTTTTGATCCGTTTCCAAGCCGCATTATATAGTAGAAGATATGTTAATATTTGCGAAATATTTACTATAAGACTCTTCATTTATGCAAATTTTATTCTGAATTAAGTTTAAGAAGTATGTATGTCCCTGGTTGAGTGTTTTGACATGGATGGACACATATCAATGTCGGACATGGCAATTATAAGTAGGTAGAAGTATCAATCTTATATCCATGGAGTTGAAGTAATGCTTTTGGTCTTCTTCTTTTTTATGAGGTTTATTGTGGAGGAATTTATTGCAGCATCGTGGCACGCCTAGAGGGTGTGTTAGGCGTTGCAGAATTCTTTTGAAAAAAAAAAACATTTTTACTTACTGTTTTCTCACAGTTACAGGATCTCAATATATTACTATAAATGTCTGTGCACTGTCATTATGCAATTGCCTTACTATCATATAATACTAAGTTTATACAAGGGGCGACATTTAAGGAAGTTTTTCAGTTAGTAAAAGCTAAGTTGTTATACCTAGACAAGGGCTAAGTTGGTCAGGGAGTACCTTTAATATCGGCAAATGTTAAAGGCCACCCCCAAATTACTAAGGGCCACCAACTTAAAAAATTTAAAAAAATTACAAGTTTGCCATTTTTAAAACACTAAGGGCCACCATCTTCTTCCTTTGTCTTCTTCCTCTTTTCTCAATCCCCAAACCACTTCTCTCAATCCCCACCTCCATTGTTGTCCCCACCTCCTCCATAGTTGTCCCCACCTCCACCATTGGTCCCCCCTCCTCCATTGTTGTTGTCCCCACCTCTATTGAAGTTGTCTATCTTCGGTAGTTCTCTATTTTTTTTTAATTAGGTTATTGTGTTGACACTCAATCTTTGTTTAGAATTATGGACCAAAATATTGTTGAAGAAAAGATTGGGTCATCCAATCCCATTATGGCCGAGGGAGCGCACCCAAGTTGACAGAAGCTCAGTGAGGAGGGAATTTGAAAAAAAAGGATAGCTACAGTGACTGCAGGCCAAGCCTGCAGTCCCAAGTATATTGAGGACTGCAGGCTAGCCTGCAGTCCCCAAGTATATGGCCACAATCTTCAACTATATCATCTGCCTTATCAAAAATAAACATTTCTTCATTTGCGTCAGGATCTTCTATTCTTTCACATTCTCCAGGGAGATCATTGTCGTGCTCACTACCCTCTATATCAGGTGCAAAGCTGGCACCTTGCTCAGTGTTTGCACTAGTGCTAGTTGTGAGTGAAGAATTCCTAGAGAACATAGGTCTTTGTGTGTTATTTGCTTTCCCAACATAGAATGTGGCCGCAGGGACACTTGATAAAAGTGGCCTGAACATATTTTGAGGAATCTTGTGATGTTCCTATAAAAGCACAAAACAGAAATTTCATTGCACAACACGAGAAACTGGAAAACAGGCTTGAGATATTGGTCAACATATAGTGAAAATATTTCTTAAATCGTTTCTCCCTTAGGAACAGAAATTCTGAAGCACGTATGAGACATTGGACAGAGAGATGGATTTACAGTGACTGTAGGCTTGGCCTGCAGTCTTAATTACGTGTAGGACTGCAGCCTAGGCTGCAGTCCAATGTCGACAGAAGCTAAATGTGGACTTTGTCTACCCAAAAAAGAAGATGCTACAGTGACTGCAGGCTTGGCCTGCAGTCTTAATTACGTGGAGGACTGCAGCCTAGGCTGCAGTCCAATGTCGACAGAAGCTAAATGTGGACTTTGTCTACCAAAAAAAAAGAAGGCTACAGCGACTGCAGGCTTGGCCTGCAGTCCTACGTGCATTGAGGGCTGTCGGAGGAGGAGGGGAGGGGACTTCGTGGAGGAGGGGGAGGGGACTTCGTGGAGTAGGGGGGAAGGGGGGGGGCGCTGTCGGAGGGGGAGGAGACTTCGGGGAGGAGGGGGGAGGGAATGAACAGGAGGGGGGAAGGGGGGGGCGTCGGAGGGGGAGGAGACTTCGGGAAGGAGGGGGGAGGGAATGAACGGGAGGGGGGAAGGGGGAGAGGGCTGTTGGGTTTTGTTTTTTTGTTTTTCTTTTGGGTAGCCCTTAGTGAAATGATTCATTTTAGGTTGCCCTTAGTAAAAATATAAGTGTAGGATGGTTGCCCTTAGTAGATTGGTGGCCCTTAGTAATTTGGGGGTGGCCTTTAACATTTGCCTTAATATCCTATTCAAATATTGTATAAATTCAGAGTTTTCTGCTGATGCAGATACGAGGAATCTGAGAAAAACTACAGGAGGTTTCTAGAGCTAAAACCTGGGACTTCTGAGGTGGAGAAAGAACTTTCTCAGTTATTGCAGGCCCAAAATGGATTGGAGGCTGCCTATAGTCTTTTTGACTCGGGCGATTTTTCAAAAGCGTTGGATTATATAGCCAAAGTTGTCCTTGTTTTCTCTCCCACTTGCTTGCAGGTATTTTTATGGTTGAATGTATGCTACCATGTCATTTAATCTGAGATGTGTTTACACAAGTGAAGCTTGCTATGTACAGGCGAAACTCTTTAAAGTGAAATTGTTGTTGGCACTTAAGGACTACTCTGGTGCCATTTCAGAATCTGGTTATATTCTTAAAGAGGATGAAAGTAATTTGGAGGCGTTACTGCTGCGTGGTCGGGCTTATTATTATCTCTCTGATCATGATGTTGCTTTAAGGTTCGTGTACACTGCGTGTGTGTAAATTATTGTACGAGTATTATAAGATTACATCCTCATATTTTTTTTTTATCTACTAGTTTATGCTATCCCTAAATTTAGCATCAGACCGCATGAGTATTGATGCCCTATTCAAAAATATTATCTACAAGTGGTAACCTAACTTGTAGCTAACTCGCAAAATATAACTGTATTCTGTTCAGGCACTTCCAGAAAGGACTTCGCTTTGATCCAGAACATAGTGAACTTAAGAAAGCCTATTTTGGATTAAAAAATCTGTTGAAGAAGACCAAAAGTGTAAGATTTTATCTATCAATAACGTGTAGATCCAATCTTGCCACTAGCATAATGAGTCAATTAATTTCTCATTAATGTGATACAGGCAGAAGACAATGCTGGAAAGGGTAAGCTACGTGTAGCCGTAGAGGATTACAAGGCAGCCCTTGCTTTGGACCCTAGCCACAGTACACATAATGTACATCTTCACCTTGGTTTATGTAAGGTCTTGGTGAAACTTGGCAGAGGGAAGGATGCTGTCAATAGTTGTACAGAAGCACTTGATATAGATGGAGACCTTGATGAGGCCTTGGTGCAGGTTGATACTTCTTCCTGTGTGCTAAAATTTTCATTTTGACATATGTGGTTATAAGTGATGCATCTATAACCGACCCTCCCTAGATTCCGCATGGCGGGAGCCTTGTTGCACTGGAACTGGAATGCCCTTTCAATAGATGCATCTATGATTCTACATATACAGGCCATTTAGTTTAAGTTTCTATCATGAATGAGGTCATCATGTTTTTAGGTTGGGATGCCAACTTTTTCATTTAATGAAATGTGGTTTATATTAATGCATCTACATAGATAGGCCTTTGAATTTTGGATACATATCATGAAAGACGTCATCCTGTTTTCAGGTTGGCACTTGGTATGTACATGAATTGTAATGTACTATACATCGTTCCCTAAATCAGAAATTTGGGTTATACTTACACTACATGTCTACGCTTTTCACGATCATCGATCACTAGACGGACCACATCTATTTAAATGAAACTATCGTCCACTAATGCATGAAGCAGCATAAAGTATGATGAGTAAGCTTATTCTGGAATATCGACAAATTGTTAGAAGTTTCTGTTACATTAAGTACCTTTTAAGTAAGCATTTGTCTATTTGAGAGCTGTATTTTTGTTCAAGGGAATCAATAATTTGAATTGTAAACTAATGACCTATACAAACATTAGGGCTAGGAAAGGTTTATTACCATTTACTAGTTAGGAACTAAGCTTACCTTTGACACTTTTATACCCCATACAAGTTAAACCTTTTTTGTTTCTTTGGGTATTCAAAGGGTACCCCCTAGGCCCTATCATTATACTTTAGAAAGCTAGATCTCTGTTTTTGTAGTCTTTATTTGAATCAATAAGAGTATTATATTACTTATTATTCAAAATAATAAGAGGCTAATTTGCACGTAATTACCCTGAACTATCAGATTTGGGCACTTTAATACCCTGTACTATTTATTTTGGCAAGTTGTTATGCTAAACTTTATTTTGTCACTTAGATACCCTGAAGTATTACAATTTTGTAACTGTAAGAGTCTGCTTGGCAATTGTAGGGGTAGCGGTTATGAGGTGTTTTTAGAGTAGGGCTTCGGTTTTGGGTGGTTTTAAGTAGCGGCTTTTAAACGAGTCCAATCCATGCTTTGTAATTTATAACGAGTGGTTCTGAAAGTTTTTTACATGAATAAAATTACCTATATGTCCATATATAAACAAAACGGGGTACTGAACGCGGGAACTGCCACTCAGTTCATGCCTCGATCAGGAGGTAGAAGTCCATATTTGATCAAAATAATAGAAACACATGGTTGAAAGTAGGAAAACAGATTTTAAAAGCTTTCCAGGAAAAGTAGTCATAGTTTGAAAGAAGTAGAAGACAAACACCGATGAGGAAAAAATAGGAAAGGGTATTAGTAGTTATAATTATATATTTTTTGTGAGTATATAAATGTAATAAAATAATAAAATCCTTCAAAATCTACCAATTTAGGGTGTTTATAAAGCCACCCAAAATTACATTACACCGTTTTTGGAGGGTTTTTTAGCCGACCAAAACCAATGGCTAATTTTTTTTAACAAGCATGGATTTTCATAAACGGTCAGTTCAAAAACACCAAAAAATCGGTGAAAATACCGTTACCAACTAGACCCTAAGCGTATAATAAAATAAAATTGTGTTTCTTCCATAAAAAAGTACAAAGACCTAACCCCCTTCCCAACCGGGGTTCGCGGGAGGAGATGGTGCAGCGACAGCTGGGGTGGGAAGGGGTTTAGTTTTTTTTTTTTAAATTTCTCAAAAGAGGGTAATTCTGTCTGATTTAAGGTGGAAATATAAAATAAAATCGTCACCTGCAATTGTTAAGTAGGACAACTGTCTAACGAGAGCAAAAACATAAAAACTTCAGTGCATTTAAGTGCTCAAAAAAAGTTCATGGTATTAAACTATCATTACTTGATAGTTCAGGATATTTAAGCAAAAATAAGCCTAAGAAAAATATTTTTAAATTTTACCATCTTCATTATTCTTCCTTTTTATCATCTTCACCTTACCATCATCTCCCCACCGACATTGATGCTACCAACCAGTATCAGGTCCCCAAATTATCCTGGATAAGGGAGGGACTACATGATGAGGTAAAAGGATAAGGTTCGCTATAAGGACACATTTATGCCTCTCTTCAGTAAATTGATAGTTGTTCTAGGGGACTGCATTCCTTTCTCTGACACAATAAGCTAAATAGCTAAATCAAATTCTGGTTCTTGTACTATTAGTTTATGGTCTTATGAAATACATTACGTTTATCCCATGTAGTATAAAATTAGTTTCAGCTGTTAGTATCTAGATTCAGTTGTTTTATGCATTTTCTCTATCGTAATTTACCAAAACATAAGATGAGTTATATGTACAAATTCATGTGTCATGTCGTTTTGTATCGACATCGTAATAATTTTACAGGCCTAGGTTAATTTCATAATCATAGAACCACAACAATATATTCTTTATCCCAAGTCTTTGTGGCCGGCTATAAAAGTTCATTTTCTATCAGCTCGAGTAAGGAAACATCCTGCATGTTACTGAAGATCGTAATATCTATTATAGTTTTTTATTAGATACCAACTGCAGTTTACATAATGTTCAATATCTAATGATGGATGTCATTCACATATTGTGTTTTGGTATAGTCAAAGTAATGCTACTCACTAATTCTATGTTTAACAAACTAGAAGAGGACCGATTCATTGATTGGGTGTATATACAGTTCCAGTTTTAGTTATTCAGTTAATGTGAAATTTTTATCGACTTCAGTGCTTGTTGTGGTTATTTGACCAAGTTATATATGTGAATATTGAAGTATGTAAAGTTGTTAAGGGCTATTTAATCCTGTTACATAAGAAACATGTGCATCCTAGCTTATACAGTGACCCAATGAAGAAGCCAGTTGTTATATAGGTTTTCTTTTTCCCTTCCCTTCCTTTTGATTTATGGGACATTTTGTCATTGTTTTAGGGATGTGCCTGTCAAATAGCTGTCATGTTTTATCTTTTCATGTTGTGTATCTCAAGATATAGATATATAGTCAATTGTGTTTTTCTTTTGAAAGATGGTATAAATATAGTCAATTGAACTCTTCATTACTTGACTGAGAACTTTGGATATATGATTTGCTTTCAGCTTAATGCATGTCGTTTGCCTCAATATGTTGATCTTTCTTTTGGTCCATGTTCCTTCATTTTCTTGGATTAGATGCTAATTTCTCCTGTTATTGTACAATATATAAGCTAAGCTGCTTCGTAACATCTCATCATAAACTTGTTTTTCTAGTGTCTATGATTCACTTACACATTATGAAGTTTTGTTTAAATATTAGTTATTAACTTCAAACTTTTGAATCTTTATGACTTAAATATGAAAGAAGGGCTTAAGTTTGTTAGCTTAAACATTAAACTGTAATTCCAAGAACACATTTATCATACAAATTTTGAATATGAGACCGGTCTCTCCTCCTGACGGGCATGTTTTTCTCTCAACAGCGTGGTGAAGCGAAGTTGCTAGTAGAAAACTGGGAGGGAGCCGTTGAGGATCTGAAAGTAGCCGCTCAAAAGTCTCCACAGGTTTGGTTTACATAATGTTACAACATTTTGAGCATGCACTATGGATATACTCTAGTAATATTATTTAACTTCTTGGATGTCTATCTTTTCTTCTTTTTCCTTTATGTTCTGATATGCTTAGTTTTAGATTAATGTTTAAATACCGAAGAACCATTTGGAATTCTTTTTTATTGTTGGTTCCATCTTTTGTCTGTCTGAATGTCATTGGTACAAGAGGCATCATAGAACTGAGAATGTGCTCTCTCTAGATACTATTATACATAGTAATGATGGGAATAATACATAGTAATGATGGGAATACCTGGATTTGAATATTCAGATTTTCTGTGTTCTAGTCGTATGAAAAAAAATGCTTACTTGGTTGGTTACAAATTTGGGTTCTCTGACTTGCTGATTGAGGCTACCCTTTTAAAAGAGAACTTTATAAGATAGAAAAAATTATATAGGGCATCGGGTGGGACACTTTAAGATTTACTAAACTAATTTGTAGCACAAGTCTGATGTTTGTTTAATATTATGGAACATTGGGGAAATATTCTTCACTAAAACAAAATATACATACTAGATGGTACTTGTTGCTATGTTTTGCCTTGCCTAATTGAAAGATGAAATGTTTCTGAGATATACACGTAAATACCATTCTCATTATCATGATAACATCATCCAGATTGCTGGTTGGTGACTTGGTTCTCTTATTCAATCATAATTTTATGCTACACTAGTTATCTCCTTATGTTTTATAGAAAAGATTATGTCAACTGCTACAAACTCATATTGTTAGTACTTGAAATTGCAGGATATGAATATCCGACAGTTACTAATGAAGGCTGAAAAATCACTGAAATTAAGCAAACGCAAGGACTGGTACAAGATCCTTGGGGTTTCAAAAACTGCTTCTATTGCAGAAATTAAACGTGCTTACAAGAAGCTCGCTTTACAGTGGCATCCAGACAAAAATGTTGACAACAGAGAGGAAGCAGAGTTGAAGTTTCGAGAAATTGCTGCTGCATATGAGGTACATAAGAGCAGTAGGTCATTTTTTGTCTATTAGTCCTTCCTGTGGTGTTTTAGGCTTTTAATTGTGTATTTATAAATCGAGTTCAAATCCTATGTAGACATGTTAAAAGATTGTTAGAACATGTGCGACGAAGACCAGTAGACTTGATCAGTTATGAGTGATAGATTAGTTAAAGGTGCCCCAAGAGCTTAAGGCTAGACCTAAGGAGACTATCAAACGCAAATATCTGAAGAACACTTAATGAAGAACACTACGTAAGGAGACTATTAAACGCAAATATGTGAAGAACACTCGATTTCCTATACGCTTCTATTTGTGATTCCTGTCGTGAGTGGTGACTTCATAACCTTTCTCATTACTCGATGAAGAACACTAAGAACACTCAATTGCCTATATGCTCCTATTTGTGATTCCTGTGGTGAGTGGTGATTTCATAACCTCTCATTATTCAATGAAGAACACTAAGAAAACTCAATTGTCTATACGCTTCAATTTGTGATTCCTGTGGTGAGTGGTGACTTCATAACCTTTCTCATTACTCAATTTATAGATTGAGTTAAAATCCTATGTAGACATGTTAAAAGATGGTTAGAACATGTGCGACGAAGACCAGTAGACTCGATCAGTTACGAGTGATAGATTAGTTAAAGGTGCCCCAAGAGCTTAAGGCTAGACGTAAGGAGACTATCAAACGCAAATATCTGAAGAACACTTAACGAAGGACACTCTACGTAAGGAGACAATTAAACACAAATATGTGAAGAACACTCAATTTCATATACGCTTCTATTTGTGATTCCTGTGGTGAGTGGTGACTTCATAACCTTTCTCATTACTCAATGAAGAACACTCTACTGATAACTCCTAGCAGTTCATTTCATTTTATATTCGTCTATTCTCTTCTCTAGCACTATCTGAAGCTAAGAGGGTTTGATTTTGGAGATTAGAGGAACACAATTGAGATGGTCTGGACGTGCCACAAAAAATAATAACTTAATTAAAGTGATTGTTATTACCTGGTCCTTCTCTGAACTTGGTTAAGTAAAGATGAAAAATCAGTAAGCTACATTAGTCTTTAAATGTGGAACAGCAATTAAATATGGATGGGGAAAGTATCAAGCAAAGTAAAATTCTGCCTTTTCTTGGTGCTATCTCCTGGTTTATCTTTGGTGCAGTTCTATGTTGCACGAACATGAACATGACATCGCAGGATATGGCACCTTTTTTGACGTGTCCTAATGTATTCTAGTGTCCGTGCCTTGTCTCATACGATGTGACACAGACACGGTATCGATTTTTGGAGTGCCGTGCTTCATAGATGCAGTTCTAGGATTTCAATGGCTTAGAGGGGAAATATGCTGTATGCCCCTCCGGAAAATCAATGGCCTCATGTTACACAGAATTATTTGATGCACCGTATCTGACCTTTGTTTATTTGATTCACTAAGATGCTTTTCCTTTACTCGTCTGAATCCTACCATTATGGCTAACTTTTTATTCTCTCCTTTAAAAGGTGCTCGGGGATGATGAGAAGCGTGTGAGATATGACAGAGGTGAGGATGTCGAAGACATGGGCATGGGTGGAGGTGGCGGCGGCTTTAATCCTTTTGGCGGTGGAGGGCAGCAATACACTTTTCATTTTGAAGGTGGGTTCCCTGGTGGGGGATTCCATGGCGGAGGGTTCCCTGGTGGTGGCTTTGGATTCGATTTTTGATACCGGCCTTATCGTGAGTTTTATTCTTCACAACCATACTAGGGTCGACGAGAACGTAAAGTACAGCAGGAAGACAGGAAATTTTGAGGCACTGTAACAAAGGAAGGATAACTGGAGACTATGACCAAAACCTAGGTAATTCCTGGAAGTAAAGCAAATGAACAAAGCTTTTATTCTTACTCATCAGTAAGTTATGTGATACTGATATTCATTTCTGGATGGGGTTCCATTTCTCCATGTACTACTTACTGTAAGTTTTAAAAGTTATTTTTTTTTGTAAAACTGATAAGTACCATGAGAAATAAACTTTTACATGAGAAAAATTAAAAACTAAATCTTGTGGGAGGTTTCTATTTCATATTTTGGTGGGTCACTGTAACATAAATATCTAGCGGTCGGCGAACCCTAAATCCATATTTACAAGCGACTCCAAAACTTGAACCAAACAACACCCTATATGTCCTCCAAAGATCTCCTCCACTACATTTGTGACTGTCTTCTTTTGTTGCTAAAGCCTGAGAGTCGTCACTAGTGAGGTTTTCGTGACGGCATTGGGGACGCCACAGTCGGAGCAGAGCCTGCCAGGACCGTTTATCAACCAGCTATACAATTCGACTTTGGCATTACACTCTTCGCACGCAACAATGCGCAGTTCCGGACACACGGAGCAATCCTTGTCAGGACACGAGCAATACCAACAATGCGCAGTATGATCCATAATGTACACGCACAACCCTGAAAACTATTCAATATACATACTTGGAAGAACAGAAGGAAAAACTCGTACAAACAAAGTTGAGGACACGGACACGGACACAGACACGACAAGTTCGTTTAAAGATGAATGCCCGACGGCTGCAGCGCGCAGATGTTGATATTGTAGCTCCTCGTTGCAGCTTCCGGTCGTCCCTCGACTTTATGCGCAACACCTATCAGCTTGCTGCACTTCCGACAGACCAGCTTGGTCCTCCGCCTGAAGCAGCTGGTCTCGTCGACGTGCCCGAACCGGCTGTCGTCTATGGCGACGAAAGATACTATCCCCTTCTTGAGCGCCTTCCGGTAGTTGGAGCCTATGTTGGCGGTGTTGCGGCTCGACGAGTGAAGGTTCAACGCGTAGCCACAAGACCCACAACTGCACAAAGGAGACAATAATCAGGACTAGCGTTCTTGAAAATAGGTTCCTATGTTAAAAATAAAATAAAATTAATACCTTTGTACAATTTAGAAAGCATTTGTAAAATTTAGAGGGTTTTGTAAAATTTAGCCAAGGGTTCTGTAAATTTTTGGAAGGCTTTATAAAATTTAGTGGCCTTTATAAAATTTAGAAAATGTTCATAAAATTTAGTGGCCTTTATAAAATTTAGAAAATGTAACATTTTCTAAATTTTGGGACTCTAGTCCATGCCTAAGGTCGCCTAATCATGAATCAGAAGGTAAATTATGGTCCAAAATCTACTCTTTTGTTCACAGAAAGAAAAGGAAAGGAAATTAATTCTTTATTTTTTTTCTTTCCTTTCGAAAATTGTAATTCTTATTTTTTTTTTTTTTCGGTATTTTAAAAGGCTCGAAAAATTGGAAGGAAAAGTCAACAGTTGGAAGTGGAAAAGTGAATCCATAGGATCGTAACCCTTTTTTTTCACTATTTTTATCTTGGATTTTTTTTCTCTCCTCATTTTTTTTTTCTTTTGGCATCAAAAATAATTTTTTTTCTCAAGTTTCTAATTCCGCAAACCAATCGTGACCTAGCTTTTAACTAAAATCAGATATTGGTACTAAAAAAAAAGAAAAAAAAAAAAAGAAAAGAAAAAGATATTGGTACTATATTAGCCACTTTACTATCTTGATTTTTTTTGATTAATTGCAAAATCACAAAAGTTTCTTTGATATTAGAAGCTATATGCTAATTCAAATACTAAGAGAGAGCAACCTGGAATTGGATGGAAGTTGATGGTAAAATTAGTCTAATGTTTTTATATTTTATGCACCTATTGTCACATGATCAAATAATAACTAATTCAGCAATGCCTAACACCAACTTCCGTTTGTTATGTTGGGATGCAACCACATGGACAAATAAGTTCTATTTCCATGCCTTAGTGCTAGATTTGGGATTGCTTCTACTTATCTTTTATATTTTCACACGATCATTCGCGTGCCCGCGTCGACGTGTCATCCACCCACTGGTCTCTGTGCACCATATCGGACCTATCCCTAAAATTCTGCAGCTCTCCTCTCCAATGGAGGGGCGATACATGGCCCGCAGGTCATGACTGTAGTCCAAATTTACGGACAACGTAGCATTGTCCTTTCTGAAAAATAATTTCAAAATATGACTGTTTTTGCTGCTAAAAGATTGTTGTCACTTCTGCCAACATTTTCGAACAAAATATTAATATATTTTTGAGTGTCTGTGTCTCCCCAAAATGACATGGATGGTGACACGACACCAATTTTGGAGTATAAATATTTCTAGATGGTTTAAAAAGGGGAGAAAAAACAGTACTTACCTATACGCGACGTCTTTGTGAGACGGTAGGCGACGATCGAGAGTGGTGGGTTTCGGCGGCGATCTGCTGCTCTCCTCGGAAACCATGGCTGCTAAAATGGAGCTTCTGTTTAGGTCTGTAGAGCTTAATTTTGTGTTGGTTGATGGAGAAGGAAGTGAGAAAGCATTGCTTACTTATTGAGAGGAAGTAGTAGACCGTGTGAAGTAAGTAACAATAGCGGGGATTGCGACAGGAACGTGTGTGCGCACCGACCACACTTATTATGAGCTGGTGGGAAGCTTAGCTTGGTCAGCTCGTCCGCGTGGACTCTATACATTAGACCATCTCCAATGGGGGTTTCTATCTTCCCTATTTCTATGGAAGAAATCCATTTTAGAGAAAAAACTTCTTCCAATGGTGATTTCTATCACCATTTAGGTGGCAATGATGTAGGATAGAAACTTTCTAAGAGCGTTTCTACATGTAGAAACTCTCATAGAAATTCTCCTATCTCTCATGCCAATTATTATTGGACCCCACACCATTAAATTGGTCATTTTACTATGTAACACATATGATAGAAATGGAGAACCATTGGAGAGTATTTTAGTATGTCTACAATTTTTATCTAGAAACTCTTCCAACTAGGATAGAAATCTCCTTAAAGTACAATGCCAAGTAGGATAAGAACTCAATTTTAGAAATCACCATTGGAGATGGTCTTAGCTGTTAAATTTTCGAGACCCCATTACTAATCTCTTATACAAAACACAAAGGTTTTTGAATCCTAGGGCTGACTGTGCCAAGATAAAGAGTGGTTGGGATTTAATCTTGGTGAATCAACGGTTGTGGGGTTTTATGGGGAAGAGCATTATTGGGAGTGGGGTTTTATGGGGAATCTAAAGATGGGGATTTAATATTTTGATGGTTGGGATTTAATATTTTGATGGGGCCTCATAATGGTTGTGGATGAGCATTATTGAGAGTGGGATTTTATGGAAAATCAAAATAAAATTCACATCCAGCAGTGGTTGGGATTTAATATTTTGATGGGGGCCTCAAAATTATTATTGTTCGTTTAAAATTGGGGGTCCAAGATTTTGAGGGGGAATACCTTAAATGAACCATGCCCTATGGGCACGGGTTATGACTAGTCTCTTATACAAAACACAAAGGTTTTTGAATCCTAGGGCTGACTGTGCCAAGATAAAGAATGGTTGGGATTTAATCTTGGTGAATCAACGGTTGTGGGGTTTTATGGGGAAGAGCATTATTGGGAGTGAGGTTTTATGGGAAAGAGCATTATTGGGAGTGGAGTTTTATGGGAAATCCAAAGATGGGGATTTAATATTTTGATGGTTGGGATTTAATATTTTGATGGGGGCCTCATAATGGTTGTGGATGAGCATTATTGAGAGTGGGGTTTTATGGGGAATCCAAAGAAAATTCACATCCAGCAGTGGTTGGGATTTAATATTTTGATGGGGGCCTCAAAATTATTATTGTTCGTTTAAAATTGGGGGTCCAAGATTTTGAGGGGGAATACCTTAAATGAACCATGCCCTATGGGCACGGGTTATGACAAGTATATATATATAGAAAAGTACTTGTCGCCCCCTTATGTCCAATCCCTTCACAGAATGCTGACCTGCCATGCCTGCACCACCAACACCGGCATCGAGGAGGAGAACGTCCTCATGCTCGTCTTCCGCTCGATCAACTTCAACCCCCGTGTCGTCTTCGTGGCCGCCTGCGTCAGCCGCCGCCTCCCTGCCGTTGCTAGTTGCGTCCTCTGGCGCGAGCTCTGCCTCTCTCGCGCCCCCCCACATGGCCTCCGCCCTCGGCTTCGCCGCCGCCGGGGGCGCTGTCGGCGTGGACAGGGTGTGGCACGCCCTCGCGAAGCTCCTCTTCTTCTGCTGCGGCTCTGCGCACATCCGGAGGCACTTAGCGCCGGTGTCGAGGTTCTCAAAGACCTCCGGGCGCAGCTTCCTGCTGTCACGCCCCGACCCGGGAAATCGCTCGTCCTCGCTAGATTTCACCCGAATCATCGTCCTCGCTGGGGCGTGATGCCGCACGAGCCTGGAGTTGCGCTCGTGCAAGGCAAGATAACTGGTTCACATAGAACTATCTCAATTTGATAACATAAGCAGCGGAAGGAAAACAGAGTATACAACAAGAATCTCTTTTATTCATAATGAACTGAAGGTTACAAAGGCTCTGAATAGCCCAACTTAATATGCCAATTGGCTACAATGCTCATGATCTCTCTAGCTCACAAAGGATTACATTGTTCCATACAATATGCCTCTTTATAGCCAACAAGTAGTCTTCGGCCGAACATCTCCATGTCGCAAGTCCGAACGCCTAAGCGGAAGCTCCTCTTGAACACCAAGGACTCCATGCCTCGGCACGTCCAAGCCAAGCCCCTCCCCGAGCCGATCATAACCTGAACCTGCACATAAACTAGTGGGGGATTAGTGCTTTCGTCCTCGCTTCGCACTGATCAAAACCCGCTCGCACCCAAACCAAGCACTAAGTAAATTTAGTGGAACATGCATCATTATTTGGTGATCTTTCTATTTAGCCTTAGGATCAGTTTCATGGCAATCATTCAACATATCGACTTAACATAAAGGTGTCCCATATCGTATCCCTGCGGCAGATACAGTTAGACATAATCTGAACATAATCATAGTGTTCGTGCTCATCTCCGTCCCATTTTCCTTAGCCTGCAATGGTTAGAACTTAACATAGAAATCATATTATTCATGCAACAACCAACCATAAACTTAGACCATGCATAAGGGTCGCAGGCCCTGCGCCTGCACCCAACTCTCATCTCAGCCCTCCGGTCCTATCTATATGAAGGTCACGGTGTTTCGCACCGTAATGGACTTGGCATCTCTTATGTGTAAGCCTACAATCACTTCGATACGGGTTGCTAGCACAGTATCCGAAGGATCCCAAACTTACGGATATCATAGCTTATCACAGCACTGGACGGTCGCAATCCGTCCGAATGTTGTGCACCATAAATACCACACATAATTCCCTCCTAGGCCGAA
The DNA here is from genome assembly GCA_029216955.1 of Iris pallida. Lineage (NCBI taxonomy): Eukaryota > Viridiplantae > Streptophyta > Magnoliopsida > Asparagales > Iridaceae > Iris > Iris pallida. The sequence continues at coordinate 5,400,482 of JANAVB010040218.1, read as the reverse complement.
CGGTCCCGGTGCCCCGGCGTAACCGTCCGAGGAAAGCCGCATCCGTGCACGGGCCATCCGAGTCCATTGACCATGCAATACGTACCATAGCATACAAGTCGTATCGTTCCAACCAATCTCGTGGTCCATAAACATAATCTCGTGTCATAAACATATTCGCGTCTCATAAACATAATCCACCATTCATATGGGGAGCTCCGTCGGCGTTATGTCCCAACACATCCATATTGATGCACGACGCCCAACGGCTTAGTCGTCTCGTACTTATATTCACGCGTCCCGTACATAATGTTATTTGTCACGACCCGCTCCCGAATAACCGGATACGAGTCGGACACGCCCAGCCTTTGTTGTTAGACACAACAAAGTAAGCTGTACCAATCTAGGGAAACTAACCAGATAATATGAACATGAATGAAATCACAGCATCTATATAAAGTGTCCCAACCAGAGTAAAGTACAATATCTGAATTATTACATTCAACAAATGAAATAGTCTGCTAGTCTCAATACATGGAAAATAATAGGAAATACTAAGAGAAGCTCTAGGCTTCTGCAGCCTCTAGGTCACAAGAAGCTCCAGCTGGCTCAGTAGGGAAAGCAATATCCTGACCATAGTAAGTGTCGCACAAGGCCTCCATCTCACCTGCAACATATCCTATTCAGGAGCGGAGCAAGTACAATTCTAGGTAATGAACAAGACATCATGATATGAAAGTACGAGGAAACATGAAAAGTACCGGAAAGAACATGTGAATAAGTACATGAAAGAACAGGGTATGTAAAGTACATGAAAGAACATGGTATGTAAGAACATGAAAGAACATGATATGTAAGCACCTGAAAGAACATGATATCATGGAATCACAGAAAATAAGTACAAGGTATATCTCCTGAACATGTGTGTACTATATTTAAAATATAACTAAGTATGTGACCGGCTAGGGGTAAGCACATGAAAGCACCTGAAAGCACATGAAATGGTACGGCTTAGGACCCGCGTGCACGATGCGGGGTCTAAGCTAAACACACCTGAGTTGTTTCTTTGGGATTGGTCACATAGATAGTATATTTTCCCACCCCAGGTACAAGTAATAAGAACGAGGGAACATGAGCACCAGAAAGTACATGACGTGTTGCAATGTGTCAATTAAAAAAGTACATGATATAATGAAATGCACAAGACCGTAGAGTGTACTTGCCTGGCTCCAGGAAAGTACGAGTGAAGATTGGGCTAGGTGTTCTCCTGTATTTAAATGATTTATAAAAAAATGATAAGTCAACAACTTAAAATAGTACTTCTAGGAAAAATCACCTAACAATAACCTTAATTCTAAATTGCTAAACACTAGAGATACATTACAAGTTTAGTTATCAAAAGTAGTTACAATCTTAATTAATATAGGACTGCCTAATCCTTTTAGTCCCTTAACTTCATTTTAACCATATAAAAGTTCAGTTAGGATATCAACTAAATAGGAAACACCCTATTCCTGACCCTCTCATTAATTCTCAGCCATCTGAAGTTTGGCAGTAGCATGAAACTTCAGTAACAATTTCTACAGAGACAGGCACTTAACTCTAAAAGAATAAGACTGCTACAAATCTAGTTTATGAGGTTCTGAACAAAGACAGGTCCTGAACATGTGTACAAAATCACAATTGTCTGAACCAAACAAAACAGTCTACCTATTAATCCTGCTTCTAAATCTCAGTTCACAACTATTGCAGTTCAGTCCAGAGAGGAACACAAGCTTAGTATAGTTCCTGGCCATCCCCAACCTTAAACAAAAGTTAAACAAAACTCCAACTCAATTTCCCAAGTACAAGGTTCAATTGGATTGAACCATCGAGATGTGACTCTCAAGTTCCTGAGATACCCAATTGGAATTTATGTTTAGTCTAACATGTTTATTCAGTAATGTCCCATATGCATTCAGTACAGTCCTAAATCAGTCTAAACTTTCAGACTAAAACATGGGGATTGATCTTTCAGTCAAGCCAATCATCTAACTGTCCTCAGAACCCAAAATGCAACCTGGCATCAGCAGGTCAGTATTCAGGTCTCATAGTTCAGTCTCAGGTCTCCAGATTTCATAAACAACAGGGAGTAGTATAACTGCAGTTTACAGATTTTAAACTGAAGTTGACAGTGAGATGCCATCTCACTATTAACTTAAGTCCAAACTCTCAAACTCAGGTCCCAACCAACATTACTCCTTAGTTTTCCCAAAGACCTGGACTAAGAAAGAGTCCCACAACTGAACTGATCATGTCAGGTTTAACATCATTAAGAGTCAATCCGCATCCAACCAATTTAAGTAGGTAACAGGATAGTATAGGCTCATGCCAATTGCCATGATCACTGAGATCAACTCCCTCCCAGTTATAATTTAAACAACCCAACTCAACTTAGATTTAACAACATGAATCAAAGATAAATGGTCTCAGGTTCAGAAATTTGGACTGTAAATGTATGCAAAGAGCTCATCAATTCAATTTTTAAAAGTCAGGTTAATAGGCCTGATTAATCCATATGACTTCACACTCGAATGGATACCCACATACAAGTTAATAAAGAAAACTGAAATGGAACATAATGTCCCAAAACCCTACTGCATATTCCATCCAGCTGCACAATGCACTAAAGTTGGTTTCAGTTTCACTGAACTAACCCAGTGCACAAAAATCAGGTTCAGGAATATGAACCAAGCACTGGATAAGTGTTCAGGTCCATCCAATATCACAGATTGAATTAACCTGATGTCAATGTACAGCTCAGGTTTTCCAAGCGGAAGCTCCTCTTGAACACCAAGGACTCCATGCCTTGGCACGTCCAAGCCAAGCCCCTCTCCGAGCCGATCATAACCTGAACCTGCACATAAACTAGTGGGGGATTAGTGCTTTCGTCCTTGCTTCGCACTGATCAAAACCCGCTCGCACCCAAACCAAGCACTAAGTAAATTTAGTGGAACATGCATCATTATTTAGTGATCTTTCTATTTAGCCTTAGGATCAGTTTCATGGCAATCATTCAACATATCGACTTAACATAAAGGTGTCACATATCGTGTCCCTGCGGCAGATACAGTTAGACATAATTTGAACATAATCATAGTGTTCGTGCTCATCTCCGTCCCATTTTCCTTAGCCTGCAATGGTTAGAACTTAACATAGAAATCATATTATTCACGCAACAACCAACCATAAACTTAGACCATGCATAAGTGTCGCAGGCCCTGCGCCTGCACCCAACTCTCATCTCAGCCCTTCGGTCCTATCTATATGAAGGTCACGGTGTTTCGCACCGTAATGGACTTGGCATCTCTTATGTGTAAGCCTACAATCACTTCGATACGGGTTGCTAGCCCAGTATCCGAAGGATCCCAAACTTACGGATATCATAGCTTATCACAGCACTGGACGGTCGCAATCCGTCCGAATGTTGTGCACCATAAATATCACACATAATTCCCTCCTAGGCCGAACGGTCCCGGTGCCCCGGCGTAACCGTCCGAGGGAAGTCGCACCCGTGCACGGGCCATCCGAGTCCATTGACCATGCAATACGTACCATAGCATACAAATCGTATCGTTCCAACCAATCTCGTGGTCCATAAACATAATCTCGCGCCATAAACATATTCGCGTCTCATAAACATAATCCACCATTCATATGGGGAGCTCTGTCGGCGTTATGCCCCAACACATCCATATTGATGCACGACGCCCAACGGCTTAGTCGTCTCGTACTTATATTCACGCGTCCCGTACATAATGTTATTCGTATAGCCTACTTCCGTATTTACTTAGTCATTTCCTAGCTTCCGTGCGCGAGAGGGCACGTTCAGCGCCATAATCAATGTTCTACGCCTAGTGTTCAATGTTCTCGGAGCCGTGCATATGATGCACATCTCAATAACGTCCTTCAATGTTCTACCATCATTGCCCTACCGCGACTCGTACACTTGATGCATGTCGCTTCAATTGTTCGATTGTTCAATATTCTATCTTAGTGTTCGACACATACTGAGACCTTTACTCGCCGAGCCACGCTCGCTAACTCGATAACATCTTACGCATACAATGACATATTTTATTAGACGTGAAGGAATAGGGAGAGAGAGTCAAGAACCCGCCCACCTTAAACCGATACGCCTTGTCGTTTTGCCGGGTTGAAGCGGCTCGCTTCCATAACTTGGTCGCATAGCTAACTCTCGGACTTAGCCATTCCTTTGGATTACTCGGTTGATTTGGCCTATCGTGCCCATGCCACAATCCGTTGCAAGGCCACGATTTGGTTTCGCGGACACTTCATTGCATAAGGCAAAATGCCGACCTCTTATCGTCCAGCGTAAAAGCATAGCCTGCACACCAGATCAACTAAAATCAGCACTTGCTCAAACGGGACTTATCCTTTGCATCGATTCGATTCATAGATTCCAACCGACTCAAGGCTTACCTTTGGCCAACGTAACTCTTACATCGATTAGCATCGATACTTCATCGGGTCAACGTAACTCTTCGAGTCAACGACTCATCATAATGCACCGTGCGGAGCGGGGCATTACATAATATACCACTCAAAATCAGGTTCGTCCTCGAACCGAAACCAACACTTAATCCAAGTGCCTCGCCAGATTGTTTCACAATCTTGTGCTACTATCGTTGGAATCATACAACTTAGTTTGGATCATACACATATTTTAGGCGTCCCACCAATATATACATTTCAGCCAAGCTCAGTTGTAGGATATCGGGACAAGGCTAACATGCTCAACTTAAATCCTCAAGCACCAATCAGTCCGTACTCGACTTAGTCAGACCTTAACACATATCCCTAGAGTCCTGCTCGTAAACATCTCCGCATATAACTTGATCCAAACAATAACTTCGATCTCATAAGTTTCTCGACGGCCATCTAATGCTCACATTGCATCAAGTTATTGCGCATCCGATCGCAATAAGTCTTTGCAGCGCCTATTCGCCCAACCGTTTTCTATCCCTCGTATAACTCAAGTCTTTCATCCAATCATTCATAACATTTAGCCTTAACGACATGGACTAAGTCCACATGTCACAAATTCTTTTGCTTACAATCCGTACTAAGTCTGGCACACAACTATCTCAATACGATCCACGTTCTCGAACTACCTGCGCATCGAGTCTGGGGCTACCCCCGCTAGGTAACTTATCCAAACATCATGCTCGCGCTCTCCCGACACAAGAGGTCAACTTGAGTCTACGATGCTCAAAGGCAACAATCTTTTCGACCCAAGGTCTCTTACGATACGCCTATCTCCGATTCTCAGTCAAATAGGAATTCCTTACTCAATCTTTGAATCAGTCCCGACTAGTTCGTTTCGTAACATAGATAGCGCGCTCAACACATAGCCTAACCGTTACTCAACCGATCCACGACACACTCTTAGGGTCGTTCTACTATCCGTCGCTCTCGTACATTGCAGAATCCTTGCAATCGCCTTACCGCATCACTATGCTAAGCACGTTTCTCAACATCTATTCGATCCAACACAACTTTTCTGACCATATCGATTCTAATACTCGCTAACTTTCCGAATCATGATACTCATTCGCTTAGACTTATCCTCAACATGCACTACATCATTCCTCATCCTCGACAAAATTTCTTATGCGACTTCCTTAGGGTCATCCTATGGGACTTCAACATTCACTTGATTTGACGGTCAAGTCTTCTAGGGTCATCTGCCCCGAAACTACGCTCGATAATTGAAGATCATCAACGAGGGACAGTTACAACGAACCATGCTATATCCTATCGCGGAGCCAAATTAATTCCCGAGATTTCCTATGCGACTTTATCCACTCCGACGTAACATACCAATCCATAGTTTATCTACCCCATGCAACTGATGCGCCGTTAGCTACTCGAGTCACTCATGCATTACCGTTAACAATATCGCATTCAAGCAATATTTGTTCGCCTTAGTACGAGTCTATCTACTCACGGTCATTGCCTGACACACTTCTAGGCATATCGTACAATCCTCAATTTCACCTTCGCATCAAACCACAAGTCCATATCAAATTTGCCACGTCTTGCAAGTTCGATCATCCCCGCTGGATGAATCACCATACCAGCGCTCACGCGGAATGATCGTTCTAATTTGACGTGACGCATGTGCGAGGCTGGTGTTGCGCTCGCTCAAGACAAGAATGTCAACATAGTGGTGATCCGCGAAGCAATTCAGACACTTTCGTTTTCTTCCGATTAACATCCATCGACTCTCAAATTCTCCGAAGCATTCCTACCGTCATCATCCTAACTGCCATTCACTTAACTTGCATCTTATTCATCCAACAACAATGCTCAACATAATTCTCGTTCATTCGATCAGAGTATCCTCGAGTTACTACATATCGTCTTTGATACGCCTCAATACTATCGTCGATATGCATAACTTGAACATCTCCCTTTATCATAAGCTCAAACCCGTTGCAATCATTGCCATTATCCGAACTCGAATACGAATCAAGTATCGCACTTATCAAGATTCATTCCATTATAACTCACTACCATCATTGTGATACAATTTCCAATTCACATATCCATTCTCGTATCCCTAACTCGCACTTCCAAAATCGTGCTACCGACTCCTCGCGTTAACCCAAATTCGTTTGCACAATTTTTCATGCCTACTCAACTCGTTCCGAAGGAGTCTTCGTACTAACTCACGTACATTCGACCGGGTCGACCACTTCCTCAACGTAATATTTCTTTGCTATGCTTAGCCTATCATTCGACTTACACTTAACGAATCCTCGTCCGACGTATTATCCATAGGCACGACTTCGCACATACTCATTCAACTTAATTCACCGAAGCATACTAGCATCGACTTCTATCAGGTCATTCTCGTTCGAGTCTCGGTACTACTTCGTCCGTTGAGGACAAACAGATCGTAACAACATAATCGTCTTCCACGAAATCTATCGCAAGTCACCAAGCGACTTAACATAGCTATCGCCAAGTGGTATTCCATATACCACTCAGGATCGAGCCTATCGTTATCGATACACTGCTTCACTACACTTGCTCGCATAATTGGTATTGCATATACCACTCGAAATCGAGTCATCACTCGGCATCACATCCCGCATAGGTCCGACATCTATTCTCAATCAACTATCCCGTATGGCGATCTTTCCGATCCCAGCTCTAGCGTTTGCTCAAGTTTGACACACATTCAATCTAACCGTACCTTGGCGATAATATCGATCACATAGGCAACATTTGCTTATTTCAAAGCTCAACGTGACATACGGCCAACATAAACGTCCGCCTACTCAACTCAACTTAGCGACCAACTCGACTCGTTACTATCGCATCCGCGATCTTCCAATCTTACTCGTTGCAACTCGTGCAACAACTCATTCTCGATACTTAAGGTCTTTACTCAATCTCGTCCAACATATCGCTATCCATCCGTATAGCCATACAATACATATCCTACCATATCGACTTGTTGCACTGACGCAACGAACGATTCACGACTTGCTGCACTCCGTGCAACCAACAACACATAACCGTTCGCATAGCAACATAACATGCATCGCCTCACATATCGACCCGTTGTACTTCGTGCAACCAACAACACATTTCTCCTCGCACTTCGTACGACCAATAATACATAGCTTCTCGCACTTCGTGCGACCGACCACACATATCGTTGCACTTCATGCAACCAACATCACCATATTCGTTGCACTTCGTACGACCAGCATTCCATAACTCGTTGCACTTCGTGCAACCAACATCCCATAACTCGTTGCACTTCGTGCAACCAACACTGTCCGATGGCACCCGGAGATAGCGTGATAGTCACGACATACTTGTGGCAGACGTACTCACTTAATATAGACTTATTGTATGGAACATCCAATGTAGCGTCGAGCAGATCCATGAGCCATGCGGTTGCGGAAACAACTTAGAGTCAACTGAATTTCGATATCGAAGCAACTGAGGGTCAAAGAGATTCGTTCGCGGTCCAAAGGATAGAACCGCTCTGATACCAACTTGTCACACCCCGACCCAGGAAATCGCTCGTCCTCGCTAGATTTCCCCCGAATTATCGTCCTCGCTGGGGCGTGATGCCGTACGAGCCTGGAGTTGCGCTCGTGCAAGGCAAGATAACTGGTTCACATAGAACTATCTCAATTTGATAACATAAGCAGCGGAAGGAAAACAGAGTATACAACAAGAATCTCTTTTATTCATAATGAACTGAAGGTTACAAAGGCTCTGAATAGCCCAACTTAATATGCCAATTGGCTACAATGCTCATGATCTCTCTAGCTCACAAAGGATTACATTGTTCCATACATTATGCTTTTTTATAGCCAACAAGTAGTCTTCGGCCGAACATCTCCATGTCGCAAGTCCGAACGCCTAAGCGGAAGCTCCTTTTGAACACCAAGGACTCCATGCCTCGGCACGTCCAAGCCAAGCCCCTCCCCGAGCCGATCATAACCTGAACCTGCACATAAACTAGTAGGGGATTAGTGCTTTCGTCCTCGCTTCGCACTGATCAAAACCCGCTCGCACCCAAACCAAGCACTAAGTAAATTTAGTGGAACATGCATCATTATTTGGTGATCTTTCTATTTAGCCTTAGGATCAGTTTCATGGCAATCATTCAACATATCGACTTAACATAAAGGTGTTCCATATCGTGTCCCTGCGGCAGATACAGTTAGACATAATCTGAACATAATCATAGTGTTCGTGCTCATCTCCGTCCCATTTTCCTTAGCCTGCAATGGTTAGAACTTAACATAGAAATTATATTATTCATGCAACAACCAACCATAAACTTAGACCATGCATAAGGGTCGCAGACCCTGCGCCTGCACCCAACTCTCATCTCAGCCCTCCGGTCTTATCTATATGAAGGTCACGGTGTTTCGCACCGTAATGGACTTGGCATCTCTTATGTGTAAGCCTACAATCACTTCGATACGGGTTGCTAGCCCAGTATCCGAAGGATCTCAAACTTACGGATATCATAGCTTATCACAGCACTAGACGGTCGCAATCCGTCCGAATGTTGTGCACCATAAATACCACACATAATTCCCTCATAGGCCGAACGGTCCCGGTGCCCCGGCGTAACCGTCCGAGGGAAGCCGCACCCGTGCACGGGCCATCCGAGTCCATTGAACATGCAATACGTACCATAGCATACAAGTCGTATCGTTCCAACCAATCTCGTGGTCCATAAACATAATCTCGCGCCATAAACATATTCGCGTCTCATAAACATAATCCACCATTCATATGGGGAGCTCCGTCGGCGTTATGCCCCAACACATCCATATTGATGCATGACGCCCAACGGCTTAGTCGTCTCGTACTTATATTCACGCGTCCCGTACATAATGTTATTTGTCACGACCCGCTCCCGAATAACCGGATACGAGTCGGACACGCCCAGCCTTTGTTGTTAGACACAACAAAGTAAGCTGTACCAATCTAGGGAAACTAACCAGATAATATGAACATGAATGAAATCACAGCATCTATATAAAGTGTCCCAACCAGAGTAAAGTACAATATCTGAATTATTACATTCAACAAATGAAATAGTCTGCTAGTCTTAATACATGGAAAATAATAAGAAATACTAAGAGAAGCTCTAGGCTTCTGCAGCCTCTAGGTCACAAGCAGCTCCAGCTGGCTCAGTAGGGAAAGCAATATCCTGACCATAGTAAGTGTCGCACAAGGCCTCCATCTCACCTGCAACATATCCTATTCAGGAGCAGAGCAAGTACAATTCTAGGTAATGAACAAGACATCATGATATAAAAGTACGAGGAAACCTGAAAAGTACAGGAAAGAACATGTGAATAAGTACATGAAAGAACAGGGTATGTAAAGTACATGGTATGTAAGAACATGATATGTAAGCACCTGAAAGAACATGATATCATGGAATCACAGGAAATAAGTACAAGGTATATCTCCTGAACATGTGTGTACTATATTTGAAATATAACTAAGTATGTGACCGGCTAGGGGTAAGCACATGAAAGCACCTGAAAGCACATGAAATGGTACGGCTTAGGACCCGCGTGCACGATGCGGGGTCTAAGCTAAACACACCTGAGTTGTTTCTTTGGGATTGGTCACATAGATAGTATATTTCCCCACCCCAGGTACAAGTAATAAGAACAAGGGAACATGAGCACCAGAAAGTACATGACGTGTTGCAATGTGTCAATCAAGAAAGTACAGGATATAATGAAATGCACAAGACCGTAGAGTGTACTTGCCTGGCTCCAGGAAAGTACGAGTGAAGATTGGGCTAGGTGTTCTCCTGTATTTAAATGATTTATAAAAAAATGATAAGTCAACAACTTAAAATAGTACTTCTAGGAAAAATCACCTAACAATAACCTTAATTCTAAATTACTAAACACTAGAGATACATTACAAGTTTAGTTATCAAAAGTAGTTACAATCCTAATTAATATAGGACTGCCTAATCCTTCTAGTCCCTTAACTTCATTTTAACCATATAAAAGTTCAGTTAGGATATCAACTAAATAGGAAACACCCTATTCCTGACCCTCTCATTAATTCTCAGCCATCTGAAGTTTGGCAGTAGCATGAAACTTCAGTAACAATTTCTACAGAGACAGGCACTTAACTCTAAAAGAATAAGACTGCTACAAATCTAGTTTATGAGGTTCTGAACAAAGACAGGTCCTGAACATGTGTACAAAATCACAATTGTCTGAACCAAACAAAACAGTCTACCTATTAATCCTGCTTCTAAATCTCAGTTCACAACTATTGCAGTTCAGTCCAGAGAGGAACACAAGCTCAGTATAGTTCCTGGCCATCCCCAACCTTAAACAAAAGTTAAACAAAACTCCAACTCAATTTTCCAAGTACAAGGTTCAATTGGATTGAACCATCGAGATGTGACTCTCAAGTTCCTGAGATACCCAATTGGAATTTATGTTTAGTCTAACATGTTTATTCAGTAATGTCCCATATGCATTCAGTACAGTCCTAAATCAGTCTAAACTTTCAGACTAAAACATGGGGATTGATCTTTCAGTCAAGCCAATCATCTAACTGTCCTCAGAACCCAAAATGCAACCTGGCATCAGCAGGTCAGTATTCAGGTCTCATAGTTCAGTCTCAGGTCTCCAGATTTCATAAACAACAGGGAGTAGTATAACTGCAGTTTGCAGATTTTAAACTGAAGTTGACAGTGAGATGCCATCTCACTATTAACTTAAGTCCAAACTCTCAAACTCAGGTCCCAACCAACATTACTCCTTAGTTTTCCCAAAGACGTGGACTAAGAAAGAGTCCCACAACTGAACTGATCATCTCAGGTTTAACATCATTAAGAGTCAATCCCCATCCAACCAATTTAAGTAGGTAACAGGATAGTATAGGCTCATGCCAATTGCCATGATCACTGAGATCAACTCCCTCCCAGTTATAATTTAAACAACCCAACTCAACTTAGATTTAACAACATGAATCAAAGATAAATGGTCTCAGGTTCAGAATTTTGGACTGTAAATGTATGCAAAGAGCTCATCAATTCAATTTTTAAAAGTCAGGTTAATAGGCCTGATTAATCCATATGACTTCACACTCGAATGGATACCCACATACAAGTTAATAAAGAAAACTGAAATGGAACATAATGTCCCAAAACCCTACTACATATTCCATCCAGCTGCACAATGCACTAAAGTTGGTTTCAGTTTCACTGAACTAACCCAGTGCACAAAAATCAGGTTCAGGAATATGAACCAAGCACTGGATAAGTGTTCAGGTCCATCCAATATCATAGATTGAATTAACCTGATGTCAATGTACAGCTCAGGTTTTCCAAGAAATCTCAGGTTCAAAGCAAGCCTCAGATTCCAGAAATACCAATTCCTACTGCACATAAACCTTCAATCCCAAAACAAAAAGTATAACATCTCGATTTACTGAGATAAATCTCAAGTTCACCAACACTGAATGATGTCTCAGAAATCAATCCTCCACCATACTGCAAAGCAGTTGGCCTCACAAGATTGATTTAGTTGCAATTGATAAATCAATGGACTGAACCATAATCCTACATAAATCAGGTTCATCACTGAACCATAATGCCACATAAATCAGGTTCATCACTGAACCATAATGCCACATAAATCAGGTTCATCACTGAACCATAATGCCTGCATAAATCGATATATTCGAATCTCAATTACCACACGAGCTGCACTCATCATAATGAATTTAATAATATGCAAAAATATGGAATGTTACCTGATGATGCTATCACAATACTAATCCAAGTCTCAACCTAACGCTCAACTCAACTACCCTCAATTGAATGGATCCAGAAATCCTCTGAAACAAAGGATCGAACAGGTTGCAAACAGGAATTAATTCCAGGCCAGTGGATGATTAGATCTATCCTTAACAAATGAAGATCGAGTTTCTAAAAGTACTTACCAAATCAAGGATCAACTCAGCAACAATTAGAATGGATTCGATTGATTGAATGATCGAATTCCTCGCAATGATGCAGCAACCAAATCTGACAATTGAATGAATCGAAGCCTACTATCAGATCTATAAGGAATTGATCCACTGGAAGTTGAGAATGATCACGAGGCCTAGAATTGATAAATTCAAACCTGAAGGAAACAGATTTTGACGAGGAAGAAGAGTACTGGAACCTCGGTTGCCCTTGCTCGTCGAGACACCCGCTAGTTGGTTCTTATGCTGTCGACGTCGATCCTCCGGTGGGGGTCGACTCCTTCTTCATTGCCATGATCGATGCTTCAATGTGAAATTGATGATGAACACAATTTGGGGAGAGAAGAAAAATTTCAGATCTGAGAGAATATGAAGGATGATCGGCCTGGCTTTATAGGTGGTTAGGAGAATCGATGGATCGAGAAGGAATGGGAAAGCGCGAGAAAAGTAAATTTTTGGCAGAATGCACATGGCTCAGGTGATTCCCTAATAACCGATTTTTGAATCAAAAGGGGTTTTGATTGAATGCTCGGTTAGGCTGAATGGAAAGAGGAAGTTTGTTCTCCTCAGGAATTAATAGGTTAGGTCTTGGGCCTTCCAAAATGGGCTTACTATTGGAAGAAGAATAGAGACCACAGGTTATCAAATGAAGTAAAGCCCAATGGCTAAAATAATACATATGTATATAGCTTCCTATAATTAAATTATATATAAAAAAATCTCCAAATTGTTTAATCACATATAAAAACTTTGAAATTTTCAAATATCAGGAAGGTGGAGTTATAAATATCCCCCCCTAAAAAAATTTTGTCCTCAAAATTCAAACCACAAGTAGGTCTCAAAATCACAAAAGAGATTCAAACACAATCATTTATTGAAAATAGAATTTCAAAGAACCAGAGTACAATCAAATCAATCAAACAGATTTGGATAGCGCTCCCGCATCTCGTCTTCGCGTTCCCATGTGGACTCTCCTGGAGAGTGGTGTCTCCACATGACGCGGACAACTAGAATAGTCTTGTTCCGCAGGCGCTTCTCTCTCCTATCAAGGATCTCCACTGGCTGCTCCTCGTAGGTCAATCTTGGGCCCACCTCCAGCTCGGAATAGTCTACCACATGGCTCGGGTCTGGAATGTATCGTCGACGCTGAGATACGTGAAATACATCGTGCACTCCCTCCAAGCTAGCTGGAAGCGCTATTCGATACGCCACCTCGCCAATCCGTGCCGTCACGTCGAAAGGTCCGATGAATCTCAGACTGAGCTTTCCGCCTCTGCCGAATCTGATGACGCCCCTAGTCGGTGAGATCTTCAGGAATACTCTGTCTCCAACCTCGAACTCAAGTGTCCGTCTGCTGCTGTCCGCCCAGTGCTTCTGTCGATCCATGACGCTCTGAGCCTTGAGTCCAAGTACACACAAGAAGTTTGGGATATCACGCTTTGACAAAGATCGAGGACCAAATAGTCACGAAGTGGAAGGAATTTCAATTACAACTTAGAGGAGTAAAATCATGAAGACAAACTATTAACTACGATCAACATTGATAGTTTAACACAAGTGGACTAGGACAAGATAGGGAAACATGGTCAAATAGACATGATTTAAGATTGAAGTTTAGACAAGACACAACGAAATATGGAATCACAATCTGGTAATATACAATTTTGAGGAATTCAATGATATAACGATAAAATGCTAGAAGTAAAATTTAGCAAGGATTGATTGAGGAAACGTAGGCAATACGCAGGAGATGCAGTATCAAATCAGAATGAACTTGTAAGGATCTGTGATTCTCAAAAACCAATAATCATATAAAAAGGAAATATAGTCTCCAGAATATCCAAGAACATGTTGGTATCTGAAATCACTTTGCTTAGAATCCCTACCCCGTCAGTATGTATCTGACTGCAGTGGACTTTCGGCTCCGTGACTCAAATAACAATATGTCTCCAAATACTCTACCAACCTTATCTATTTTCCAACAATTATTGGCGAAACAACCCAAGAGATCAAGATATGAAGAATATGACAAGTCTCGACAATACTCAAAAACCTATGGGTGTCTGAAATCACTTCAACTTAGAGTTCCTGCTTCGCCAGTGCGCTACTGGCTGCAGTGAACCCTCAGTCTCCATAATCCAGCTAATGGCTGCAGCGCACAACTGTCATGCCATAGTAGGTCATCGAATAGTCTCTCGACTTTATCCCTAGGAATTTTAAAAGAGTTTCAAGGAGTTCAAAATGAGTTTCAATAGTCAAAGTCACGGAATGATGAAGTTACCTGACTGTTAGAATACATGAGTTTATTAGGTACTAAAAATGACAAGGGATCCAATCAGTGAGTACAAAAGGCAGCCAGGGGGATTTAAAATTTCAGACAGGATGAAGTTTCAAATTATGATGGAATATCAACTGATATCTGGAATGGTAACAAGATTCCACATATGGAACGTTATCCCGAAAGGATAACAGAGTCTCGAAGGACGAACTGAGGCAAGGTATCAGATAGAAAAGTTTCAAAATAAGAAATAAAATTCCGTACTAGAAACAAGTTTCAATAAAATCTCGAATAAAAATGAAATCTCGAGCAAAGCTTGAATTGAAACGAATTCCCCAATAAGGTATATAGTGAAAAATAGAAAATCAAGTATCAACAAGGTCGTGATTAGGAAATAAAATCTCGAATAGAAAATCTTGACGAGGAAACAAGATATCAAATAGGGAACAAGGGCTCATCAAGTCACGAGTAGGAACTGAAGTTTCAAGTCTGAAAAAAATCTTGGATATATAAGACAAAATCACGAACAAAACAAAGTCTCAAAAATAGAAAACATGATCTTAAAATCTCGAATGGAATCAAGTTACGAATAGGAAAAGAGAATCAATGGGTGAATAGAAAACAATATCCATGAAACAAGCGATACCCCAAATAGGAAACAAGATCGAAACAAAGTCATAAAAAAAAGGAATATGAAAACATGGTATTAAATAGCGGATATGTCACGACCCGATCCCAACTAATTGGGTCGGATCGGATCATGCCCAGCCTGCACCGTTGTTGAGACGGCGGCAGTAAGCTGTTCAGTAGCAGGTAACCATACAACAACACTATATTTGTCACAACTCAAAATTCGAAAATTTAAAACTTTATTAAACTTTTATAATGAAATGAAAGATACAACTTAAACCATTTTCTACATACATCAAGAAGAAAAGAAAACTCTAGGCAAACAGCTCATCAGTCTCGAAATCCTCGTCTTGGGATCGCGGAACAAAGCCTCATCAGTGATACCTAAAATGTTGGGTCTCCAGTCAGGAGGGAGCAAAGTACAATTCATGCTAATTTAACAATTGAAATAATAATAGAATCATGCACTTTTAAACAATTTTGAAAATCAACTAAGCAGTTACAGTTTTAAAACAGTTACAGTTCTGTGATGTGAATAGGCAATGAATATGACCGGCTTGGGTTGTACAGTTGTATCCTATTGATACGATATGGCTTATCTTCGTGTGTATGAGGGGTAAGCTAACACAGTCAGTATATTACTTTGGATGTGGTCATACTCATTACACTACTCCCCCAGTCCCCAATAGTTACAGTAGTTACAGTCAGTGCTCTCAGAGAGAGTTCCGTGTTGCATCGTGGTTTAAACTTGCATTAAAGCGATTACTAAATAATTATAAACTAACACAAAATGTACTTGCCTTTGTTTTATTGACTGGATTCGTTTGTTGATTCAGGGGTGATGGTAGTACAGTCCTCGAAATCCTACAATTGAGAATTGATTCAGATTTCAGGTTTACCAATCTAGCTACGCTAATTGAAATCTCTATTTGTGTCCTAGTCTAATTTTAATTCTTTAATTAACCAAACACGAAAAATACGATTATTAGTGCATTGATTTAGTACGAGGGAAAAAAATCGTTTTATGTTTTGAATTCGGAAAAACTTCGTCGATACCAGATTAATTATTAAAACTTGGTATTTTTTATAAATATAAATATAAAGCTAATTTTTCTTATTTAGTGAGAAATACGTGACTTTTTAATTATTAACAAACTTGTCAATTTTAAGATGAGAAAATATTAATTAATTTTATACGAAAAATACTTTTTAGTCAATTTAATCGTTTAAATAGAAAAACTCAAAAAACCAGAAAAGACAAGAAAATCTAAGCTATTACAGTTACAGACCACAACAAGCTGGGCTTATGCCCATTACAATTTATTTACATAAATTGAAATAAGATAAGACTGACGTTAGTCCTAAACTGAAAATATTAAATAAAATTTAAACAGAAATTAAATATAAAAATAAAGTAAATCATAAGTCTCAGATATGGTCCGATCCTTATTTTGGCTAATTGCCTCAACGTCCGGGCGGGGCCGGTATCGTTTGCACTTAGCCGGGTCCATTGACCGATACGGTCGTCACCCAAAAATCAAATATCGAATAAATTCCGAAAATCATTTTAAATTTATTTTTAAATTAATTCAGGATTTACGAAAAAATCGGGCAGCATCTCCTCTGTTTTTGGTCAACCCAAAAACTGGAAAAATGGCGCCGATAATTCCTGCAAGTCCCAAACCAGGGAAAAACCCATATTATATATATATATATAACATCCACAGCCAAACCACAGCATAATCGGGACGACCCAAAATAATTTCGGAAGTCCGATTCCAATTCTACAAATCACAAAACGTTCCCGAAAAATTCCGGAGAACTAAAACACACCAAAAACCATTCCCGAAATATTTTCGGGAATGCAAAATAATCCACGGGACCTTCCCGAAAGTCCCGAAAAATTACGACATCGCTAATACCGAATTTCCAAGGGGAACCGGGGACCATTTCATCATCGACAAATAATAATAAAATAGCGGGACAGGGGGTTATACCTCGGATTGCTCGGCTAGAGCTCTCAGATGTAAAATAGAAAGAAAGAATAGTCCAGAACAGCGACAAATCTCCGAAATCAGTGCTGGAACCAGCGTCGTCGAAAATGCCGAAGAACGCCGAAGAAGTCAGAGGCTAGGGCACGAACAGAACACGCGAGGGTGCTGTCCCAAGAGGGATCGGCCAACAGGGGCTGCTCGCGGGTAGACGGGCGACGTCGGCGTCGGAGGGAACCGACGGGACAGCGGCCAGTGGCGCCGAAGGGGCGGTTGGCCGAAGGAATCGGTGCTGATCGGGGCGGACCCGTGGGCTCGACGGGGAGCGGCGGCCGACGGGGCTGGTCGACCGGAGAACAGGGCGCGGGGGTGAGGAAAACGCCGCCGGGGGTCACCGAAGTCGGGGCTTGGCCGCGGGGTCGCGCGGATCGGCGGTTGGGGACAGCCGAGAAGGGGGTCGGCCGGACTTGGTCGCGAGGTGGCGGCGTTGGCGCGAGCTCGGGTCGGCGAGGGTCGCCGGACGGGAACGGTCGGCCAGGGATGGTCGCCGAGGAGACGCCGAGGGGCGGTCGGCGGAGTCGGCCTCGGGGAGCTCCGGCGGGCTAAGGGGGTTTGGGGGAAATAGAGTTGGTGAGGGGGAAATGTTTGCTCTCTGAGAATAAAGAGAGGAGGGAATTATATAGGGATAGGGGAAAAGATGTTACAGAAGGGGAAGGGAAAAGGTTATGAGAGTTAAGTGGGGAGTTATAAGAGGGGGAGTGGAAGAGTGTAGTGCCCCGTCCCGCAAAGTCAATCGAAGAAATCGAAACGCCGACGGCGTTGGAACTTAGCCTTGCAACGGCTACTCAAAGGCTCCCTCGGTCGAGGCGACTCCTCGCACAGGTAGGGGAGTTTCGGTGAACTTGCTTCATCTTAGCCTTCGCATAATAAATCGTGTTTTCAACTTGCACAAGTAGGCTAATATAAAAGCTACGCACCAACCTAGCTAAGGGAATAATCTCGTCGGGTCGAAATGTTCTAGAACATAGAAAATGGTCCCACGGTCTACATAGAAGTCGGCTCAGCATGCTTTAAAATGACACTCGATCCTTCGATCCCGTGGCTTGGGAGAAGGAAGTTGGCCTAAGTTGCTAAATTGCCCCGACACTTGAAATAGCCTAAGTCATAGGCGTCGTCCGCATGAATGCTTAATAAAGCATGCACAGTCCTGTCCCGCAAGGCTTGGCATAGCCTTCGCACGTCCCGCAAGTTAAGTCGTCTTGCACGGCTCGTTGGCTTAAGTCTAGGCACCCAGCAGTTGATTATTCAAGTCGACCCCGTGCCTAGCATGTTCCCTAGACACGTAGCTCGGCGTAGCCTTTGCTCGTCGAGTCGTTGCCCGAATAAGTTAGATAAGAGTTGTGTTGGGCTATCGAAGCCATTTCTAGTACTGTCCCGCTCTAGCTGCGGTTGTCAAGTCACGTAGCCCCTTGAGAATAAGGCTCGTCGTGCAAAGTATATGACTTGATCGTTAGCGTAGCCTAGAGAACCAGGCCTGTCTAAGGCACGAGTTATGGTCGCTTAGTGAAAAGCTTGCCACGAACAAAGGAAGTCCACGCGACTTGTTGTCGCCGAGATCGGTCCCGCTACTTGGGAGTCTCGTCATGTCTTGATATGTCCCGCACACGAGATCGGTCCCCTGGCTTGGGAGTCTCGCTAAGTCTTGATATGTCCCTCACACAAGATCGGTCCCGCGGCTTGGGAGTCTCGTTAAGTCTTGATAGAAAGAAGGAATATATGGTAATGTTATGGAAGAAACTGGATAGAATGGATAGATCGTGTATACATGGTCATGGACAACTTGTCGACAAGGTGTAGTCTTCTCGAATGATTACCGGGGCGCCGGAATCATTCGTCCCAGGGGAAGCGAGTGTGGCTCAACCTGCATGCCGGATAACCGCATGGGAGTATCGGTGCTTCCGGGGCTAGCTACCCTTAGAAGGGCGGACCGATACCCCCGTCGAGCCAGTCCAAGATAGCTTAAAATTGCTAGTGACCACTCATGTAGATGTGTCGGCAATAGCGGCACACCGCGTGTATGCCTTTGGATTGAGTCTAGAACTTGAGAGCTTATCTAGTCGGGAACACAATGTCTGGGCCTAAGATTGGGCTGTACCATAGGTACCGTGCTTAGTACGATAGATGGCGTCGGGGTGTTCATGAAAGTGTTACTATGGTCCACAAGTCTTGTCTAAGTTAGCAAATGGGTCTAACAGGAAGGCCGCAAGGCGGTAGCACGATAAGTCTTGATAACTTGCGAGACGCGGCCTCATCTTGAAGCACGGACAAGTCTAAGCAAGGTCTAGAGGCATGACCTGCACGAGTCGTTCCCCCTTGGCGTCGCTAGCATGAGAATTGGTAAAGGTGGACTTGAGTTTAAGTAAAAGTCTTGGCACGGCCGAGTGCGCATAAGTTGCTCCTCGACGAAGCACTGTCTCGAATATGTCTAAGTTGCGAATAGAATGTGGCACGACCCTGTCGTCCCGAGTTCAAGTTTGGTCAAGTACCTAAGCGATGAGGCACTGCCTCGATCGAAACACACGTTGGCATTATAGCACGACCTCGTCGTTGCACGACCTTGTCGTTGCATCGCTAAGTATAGACCGAGACGTCTTGTTTAAAATGCATCCTAAGGCAAGACTAGAAAGACAATTGAAAGGGTTTAAGCTGCACAAAGTAAATGAAACGTGTCGGTTATGTATGGGTGGGCGAGAAGCTCACTCCACCAGTACAGTGGTACTGACACCCACACAGTGTTTCATGTGCAGGCACAGGTAGAAGCTCGTGGTGCGGAGCTCGCTTGGATGCGTCGAGGCACAGAGTTCCTTGGCGAGTCGAAGCGTACGGCCGCGTGATCTGAAGACTTATACAGGACATAATGTATGGACATCGCCTTCCGAAGCATCCGCTGGCTCAAGCTTGTAATCGAGAGATGAGAGAGAGCAGAGTGACTTGTAAATGAGAGAAAAGTGAGCACGAGAGAATTGTAATTTGGCCTTGCGCCCACCAATGTAATCTTGTGTTCAATATCAATAAAAGGGCTTCTTTTGAATGACTTGTGTTCATGTGTTCTTCTTTAAATTCTGTTGCAATGTATTCAATATTTCTGCTTGGGACTTCTGTGCGACGACCCCGTCGCCGCCGATGTAATCGGCCGTTATGGAACTGCCTTGCACGAGCGCAATCTAGGCTCGTGCGGCATCACGCCTTAGCGAGGACGATCGCTCCTACGGGAGCGGGGCGTGACATAATGGTATCAGAGCACGGCTTTACGTCCTTGGACTTCACGTCGAAATTCTCAGTTTTGAAAGCTCGTCGTTGGAAGATAAGTATGCGCTCTCTCTCGAATGTCCCTCGGCATGTCCATACAATAAGTCTAAATATTTTCAAAAGCTCGTTAAAGCGTTGAACCAAACGCATCGGTAGGCTATCGCCAAATTCATCGGTTGGCCCTTGTGCCGAACGATGTTAAACTTGACTCGATAGAAAACACATGCTAAGTTAACATGTCGCGTGCGCGCCTGACAAGTATTGCGTCGACCCTAGCAAGTTAGCGTGCAAACCTGAATATAGTCCGCCCGGGATGATTATGCGGCACAACTTAGTCCGCCCGTCGCGCACCTCGACCTTTTGGTGCAAACGAGTTGCGAGCGATATCAAGTATCGCTCGGCCGGGAACGAAGCTACACTTAGAGTGTCTATCGATAGGAATGCTATCGAACTAACGCTTAGGCGTACACGAAACATTGACTCGGATTTTAAGGAAATAGCACGATCGACCTAGCGCGTCGATACGACGTTAGCGATTACGCTAGAGATTCGTCGAACGAATCCGAAGGATGTCTTAGTGAATGATGCGAACTTGATTGAGGACTAGATCGGATGGCTCGAATCCGAGTGGTGTATGGATTTTCTTGGAAATCATTCGAGCAAATATTGAGGATTACGAGTAACAGCGAGTATGTCGACGAGGCGATGCGATCGCGCAAAGCCTTAGAACGCGTCACGCTTAGTTGGTCGTGACTTCGAATGTCCCAAACAAGCATCTCGTTCGGACGACTTGCGAATAGGCAACGCGAGTCAGAAAACGATATCGAAGTGATACGGAACGATGAATGAAAATGAATGGTCTTGATCGAGGAAACTTAGAGGATCGTGCGTACGATATCGGATTGATGCAAATAAAATATGACTTGAGTTTTGAACAAACGATCTTGAAACGAGCTTGAGGAATAGCGATTGAACTTGACCTTGAATATCGAGAAAATTGTGGAATATCCAGTTCGGACAATAGCATCAGTAGTACGACTCGAAATTGGTTGCAAAGGAAGATCGTCAAGTTACGCATATCGTCGATGGTATTGAGGCATATCAAAGATCGATATGCGATAACTCGGGGGTACTCTGACTCAGCGAATGACGATCGTGCAAATGTCATTGTTCCGATGGATGCTATACTCGGGATATTGAAATGTATCGAAGGAAAGATAAACTTGGCTCGAGGATTTTATAGTTGAATGAATGACGGTCGGACTGTCGAACTTGGATTGGATAAAAATGATATGTTTGGATTTACTTCGTCGATAACCACAACTTCGACATTCTTGCCTTATACGAGCGTAATTTCAGCCTCGCACATGCGTCGCGCCAATTAGGACGATCACTCTGCATGAGCACTGGTATGGTGATTCATACAGCGGGAGTGATTGAACTTGCATGGCGTGACAATTTGTATGCTTCGACTTGTGGTTTGACACGAAGGTGACTCGAGAATGAATTTGTGTGCTTGAAAAAAATTGAACTTGAGGATTGAGTAGGTCCAATCCGCGTATCGAGAATGAGTTAGTCTAAATTCAAACAAGAGTTACGTCCCGATGAGAATGATTATTCCGCGGGAGCGTTGCATGGTGATTCATGAACCACCGTGGATAATCGGACTCGCGTGAGATTGGAACACAACGTATTGTCGAGCTAGATGATCTCGTGATCGAATACATGAATTGGTTAGAATTGATAATTTGAATGGATTCGAATACGCGCAGCAAATGCGTTGATGTGAATAGGTGATCGTGCTCGATGTTTAGAAATCTGAGTGATGCGAGCTTGGGTAGAAAATCATGTACTACCGACTTTGGTTTGACCCTAGGATTGGGGTCAGTGTTGGCATTATTGTTGGGGAACTATGATTCCAATCCTGACATTGACTTAGCCTCGTAAAGATTGGCCTAGCGGTTAGGCGAAATGCCCCTGTTGTAAGAGTTATCAATCGAAGATTGATCTTGAGGATTGGTTTGAATGGATAGCATGAATCACGAACATAGGAAAACCCTGCTCATGAGACTCGGCTAACATGCATATATTTCAGGGACGCCTGGGTATGTGCACGAGGCGACTCGAGTGAGAATGACAAATTCTCTATTATGCGGCTTGGCTGAATGCATGTATTTTGGGGACGCTTGGAATGCGTGCATGATCCAGCCGAGTGATACAATGAGTTCAAGCAAGACTTGAAAAATGGGAGTGTGTCGAGATCTTGAAATCATGTTAACGAAAAGATTGATAGTTGTGAGAGCGTGGCTCGGAATTGAGGAAACGCGTAGGCAAAGTGCGTACGATTAAGTCTTGGCCATAGAAATGATAGGATGGCTTGCCACCAGGAAAGTCTCGAGGACAAGACTTATTCTGAGTGGTGTATGTTGTAGTGCCCCGTCCCGCAAAGTCAATCGGAGAAATCGAAACGCCGACGGCGTTGGAACTTAGCCTTGCAACGGCTACTCGAAGGCTCGCTCGGTCGAGGCGACTCCTCGCACAGATGGGGGAGTTTCGGTGAACTTGCTTCATCTTAGCCTTCGCATAATAAATCGTGTTTTCAACTTGTACAAGTAGGCTAATATAAAAGCTACGCACCAACCTAGCTAAGGGAATAATCCCGTCGGGTCGAAATGTCCTAGAACATAGAAAATGGTCCCACGGTCTACATAGAAGTCGGCTCAGCGTGCTTTAAAATGACACTCGATCCTTCGATCCCGTGGCTTAGGAGAAGAAAGTTGGCCTAAGTTGCTAAATTGCTCCGACACTTGAAATAGCCTAAGTCATAGGCGTCGCCCGCATGAATGCTTAATAAAGCATGCACAGTCCTGTCCCGCAAGACTTGGCATAGCCTTCGTACGTCCCGCAAGTTAAGTCGTCTTGCACGGCTCGTTGGCTTAAGTCTAGGCACCCAGCAGTTGATTATTCAAGTCGACCCCGTGCCTAGCATGTTCCCTAGACGCGTAGCTCGGCGTAGCCTTTTCTCGTCGAGTCGTTGCCCGAATAAGTTAGACAAGAGTTGTGCTGGGCTATCGAAGCCATTTCTAGTACTATTCCGCTCTAGCTGCGGTTGTCAAGTCACGTAGCCCCTTGAGAATAAGGCTCGTCGTGCAAAGTATATGACTTGAGCGTTAGCGTAGCCTAGAGAACCAGGCCTGTCTAAGGCACGATTTACGGTCGCTTAGTGAAAAGCTTGCCACGAACAAAGGAAGTCCACGCGACTTGTTGTCGCCGAGATCGGTCCCGCTACTTGGGAGTCTCGTCATGTCTTGATATGTCCCGCACACGAGATCGGTCCCCTGGCTTGGGAGTCTCGCTAAGTCTTGATATGTCCCTCACACGAGATCGGTCCCGCGGCTTGGGAGTCTCGTTAAGTCTTGATAGAAAGAAGGAATATATGGTCATGTTATGGAAGAAACTGGATAGACTGGATAGATCGAGTATGCATGGTCATGGACAACTTGTCGACAAGGTGTAGTCTTCTCGAATGATTACCGGGGCGCCGGAATCATTCGTCCCGGGGGAAGCGAGTGTGGCTCAACCTGCATGCCGGATAACCGTATGGGAGTATCGACGCTTCCGGGGCTAGCTACCCTTAGAAGGGCGGACCGATACCCCCGCCGAGCCAGTCCAAGATAGCTTGAAATTGCTAGTGACCACTCATGTAGATGTGTCGGCAATAGCGGCACACCGCGTGTATGCCTTTGGATTGAGTCTAGAACTTGAGAGCTTGTCTAGTCGGGAACACAATGTCTGGGCCTAAGATTGGGCTGTACCATAGGTACCGTGCTTAGCACGATAGATGGCGTCGGGGTGTTCATGAAAGTGTTACTATGGTCCACAAGTCTTGTCTAAGTTAGCAAATGGGTCTAACAGGAAGGCCGCAAGGCGGTAGCACGATAAGTCTTGATAACTTGCGAGGCGCAGCCTCATCTTGAAGCACGGACAAGTCTAAGCAAGGTCTAGAGGCACGACCTGCACGAGTCGTTCCCCCTTGGCGTCGCTAGCATGAGAATTGGTAAAGGTGGACTTGAGTTTAAGTAAAAGTCTTGGCACGGTCGAGTGCGCATAAGTTGCTCCTCGGTGAAGCACTGTCTCGAATATGTCTAAGTTGCGAATAGAATGTGGCACAACCCTGCCGTCCCGAGTTCAAGTTTGGTCAAGTACCTAAGCGATGAGGCACTGCCTCGATCGAAACACACGTTGGCATTATAGCACGACCTCGTCGTTGCACGACCTTGTCGTTGCATCGCTAAGTATAGACCGAGACGTCTTGTTTAAAATGCATCCTAAGGCAAGACTAGAAAGACAATTGAAAGGGTTTAAGCTGCACAAAGTAAATGAAACATGTCGGTTATGTATGGGTGGGCGAGAAGCTCACTCCACCAGTACAGTGGTACTGACACCCACACAGTATTTCATGTGCAGGCACAGGTAGAAGCTCATGGTGCGGAGCTCGCTTGGATGCGTCGAGGCACGGAGTTCCTTGGCGAGTCGAAGCGTGCAGCCGCATGATCTGAAGACTTATACAGGACATAATGTATGGATATCGCCTTCCGAAGCATCCGCTGGCTCAAGCTTGTAACCGAGAGATGAGAGAGAGCAGAGTGACTTGTAAATGAGAGAAAAGTAAGCACGAGAGAATTGTAATTTGGCCTTGCGCCCACCAATGTAATCTTGTGTTCAATATCAATAAAAGGGCTTCTTTTGAATGACTTGTGTTCATGTGTTCTTCTTTAAATTCTGCTGCAATGTATTCAATATTTCTGCTTGGGACTTCTGTGCGACGACCCCGTCGCCGCCGATGTAATCGGCCGTTATGGAACTGCCTTACACGAGCGCAATCTAGGCTCGTGCGGCATCACGCCTTAGCGAGGACGATCGCTCCTACGGGAGCGGGGCGTGACAAAGAGTGCTGTGGGTGTGAGGGATTTAAGGAGAGAGTGGGATGAATAATGTGTGGTAATGAGAACGTGAAGGGAGAAAGAAGTGGGTTGAGCCGTTGAGGAGATAAAGAGTCTGCACAAGTATGCTGGTCCTACGGGACCAGCTCAGAATTTATATATATATATTTTTAATAATAATTAAGCCAAGTCAGAATTGGAAAGAAATGAAAATGGGATTGGGTTTGGCTCAGGCCTGGGTCTGGGTTCGGACTCGGGTCTGGGTCTAAATCAAAAGTCCATGTTGTTAATAAATTTGAAATAATTTGCACCCAAAAATATTTAATAATAATAATAATAATAATAATTAGAAATACTAATTATCACACTAAAACACTATAATAATTAATTACAAAAATATGGGTTTCACAATCTTCCCTCCTTAGAAAATTTCGTCTTCGAAATTAAAGGCAGGGTAGGAGAATCAAACAGGTACGGGTACTACACTCGTAACTCAGGTCTAACAATAAGAATTTCCAAGGCAGTCATGGATGAGACGGTTTAGGGACAAGTTTTATTTATGATATCATCCATGTAGAAAAATACAAAAGCGAACCAAAGTACACGAGGTTGATCAGACCATCATGCACCGGTCCTGATTAGACAATATATTAGTGGATGCACCCAATA
Source organism: Iris pallida (assembly GCA_029216955.1). Classification (NCBI taxonomy): domain Eukaryota; kingdom Viridiplantae; phylum Streptophyta; class Magnoliopsida; order Asparagales; family Iridaceae; genus Iris; species Iris pallida. Next base: position 5,374,119 of record JANAVB010040218.1, on the reverse strand, counting down.
AAATACTGTCATGATCAAGCTTGATAAAATAGCTTGCAAAACTAGGCTAACTTAGCAGCGACAGTCAAGTTTAGAACGAAAAGATAAGGAATAGGAGTTTAAAATGATGGCTCAAAATCTGATCTTCTTCTCACCTCTGACTACGCTTGCAACTGGTTTCTCTGGCACTGAAAGGTTGAGTCCAATCTTCAGCTCTGAATTATCCAATATGGGACTCGAATCCGAAATGTAGCGTCTGAGCTGGCTTAACTTTCCTGCTCTGCTAACACTGATCGTTCCTTTGGTAGGAGAAAATCTTCACAAAAGACGCTATCTCCTTCTTCAACTCCACTGATTGACGATGCTAACTTGGTAGTTGTTTGTAAGGAAACTCTACCAATTTTAAATGATCTTCTCCAAGACCCTCCAATTCCAAAACACAAGATCTAACATATCTTCAAGCGTCTGGATTATCTTCTTTGATTTTCCGCCGGTTTGTACTCCATAAATCCGGTAGGGGTGCCTCTCGTACAATGCTGCCACTTCTCGGTGAATAAACTAACCTTGAAGGGAATAAAAGTGTGCTGACTTAGTCAGTCGGCCCACTATAATCCAATTGGTGCCCTCCCTCCTTGGGAACAAGGCAATCCTTACTCAAAGTTCATTGTTATATGCTTCTACTTCCACTCCGAATTGTCCAGCGGCTGCAACAAACTTGTTGTTCTCTTGCTAAATTTCTCATGTTGATAAATTCACATCTAATCTCATACCTGGAATTGTCATTCTTCATTCCATAGCACCAATCAATGGAGGCATATTCAGATACATCTTATTAGCTCATGAATATATGAAATACTGCGACAGGTGTATTTCTTTCATCAACTCGTTCCTCCGTTTGTCAGCCGATACGCAAAGTCTCGTACCATTCTTCAGAGTTCCACTGTTGATCAATTTAGAAACCCTCAAGTGTTCCTGCCAATACTTGATCTCTAAGCCTGCAAAGTGCCTTGTTTTGAAACTACGTTCTCTTGATTTTGTCCATCAGCCTCGAACTTCATCAATACTGAATCAGCATCCAGCTCCGTCCTTCTATCTCCAGGTAGTATAACCTCCAGTCCAAGCTTCTCGACGTCTTCTAGTAGGTGCCACTCCTTGGTTAAGAACATCGCTACTGGGTATCGACTAAGTGTATCAGCGATCACATTAGCCTTACCCTGATGATACTGCAAATCGATGTTGAAATCCTTCATCTGCTTCAGCCATCTTCTTAGTCTAACATTCAGCTCTTTCTGAGTGGAGATATATTTCAGACTTTTGTAGTCCGTATATATTTTCACTCCCTTTCCATAAAAATCATGCTTCCATAGCTTCAAAGTAAAGATAATTGCAACAAATTCCAAATTATGTGTGGAATAGTTCTTCTCATGAGTCTGTAGTTGCCTAGATGTGTAAGCAATTACTTTCCCGTGTTGTTGAAGAACGCAACCCAGTCCTTTTCTAGAGGCATTACTGTAAATTGAGAAACCACCGGTTCCTGCGGGTAGCGCAAGGATTGGTGTAGTGGTAAGTCTCTTCTACAGCTCCTCAATACCGCCTGGCAAACTTTCATCCAGATGAACTCTTCATTCTTCCAAGTGAGCTTCGTCATCGGCTCAGCAATCTTGGCGAAATCCTTCATGAACTTCTGATAGTAGCCAGCCAAGTTCAAGAAACTTCTGAATTGAACTTGGGGTATACCACTTTTCAACAGCAGCTATCTTCCATCGAAATTTCTTCTCTTGACAACATGGCCAAAAGTCCACCTTGTCAAAGAAAATCCACGTTCAGATAACTTACCATAAAACTTCTTTTTCTTCAAAGTTTCCAGAACTTTCCTCAGATGCTCTTCATGCTCTTCTTCAGTTTTCGAATATATCAGAATGTTATCTATGGAGAAGATAAACTGATTTAAATACTCATAAAAAACTCTGTTCATGAAATTCATGAACACATCAGGAGCATTTGTCAGTCCAACGTCATAACCAAAGAAAACTACCCATATTTGGTGTTTGAACGCCGTCTTGGAAATGTCCTCCTTCCTGACTTTGATTTGATGGTAGTCACATCTTAAGTCAAACTTCGAAAACACCCTAACTCCACACAAACAGATCCTCGATCCGGGCAGAGGGTACTTGTTCTTTAGTGTCTGGTAATCGATGCACATCCGTTGTTCCATCCTTCTTGGGCACAAACAAGATAGGTGTTCCCTAAGGTAAAGTTTCATCCTGAATAAATCCTAGAGCCTTCATTGATCTGGTCCTTCATCTTCTTGGCCTCCTTCGGGTTGACTCTGTAACATCCTTTAGAAATAGGGAAAGAGCCGGGAACTAGGTCAATGGTGAATCCTAGGTCTAGATCTGGGATAATCCGGGAAGACTATCAGGAAAAACATCTGTCATAAAGGTATAACTAAAAATTTATTCATGTGGAGAATTACAGCAAAAACTCTTATGATTGATCTAAGGTTATCCTGTGACAACAATAGACAATGCTATTCAGCAGTCCTAGGTATTAATCCTCATGGCTCTGGCTCTTGCATGAGCAGTCTCCAACTGCTTCCTCTTCTATGAACCTCGAGTCTGCATTATGCCTTATAGTAGGAGACAGGGTCTGCTGGATAGGAAGAGAGTCCCTAGGTTGTGGCCTAACAGGTGTTGCTGGGATAGGTATTCTGGTATGATGGAAAGATAAGGGGCAATCCTTTACCCGATGTTCAGCAGATCCACATGCCAAATATTGTCCCAATCTCTTGCGGCAACTAACGGCCTGATAACCAGGCCTCTTGCAGTAGTCACAAGCCAATAGCCTCCTACGACAAGACTGCCGGAAAGTAGAGTACTTGATGGGACCCAAATATCTTCTAGATTCAGGGGTATCCCTCCTAGGACGAGGTTCTGCTCCAACTTGGTTTAAGATAGCTAAGGCTACATCATTGACGTTCTTCATATCTTCTCTCGTGATATTCATCTGTTCCTGCTGGGCTTCATCTTGAGCTTTCTGGGACTCCATGATTACTTGAAATAGGGCAACTATTTGGGAGGTGTTTGCTGGTACTGGTGGAGCAACAGGAATGGGTACTTCCCCAAGGAAATGCAACTCAGTTTGAGAAGAGGTAGGAAATCGCCAGTGTAGTGAAAACTTTACTGGATGCATTATGGGGACGGTCAATCAGCTGCGAGGGAATAAATCCTGGACTTGGTTGAGGAGATAGGGTATGATCCGGAGATGACACCTCATCGCCAGCAGGATTGGTCTTGTCAATGGTCATTCTCTGGAAGGTTTAGGATGCAAACATAAACAAGGTATCCTACCAGTCTATAATCAAACAAAAATATTTCTTTATAATATATTTCGGTCCTATGTTGTGACAAATTGATGTTCTAGTGTTCTAATTGTTTCTAAATATGTTTTCCTAAGTCGTTGTTCAGACCTGCATGGGTCACCACTGAAAACATGTCACGACCCGATCCCAACTAATTGGGTCGGACCGGATCATGCCCAGCCTGCACCGTTGTTGAGACGGCGACAGTAAGCTGTTTAGTAGCAGGTAACCATACAACAACACTATATTTGTCACAACTCAAAATTCGAAAATTTAAAACTTTATTAAACTTTTACAATGAAATGAAAGATACAACTTAAACCATTTTCTACATACATCAAGAAGAAAAGAAAACTCTAGGCAAACAGCTCATCAGTCTCGAAATCCTCGTCTTGGGATCGCGGAACAAAGCCTCATCAGTGATACCTAAAATGTTGGGTCTCCAGTCAGGAGGGAGCAAAGTATAATTCATGCTAATTTAACAATTGAAATAATAATATAATCATGCACTTTTAAACAATTTTGAAAATCAACTAAGCAGTTACAGTTTTAAAACAGTTACAGTTCTGTGATGTGAATAGGCAATGAATATGACCGGCTTGGGTTGTACAGTTGTATCCTATTGATACGATATGGCTTATCCCTGTGTGTATGAGGGGTAAGCTAACACAGTCAGTATATTACTTTGGATGTGGTCATACTCATTACACTACTCCCCCAGTCCCTAATAGTTACAGTAGTTACAGTCAGTGCTCTCAGAGAGAGTTCCGTGTTGCATCGTGGTTTAAACTTGCATTAAAACGATTACTAAATAATTGTGAACTAACACAAAATGTACTTGCCTTTGTTTTATTGACTGTATTCGTTTGTTGATTCCGGGGTGATGCTATTACAGTCCTCGAAACCCTACAATTGAGAATTGATTCAGATTTCAGGTTTACCAATCTAGCTACGCTAATTGAAATCTCTATTTGTGTCCTAGTCCAATTTTAATTCTTTAATTAACCAAATACGAAAAATACGATTATTAGTGCGTTGATTTAGTACGAGGAAAAAAAATCGTTTTATGTTTTGAATTCGGAAAAACTTCATCGATATCAGATTAATTATTAAAACTTGGTATTTTTTATAAATATAAATATAAAGCTAATTTTTCTTATTTAGTGAGAAATACGTGACTTTTTAATTATTAACAAACTTGTCAATTTTAAGATGAGAAAATATTAATTAATTTTATACGAAAAATACTGTTTCGATTAACAAAATGCCTTGGAGGAATTGGCTTTTGAAAACAAAAATAAGAAGAAAAGTACGAGAAGTACAAATTTAATTCTGGGAAAGTATTGCTATGGAAGTCTGATTCGTAAACGATCACTTTGTTCCTTGGACCATATGATGATGATGAAGATCACTGCTTGAAGTAGAACAACTTGGAAGAACTAATGCACCAGAAAGGTATCGACGCACTTGAGCACTGATGGCGAGGCCGAATGCTTTCCTGCTTTGCTTCACTTTGTTCTGGAAGAAAAGTTGAAGAAGGATGCTCCAGAGAATCAAAATCTCGAAGCTCTGATCTCTGTATTCTCTTCTGTCTCTCCCTGTCTGTCTGTGTGTATGAGAAAAATGAGTCTATTTATAGACTGGGGCTTTCCTGCATAAAAGAGCATCAACATCTATCTTTATGCTAACAACTGCCCTCCATGATCAGAATCATCCTCTGTATATGCTGACACGTGTCCCATCATTTCAGTAAGAATAGGATACGTGTACACACGTTCTTCGAAATAGGTGGCATGAAGACCACGCAGGCACACCACGTTCCAAACTGGCCAGAACGAATCGGGCGTAAAAAGATGAGCGTAAACTAGCTTTGTCATAGATTTCCAGCGTAAAGTGGTTATCGAATAACCTTGAGCATAAAATGGCTCAAATAGACTTCACGCACACATTGTTTCTTATGAGCGTAAGGACTCATGTAAAATCCCGTGCGTAAAAGAAACCATTCAGTGAGCGTAAAGTAGCTCGATCTCTATAAACGACAACAATGGTCTTTGTATGAGACAAATTCCATTGAATCCTGTGGTAAATGCCATCATTAATATCTTCATGTTAAAGTCTGCATTAAATGCGAGATTTGATAGCTTTTGTCCAGCGTGAAAGAGGCTGCTCAGTCCTTGGCGTAAAATCACCGGTGTATACCCAAGCGTAAAAAGGTCAATCTGCTTAGGCGTAATACAATTAGCCTTGTCTTGGGCGTAAAGAAATTACCCGCTCTGTTAGGCGTAAAGCGGGCCACTTATGAATGAGATGCTCTTTCTTTGAAGCACTTTTTACGCTCCTACAAGACCCCCTTCAAAGTTTTCAAATGTCTCCAAAATTTGAAACACTTTGAACAGAAGCGTAAAAGTTGAGATTTGCTGAGCGCAAAATTCGGGATACGCAACAGTCATCCGCGTAAGGGCGGGGATATCCAACAGTCAGCGTAAAGTTCAAGAGAGAAAAATAATGTTGGTCAATACTTTAACCGTCACAATAAATTTTTTTCTTCGTAACTTTCAAATGTATCTTCATCTTCCCGAGTGAGCGGTTTCCAATGAGGAATGTGAAGAGTCATTTTAATTTGTATAAATAAGGACAAACTCTTTACTCTTAATATTCATCCTCATAGTTGATATGGCGCCAAAGAAAGAGCCAATTGTGGAGGGTGCCTCGGTCGCCAGGCTTAACCTCGAGATAGAGAACGAGCGAGCACAAAATCTTCTAAAGTGCTTTGGGCTGACCCCAGCAATCTTCAGTCGTATTGATAGTGGTCCTTCAACTGCATACGAGGGACCGGGTGACGCAGAAGCATTCCTTTGTCTGATGCGTCGCTCTGGGATTCGCAGTATGCGTGAGTTGGGTGCATCCCTTTGTCAACCCAAAGAATAATAATATTCTGTGTACTGTAACTTTTATATGTAGGGATCCGCTTCCATCCTTTATAAATAAAATATTTGATGTTTTAACCCCATCTATGAACGCGTATTTGTTTATGCACTTCTGTTGACTGCTTCCGTGATTGTTGATTCCCAAAAAACAAACCAACACGTGGTGCCTATCTTATGGTTACAAGATCCTTTAAATAAGATCTTCTCCCGAAATAGACTCATCTTAATAACTTCTTCAGTCTTTATAAATAGCCGAGAATGTTTCATGTATTCTCGTACTCATCCTCCTGAAGATAGCTTTCTGTGATGTTGTTCTTCAAATAAGAGATGGCGGATCTTTTCAACGTTGTTCCTTTGCATGGCCGATCATTAGGCGTAGATTCAACCATCATTAGAGCCAAACCTTTCGACTCAAATGGCAAGTTCGACCGTAAGTAAATATCTGTCTTTGAATTTCTTGTTTTTGAAAACGGCTATTTTACGAGCGTAAGGCCTTGCTGAAGTACTGGCGTAAAAGCCTTGTTTGAAGCACTGGCGTAAAAGCCGTGCTGAAGCACTGGCGTAAAAAGCCTTGTCATATCACTGGCGTAAAAGCCTTCGTGAAGTGCCGGCGTAAAAGCCTTGTTATATCACTGGCGTAAAAGCCTTTGTGAAGCGCCAGCGTAAAAGCCTTGCTGAAGCAAATGGCGTGAAAGCCTTTATGAAGCACTGGCGTAAAAAGCCTTGCTGAAACACTGGCGTAAAAGCCTTGCCATCTGTCTTTAGTTAGCGTTCAATACGCATTTGATGACACTTTTTCTTCTTTGTTTTCTGCAGAAGCCTGGCTGAAGAGCTTGTTCAGAACTGGCATTGGTGACTTTGACGCTGTGGAGAGCGTTCTTCTGACATCAACATCAGGGAGCTCATACGCTTTTGACGCGCAAATCAAACAACTCAGAACTCTTCGTGAGAGACTAAGTTCTGTTCAGGCGAAGGGTTACAATCTCGGTCCTTGTTTGGTTTAAGGATTGTAACCTGGCTTCCGGAATAGTACATTCGTCTTCTCTTCATATATTGTCCAGCTATGTTTTTATTTAGCATGATTCTCCAGTTCTTTTATGTCAATGATGCTTCTCTTAATTATTTTCTCTGATTGGGGCAAGTGCATTGGTAGTGTACAAACCTCAATCTGCGTTATTTATTGCTGTTTTCTTACCTGTT